>OZ005655.1:36235743-37435743 GCA_963930645.1 Salticus scenicus | reverse complement strand
ATATTCGTTTTCTTGTGCCAGGTTAAAATTATGGTTGAGGTATTGGCTTTTGAAAAAAAAAAAAAAAAAAAAAGAAAAAAAGTGGAAGCCACTAGAAACAATAGGTCTTTGTCTAAATTAGTCTATAGACGCCCAGCTGTGAATGGTTAGGATTATAAGATTCATTTTCCTGTGCCAGGTTAAAGATATGGTTAAAGTATTGATTTTTGTAAAAAGAAATGAAAGCCCCTTAAAACAATAGATCTTTGTACATGTTAACTAGTCTTAGTGGGCAATAAATCATGTTAAAGCGGCAAATAAAATCTTGATGGCAAAACTTAAATTAATTTCTAAATTATTTAACTAATCTAGATTAAATTATCTCTCAGAGAAGATCATTTAATAAATATGTTTATGGTAAGTCAGGATAAGATGCTGAGTTGGGCAAAATGCTATACTATGTTGTTCTCTTACACCGTGGTTCTCTTATACCTTGTACCGTCTCTTATACAATGACGTCGGCCATTCATAGTAAATATACAAGAGTGAAGAGACATATGTTACATTTCTTGCGAATTTTTCCCTCCCAAATATGAATATATATATAGTATACATATATCTATATAATATATATATATATATTTAATAAAAAGCACCACAAAACTGGCGTTGTAAAAAATATTACTTACAAACTTTGAATAAACACCAAAAAATGCAATAAACTCGCAGCAATTGTTTCGGGTCGAAAAAACACAAGACCCTCCATCAGGCGAATAAAGTAAGCACGAGTGCTGCAGTCAAAGCGGCAACGCACCATTTTTTCGACCCGAAATAATTGTTGCGAGTTTATTGCATTTTATGGTGTTTATTCAAAGTTTGTAAGTAATATATATATATATATACATACTTTAAATAATAATAATACAATAGATTTGTATGAAAAATGGCTCAAATGCTGCACTCATAATTATACAAAAAAGTATAATTTTGAATAAAACAAATGGAAATTTGAAGAGTTGACTTGATTCGCAAATAGTAGTCGTTATTTTTATGTACTTTCTACTAAAGAGGCTTAGTCAGTTTATAAAATGTCAATTATATGCATTTCTATATTGTTTTGGCCTTAAAATAGCTCCTTTTCTTTTAAAAACCAGTTAAAAATATACACCAGGGCAGACAAAGAATTTGGCGAGTTTATCGCACCTTGGCGTTTTTTTGGCGACTTCGGCAAGAAAATCCGTATTATGGATATATCGATTATCTATGCTCTAATTTGAATATTTCGCTAAATACGGCAACATTCTGGAAATATTCGAGGCTATATAAAGCGATCACATTCCGGCCTTGCGGTATAAAAAGCTGTCGCTGACTGAGACTCTGCTATTGAATAGACAATATCCGTTTTCTTTGGTTCGAGGCTAAATTATACCCAACACGTGACTTCTGATTCTCCATTTCCCTATGAATTTCCCTCTAGAATACACATTTTTCCCTCTAGAATGCAAACATTTCCCCATAAAACACAAATGTAAACATTATAATTCCGCATTTTTCACTGTTGTAGTCACGAGTCAAAGGTTTATTAAGTAACGCGGATAAAGTCCATATACTAAACACAGCTATAGGATAAAACACAGCTATAGCTGTGTTTCATGCTTATGTCAGTGTTGTGATTTTTTATGTTGTGAGCTATTATATAAGCTGGCAACATTGAGTCCGTTTTTCTGGTGAAACTCAAGTTGATACTTGTCTGAAAGACCTGTAATCTTCTGGAATTTTCTGTAAATAAACTTTTAAGCCTCTGCAAGACCTGTCATTAATTCATGGACAATTCACGAATTTTGATCACGCAACAATATATATATATATATATATATATATATATATATATATATATACAGTCGGTAACAAAAGTGTCCGAACACTAAAAAAAATTCTTATGTAAAAAAAGAACACATCATACGATTTTGTTAAATAAATCCTTATCGAATCCTGTTCTTACACTGACTAAGAACAGGGTTCGACAAGGATTTATTTAACAAAAC
This sequence comes from Salticus scenicus, assembly GCA_963930645.1. Taxonomy (NCBI): domain Eukaryota; kingdom Metazoa; phylum Arthropoda; class Arachnida; order Araneae; family Salticidae; genus Salticus; species Salticus scenicus. The sequence continues at coordinate 37,433,719 of OZ005655.1, read as the reverse complement.
CGTAGGAAGTGTACTTTTTCTACATAGGAATTTTTGCTAGTGTTCGGGCACTTTTTTTACCGACTGTATATGTTGTAAGTATATGATATACTCAATCGCCAAGAATATATTTTTAAATGTCAAAGCATTAAATCTGTAGGCGTAATTCTCAAAGTAATAGTATCGAATAGCACTCCGATATTTTTCTTTTTCCATTAAAGTGTTAAATTTTGACTTACAAACAATAGTTACTTCATGACAGGGCAGTTTTCCTTGAGCTGCTACTATTTACAGTTATTTGATAGCATATTCTTTTAGGTTGATTTCTTTAGATATCGACATATTGCAGTCTCATCTTTTATCTATCTATCTCTCTCTCTATATATATACGTAAATAATAGATATCGTGATAAAAGTTAACCTTAAAATTTAGCAATTAATAGATACAAAACAATACCAACACAACAAAAATAGAACTGATTTTAACTTATAGGTAAGACTGACACAATAATGTTGCGATACAGATTAAAAACCAATAAGAGACAAAAACAATTTAAATTACTTACGCCGCCATGAATGGTAATAATAAAAAAGGACCATTAAACTTAATAACAAAGAAAATAACTAAAGGACCACAGAAATAATAATTAGATAGAAATGATTAAAATTTGAAGTAAAAACACGTCAGGGGACATGTACTTCATAAAGCTGTGAAAGCTGCATCGATATATTGGGTGAGTGCAAAAGTTTTACCCGTTTTTATTACCCATAAACAAGAGCAAATAAACGCAAAATTTAACCTAATATTGTGTATAATCCTCATTGCTATGTATGACCTCTTGCCTTCTTTTTGATAGGATATGAATCCAACGGTGGTAAAATTCCGGCGTTTTCGAGTAACAAAGTCTTGGATGGCAGTTTCCACAGCATCAAGATCATCAAAGATTTTCTGACTGAAGGAATTGTTCAACACACGAAATAAGTGATAGTCAGTTGGTGCCAAGTCTGGAGAATAGGGAGGGTGGGGTAAACCTCCCAACTAACTTTTGGCTAGTGATGACAGCAGCATGTGGCCAGGCGTTATCGTGATGAAGAATAACACCGCGATGATTGATGAGACCTGGCCGATTTGCTATCAAATTTGAATGCAGCCTGTCTAACTGTGATAGTAGAAGGCAGCAGTGATGGTTTGATTGAGTGGCAGGACCTCCCAGTTAATTATTCCCTGCACATCCCACCACACACTCAATAACACCTTCCTGGGATGAAGTTCAACTTTCGAAAACAATGCAGGCGCATGAGAAGGGCTACACACAGTCCTACGACGCTTTACGTTACGGTATATAACCCACTTCTCATCTCCTGTTACAATTTCTGTCAAGAATGGGTCATTTTTGTACCAAGAAAGCAAGGAATCACAGGTGGCGATTCGGTCATATCGGTGATTAGCTGTCAGGTTATGTGGAACCCAACGATCTAACTTTCTCATAAAACCCAACTTAACCAGCCGTCTCTCGACCGTTGTACGGTGTACGTTGAAAAGCTCCGCTAATTCTTGCACGGTTGGATTCCGGTTGTTCCGCATGGCTTGGTCAATAACCTTGCTTCTAACGTGTGATGGCCGTCCACTCCTAGCCTGATCTTGGCTACTTCTGTCGTCCTTTCCTAAATTTACGAAACCATCGACGACCAGTGCTTTCGTCTATTTCATCCTCGCCATAAACTTGACAAATATTGTGACATGCTGCTGCTGCTGTAGTCTTATTATCGAACTCGTATAACAAACAATCTCTTACATGCTCCTCCTCGTTTTCCATGTTACACCATCTGATATTTTTTTTAGATGATTAACTTTGTGAGACACGATGCATTTATATGTGAGGCATTCTCGCGTTTGATTCGCCGACGATTTGCATCATTACAATTTCATGTGTGACGCCAATTCCATTGCAAATTTGCATATCCAAAACCGGGTAGAACTTTCTCACTCACTCAATATATATATATAATGAAAATTTTGTCATCACTATAACTCCCAAAATGTTAATCCAGATCGAATCAAATTTGGACAGAGAACTTATCTTATTAATATCTTTGATTAGTTCGTTAAGCAAGTTGCTCCGCCTTTTCTGTTTTCAAATGGCGGTCACTTGAAAATTTCAAATCCACATTCCAAAAAGCGTATTTAAAGATGGATTTGCTTCAATTTTGATGTAAATATAGACCACATAAGAGTCTCAATCAAGTTTATTAATGAAGTTTATCCGCCATTTTTAACAAAGTGGCGGATATGTTAATTTAAACAGAGCCATTAGAAATCAGGCTACCACTTGAAAATTTAAAATCACGATAACTTCCGAAATAATACTCGAAATCGAGCCAATGTTGGACAGTAAAATTATCTTATGAATATCTTTAATGAGTTGTTAACCAAGTTGCTCCGCCATTTTCATTTCAAGTGGAGACTACTTAAGAATTTCAAATTCACATTTTAAAAAACGTATTCCGAATTTGTTTGAATTTTGACACATACGTAGACCATATAATGGTCTCAACCAAGTTTATCAATGAACTTTATCTGCCATACGTTTTTCCTCCTTCTTTCTTCCTTCCTATTCGAAATAGTTTATGTCTATACTTATGTGCTTCGTGCTTTACACAATTTCGTCTTATTATTTTAGTTTTTCGAAAGAAATTAATCACTTAAAATCTCCCACCTTTCTCTTGGTTATAATCCCATTATCATTCATAAATCCCAGTATAAATTCAAAAACCCTAAACATTCTGTTTCCAGCTCAATATCTCGATCCAGTAGTTTTACTTATTTAGTCTTCCATTTCTTTAAAATGTAATTTAAAAATGTAATTTTAATTAATTTTTAATCCAGTCAACAAAATAAAAATCTTTCCACTTAAAGCTCTCATTTCTGTGCAGAACCGGTCTAGCATTTATATCATCCCTCTCTCATCATATAATTTGGGTTATAATGGTCATGCGCGATGACGTTTGAAAAATAGAATAAATGAACACCAAGAGAATGTTCGTAATGAATAGATCTCTAAATCATCTAAACAGTAAAAAAAATTCAAGCTAGATCACGGATAACACCCGGAAGTAGAGATTGCAGACAAAGACAGAAAAAAAATATTTCGGCCAATTTTTTATGAATCCCCTCGAAATTTTAGGTTGCGGTAAACATACAACTTTGAATTAAATTAGGAAAACAATAGCTCTTTTATATCAATCGCTATTTGTATGAATGTATAAATAAACACTCTCAATGAAACTACAAATATATTTTCAGTTTAAAATATAAAGTGATTCTTATATGACGTCATTGAAAAGCTAACACTTTACATTTGAAGGGATTCGACCGAAAAAATATAGTTTGTTTGGAGATTTGAGCAAATTACGTACATTAACGGCTTTAACCCGTAATAAAGGGCAGTATTCTAAAATTATATTTAATGATATCAATTTGCGGAATTCGACCGTTTAGCTTGCAAAACAATCTTTTCCCATAAAATTATACGGTCAAATTTTGAGATTTTACAGTGTTTTTTTTCAGTGTATTTTTCCCTCTGTTGATTTTATGGTCAATGTTTTAATTTTTCTAAATTTAAAATTCTTTTTCTACTAACCCTTTTTCCCTTTGGATTTTTCTAAAGCTTTTTACATCTTTAAAATCTCTGAATATATCGCTAATGATACTCCTTCAAGACTTTCATGTCTTTGATGTTTGTTAATTAATCACATAACTTATTTTGTGTTGATTTTGTTTAATTATTTCTCTTTATTCATTTCCATTTGTTTAATTATAATATTTCCCTCTTCTTTTTCTGTAATTCTTGTCAAATCAACAGTGTTTATATTGATTTTCTACTTTTGTTTATTTTTGTACATCATTTGTTTCTGCTTTGTGCATTGGCACTTTGTTTGGCTGCATTAGTGCCTACTTTGATCTTCTGATGAATGTTCATGGTTTTATTTCGACCCGAAACAATTATTGCAAGATTTTATTTTATTTTTTAGCCACTTCCCCGAAGTGTGTGTAAGGCTATGTTATCTCCGAGTTACCTCGGGATGGCCGATGAAGTGATTAATATATGGTATTTATACAGAGATTTTTATTTATAACAACAGTTAGTATAAAAGGATAAGTTAGTAAAATGACTGTATTTCGTGACCCTTTTTTTTTTTTTTTTTTTTTTTTTTGCATTCTATTTTTTTAATATTTTCATGATCTTTTATAATATAGCATAAATACGGTCACATTTGACAAAAATTTCATATTCCAATAAATACTTCTGCATTTCACTTTTAAAAGGATATAGCGGTTAATGAAATGCAATTATCTCAAAAGAATTCATGGGATTTATACAATTAACTAATATAAGTAAAACTGAGGAAAACTCTTATATATATATATATATATTTGTTTATTGGCAAGCGTTAAATATTACTTATACAAATATATGTATACTTTTTATTTTTTCATAAAATTCAGCTTGATAATATTTTTACATTCAATACTTTAAGAAAAATTATATCTGAATAAAAAAACGGAAACATGATGCTGAATTTAATTTTCCCACTTTTTTTTTTTAATAAGAATCTTTTAAAAAATAAATAAATACCATGCATAAAATGTAAGAAAGTATATGAATATATACACACACACACACATATATATATATATATATATTTAATTTTCAAGAGATAGAAATACTGTTTTACAATTTTAAGTTTTTCATTACTATTCAGTTTGAAATATATTTGGAGTATGCTAGCCTGCATAGCTTTTGAAACCTGCTAGTACTTCATAGTAATTAATAGCTGTGTTCCCACCTGCTGAGGAGATTAGCACAGCATAATTTAATTTTTTGGCTTAAATAGAGTTTAACTTTAACTAATTTTCTTGTTTATTAACATTGTTTAATACGTTTTCTTGTTGTCAGTTACATTTCACTTTCATGTCATCATTTACCATTATTTAAATATTATATATATATATATATTCTCACTGCCATAAAAATTTGCGCACCGAGAAAGAGTTGTCAGAATAAATGAAATTATACGTATGTAATTAGTATTACTTTGATATAAGAAATCAAAGCAAAAGGATCATTTATTGCAGAAAAAAATTACAAATCAATGGAGGTTTTAATATTCTTTTGGGCCACCTCTAACGGGAATGCACGATGTAACAGAGCCGGGCAATGAGGTATACACGTCCCGTATATATCATCCTATATATCATCCTATATATCATCCAAACTCGCAGGCAGTCCAGCTTGTTCTCCAAAGTGATCCTAGCTATCTTTGATCGGTGAAAATCTTGGGATCGAGCAGGCCTTGGAAAGATGGTAATGTAGCGGAGTCAGTCTTGTTATATCCCTACTGTGTGTGGCCGAGCATCGTCAAGTTGAAAAATGGTTCCTGGGAACCATGCCATGAGTGGCAACACAGGTGGCGTAAAGAAGTCACGAACTTACCACTGGGCTATCATGATGCCGTGGATCAATATTAAGGTGGTTGTTCGCCATATGCGATGGCCCCTCATATTATCACACCAGCTATGGATGTAGTTTGCCACTGTAAAGCAAAGGCAGGATTGAGACGTTCACCACGGGATTTTCACACGCATACACTATTTTCATCAGTGCCCAAACTGAATCTGAATTCGTCACTGAAGTCGACCTGGTTACATTCGGTTGCAGTCCAATATCGTCAAGTGCGCGATGACTGTTGCGTGCCATTGATAGAACACGTAATGGGAGCCGCGATAGTAAATTTCCTTCAGGCAGGTGTCTTGCGATGGTACGGACAGACACTGTGACCCGCAGTGAAGGTATTGCCTCTGTACAAGTGGTGGACAATGAGACAGTTGGCATTATGCGTGCTTGTCGTATGATGTGACCGTCTCCTGGAATATTGGTCTGTCGAGGGCGTCCTGAGCCTGATCGCCATGTAAACGACCTACATTTTGTCCACTGGTCCCAACGACACCTCAGAGTAAAATCAGAATGCCTTAGGTGACTTGCTGCTCTTAAATATGACCACTCTGTTTCCATAAGCCCGATGATTCTTTCCCTCTCGGACTCTGAGAGCTGTTTATATTATCTTCGATGGCGACGTAACAGCATCTCTATTTAAAAGCGTCGTTGTGTAAATGATTAACTAAAAGAAAACAAACTCTGCTTACCTGTTTTATATTCCAAGGAGAATGAAGTTCAACGCCATCCTGTAGCATTACGCAATGCAAAATTATGGTGGATTTCTAATCATTTACATATCTGCCTATCAAGTATCTTCATTCCAAGTTTTGTAACTTTCCCATTATTACTTCTTGTTGCGCAAGTTTTTATGGCAATGAGTGTATACATATGCATTAGGTGGAAATGCAAGTAACTAAGTAATACATTTTGTTAGAAGTAAAAACTTATCGTGTTGTATTTTTGTTCGTATTTTAAATGAATAATTCTAGAGCATTTTAATATTTCTTCTCTTCCCGTCTCTATTCATACATAACAATAATTTCATGAACATTTCATTATCTATTTAAAAAAGAAGAATTTTTAAATACTTTCTTTTGTAAAAAAAAAAAAAAAAAAAAAAAAAAAAAAAAAAAAAAATGGAGCACTCATAAAAAGTAATTTGATCATCTCGAAATTTCGTATGAAAATTTCTGTATACAAAGTATGCAAACGATTAAATTTGTAAAATCAATGAATGATAATTTTGGTCATTGTTTTATGCAGAACTCACTTGGCATATAAACGTAACAGTTCATGGCTGCCAGCATTCTAGCGCATAATGTTCAGTAATAAAACTCGCATCACTCTTGGAGCAGACGACTACTGGATTCGTATGTGTAGGCCGGGCGCAGCGGTCTCACTGGGCTTTTATTTTAATTAGACATACAACTATTACGCCTGATGTGTTGGTGTGTGTGTGGGGGGGGTGTTATTTCCTAATTTATCAGATCATCTCCAGTCTCCAGCATATAACTTTAACAGTGCAGCGATACGTTAATACAATCATGCGGCTGGTGGTATTACTCTTCATGGTACGTCATCCTGGGGCCAGTAACAAGATATCGCCAGGTTCCATATGGCTCGCATAACTATGGACTGCCTCTGGGAGGTTAATTCTCTTTCTTGGCCATCAAAGTCACCAGACCTATTGTCCATCACAAATTTCTAGAACTACGCCGCCAGATTCGGATAATCCAAATAATGCATATCTGGAGAAACTATTGATGAAGGTCTGTCAGAATGTTTGGCAGGATTACATTAGGAATATTCATTACGTCGTATATAGATTTATAGAAGCATGCATCGCTGAGAGGGGCAGTTTCACCAATTACTTATTTGAACATTCAATGTGCAATTTTTTGCCATTGATGAGTCTTATAACCTTCAATTTTTAATCATTATCTGTAAGTGAACTGTACATACATTTAATTTCAATAAGAACAGTTTTCTTCAAGCAGGTCATTATCATTGTTATTATTATTATTAATTGAAGGGTGAGAGGAAGAGTGTACGTACACATTGTAAATAATTTTTTACAAAAATAAACATTTAAAAATCTTGTTTAAACTTCTAATTTCTTGTTTAAACTTCATATTTCTTTATTTAATCTCTAGAAATAAGAAATATTCTTATACAAAAGAATTAGTCTTTTTTTACGTTCCTATTTATATTATTATTTAACCTGCTGATGCAGAAATTGGAAAATGTTTTGTATTAATTAATCAAAGGATGAACTATAATTTCTATAATGTAGCATGCATGACATAATTTTAGAATGTAGTTATCATATTTTTATTTAAAATTAAAAAAAAAATAAATTGAATAAAAGTTACACATATAATGAAAACAATGAACAGTTCTTAATTTATATCCTCTAGTATTTACCGTTCTAAAATACTTAATGAAAATCTTTATAACTTTTGTTATTATTGTTATTGTTATAATTAAGAAAATAAATACACGTTCTTCTGATGTGCAACATCTGTGTTTTCAACAAAGGTACGAGTTTTTCTATTCTCAGATTAAAGAAGTGGAAGTATATAAAAATCAACATTTTTATTATACGGCGTTTTAATACCTTAAATTTAATTTTTGTTACTCGAATTGTAATTCCGAGGAAACAAAGTGGAAATTTCTGGAGAATCTTCAAATATTTCATCCATGTAAGCGAGATCTGAAACGAAAACTTAATTAAAATTCCCGAATGGTACTCTTCTATTTATATCTTTGGTTTTTCTTAATAATATCTTAAGGCATATTAAATGTAAAAGTTAATAAATTTATTGTACTATTTTTATCCCTTAATCTATTCATGCTGATATATTACTAAGTCTTATGCTTTTAAAAAATTTTCATCTATTTTAAACTGCCTTGAGTTAAAAAGCTGGTATTTTTAATAAATATCGTTTTTTTTTTTTCTTTTCCTCAATTATAATAATAATAATAATAATAAAAAATCATTATAAGTAAAGTATATTGTTTTTATGTATGTCAGAGTTTTGTCTCTATTCAAAGTGAAAAAAAGTACCATCATAATCTCAAAATGTTTCATCCATATAAGTGAAATCTGAAACAGAAACTTAATTAAAATTAACGATTAATGCTCTTACACTGCAAATAGAAGTGTCTTAAATACAGACAGAAATGTGTCTGAAATATAAATTTAGACGCATAAATTTTTGAAACACGTAAAGATACAAATTTTCAGACACCACACACGTCTGAATTTAAGACACATACATGTCTATATAAAAATAAACATAATTAAGTATCTGAATAATATTAATATGTCTGAAATTAAGACACGTTGCAGTTTTCACACTTGGAAATGCAGACATTTGACAATTCAGACACTTGTATTAACTTAGCGAATTTCACCCGGAATCTACTTTAAGTAATATGCATACGGGGTTTCAGATTCTTTTCACATCCGCTTCCTTTAATAATATTTTTTTATAATAAGTGTTTAAGCTATTTAGACCACTTAGCTTTGTGAAAGGGAATTATCGAAGAAAAATAAATCGACTATGTAAATGACCAATCTTGAAAAATTTGTACGCGACTGCTACTTAATTTTTTAATTTAATAAATAATAATTTAAAAAAAATCGGCATGAGTTCCTACATATCAGTGTAAAACAGCGAATTTTCTGAATTTCACGTAAATTGTTTGTTTTTCGTTAAATATAAGTTTTAAAAAAGAGAAAGAGAGAAAGAAATAAGAAACCGATTTCGAAATATCATATGCTGCACTTTTTGCACATTTATCACTCATATTTCAGAAAGGAAAAACACTAAAAATATACACATAAAATTTAAAACGGAAATGTACATTAAACTTTAGGTATTTCGTCGATAACTTTAATTATACATATATATATATATAAGTTTAGAATATATAGGGGAAAGGAATAAAACATTTTCTTGAAAAATTCTTTTTTGCAATAGTAAAATCAACTAAAGTGTGCAATTAAAAGGGTTCTTGTCAAATACTTTCTAATGTACAAAACAAATATATACATAGGGAATATGCAAGAATAATACAGCATGTTTTGTAAGTTTTAAGTAATTTTAAGGCTAGTAGGCGCAAGTGGCGGTTTAAGTAAAAATCCAGAAAACGAAGACCCAAAACCGATCAACATAAAAACAAAAAATCGTGTAGTTTTGAAATTTTGCATACTTATAGCCAAGAGGGTCCTGAACAACATACTAAAAGTCCCCGCCCGTGGTGGGTGAGCGGGGGGAAGGTGGGGCATTTAAGGGGGTACTTTTCAGATTTTATTAAATATCTTAAAAACTGTCGCATTTAGAGACAAAATGTCAATTACAAAATTAATCTACGTAAAATTTCCTACAAAAATGTGTATTACATTTTGTTTGTATGATCAATAGTTTAGAAGATATAAGGGAACGAAATAACACATTTTCTTGAAAAATTCTTTTTTGCAATAGTAAAATCAACTAAAGTGTGTAATTAAATGGGTTCTGGTCAAATATTTTCTAATGTACAAAACAAATATATGCATAGGGAATATGTAACGATAATACAGCATGTTTTGTAAATTTTAAATAATTTTAAGTTTAGTAGGCGCAAGTGGTGGTTTAGGTAAAAATCCAGATAACGAAGACCCAAAACCGATCAACATAAAAAAAAAATCGTGTAGCTTTGAAATTGAGCACAGTTATAAAGTTAAGTGTCCCGAACAACATACTAAAAGTCCCTAACCATGGGGGTGAGCGGGGGGCAGGGGGGCATTTAAAGGGGGCACACTTCAGCTTATATTACGTATCTTGAAAACTATCTCATTTAGAGAAAAAATGTCAGTTACAAAATTAATCTAGGTAAAATTTCCTACAAAAATGCACATTACATTTTGTTTGTATAATCAATAATTTACAAGATATATGGGAACGAAATAACACATTTTCTTGAAAAATTCTTTTTTGCAATAGTAAAATCAACTAAATATGTGTAATTAGATGGGTTCTGGTCAAATATCTTCTAATGTACAAAACAAATATATGCATAGGGAATATGTAAGGATAATACAGCATGTTTCGTACATTTTAAATAATTTTAATGTTAGTAGGCATAAGTTGTGGTTTAGATAAAACTGCTTTTTAATCCCTGACTTAAAAGAGGGGTGTTATAAATTTGAAGCCTTTGTTTGTCTTTATACATGTAGTCATTTCATTTTAACATTTTTTTTTTCTCTGGGAGTCATTTCAGGCAGTGCAGGAGAAATGCTTTTGATTCATAAAAAAACTTTTTTATTATTAAAAATAATTATTTTTCAGAAATTTAAAACACTGCAAAGGAAATATTCTAAAACTATGTCAATATATAAAAATGAAAAATTGTCATATAAAATCAGTCTTTAAAATCATAACTACTCGTTTTATAGGCAAATCTATTCTGTTTTTTTTTTTTTTTTTTTTTTTTTTTTTTTTAATGTTATTTACAATAGTAACATAAACTATAGTTTGTAATACAGGGTTAAATATTTTCTACTCATACAAATACTACTCATACTAGGCGAGTCGTGTTAATCCTGGACGATAGGACCCATGCCCCAGCCCGCCCGGTTCCCGCTGTTCAATGTGTTTTTCTAGTCAATTTTGTACCCTTATTACTTCCGGTGTGAATTTTTTTTTTTTAACACACTTGACATTGTGAGTTTTTTTGCTTTTCTTCCCATACTATTCCTATGGGGTTTTTAGCCTTTTTTTCCCTCTTTTTCTACATTCTAAAGTGGCGGTAACTAAAGTGGCATGCACATATCTATATGTGCATGTGCGCGCGCAATGCGCCAAGTCAAAATATACAAATCGAAAAACTCCACTTTTCTGTAAGATATCCGTACGATACAAAGCAACCTTTATATTTTCTTAACTATTGATCATACTAACAAATGTAATAGGCATTTTCATGGGAAATTTTACGTAGTTTAATTTTGTAATTGATATTTTTTATCTAAATGTGATAGTTTTCAAGATATTAATAAAAACTGAAAAGTGCTTCCTTTAAATGCCCCATGCCCCCCTCCGCTCTCCCCCCACGGTTGGGGACTTTTAGTATGTTGTTCAGGACAGGACTCTTAACCTTATAACTGTGTTCAGTTTCAAAGCTATACGATTTTTTTTTCTTTTTTTAATGTTGATCGGTTTTGGGCCTTCGTTATCTGGATTTTTACCTAAACCACCACTTGCGCCTACTAACCTTAAAATTATTTAAAATGTACAAAACATGCTGTATTATCCTTACATATTTCCTATGCATATATTTGTTTTGTACATTAGAAAATATTTGACGAGAACATATTTAATTACATACTTTAGTTGATTTTACTATTGCAAAAAAGAATTTTTCAAGAAAATGTGTTATTGCGTTCCCCTATATCTTCTAAACTATTGATCATACACTGTTAAAAATTTTGGTACATTTTTGCTGCCACCATGCGATGGTGAAACCTTTTACCCTTATTTGGTGCTTTACTAAACCGAGGCTTGGTACTGCAATAGCTACATCCATAAGATGGAGAATTTTTTTACCATAATTTGGTGCTTTTTTCAATCAAGAAACGCCAAATCGCAGTAGAAGGTTTCACCATCGCATGGTTGAAGCTATACTTGTACCAAGTTTTGGTTCAACCTAGCAAACTGAAGCTACTGTAGTACCAACATTTGGTTCAACCTTGAACTGAAATTTTTAACAGTGTACCATGTTTGGTTCAACCTAGGACAAAATTTTTAACAGTGTACAAACAAAATGTAGTATACATTTTTGTGGGAAATTTTACGTAGATTAATTTTGTAATTGACATTATTTCTCTAAATGTGACAGTTTTTAAGATATTTAATGAAAACTGAAAAGTACCCCCTTAAATGCCCCCTGCCCCCCGCTCACCCACCACGGGCGGGGACTTTTAGTATGTTGTTCAGGACCCTCTTGGCTACAAGTATGCAAAATTTCAAAACTACACGATGTTTTTAAAATGTTGATCGGTTTTGGGTCTTCGTTATCTGGATGTTTACTCAAACCGCCACTTGCGCCTACTAGCCTTAAAATTACTTAAAACTTACAAAACATGCTGTATTGTCCTTGCATATTCCCTATGTATATATTTGTTTTGTAAATTAGAAAATATTTGACAAGAACCCTTTTATTACATCCTTTGTTGATTTTACTATTGCAAAAAAGAATTTTTTAAGAAAATGTGTTATTTTATCCCCCTATATCTTCTAAACTGTAGATCATACAAAAAAAATGTTATGTACATTTTTGTAGGAAATTTTACGTAGATTAATTTTGTAATTGACATTATTTCTCAAAATGCGATAGTTTTTAAGATATTTAATAAAAACTGAGAAGTGCCCCCCTTAAATGCCCCCCTGCCCCCCGCTCACCCACCACACGCGGGGACTTTTAGTATGTTGTTCAGGACCCTCTTGGCTATGAGTATGCAAAATTTCAAAACTACACGATTTTTTTTTCTATTTCTCCTATTTTTACTGGGCTAATCTATACAACTAACTAAAAAAGATCTACTGTCGATGGTTGTAGCTCAATCAGTTGGTCGCTGGCTTGCGAATCCATAGTTCCTCAATTCGAGTCCAGCCTGTCTTACAGGTTTGCTATGAGTGGAAATTTTCGCATAAATATTTTCAGCATGCTCTAAGAAATTCTATGTCCATTTTCAACCGGTAATTAAACCATATGCAATCTGATTTATTTATTTAATCATTTTTAATTTATTTATGAAAAATCAGGTTAAAAATGGCTACTTTAAGTCACTTCAAGTGTCTTAAATCCAGTCACATTCATGTCTTAACTTAAGACATCTTACGTGTCTTAAAATATAAGACATGATTTCGTGTCTGAAAATAATGATACTCATTTAAGACACTTATGTGTCTGAATATAAGACACTTGAATTTGCAGTGTTTATATTTATACATTTTTTTAAGTGATACCGTAAGTCATATTAAATAGAAAATTTAATAAATTTATTGTACTATTTTTGATCCCTTAATTTATTCATGCTGATGTATTAATAATAAATTATGCTTTTATAATTCTTCATCTATTTTAAATTGCTTGGAGTTAAGATGCTAGTATTCTTTAAAAATGTCGTTTTTCTTTTTCTTTTTCTCAAACATAAATTCAAAAAAAAATTTCATCATAAGTAAAGTATATTGATTTTATATATGTCAGAGTTTAGTCTTTATTCAAAGTTAACAAAAAATACCATCATAGTCTCCAAATATTTCATCCATATAAGAGAAATCTAAAACGGAAACTTATTAAAATCCCGAATGGTGCTCATACTTATATCTTTGGTTTTTCTTATGTGTTACAAATTAAACATATTAAATGGAAAATTTAATACATTTTTTGTACTGTTTTTGATCCCTTAATCTATTTTTGCTGACATAGTATTAATAAATTTGAGTCTTATGATTTTATAATTTTTCATCTATTTTAAATTGCTTTGAGTTAAAAAGCTAGTATTTTTAATAAAGATCGTTTTTCTTTTTCTTTTTCTTTTTCTCAATTATAATTTCAAAAAAAAAAAAAAAAAAAAAATCATTATAAGTAAAGTATATTGCTTTTATATATATCAGAGTTTGGTCTCTATTTAAAGTAGAAAATAAAATAAAATAAAAAATACCATCATAATCTCTAAATGTTTCATCTACGTAAGTGAAATCTGAAACAGAAACTTAATTAAAACTCTCGAATGATGCTCTTATATATTTATATCTTTGTTTTTCCTATATGTGATACCGTAAGCCATATTAAATGAAAAATTTAGTTCCACTTTTGATCTATTAACCTATACATGCTGATATATTTTTAATAAATTTAAGCCTTATGTTTTTATAATTCTTCATTTATTTTAAATTGCCTAGAGTTAGAAAGCTGTATTTTTAACTGATAAAATTTTGATCTTCATTGAAAGTTAAATCAAATTGTTTAATATTCTACTTAAAGTAAAAAAAAAAAAACAAGTATTTTTAGTAAAAGTCGTTTATGTCTCATTTATAATTAAAAAAAAAAGCAATATGAGTAAAATATATTGTTTTTCTGTATGTCATTGTTTGATCTTTATTCAAAGTAAAAAATACGATCATTAAAAAAAAAAAAAAAAAGGGCTTAATAATTTATTGCTATTAATAATAATATTATTATTTTACAACTTTTTGCTTCTTTGATATAATGTGTTTATATAAATATCCATATCCCTTTATTTTAAATAGTATGCAGGATGAAATTACAAATGCATAAGCGTAAAGAACGCAATTATCGTACATATATTCATGTGATATAAACTTAAACTCACATAAGAAAAAAAAAAAAAAAAAAAAAAAAAAGGTACAATCTCTTGTTAGTGTAAAATATTGCATAGACAAATAGTGTCTTTTCACTTTGTCGAACTTTAGTTTAATAACTTTCTTATGATTGATATTTTAAGAAAAATGTTATTTTACCGAATAAATGGAAACGCGATGCTCAATTTGAATTCCCCACTACTTATTTGAAATAATATATACATATTGTCCGATCGATAAGCGTTTATTCCGACGGATTAAAAAAATTTTGGTACCTTATTTGTAACGAAATTTTGATTAGTTTTTTTAAATTAATTAAAATATGAAAATATGAAAATACTAACCTGGTAATAGCTTTAAAATTGGACATTTAAATTTTTAATTGTTGGGAAAAAAAAAAAAAAAAGTTTTTTTTTTTTTTTTTTTCTTTTTCCCCAGCATAAAATGAAATATGCCTTCACATGAAAAATAAAAAAAATATTAAATATTAAATTTGCTCATGCATATGAAAAAATAAAAATGTAAAAATGGAGTAAAAAAAAGAAAAAAAAATCAATATACAGACGGTAACAAAAGTGTCCGAACACTAGCGAAAATTCCTGTCTAAAAATATACACTTCATACGGTTTTGTTAAGTAAATCCTTGTCGAATACTGTTCTTGGTCAGACTAAGAACATGATTCGATAAGGATTTATTTAACAGAACCGTAATAAGTGTACTTTTTTTACATAGGAATTTTTGCTAGTGTTCAGACACTTTTGTTACCGACTGTACCTCAATTTTAGATTCTTTTTTTTTTTTTTCGTTTAAATAGTATGTTTTTTTGCACGGATGAATCGCGCTTGGCATAAAAACTATTTCAGCATTATATTAAAGAGCTTTACTTATAGACAATCCTGGGTAATTTTTAAAATTTTAATGCTGAAGCTTGAATAGATCGGACATTTTTCGCCAAGGACTCTCGTTTCACAAAAAACCACTTTAATCCATGTAGTGCGTTAAAAATATAAATAAAATAAAATATTGAAAAACAGAAAAGAAAGAAAAGGAAAGGAAAGTAAAAAGAAAAGAAAAGAAAGAAACCGAAAATAATAATCACATAAATTATGCATTTTGTTTAAAGTGGCCATACAAATTCAAAAGTTGCCAAGGGGCGCTATGTGAAGGCTGTACCATGAAAAGGTTTACATATTTCATTATTTCATTATTTATTTTTCTATATACCAACAACTAATAACTAACTCAACAACTATTATAACCACAAAAATTAATTGTCTAATGAGAAAGACGTAGCCGATCATAGCATATTGTAATATTATATTTGGAGTGAAATTGTTGTCATTTTACGTTTAATCGAATAAATCAAATAAATATAGAAAATAACATGAAAGAAAATATTATGTACACCACGTATAATGTTGTTCATATATAACTGGGATACAAAAATAAAATTGCTACTTCAATTTTTACTTTCTCTTACCCATAGGGTCGAGAAAGTATATTTTTAGGGTCAAATTTTGAACGTGGGTTTTTGTTATATTTACATGCTCTGAGGTCCCCTGAATACGAAAATCATGCTTTTAGCGAATGGTCTATGTGTCTTTCTGTGTGTCTGTGTGTCTGTCTGTGTGTCTGCCTGTTATCAGCATATCTCAAGAACAAACAGTAGCAGAAATTCCAAGCTCGGTATACCAAATGTGTATCATATAGGGATGGTACAGTAAGAATTTCGTTGAGATGAAGCAAATTATTCGTGTACAGAGACACTCAAAAGTATTCAAATACATTACGTCTATAGAGGAAATTGCAGGTAAGTAGAGTTTAACATCTATATACTGCACTAAACCAAATGAAACGAATATATATTTTTTGTAATAGAGACAGTCAACCAAGAAAAAAAAAAAAAAAATGTTTAGATAGGAGCCTCGCCTCCTCCTCGAGGGGAGTAAATTTTCATGATGGGTATCTTTCAAAAGAGATCACCAGTACCTTTAAAACGAATGGTTGAACCATAGATCTGCGATAATTTAAAATAAAGTTATCGATCTTTTTTTTTCATTTTTAACAAAAATAAATAAATAAATAATGTAATATTGAGAATAAATTCAACTATTTTTTGGGTATTTAGTGTTATACTACTTCTCTAATATGGAAATCGACTGCCTTATCATAAAAGATAATTTGTTTAAATAATAAATTTAATAAATTATTTTTTAAAAAACAGAATCATTTTTTAATAACCGAATTAAATTCTATATACATGTAGGTGCATTAAAGAAACGGGGAGTTGAGGGGGGCTACCACCCCCCCCCCCCCTCGCACAGAACTAATTATCATAAACTCTTCTGAAGTCGAATTTGAATTGTTTAGCATAGGTTTACATAACAGTACTCGTTATCTCACCTCTTAATCTCCAACCTGTATTTATAGCATTAAATTTCAGGGTAAGAGAAAGTCGTGTGAATGACACACTAAATTATTTCGATACTTCCCGTTTTGAAACTGTCATCGGATAAGTACCCAAATGGAAACCCACTGGTAAGCTATTGACACAGACAATAGGGACAGGCACCCGAGAGTGCGAATGAGTGGGTTGCTGCAGAAAGCAGCGGGGAACCAAAACACCCTTTTGACAATTTCATGATTTTTTTTTTTTTTTCATAAAGCGATGTAAAAAAGAGTTTCCTTTAAATGTAGTGACCAGCGAAGCAGGCAAATCCTTCGTTGATTCACTATCTTCATTGATATCCTGAATTTAAAAATGGTTTCTTTAACAAGCTTTGATCAACTTGCACGCAAACAACATCTGGCCGAGTTTTGTACATTTCGAGTTTGATTTTGAAATTTTTCTAGCATTCGGAACCGGGGCTTTTCTAGTATATATATATATATATATATATATATATATATATAGTATATATATATATATATATATATATATATATATTTATATATAATACTAAGTCTAAAAACAATATATTTTGTTAGGATTGAAAAATTATTGTATTATTATTATTTTTTTTTTTTTTCATATTTTGTCTAAGCAATCCTGGAGAATTTTCAATTTATCCCTCTCCGTTTCAATTATTTTGTATTTTTTATTTTATTACCTAATACCATTATAAAAATTTATATAGATTGTAATTGATATATTATGTGTTGTAGAAAAATATTCATACGGAGATCATATTTACATTTTTATTTATCTCTGAATATAAGAATATATGAATATTTAGAAATATTTTTTGAAAGCATGACTGCATATTCTACAATGTGGCCTGCATGGTGTATTATTAGAATGTATTCTCCACAATTGATGAAAATTACACGTATAACAAAAACTATGAACAACTTTTACATTTTATACGTAGCATTAAATATAGTTCTAAAATCATTTAAAGAAATTTTTTATAATTTTATTTATTATTATTGATCAAAATTACACGTATAACAAAAACTATAAACAATTTTTACATTTTATACGTAGTATTAAATATTGTTATAAAATCATTTAAAGAAAATTTTTATAATTTTATTTATTATTATTCTAATTAGGAGAGAGAATGCACATTTCTTTCAGTGAACAGTATCTGTCCCTTTAACAAAAATGTGGGTTCATCAAATCTGAGATTTAAAAATGCAAGTCTTTAAAAATCAACATTTTTATTTTTAATACTTTATTACTTTAAAATATGATTGAAACTTTAAAATATTTCAAATGCATTTTTGAGAAAATGAATGGAAATTACCGGAGAATCTCAAAATCTTTTATCCATATAAAAGGGATATCTGTTTGGAAAGTTAATTAAAATTTCCGAATAATGCTCTCATATATTTATGTATTTGTCTTATATTTTATGTGATACCTTAAGCTATATTAAAATGGAAATTTAATAAATTTATTGTACTATTTTTGATCCCTTAATCTATGCATGCTAAAGATTTTTAAAAAATGAATTTGAGGATTATATTCGCTTGATTATTCTTCATCTATTTTAAATTGCCTAGAGTTAAAAAGCTGTACTTTTAACGGATGAATATCTGAGCTTAATTAAAAGTTAAAACAGAATGCTCAATATTATATTTAATAAAGAAAAAAGTATTTTTGATAGAAATCGAATTTTTTCCATTTCTCAAAAATAATTTTAAAAAAACTTAATATACGTCAAGTTTAATTCTTTTATGTATGTCGTAGTTTTAATGTTATCTAAGATGAAAAAAAATATATATATAAATATAAATAATCTAACTTAATAATTGATATGAAGAATTTATTGTTATTCCTTCCAAGAAAAGCGTCGCATATCTCAATTATGATCTTCAATAAAATTTTGTTTTAATGAAATTATATCACTTTATGGTTTGAAACTACGACTAAATATGGCGAATGAGTTTTTGCTTGGAAAGTAAAAATAAATAAATATATAAAAAAGCAAAAATAAATAAGTAAATACGAACTTCATTGGGTGCGTTATAGTTTACGGGGTATACCTTTTAACCCCTCTCTCACACCCACACACACATATATATATAAGACATTATATAAATATATATAAATATAGGGTAAGTCCACCAGTGATTGACACTTTTAGAGCAATCTCTGATGTTTTCAATGTTCTAGCCATCAGAAACTATTTTTAGAAATCTTAAGTTAATGCATATGGCATGAAAGACATTCAGAACCACATATATGTTAAAATATAAACATTTGATAACAATTATTTTATTTTTGTGAATTTTTATTTGACTTTTACTCAATGTTCCAGTAATTCTCAATGCCAGTATTTCCTTTTATTTACACTGCTAGTTATTCATTTTACCAGTTATTAGCACTCTATGCTCCAGTGTTTAACATAAAATGTTAAAATTATTATATGCAAAATATATGATTTTATTATTTTTCTTATTTATTAATTATTTCGGGATAGATGCCAATTACTGGAGCATGTCAATCACTGGAGCACCTACCCTATATATAGTAATAAGTTTTAATGTAGTAATAAGTTTTAAAGCGTATTTTAGATAAATGAATATGTAACTGAAATCTGTGAATAACACCATTATTTACCAAAATATTCTCCATCATGATCTAACACTCTCCAACATCAGTTGGGCAGTTGACAGATGCCAGCCGTGTAAAACGATTCGACTTTTGATCCGATGAATTCGTCAACTCATTTTCCTACTTTGTTCATCGTCTGGAAGTGTATAGCAGACAAGACTTTGGGCATCGACCGAAACAAATAACAGTCTGAATGGTGTATGTCGGGGCTATATGCCGGGTTTTCTAAACTTCCAAGCAACGTGTTATTAATGAGTTGGTTGTTGATCGGCTTTTTGGTATGAGGCCTTACACGTTATCATGGAGCAATTTTATGGAGTGAAATCCTTTGTCAATAAAGGGACGTTTTTGACAGATCCACCAGATCACTCGCAGCAATTGTTGTTTATAAAATTCAACTGTTACTGTCCAGCAGTTTATAAAAGGTTGCACTATTGACTACATATATCCCCAACAGTTCACTAATTCATTCACCAAACTCTTTTTTCTACCGCCAAACTGACTTTCCACTACCATCAAAGCAGGATTTCTACGAAGCAAGTTTCACTTGCCCCATTGAGTAATGATAGAAGTAGAGTAGGATTCCCTATACCGACTATGGAGAAAAATCCCGCAAACATCACTGCGGATTTTGCGCCTTCTTTTGGCGGTAATCGCTTTCTTGGCAACTAGTTTTTGATATTTTGCATGTTTTAAATGATTTGGTGGAAATCTTCTTTCAAGGAGGTTGAATACCTGCTTTGGTGGAAGTGGAATGTCGGTTTTGCGGTAGAAAACCGTTTTATCGAATGAATTGGTGGATTTGTATGAATATGTGATGTTCGGAAACAAAAAGGTTACTAAATCGGAGTTTATTCTAATATCTAGTCGATTCCTCCACCAAAGTAATTATCCATAAAAGAAGGTGTCCATTCACCTAAAAACCGTTCTGATGTTCTCAGAATTTTCCTCCTCAGCAAGTATAAGGAAACCGTCCTCTATCCTCAATGGGTTACACCCTTAATATTCTACCAAATTAACAGAGAACATTTTCGGAGGGAACAGTTCGTTTTGATACTGATGCTGTTGCTTTGACGCGATTAATTTAATGTTTTTTGAGTTTCAGATTGTCCTAACAAAATTGTTTTCATCTACCACCACGACTTTCTATTAAAAAATATTACTCTTTAAGATGCGCTCAAATTTCTTCTTCCGGCCAATTCATGTGATACACATCATTCGTCACTTCTGAATTTTCTCCATTCCGAGTAAACAATTAAAAGTTTTTTTTTTTTAATACTCCGAATTGTACGGTAACCATTTTTTCATTTGAGATGTATATTCATCGAGCAGTGTCTATAAATCCTCATGCCTATTTTTTTGTGAAATACCGCTAAGTTCTCGATCGAAAAAAAAAATTGCTACCTTTAGCGCGCCAGAACTAAAATTTGTGTTTGCCTTTAGACAGGGTTTCCATTTCAAGAATAGAACACGCTAATTCGCACGCTTTTACAGTACCTTTTACTTCCATTACCCGACTACCGTAGGTATTGTATTCGGTCCAAGAATTCGATATCGTGTTTTCACATGATTTACATGTTTTAAGGTCTCCTGAGTCCAAAAAATTAGTTTTTGGCAATTGATCAGTGGGTGTCTATGTATGTGTGTGCATGTGTGTATGTATGTGGGGAATCTTCTGGCTACCATATCTCCAAAATCATAATGATAAAACTACGAAAATTCAGAACTGAAACAGGTATAGTGTATAAATGAGTTTTCCAAATTTTGGTGAAAATTGGGACTGTAAGTTCGTATCTCACCAACGGCTCTAACGATTTTCTTCAAATTTGTTATATAAACATTCTATTAGATGTCCTTTCGAATAATATAATTGGTTAGTTCAGGAAGCTTCATAGGCGTCCTGTCAATTTCAGCTCTCACAAGTGCGTTCCTTTAAAAACGGCTGTATGGATTTTTTTCAAACTCGCCACATTAAATCTCTTTTAAATATCCTTTCGTGTGTAATTATTTTTTTTCCGGTCAATAATTGAATATTTCATGTTTTGGTGAAAGTTGGTATCTTAAAAACGGCTCTAACGATTTTCTTATCTTTCTCATGCATTACGTAGTTATTATAGGAAAATTAACAGACATCCTGCTTAGGTAGGTCAGTTCTAAATCTCGAAAATTGGTGTTTCAAAAAATAAATATTCCAATTCTTTTTTTTTTCTTTTCTAACTCGCTAATGTAAATTCTGTTTTATACTTCTTTACGCGTGTTTCATTTTTCTCTTACCGAAACAATTTTAGGTTTCTACTTCGTTAGATTAATTTTATGTCTTCTGATCACATTATGTCCAAAAAATGCATATAATACGCGTAATAATGGGTAATGGAGGTCATGTGGTTGTTTCACACCAGATTTTTTTTTTTTTTTTCTGGGAAATTCGCAATCATTGCAATGACGAATAAAGATTGTATGCCATCTTTCACCTTCGAAATTTCAAGCTTAAAACCTTTCCTAAAAAACATTGTAGTGATTTTATAAATCTGAGCCAGTTAATATCACATGAC
This sequence comes from Salticus scenicus, assembly GCA_963930645.1. NCBI lineage: Eukaryota > Metazoa > Arthropoda > Arachnida > Araneae > Salticidae > Salticus > Salticus scenicus. The sequence goes on along the minus strand of OZ005655.1, from coordinate 37,411,256 downwards.
ACAAACGCGGTATACTGACTGGTACGCTATTTCGCAGTAGACGTGATACCTTTTCTTTTTTTTTTACCCCCAATATATATATATATATATACGAGTATATATTCATTTTTCTCCTTATGAAATGAAAGAAAATGAAAGAATTTCATACAATTAAAGAAAAATAAAACCCCACCTAATTAAAATTTTTATAAAAAGCTTCCTAATACACACCTCCACATTTTACAAATAACACAAGTTTTAATAAAGCAAAAGCTTACAAAATTTCATAAAAAAATGTCCTTTTAATTTCTGACAACGATTCTTGCTGCATTTATATTTTATGTAGCTTGAATTAGCTACTGTTAAATTTTACGACAAAGATAATATTTTCTTAGAAAAACCTGCATCTTGTTTAACGCTAATGAAAAACAATTACCTGACACTATTTGAAAATATGCATTACAATTACACCATTTTCAGAAAATCAGAAATAAAGTATGTATGTAGTATTCAAACTGTTAATCATTAAAGATAATGTATTCTACAATATAACGATTAAACAACAGTTTATTGCCATTTTTCAAGTATCTTTGATAAACAAAATATTAGAAATTGAGAAACATCTATAAGATCTTTACAAAGCATTAATTTCACAGTAAGATTTTGGAAGATAATGAAGATTAAATTGCCAGTGACAAATATGTTCATTTACTTATCTATCGGAAGCTTCTCCTTGTAATTTATTCAATGTTGTACGCATGCTGCATTTCAAATTTAAAGCGATAATGCATTGTAATGAATCTTTTATACAGTAGAAAGTGAAAATATCTATTTGGAAATCTTTTAATTTTAAAGTGCATAGAAAATAGATAAATTTTTACAATATCAAATTCAAATGTGTTTCAAAAACTTTAAATTATGAAAAGTATTTTAGCAAAGTCTATAATTCGAAATTCTAAATACGTGTTACGTAGTATAGATATAGTGACCATATTAGAATACCTTTATAAAATATTAGCGTCAAAATATATTACAATTAACCAATTCCTGGGGTACACTTTATGCTACGTAAATGAGGGCAAAAAAGGTAATTATTATGATAAAAAGTTTCCTTGCTACAATTTTTCAAAATTTAGAAAACGATTTCAAATTATGAAGTGTCCTCGAATCTCCAGAACATCTGGTCTCTTTAAGTATAAATTATGTAGTGCAGCTTTTTATTTGGATATTGATTTATTTCTAAATATAAGAATTTAAAAAAAAAAAAAAAAATTTTTTACTTTCTTCTATATGTAATATAGAGAAAGTATTGGATTCGCGAAAATTTTCGAAGTCCACTTTTTGATGGATTTACATGTTTTGGGATGTGGAGAACACGAATTAATAGTTTTTAGAAAATGTCTGTCTGTCTGTCTGTATCATTTATTTGTGGACGCTGTATCTCACGAACCAATGAATGAAATTTAACCAAACTTGGTATTTAGTTGCACCCTGACATAAACTGGTGCTGATTAGATTTTGGGATCAATCGCTCAATAGGTGGCGTTGTGATCGCATTTTATGCACATTTTTAACATGGCAGCATAGGACAAAATTCCGTATAAATGGGCATAAAGAGAGTTATTTTACACTTGTGATTGTAAAATTAATATGAATTATTGATAATAGTAGTAGTTAGCTAGGAAAAAAATTTTGTGCATGTGGGGGCATCGGTTCCCCCCCCCGGGGAAGTAAATTTTCAAGATGGGTATCTTTCGAAAGGTCTCGTTGATAATAGTAATAGTTAACTGGGAAAAATTTTTTGTGCATGTGGGGGCATCGGTTACCCCCCACCGGGGGGGGAAGTACCCACCCTTGGGGGCAAAGTTTCAAGATGGGTACCTTTCGAAAGGTCTCGTCAATACCTTTAAAACGAATGGTTGAACCATAAATCTGTGATAATTTAAAACAAAGTTGCTTTTAACAAAAACTAGTATGTTGTGGCCACCACAAGACTTTCTTCTATATTTACCTATACATATTCAATCAGTAGCAATATTAAAAAAAAAAAATCGATAACTTTGTTTTAAATTATCACAGATTTATAGTTCAACCATTCGTTTTAAAGGTACTGACGAGACCTTTCGAAAGATACCCATCTTGAAAATTTATCCCCCCCCGGGGGGGAAACGATGCCCCCCCATGCAGAAATTTTTTTTCCTAGTTACATACTACTATTATCAATAATTCATATTAATTTTACAATCACAAGTTTAAAACAACTCTAATTATGCACATTTATACGAATTTTTGTCCTATGCTGCCATGTTAAAAATTTAGATAAAATGCTATCACAGCGCCACCTGTTGAGCTATTGATCCCCAAACATAATCAGCACCAGTTTATGTCGAGGACCAACTAAATACCAAGTTTGGTTAAATTTCGTTAAAAAAAAAAAAAAAAAAAAAAAAATGCGATTTTTTTCTAAGTTTTGTTTTGTTAAAAGTAAAAAAAATCGATAACTTTGGTTTAAATTATCACAGATTTATGGTTCAACCATTCGTTTTAAAGGTATTGACGAGACCTTTCGAAAGATACCCATCTTGAAACTTTGCCCCCCCGGGTGGGGGGGGGGGAACCGATGCCCCCACATGCACAAAAATTTTTTCCCAGTTAACTATTACTATTATCAACGAGACCTTTCGAAAGATACCCATCTTGAAAATTTACTTCCCGGGGGGCACTTCCCCCCCAGGGGGGGAACCGATGCCGCCACATGCACAAAATTTTTTTCCTAGCTAACTACTACTATTATGAATAATTCATATTAATTTTACAATCACAAGTGTAAAATAACTCTCTTTATGCCCATTTATACGGAATTTTGTCCTATGCTGCCATGTTAAAAATTTGCATAAAATGCGATCACAACGCCACCTATCGAGCGATTGATCCCAAAATCTAATCAGCACCAGTTTATGTCAGGGTGCAACTAAATACCAAGTTTGGTTAAATTTCATTCATTGGTTAGTGAGATACAGCGTCCACAAAAAAATGATACAGACAGACAGACAGACAGACAGACAGACATTTTCTAAAAAATTTAATTCGTGTTCTCCATATCCCAAAACATGTAAATCCATCAAAAAGTGGACTTCGAAAATTTTCGCGAATCCAATACTTTCTCTATATTACATATAGAAGAAAGTAAAAAACTCGCATTTTTTTTTTTTTTTTTTTTTTTTAACGAAATTTAACCAAACTTGGTATTTAGCTGGTCCCCGACATAAACTGGTGCTGATTATGTTTGGGGATCAATAGCTCAACAGGTGGCGCTGTGATAGCATTTTATCTAAATTTTTAACATGGCAGCACAGGACAAAAATTCGTATAAATGTGCATAATTAGAGTTGTTTTAAACTTGTGATTGTAAAATTAATATGAATTATTGATAATAGTAGTATGTAACTAGGAAAAAAAATTTCTGCATGGGGGGGTATAGCTTCCCCTCCCTAGGGGGGAGATATACCCCCAGGGGGGGTAAATTTTCACAATGGGTATCTTTCGAAAGATCAGGTTGATAATAGTAGTAGTTAACTAGGAAAAAATTTTTGTGCATGTGGGGGCATCGGTTCCCCCCCACCGGTGGGGGGGGAAGTTCCCACCCGGGGGGGGGCAAAGTTTCAAGATGGGTATCTTTCGAAAGGTCTCGTCAATACCTTTAAAACGAATGGTTGAACCATAAATCTGTGATAATTTAAACCAAAGTTATCGATTTTTTTTACTTTTAACAAAACAAAACAGAAAAAAAATCGCAATTTTTATTTATTTATTTTTTTTAACGAAATTTAACCAAACTTGGTATTTAGTTGGTCCCCGACATTAACCGGTGCTGATTATGTTTGGGGATCAATAGCTCAACAGGTGGCGCTGTGATAGCATTTTATCTAAATTTTTAACTTGGCAGCATAGGACAAAAATTCGTATAAATGTGCATAATAAGAGTTGTTTTAAACTTGTGATTGTAAAATTAATATGAATTATTGATAATAGTAGTATGTAACTAGGAAAAAAATTTTCTGCATGGGGGGGGCATCGCTTCCCCCCCTGGGGGGGAAGTTCCCACCCGGGGGGGGGGCAAAGTTTCAAGATGGGTATCTTTCGAAAGGTCTCGTCAATACCTTTAAAATGAATGGTTGAACCATAAATCTGTGATAATTTAAACCAAAGTTATCGATTTTTTTTACTTTTAACAAAACAAAACAGAAAAAAAATCGCAATTTTTATTTATTTATTTTTTTTAACGAAATTTAACCAAACTTGGTATTTAGTTGGTCCCCGACATTAACCGGTGCTGATTATGTTTGGGGATCAATAGCTCAACAGGTGGCGCTGTGATAGCATTTTATCTAAATTTTTAACTTGGCAGCATAGGACAAAAATTCGTATAAATGTGCATAATAAGAGTTGTTTTAAACTTGTGATTGTAAAATTAATATGAATTATTGATAATAGTAGTATGTAACTAGGAAAAAAATTTTCTGCATGGGGGGGGGATCGCTTCCCCCCCTGGGGGGGAAGTACCCCCCGGGAGGGATAAATTTTCAAGATGGGTATCTTTCGAAAGGTCTCATCAATACCTTTAAAACGAATGGTTGAACTATAAATCTGTGATAATTTAAAACAAAGTTATCGATTTTTTTCACTTTTAACAAAAAAAAAAAAAATCGTACTTTTTTTTTTTTTTTTTTTTTTTTTTAAATATTGTTACTGATTGAATATGTATAGGTAAATATAGAAGAAAGTCTTGTGGTGGCCACAACATACTAGTTTTAATATGCGTATGTCTACTTAATATATAAATTAACCACATGCTTATGTTCGTCAAAATAATTTTAAAATTACTGCAATTTCACAGGTACGGTTTTCGATATTCGAATCTAAAATTTTGCGAATTTATGTAAATTAAAGAAAATTTGTCTTAACATTTATTTGAAAACAATTTAAAATGCTTTGGATTTACGCCATGACAAAATCTTTTGGGAATTTCTTACGAGTTTTATAATGTTGAGATTTTATACTTTATAAAAACTGAAATAAATTGCATCTGGCATAAAGAAATCATCGTTTAAATCCTTATTTTTTATCTTAGTCTGGGAAATGAAAGCGGTTAAGTATAAAAAATGTTAGAACCGTATTTTTAAAAATCGTGTAAGGTTGTAAATTCTCAAAAAATAATATTCTGGATGTCGCCAATCTAATTAATGGTCTAATTTATTTCTATTCCTCTCTGTCCTTAGGTATAAAATATAACTGATTTAGCTACCACCAAACAGTCATTCTAATGAGACATTTAATGGAAAAATATGTTTCTTCATAATAAACACTAGTATGTATTGGCCACCACAAGACTTTCTTCTATATTTTCCTATACAAATTCACTCAGTAACAAAAAAAAAAAAAAAAAAAAAAAAAAATCATTTTTTTTCGTTCAAAGTAAAAAAAAATCGATAACTTTGTTTTAAATTATCACAGATTTATAGTTCAACCATTCGTTTTAAAGGTATTGACGAGTCCTTTAGGAAGATACCCATCTTGAAAATTTACCCCTCCCCCCTCCGGAGGGAAGCGATGCCCCCACATGCACAGATTTTTTTTCCTAGTTAACTACTACTATTACCAATAATTCATATTAATTTTACAATCACAAGTTAAAAATAACTCTCATTATGTACATTTATACGAAATTTCACTATACATCTATACTGCCATGTTAAAAATTTAGACAAAATGCGATCACAGAGCCACCTGTTGAGCGATTAATTCGGCAAATGTAATCAGCACCAGTTTTTGTCAGGGACCAACTAAATACCAAGTTAGGTTAAATTTCATCCATTGGTTCGTGAGATACAGTGTCCACAAAAATCATGATACACACAAACACACAGACAAACAGACAGACAAACAGACAGACACACAGACAGACATTTTCTAAAAACTATCAATTTGTGTTCAGGACATCCCAAAACGTGTAAATCCGTCAAAAAACGGAGGTCGAAAATTTTCACGAATCCAATACTTTCTCTATATTACATATAGAAGAAATAATAATGATTGATTAAATAATAATAATAATAATAATTTACAAAAAATAATTTATTCTGAATGAAATCTGTAAGAAAAAGCAACTTTAAATAGAAATTTGTGAAATAAAAACAAATAGTATTCAGTAAATTTTGTTACGGCAATCATTGTTTACACATCTACAAAAAACGCATTTTTCGGTAGTTTAACATCATACTTTTGGGAATTATGAGTCAATAAGTGAGTCATTATGAGACATGTGTTTAAATACGCACCAGGCCACAGGACGACCCGGTAGTTCAACATACACTTACAGGATTAAATCACAGGTCACTTTCTTATTTGTCACGTGTGTAAATCATCATTTTGTGTTTTGTTGTCAAATGAAGTGTAATAAATGGGCTTAAATTTTGTTTTATGAGCATTTTTTCCTGTATATGTTTGTAATGTAGCTTTTAAACATCTTATGTATATACACATTAATTTTATTAAATTTCAAATGAAGTCTTTATTTTGGGAAACTTTTGATTTCGGAGTTTGTTAAAAGTTATTATTATTTGTTAAAGATATATGCAAACTGTTTTCAACACTTTTATTTGTCCAATAATTAGGTTTAGATTAGAAAAAAAAAAAGAAAAAAAAAACATTTGTGCAATATCTAAGAATATAAATTTTAAGTTCTATTTTTAGTACCTAACCTATTGCAATTATTCATGTACAGTGCTGCAAAAATATTATTTATTTATTTTTTTTTTCTGGGGGATTAAGCAACTAAATAACACTGTAAAATAAATTTATTTTTATAAAAACCACAGACATTGATAATTAATTCTAGCTAATTTTTTGCAAAATGAATAATCTGTGTCAGCAATAAGGCAATATCATGTGTAGACTAAATACTTAGTAGGTGAAATGTATAAGGAAAAAAAAGAAAAAAACATCCTTGAATCTGATAAATAATTCGACGTTAATTCAGGAACTTCGTATAGTGATGAATTTTCTATTTTAAATATCATTATTAGATCGACAAGTACTTCACGAATGTATATTAAATAGTTTTTTACCCGTGCATGTGTGAAGATAATACTGTTAAGAAATCCAAAATTTTTTAATTTGATTTTTGCGATTTAAAAGAAAGAAAAAAAATCTGTAATCTATTGGAGATTTTTCGAAGGAATTGAAATTGTGAATTTTTTTAATTGGTAGGTTTTTACCCCGTAAGATTCGCTTTATGAGATTTATTGCAATTTTTCCATGTGTAGTAAACATCGAAACTATTCTTTTGCATCAAACTGACAAAAAAATGTGTGTGTGTGGGAGAGGGGGTGGTTGGAGAGGATCTGTTTGAAAACACCTCAATAAAAGCATTAAAAATAATAATCTAATTAAATTGGGTAAATGTCATTTACTCAATTATAGAAATCTTAGCAGTATTGGAAGATATTCTTAAACTAAGAGTTAGTACCACTCAATTACTTTCAATTGCTTTGAAGGTAAAAGGCTAATAGTGACTTTGGAGATTTTCTGTAAAAAACTATATCAAAAAATATTTGCAGTATCCCGATATTTCACATGATTCCAAAAAAGTTTTTCTTCATATTTTTGAAAAACCAATAAAAAGTTTTTGGAGGAATAGACGTATCCGTTGTACTTTATAATTTCTTTTTGGTAGACATTTTGTTTTGTTAGGGAAATATCGACAAAGATGTGAATATTATTTTTTTATAGGATATGAAAAATTTAAAAAAAAAAAAAAAAAAAAAAAAAAAAAAAGTTTTCCTTTCATAATTACTTATAATTTACAGTTCAATTTTTAGCAATTGACGCAACGGCATGTACATCCGTACTAAGATTAGCTTACATGGCAACTAACACGTTACACAATGGGCGATCGCGTCGATCATACTCTCTTGATCGTCGATTCCCTATTGTATCTGCTACAACTTAATGAGCCATAGTTACACAAATTTTGATGCAGACGTGTAAACAAATTGTGGTGCTGTTATGTTTTGACAGGGAAGAGTTTTAGATAAATTTTTTGAGGGTTCTTCCATTGCTTTCAGTTATTCCCTACTCTGTTTCAATGTATGTCAGCTCGCCGTTCGTGTACATCTGTAAGTTCTTCGTATGTTGACTACCAAATGAATGAGAAAGTTCTGAATTTCCTCTCTAACACACTGATGAACAGCGCCACATGTTCACTTACGGTGAGGTTTTTGGTTACGTATTCATATGCAATTCTCATTCTTTAGATGCCATTTATCTCCCATAAAAATGTACGACTACGATTTCTTAAGCAACCTCTGGTCTAATATTTAATATAAATGCATCTCCCTTCTAATGATTCTTACGACCCAATCCTGCCGTATTTCTCTTTAATGTATTTGACGAGGCAATCTTTCATAGCTGCCAACATCCTAATAAATATTCCGTATTATTGATAGTACCTGCCTTCTTTTTTTTTTTCACAGATTTTTTTTTGAATGTTTTTCACCTTTTCTAATCATAATAACATTTGGAGAGAATTACTCTAAAAATTAAGTGGTATAGATAAATATGCGGATACTAACAGTATTTCGGAATATTAATTAGGAAATTAACAGCTATGATCTTTACTTTCTCTTCCCCATTTATAGGATATATCTTGTGCAAAATGAATTTTACACAATTATATTAATGATTTAAGTGTTCAAAGAAAAAACAATTTGTGTATTTTCGTCGCCGGGGAGCAATTGCAGTACAGGTTTTATTTTATAAGAAAAAAGTTTTAAAAGCTTATGCAATATTTTTCACATCGTCAAATGTGGGATATTTGGTTAAAGTTTATGCTGATTGTGCACCAGTTGAAGACTGAAAATTGACCATATGCTGTTCTTTCTGTAGATTCAAGTTTTTCAAATATTTAACGTAAGTTTTTAAAGTTCAATTGCCCACTTTGTAATTTTTTTAAATCACTGAATTTCAAGATGGGCAGTACTGACATTTTCCCTGCTGTGATAAAAGTGCCTGACTGTTAAACTTCGTCTATGAATGTTTGAAATTACCAACTTTTCTTTTTACCTTCAGGGTCACTCTACACGAAGGTCATTTACATGAATTCTAACTATTTGCTTGACTACATCGACAAACAGTCACCTGCAGGCGACATTTAGTTTCTATTTGTTTTCTGCAGAAATCGAAATCACATACAATGATGTTCAAGTAAACAAATTTTTATTAAATTTCTCTCATTACGTTAAGAGCTGTAAAGCTTTGAATACATCACGTTATTTTAAGCTAAACCTACATTTAAAGCATCCTTTTTAAATTGCAATGATATTTATAATTAGGTTACTAATTATATTGAAAGCACATTTAACAAGAATTTCTGTCGATTTATGAATTACAATTTTTTAATAAATATATAGCTTTACATTTTCAATTTTACTGCAACTGAGATTATATATCTAATTTACTTGAAATCTCAAGACTTATTTTAAATATGATTATAAAATGCACTTATTATAAAATGCAAGTTATAAACTTATTATAAAATGCAAGTATCAGCTGTCACAGAAAACATATACAAGCGTCAAAAATGTGATAATCGACTGTAAAGATTATAGCAAATACTTCTACATTCCTTAAACAAAAATCACTTTAAATGTTACATGATATAAAACAGATGTAAATATAAATACTTAGATTAAAGAACATTATTTACATTTAAATGCATTTATTATGAAATTATATAAAAAGTCTATTTTAATTAAAAAGAATTTTTGCATGAAACTAATGTGCTCGTAATATATGTGCAAAAACATATACACAGAAAATTTAATAAGAGCAAATGGAATAATATATGTCAAAAAAAAATTTATATATAACCCGATTTTTAAAAAGGAAAATTCATTATTACAAGAAAAAATGTCTAATTCAACTATAGAGCATAATGGAAATACTGATGTAGAAAATATGTTAAAAATCAGGCTTATTTTCTTTCTATGCATTTTCTGCAGTAACTATGAAACGTAAATAAAAATTTCGTTAACACTTAATTTTGCTACATTATCTATGAAATTAATATATATATATATAAGCCGGAATCATAATAATGTTATTTTCAAAGTCTGAATAAATTTCTTGTGCAATAAAGTCTTCGGCAAGCACGCTAAGAGAGTTTAAAAGGGAAATTGGTCTATAGCTGATAGATCTTCAATGCATTTAGAATTTTAAATAATAAGAGCGATAGCAGCAATGTTTTAATAAAAGGTAAAATAATTAATTTTGAAAAGAAGAGTAATTTTTGGAGTGTCATGAGTTCATGTATTCTTATGAGCATTTTTAGTGATTCCAATAACGACTAGGGCTTCGTATTCTAAAGATTTTTTTTTTTTTTTTCAGGAATTACATCAACGAGAATAACCGAAAATTGCAGAGTTCTTGGTTTATTCCTAAGAACCACTTAACAGTAAATTCGAATTTTTTCTCAGCTTTGTCGCTGTCAATTGGATTTCCCTGAAATCTCATTTCGATGCTCGTGGCAAATGAATATGCCTTTTTCTCCTTACAGTACGCATAGGTTTAGGAATTTGGGATGCGAATAGGACGAAGGTGGTGAAGGAACTATGAAATCTCCTGCCAGTTATATAGATGAAAATATCTTTCGAATTGAGTGATTCAAGAAATTCGTCCCTGTTTTGATTTCGTTTCCATAGAGGTAATCTTTATGATTTTGCTGAGCCCTAATTAAAATTATCTTGTCCTATATTCTATTCATACGTTGACAAAATTTCCTAGATCTATTTGTATTGATAAATAGGATTCAGTCACGGGAATTGAGTTTCAAAAAACACATTAGCAGACTTCGTCATGGTAGCATAATTAATAGCACTTTTATTTTAAAAGTGATTTTATCGACCAGGAAATCTATATAATTATTGATACAAAGCAGGCAGTTGTGAATGTCATTTAAGTAACTTTGAAATCGATTCTAATTATGTGAGAAATAAGTTTTTGTGTGTATAGAGGATACGAAATTTTATAATAGGTTTAATTGAGTTGTGATGCCAGAATGTATTAAAAATTTCGAAATGTTGACAGCTAAGTATTACTTTTTGCGATGACTTTTTGGTTTTTTCATCTCTTTAGCTTTTACCGTAGCCATTAAGTGACGTTCCCCTTAGTCAATGTCGTAACTATATTATACCTATTTTCATTGACGTGGACACATTTAATATTATTCGCTTTCTACTTTGACTGGCAAAAATCATTTATAGCTATCATAACTAATTTTTCTATAAAATATATAACTAAATACACATGTATAAAGAATCAAAATCTGAAAATAGATTACGAAAAATCTGAAACAAAATCTGAATCTAGGAAAAGTAAAACGAAAAATTCATATACCATTGAGCAAAATGCAGCAAAAGAAATATAAAATTTATTAAAAAAAAAAAAAAAAAAAAAAAAAAAAAAAAACGAGGAACAACTTGAGAAACGAAAAATACTTATTAATTCCAAAATACATGGGGGTCTTCGTCAGGAGAGCCTTCTCCTCATGTCATGAATAGAAAAATTTAGAAGTTTCTGAAAGGATGTAGTCGTTAAGCCAGATTAAAAAAAAAAAAAAAAAAAAAAAATATTCTTAGCTCTCTAATTCTCATAGATGAAAGCACAAAATATATAGCAAACAGATCAAGAACTAGAATACAACAATACGAAATACATCAATATAAACAAATAAATATATAAATATATATAATCATATAAAGATCATTAAACAAGGGGAATGAAAAAGAATGAACCTCCCCTCACACACACGCACAAAAAAAAAAAAAAAAAAAAAAAAAAAAAGAAGAAAGAAAGAAAAGAAAGCAAAACTTCTTCGGCTGGTAGGGTTACTTACCAATACTTCGATGTATCCGAAGGTAGTAAGTAGCAACCAAACATTACACTAATATTTTTTCTGCAAATTTAAATGCTTACAAAGTAAGAATAGTGGGTAACGGTTAATAATTACGCTATTTTTAAGATTCTCAAGAGCCATATGACGAAACCTCTACGTATTTTGGAATTAATATTCATTTTTAATTTCTCAATTTGTTTCTCAACATATTTTTACACACACATTCACACTCACATGTATATCTGTCTATCTATCTAAATATATATATATATATATACAGGTGTCCGAACTTAAACGACTCTATTTTAAAAACACCTACCGACGAAACTATTCTAAGATTCTAAGGTGGAAAGGGGCCGCTCACCACTATGCAGCGGTTTTGAGCGTTTTTAACCTTTAGAGAAGGGCTCCAAAGCCACTGTGGAGATTCAATAGAGTCCGTCTCCAAAGGTTAAGCCTCCCTCGTTGTTTATTGCATAAGCAGAAAAAAAAAAAAAAAAACAGAAAAAGAAAAAGAAAAAGAAAAAGAAAAGAAAAAAGAAAGAAAAAAAAATTACAATGGTTGCCAGATCAGAGCTCTCACTCGACAAAGGGCGACAAAGTTGCATGAAGTGAAGAGGACCGGAGCCGACTGGTAGTCTATTTATAAAGTTCACACAGGCAATGTACAAAGTTCACACAGACAATGTACAAAGTTCACACTGTCTTTATAGCAAGCCCAAACAACCTATGAGCAATGTTGGTTAATAGCAACATCATGCACTGCATGATTGCTTCCCGAGAGCACTTCCGTGGAATGCTGTAGCATCAGACATGACCAGTATTCGCCCTGTAGGAGAAAAGGAAAAAATTAAGGAAAGATAGAGGAAGAATTTAGTTTGTTGAGTTTGATAAATCTTGAAGGAAGGCATAGATGCACTTAATTTGAGCCGTAGGGGCTTTCTAGTTATTATATTTTTGATTCAAGTTCTCATCTAGGGTTAGGGTTCCTTAAATGGTAAGGTATTGTAAATTGACAGTGAAAGTAGTAATGCTGTGCAGTCCCCACCTCGCCGCATAAAATTTCGTGTAGGACATAATAAAGGTATGAGAATTTGCTGGAGCAAAAAAAAAAGTTCAAATTTTTGCCACTACGGGGATTTTTTTAAAGGAATTTCTCGCTTTCTGATCCGTGCTCTGCCCAATCCCCAGACCTCAGTTCATGTGACTTTTGGCTTTGGGGGAATTTGAAAGACATGGCAAGGCATGATAATCCAAAAACTTTACCTGATCTGAAAGGCAACATTTCGCAACATGTTCGTAATATTTCCCCGAATACACTGTGGTCAGCTGTAGAACATGTAATCTTACGATTCCAGATGGTAGCTGACATCAATGGCCGTCATATTGAACGTGACTTATGTTGTGATATTTAATCTCAGAACATTCTTTTATTGACTTTCGTTTTTCATATTCCGGACTTTCTTTTTTGTTTTTTGCTTCCCGCCAACTGATTGTTCGGTGCACCTGCCGCATCACGTGACGATGTGTCGCGTTTCTCTACGAGTACACTGTAATACTTTTTTTCAATCATGTAACTTTTGTTATTCGGAACTGACGTTCCATTTTCTTATTCTATTTAATCATAATATTTTTTCTTTTGTCTAAGATGAATAAATTAAAGGTCTAAACATCTAGGCATTCTTTCATTACGCAGCAATATGTGAATTATCCTGAATAGTAATTGATATACATATTATGTAAGATAGCAGAGTCTAATCTACATTCATTATAGGAAAAGAAGTAGTTATTGTTTAAAAAAAGAAGTCCTACAAAATATATATCCATGTATTCTTCATCTAACTTCAAGTGTACGATCTGATGATAAATTAAGAGGATTTTTCTTCACCAATGGAATATATGATTACCTGTGACAACCCAGGTAAGTCAAACTTTATTTAATTATATGACTGTTGTTTTTACAAAGAATTATTAGTAAGAATTATTTGTTATAAAATATATTTAAAATAACTAATTTGAGGAAACTGCGAACTCATGCATTCATTTATATAGTGTTCTTCCATCAGATTATGATTCTGAAATTTTGAATTGAAAATTTAGATTTATTCTTGACAAAAGTTTTTTCATTGCACATTGGAAGAAATTGCTACATTTAAAATAATAAAATAAAAAATGAAAATGTAAGCGAAAATATTTGTTTTTGTTTCTTCAAAACTGAAGTGACACTAAATCGAAAGTATTGAAAAGTACTTATTTTTATGAAAACTATTTAATTTTATTTTCTTCTTCAAGTACTATTTATCCAAACTGTGTTGATTTAAAATATTAAATGAATATTTACGAATTGAACAAATATTAACAAAACTATTACAAAAGATATGCAAATTGAACCGCTGAACTCCACAAATTATAATGTGTGGAAGTTTCGTATCGAAATGTACTTGCAAAAAGAGGATCTTTTTACAGTCATTACTGACGATCCTCCCAACCCAATAACTGATCCGTGGCGTTCAAAAAATAGAAAAGCCAGAGCTATTATCAATTTACTTATTGATAATGAACAAATAGTGTACGTTATGAATCTAGATACAGCACGAGAGTGCTGGAATGCTCTGCGCCAAGTCCACGAAAGATCATCGCTTACCAGTAAGCTTTTCTTACTTAGGAAACTTTATTCCATAAAATTAATGGAAGGTGGTGATGTAAACCAACATATAGCTGATATATATAAAACACGCGACAGACTCACTGCTATAGGTGAAGTCATAGATGAATCGCACCTAGCTGCATTAATGCTATGCTCACTCCCTCCTTCGTATGACGTTCTCATAACAAGTCTCGAATCGAGAGACGAAGCCCAATTGACACTTGAATACATACGAAACAAATTAGCTGATGAATATGCCAAAAGGCTTGAAAACAAAACTATTCAAAATTCAGCGTTTAAAGTCCAATACCATAACAAATCGGAAAAATTCTGCAAATACTGTAAGAAAAGTAACCACAATATTGAAGAATGTTATAAGTTAAAAAATGAAAATAATTCTGCTGTTAAAAGTCACAGTAAAAATTTCAACAAAATACCCAACTTCAGATCCAACATATGCTCTCAGAACAATGAGAAGCCAGATAACGCTCAAATTGCAGATGGGACCAATAAACCAAAAGCTGATAAATTGTATTCTTTTTATGTTGGAGATAAAACTGTAAATTGGGTGGTTGATTCAGGGTCGTCTTCACATATCTGCAATGATAAACTAAAATTTCGCGAACTTAAAAATAACGTTTCTAACGTCACTATCGCGAACGGCACGCAGCTAAAATCTTTGGGTTCCGGTACTGTGGATTTGTATACCGTAAATTCGGAAAACACACAGAACAAAATAACACTTAAAAATGTTCTTTATGTCCCTGAAATAGAAACTAATTTAATTTCTATAAAAAGAGCAACAGAGAATGGCTGTATCGCTATACTTGATGATAAAACCTGTAAAATCGTAAATCAGGGTAATACATGCATTGAGGGATATGTGAAAAATAACTTATATGAATGTCAATTAAATTATTCTGAAAACAAACACACAGCGAACATTGTAATACAAACTTGTGATAACGAAAATTGCATAAACAAGTGGCATGTGAAACTTGGCCACAGAAACACTAACCACATTAAAGATTTAGTTAACAAGGACATGGCTGTGGGTATAAAATTAAATGATTGCAAACATAATACTGAATGTAAAACATGCATAATGTCAAAATTAACTGATTCACCTTACCCCAAAGCTGCACAATTTAGAGCCTCCGTACCACTCGAACTGGTCCACACAGACTTATGTGGTCCTATGAAAACCCCCACTTTAGGTGGAAAATATTACTTTCTTACATTTATAGACGATTACAGTCGTTATACTATTATATATTTGCTAAGAAATAAGTTTGAGGTATTTTCTAAGTTAAAGGAATATGTGGCTATGACCGCAAACAAATTTGGCCGAAAAGTGCAAGCAATTCGCTCCGATAACGGGGGTGAATACACTAGTATGGAAGTAAATGAATTTTTGAATAAAGAAGGAATTGAGCACCAGTTTACCGTTCCTTACTCTAGTGCTCAGAACGGCGTGGCAGAACGTAAAAATCGTACGCTGACCGAAATGGCTCGCTGTCTGCTTAAAGACAGTAATTTACCGAATTCCTTTTGGGGGGAAGCCGTAAGTACTGCAAATTACATACAAAATAGGCTCCCGACCTCCTCATGCGACTCAACTCCTTACGAAAAATGGACCGGCCGTAAACCCGATTTATCAAATATAAAAACATTCGGATGTCGCGCATATGCATATGTACATAAAATACATAGGGGAAAACTGGATAGCACCGCTCAAGAAGGAATTTTTGTGGGATATGATAATCGTAGCAAAGGCTACAGAATTTGCACAAATAATAAAAATGTAATAATTAGCAGAACAGTAAAATTTTTGGAAAATGAGAATAGAAAATCCCACAATAATGAAACATACCAAATCAAGAATGAAAATTCAAATGATGAAATTCCGGTGTCCAAATTACCAATATTAGATACTGATATAAATATAGATATAGCGGGCGATAACGATAGTCCGGATGACACGCAAACTCTGCCGCGACGATCACAACGATTAAATAAAGGTGTTCCGCCCGACAGATTTGCATTTGCAGTAAATGACAAAAGAATTGATGAGCCTAAGTGTTTTGATGATATACTAAAAATTCAAAACCCAGCTGAAAAAGAAAATTGGCTGAATGCCACACTCGACGAAATGAATTCACTCAGACAAAACAATACTTGGGAACTTGTTGACGCTCAACCAGGGACCAAAGTAGTAGGGTGTAAGTGGGCGTTCAAGGCCAAATGCAATAGCCAAGGACAAGTCGAGAAATATAAAGCCAGGCTTGTTGCCAAGGGTTTTTCTCAAAAATACGGGGTGGACTATGACGAAACTTTTGCACCAGTTGCATCACATACCACTCTAAGAAGTTTCTTGACCATGTCACTATATAAAAATTTGAATTTAAGGCATGTAGATATCAAAACTGCTTTCCTACATGGAAATTTGCAAGAAGATGTATACATGCATCAACCCGAGGGTTATGTTGTCCAGGGCGAAGAAAATAAAATATGTAAGTTAAAGAAAGCGATATATGGCTTGAAACAAGCCGCTAGAGCTTGGAATTTGAAAATTAATGAATCATTGTGTAAATTAGGATTTAAACAAAGTCAACATGACAAGTGTTTATATATCCGTAACAAAGATAACACAGAAACTTACATTCTTGTGTATGTTGATGACCTACTTATAGCTGGTAAAAATCACAATATTGACATACTAATTAATCAACTTAGGGAAGAATATCCATTAACCGACCTTGGGGAAGCCAAATATTACCTCGGCATAAATATAGAAAGACCTTGTAAAGGGGTAATTACACTTGATCAAAATAATAAAATACGAGACATTGTAACCAAATTTGGGCTGGATAACGCACGGCCCTCTGACACACCAATGGAACCAGGTTATATAAAATTAACTGATAATGACAATCTCTTACCAAACAACACAATGTACAGACAGGCTATAGGCGCGTTACTTTACATTTCTACAGTATCGCGACCTGATATAAGTGTTGCCGTTGGCATCTTAAGCCGTAGAAACGAAAATCCTAGAGCGAAAGACTGGGAGGCAGTTAAAAGGGTTATTAGATATTTGAAAAATACCCAAGATATTAAATTAAAACTTTGTAACTCTGGTGAACCTGTTCTTAGAGCATATTCGGATTCGGATTGGGCCAATGACCCAAGTGATAGAAAGTCAATCTCAGGAAATTTATTTATATTGGATAAAAATCCAATATTTTGGACTTCGAAGAAACAGTCCTGTGTGTCCATGTCTTCAGCAGAGGCTGAGTACGTCGCAGCTGCGAGTGCTGCACTTGAAATACAGTGGCTCAACAAACTACTGGATGATTTAAATTTGCCGCAACAATGTCCTATAGTGTTGTACCAGGACAACCAATCTACCATCAAGATTGCTGAAAGTGATAAATTCCAGTCCAAAACAAAACACTTACAGCTGAGATATCATCTTCTGCGAAACCTAATACAAGAAGACCTAATCAAGCTTCAATACAAACCTACCAAAGAAATGACCGCCGATACCCTAACAAAAGCTCTGCCAAAAACTGATTTTAATAGACATAGAAATGCATTAATGAACAATGGAAAAATTTCTGAGCTTAAGAGGGGGTGTTGTGATATTTAATCTCAGAACATTCTTTTATTGACTTTCGTTTTTCATATTCCGGACTTTCTTTTTTGTTTTTTGCTTCCCGCCAACTGATTGTTCGGTGCACCTGCCGCATCACGTGACGATGTGTCGCGTTTCTCTACGAGTACACTGTAATACTTTTTTTCAATCATGTAACTTTTGTTATTCGGAACTGACGTTCCATTTTCTTATTCTATTTAATCATAATATTTTTTCTTTTGTCTAAGATGAATAAATTAAAGGTCTAAACATCTAGGCATTCTTTCATTACGCAGCAATATGTGAATTATCCTGAATAGTAATTGATATACATATTATGTAAGATAGCAGAGTCTAATCTACATTCATTATAGGAAAAGAAGTAGTTATTGTTTAAAAACAGAAGTCCTACAAAATATATATCCATGTATTCTTCATCTAATTTCAAGTGTACGATCTGATGATAAATTAAGAGGATTTTTCTTCACCAATGGAATATATGATTACCTGTGACAACCAGGTAAGTCAAACTTTATTTAATTATATGACTGTTGTTTTTACAAAGAATTATTAGTAAGAAATATTTGTTATAAAATATATTTAAAATAACTAATTTGAGGAAACTGCGAACTCATGCATTCATTTATATAGTGTTCTTCCAACAACTTATTTTAATAAAAATTTGTCAAATGTAATAAATTTATGTTGAATGTGTAGTTCATTAAAAATGCGCACTGGTGTCAAAATATTTCACTTTTTTTTCTTTTTATTATTCATTCAAACAAATTTCCATACCTTTATTATGTTCTGTACAAATTTTCATATTTTCTCAACAATCTGTAGACAGCTTTAAAATAGGGTCGTTTAAATTCGAACACCCTGTATATCATATGTAAATAAGTAATAGAAATAATTTATCCTAATTTATTGGCAATTAATAATAAATATTAAAAATTTAAATGTGAATGTGTACATATGATCAATATAGATTTTTTAGTAACAAAATAATAGGGTTTATACTTACAAAAAAGAATAAATATAATTTTTCTAATAATGATCTATTAAAATTCCAAACATACACTGAATTAGCAAATCATTGATTCTCGCAAAAATAGCATAAATTATTTTTAAAAGTATTTCACCAGAAAAAGATATTGTAAAAATAATTATGCTTAAAAATTAATTACTATAGAATTAAAGGAAAATTGTACATCTACAAGATTAAATGTCACTTGGTACAGTAATTTAAAAAGTTTGTTAAATGTATTTTAATTTTGAATCCTTGAGTGTAATAATGAAAGAGAATCTGCAAACGCTGATAATGTTATCGAACAGTGCCATGATTTTAAAATTAAAATTTAATGATCAACTGGGAGAAATTTAAGTTTAAACAAACTTTGCGTTTCTTTATTTTAAATTTTCACTCTTTGTAATTTCCCTTTAAACTTTAGCTTTCATTAAATTAAATAGTAAAGTAATTTTCTTTTGTAATTAAAATCTGATCACTGGAGATTTGGAATTCCTTATAAAATTCTGAAATTCAACTTCATTTATTGAACGATCAATTAACAACATATAGAAAACTATTCAGAATTTGTCTTAAATTTCGTTTTATCTTTTACTAATTATTTTAATTATCAGAAGCATTAGGTTAGTGTAATTTATTTATCTATCTATCTATCTATATATAGGTAAACGTGATTGTTTGTCCGTCCAGATTTTTAGATCGTTATACAAATCTACACCATTCATCCGACCGCTACGAAAAGTAGTATACTTATAATTAAAGAGAAAATCTAGCTAACATCGTACTTTTTTGTTCAATCGGATAATTTGGCCAAAAGATGTTAAATAAAAATCCCATTGTAATTTTAAAATGATTAAAAATGAAAGAAATATTTGATGCCAAAATAAACAAATAAAATACGCGTGTATTAATATTTCTCGGAAATAAAATATTTTTAATTTCGCATGAATAATAAGAAAAATTGGGAATTAAAAAAAAAAAAAAAAAAAAAAAAAAAAAAAAAGGGATTAGTTTTGTTTCGAAAATTGGTGCAACTTTTTTTTTTTTTTTTTTTTAATAATCAGGAATTCACGTGTAAATAAATATTTCCATATAGATATTTAGTATTAGCGCAAAATTGACTGCATTTTATTTATTTATTTATTTATTTATTTATTTATTAGTTCCCCATCATGCTATAGGTATGGGTAATCGCGAAAAACTTCGACCTCGGTTTTTTGACTTTTTTATACGTTTTCAGGTGTGAGGAATCCGAAAAAGACAAAATTTGTATGGTTTCTGTCTGTAGAGTGTCTGTTAGTGTGTCAGTCCGTTAGTGGGTCAGTCCGTTAGTCCGTTAGTTTGTTAGTCTATTTACACGATATCTTATGAACAAATAATCGCAGAGAGTCAGATTAGTTTTAAAATATTACTTTCGATACTGGCACGAACCCTATTTATTTGGAACATTCGAATTAAAAAACTTCGTAAGTTATTAGAAATTTACAATTTTCTTAACGTGGGAGAATAGGACAAAAATTCACTTAAACGTGCATTAAATGGAAACTTATTACTGTAAAAATGTCAGACCAGTTTTAAAATATCCGTTTTGATGCCGGAATGAACATCAGTAACTATAAATATGCTACTTGGAAAATTTCGCAAGTTATTGGAAAATTTCGAATTTCTTACTGCCATATGGCAGCAGTATAGGGCAAAATTTCACATAAACGTCAAGTTTTAGCGATATTTTCATCGTAAAGACGTCAGACTACTTTTGAAATATTATTTAGGACACTGGCATGAATATTAATGACTATGAATTTTCCAATATAAAAATTTCGTAAGTTATTGGAAATTTACGAATTTCTTAACATGGCAGAATAGAGCAAAATTTAACATAATCGTCAATCTTGAGGGATATTTTCATCGTAAAGATGTCAAACAACTTTCGAAATATTATTTAGGATACTGGCATCAATATCATAGACTATGATTTTACCAATTTAAAAAATTCGTAAGTTATTTGGAATTTACGATTTACTTAACATATCAAAATAAGGCAAAATTGTGCATAAACATCCATTTTGAGGATCATAAATACATTAGACAACTTCAAAATTACATTTATGATATTTGTTTGAACATGATTGAATACAAATATTCTAATAGGAAAATTTCGTAAATTATTCGTAATTTACGATTTTATCAACATAGCGAAGTTGTAAGTTTTTCATATAAATATGAATTTTGAGGATTATTGCATTGGAAACAGTAGCATGAAAACTAAACAACGGAATCGATCCTGATAAAATAAATTAATAGGTTAGAATAAGATAAATATATCGAAGTGAACGGTGGATAGCCTATTAGGTGGGGATTTCATTCTGTCACTGTATCAAGCTTTGGTCAAATTCATTTCTTTTAACATGATTATAATATGTCTCGCACTAGAAATTTATGAGAACATATATATGATGGAGAACTGAGCAGAGTCCAACAGCTTCCGGAACAGTATCGGATCCCTTTGGTAAAATTAATATTTTGGCGCCGAAATAACCCGGCCGTTTCTCGCCAAGGTCTTTAGTTAAGCAATTGTTACGCCATTTCAATTCATCGTAAAAATGGTCAAATTTATTTAAAGTCGCCAAGGGAGTCCCATGCCTAAGCTGTGCTTTTTTTATTTAGTTATTTAATTATTTGAAATATTTGCTGTTAAAGACTTTGCTGTTAAAAGCTGAAATGTTTCATGCGTTTCTATTTCCATTTTACACCTTCCTTCAGTTATTTCATTGATTTCGAAATTCTATTAAAAATGACCTGCTAGTATTTGTATATTTTTGATTTTACTAATGAACAGTTGAAACAAAAACACTACTCAGAAATCTTACACAAACTGTACATTTAACACTATTTTACAATAAATATCACACACAGAGACCAAAAAAAAAAAAAAAGTACAAGAAGAATTTATATGAACACACATTGAATTTAAAATTTAAATGCAATCTGTGTAGAGTGAAATAACAGTGATGCTTATGAAATTAACCCTTTGCGGTGCAAGACAATTCGGATCATCTAAATTATACTGACACCGGAATTTATGAACTAAATTAAACTAAAAGAAATTTTAAATTTTAAGTTAAAAAAAACCGGTCTTTTCTGCTATGTTATAAACGTAAATTTTTGCTAAAAAATATCAGGGATAAATTTTTGCAGCTGGATCTTAAATTTTGCGTCTTCGCAGCGAGGACAGCGCGCGTTAAGAGGTTAAGATTTTGATACATATTTAATATTTTGCCTTGTAATTTCTTCAAAGATTTGAATATATGAACATGTTCTTCGGCAAAATGTATCAATTCTACAATGATTTTTTTTTTTTTTTTTTAGAGTTAAAGTACCATTTATTTGTTTCAAATTTTAAATAAAAACACACTTTTAACATTATTTCTGAAGCATAACTTTAAATTTTACCTTTATCTCGCTACATAGGTTATTCGAAGATCATATATTTTACTACACTGATGGGAAAAAAAATCCCAACACCAAGAAAAAATTATTGTGCAGTAATGAAGTTTCAGCAATACATTTGTCTAGGTAACATATTTAATTGATTAAAGTTTCAAGATCACAGGTAGAGCCATTGGCGAGAAGAGCCATTTCAAATGTGAAATGTTGGTACATTAGTAACCGGTGTAACCGCAAGAATTTTGAATGCAAGCATGCAAACGTGCATGCATTGTGTCGTACAGGCACTGTAAAAAAAAATTTCTAAAATAGAACAAAAAATGACCCAAATTGGGCCGTAAGATTTTTGGGTACAACACCGATCCAAATTGGAAAAATTCATTTAAGACCCAAAATGGGTTTATCGCAGAGCCCAAATTGGAATTCTCACTATACACAAAATGGGTTTTAAAAAAGCCCATTATGGATTTAGTGCAGAGCCCAAATTGGAATGCTCACTATACCCAAAATGGGTTTAAAAAAAGCCCATTATGGATTTATTGCAGAGCCCAAATTGGAATGCTCACTATACCCAAAATGGGTAAAAATTTAACTATTTTGGATATATTCCGAGTCCTAATTTGGATTTAACAGTAAACCTATAATGGACACTTTTTAAACCCATTTTGGGTGATAAACAGCTTTTTTTTTCAATTTGGAACACAGTTGCACCTAAAAATCTTACAACCCAATTTGGGTCATTTTAAAACTCGGACAATATTTTCCATTAACAATTTAAAATAATCAATATACTTAAAATGAATATTTGACAAATTGAAAATGAATATAAACTCGCATATTGTTTTTTTCTACTGCATGTTATCTTCTGATAAAACTTATTATTTTCATATGCAACAAGTTTACAGACACATTAAATTGCATTATAATAACACTAGCCCGTGCGAATTTTTTGCACTTTATTTCTTTCTGTAATATTTAAAATTATTATTTTATTTTAAAGCCATAAAGACGTCATGTTTTCATATGCATAATCAAATTTAATATTTTATATTTTTCACATATATATATAATTTTTTTTTTTTTTTGCAACAATTAATAATTTAAATGTCCATTTTTAAAGCTTTTACCAGATTATTATTTTCATATTTTAATTAATTTTAAAAAATCTAATCAAAAATTCATTACAGATACTAAATGAAAGTGGTGATTTTTCTGAATCTGTCGGATCAAACAGCTTATTGATCGGACAATTAGATTTTTTAAATTAACTAAAGTATGAAAATTGGGTGGCAACTTGTGTCCACACACAGAGTCCAAGGAAATCTCTTTTCATCCATAGATGAAAAATATATATATATATATATATATTAAAACCTGAAATTAGTTTTATTGTAAAAACATGGAATGTTTAATTTATAATCAGAGTAAACATAAACATTAAGACATTTATTTTAATCTTTATTTAGAAAATATCTTAAGTGAAATACAGGGTCTATATTAAATAGGCACATCATACAGCTGTATAATTTGATTACATACATCTCAATTTGAAATTATCATAAAGCATATACGTTACACAAATAAAAAGATCAGTAAACAAAAATGTAGTATAAAAATCAGCTTGAAAAATCACTTTATAAATGCAACTTTAGTATCAAAATATTCCCAACATAATTAACAGGCAAATAATAATTATTTTTCTGCTGGAGATAGAAATACATATTAAGATTAAAAATTTATATCAGAAGTAGAAATTAAAGGCAGAATGTTGAGATTGTGCGCATAAGATTTAAAAATCTCCCCCCCCCCCCAATATATATATATATATATTATTAATTACGGACAATAAAAATAAAGGCAGGGTGGTTACAGAAATTTACGAAAAAAAAAAAAAAAAGTTATTTGACTCATTTTAACAGATTTCTATGATTTCTGTTACCTTACTACAAAAATTTCAAAGATTAAACGAATGGGTGACAATTACGTCAATCTTATATAATTTTTTTTTCTTTATAAACATACATAAAAAGAATAATAAATTACAAATGCGGAAAGTTCAAATTTGGGAATATAAAATACAAAAAATCCTTTTTCTTGCACAAATATATTAACACCAGAACATAAAATTAATCTTCGATTTGTTGAATTAAGAACATTTAATGTCATTAAAAGAAATCAGAAGGGTTTTTTTTAAATATTTATTTATTTAATGTGAGATTCAATTAGAAAGTTGCTAATCCTGTGGAAATTTGATGAAGATTACTATAAAATCACTTGTTTGGTGATTTTATAGTAAACTTTTCAAGTCAAAAATGTTCTATGATTTAGTGAATTTTTACTAAATTCCTTGATCTCCCCCCCCCCCCTCCCCATATTTCCAAATTCATGAAACACCCAGATTTTTCAGTCATTTCCTTTTTTTCTAGACAGTCAACATCCGGTAAAAATGACAAAACTATTTTAAATATGCAAGTTTATAAGAAAATATCAAACATAATAGCAGTGTGCAATAGAGTAAATGAAATGACAGTATGAATCTATATGAAAAATTTAATCCAAAAAACAAATTCTTCACAAAGATCAATGATCTTTATAAAAAAGAGAAAAAATCTTCACTAAAACTTTTCATTTAAAATTGGCCCTTCATAAAAATTGTGATTAAATAAAAAAAAAAAAAATCTTCAAATTTAGCTTTCTGACTCAAGAATATCATCTACTTTGGGAATTATGCCTAAATAACATAAATTGGGTGATTAGAAGTGACAATACCCTGCAATTATGTCATTTTGCAGCATTAGCCTCTATTCCAGCAGAAAACTTAAAAGATAAATTTTATCAACTATGAAAAAAGCATGTATTTCATCATTTAGAAATGAAAAACCACATTTTCTTTTTTTTCGTATTGCAAGTTTTAGCAATAGACATAAAAACACACATACATAAATATATATATATAAGTAGTTAAATCATTGCATATTTTGAAAATCAACTTAATCCCCCCCCAAAAAAAAAAAAAAAAAAAAAAAAAAAAACATGCATAGTGACAAATCAATTTTTTATTTTGGTTTATTTACAAATTTAGCTGCTTTAATAGGCAGTTAACAGCAGCACTGCTTTTTGATGACTGGACTGGTGACATTTCTTGCTGCAGAACTGCTGAACTTATCAATAAAAATGAAGGTAGAGCCTCTGATGGAAATTCAATGTTAAAAGTCTAATATACAGCTAGTAGCAAAAGCACAGATTTCATTGGGCAACTTTCAGTAAAAATTGCAGAAATCAGAAGTTTTTTTAAATATTTATTTATTTATTTTTATGTGAGATTCAATTAGAAAATCTTGTGCAAATTTGATGAAGATATCACTTGTTTGGTGATTTTATAGTAATCTTTGCAAGTCAAAAAAGTTCTATGATTTAGTGAATTTTTACTGAATTCCTTGCCCCCCCCGCGATATTTCCAAATTCATGAAACACCCAGATTTTTCAGTGATTTCCTTTTTTTCTAGACAGTCGACATCCCGTAAAAATGACAAAACTATTTTAAATATGCAAGTTTATAAGAAAATATTATAAACATAATAGTAGTGTGCAATAGAGTAAATGAAATGACAGTATGAATCTATATGAAAAATTTAATACAAAAACAGATTCTTCACAAAAATCAATGATCTTTATAAAAAAAGAAAAAAAATCTTCACTAAAAACTTTTAATTTAAAATTGGCTTTTCATAAAAATTGTCATTAAAAAAAAAAAAATCTTCAAATTTAGCTGTCTGACTCAAGAATATCATCTACTTTGGGAATTATGCCTAAATAACAGAAATTGGGTGATTAGAAGTGACAATACCCTCGGCTCGGCTCGGCTCGGCTCGGGCTGTGATAGTTAATTTGCTCTCGAGCCGGGCTTAAAATTTTTTTGCAGGCTCGGGTTCAATTCCCCCCCCCCCCTGTATTCAGGCCGTGTCAGGAGGAAATTTTTTCCGGACATTTCGGCCTGGATCTTTTACTAGTTTCCCCAATAATGAATGAAAAAGGAAAATGATAATATATTTCTTCAATCATTCATTTTACATTATTTAACAGGCTGGTATGTTACATAAAATTTTATTTTGTTAGAAAATGCTGTAACTTCAATTTAATTGCTATGCTTGTCATTTTTGCACACATGTACAAAAAATAAATAAATATATATATAAATAAAATTAGATATGTTACTGAGCATAAGGCTTTGTGTCCTATGGTCTGCTGAGTTTAAATGGTATGAAGGCTATAAAAATTCTTCCACTATAACTTTTTCTCTAAGGCTCCTTTTTATTTTCTCCAGGGCACTGGATGAAATAGCATCACTTTTAGCTTGTGCCAAAAGCATCTTTTCTATTGAATAAAGTTTTGTTTACCAGATCACATGAAAGATTCGGATACTTTACAGCAGGGCCCATAAATTCCAACTTAGATTATACTCGCTGAAAAAAAAAGTTACTCGCCACAAAATATGGTAACTTACTCATATTTTACGTATAAGGTGACCAAAATTTTTTATTGAAAAAAGAGGATACAATTTATTGTCTTCTGTTTTATAAAAGACATTCAATTTTGAAAAAAAGAGGTCATTTCAGCGAACTCAAAATTGAATGAAAATTATTATAAAAGCTGATTCAAAAGCTACTTTACACAAGTGGTGGAAACATTTTTATCTCAAATGATGAATTTGGATCAGTACACCTTAATTTAAATTAATAATATACGGATACGAGAGGAAAAATCCTTAATTTTTATATTTGTCACTGGACAATATAGATTTTTATTACTTCCATTACCCTACTACCGTAGTTAATGGAAGTATTGTATTCGGTCTGGAAATTCGATATCGGGTTTTCACCTGATTTACACGTTTTAAGGTCCCCTGAGTCCAAAAAAGTGGTTTTTGGCATTTGGTCAGTGTGTATGTATGTGTGTGTGTGTGTGTGTGTGTGTGTGTGTGTATGTATGTGGAGAATCTTCTGGCTACTATAGCTCAAAAACTAATAAAGATAGAGCTACGAAATTTTGAATTGAAATACGTCTGGTGCACAGATGAAATTTCCAAATTTTGGTGAAAATTGAAAAACCGGAAGTGGGACATCGGAAACTGGAAGTTGGACCGTAAGTCCGTATCTCAAAAACGGCTCTAACGATTTTCTTCAAACTTGCTATATAAACACTCTGTTAGTTGTCCTTTCGAATGATACAGTTGGTTAGTTCAGGAAAATTGATAGGCGTCCTGTATAAATAGCTCAATTTCAGGCCTCGCAAAGGCGTTCCTTTAAAAACGGTTGTACGGATTTTTTTCAAACTCGCCATTTTAACTCACTTTTAAATATGCTTTTGTATGTAATTATTGTTTTCCTGTCAATAATTGAGTTTAACCGGAAGTGGGACATCGGAAACCGGAAGTGGGACCGTAAGTCCGTATCTCAAAAACGGCTCTAACGATTTTCTTCAAATTTGCTATATAAACACTCTATTAGATGTGCTTTCGAATGATATAGTTGGTTAGTTCAGGAAAATTGATACGCGTCCTGTATAAATAGCTCAATTTCAGGTCTCCCAAGGGCGTTCCTTTAAAAATAGCTGTACGGATTTTTTTCAAACTTGCCATTTTAACTCACGTTTAAATATGCTTTTGTATGTAATTATTGTTTTCCTGTCAATAATTGATTTTTTGTAAATGTTGGTATCTCAAAAATGGCTCTAACGATTTTCTCTTTAGGTCACTTTTATGTTTTCTGATCACATTATCTCTCAAAAATGCATATAATACGTGTAATAGTGGGTAATGGAAGTCGTGTGGTTGCGTCACACCAGATTTTTTTTATTATTATTATTAATTTTTGCTATAGAGAAAAAAAAAAATGTGGTACTTTCATGCAATTACATAAAAAAAAGTTGATAGACATTTTTTTTTTTTTTTTTTTTTTTTTTTTTTTTTTATTAAAATCATAATCATAAAAGAAAAAATAAAATTAATATTTGGCAGATGAAACGATTTGTTTTAACAAACAGTCATTTATGAATATCAAAAGTTCTCACAAGTACAACCTAAATTAGACTTAGTAGTTAATAGGTTTTTAAAGTAGGTACATAAAGGTGATTTTTTCACATATCTACATTTTGTTCATTGAAGAAAATAGTCACTTTGTGGAAGCGTTTTTGCCAGGAAGACATAAAATGAATTCAACTAACTTTTGCATATTTTTGTGAGGAGATGGTGGTGGTGTTGTTATGATTAAAGCCAATTACCTGCACTAGGGCTCTAGGCCTGAGTAGTAGAGTTCTCCGTAGGGTCTTTCTAAGAGGTCCTAGCCTATATTTATGCTAGTTTCGGAGAAAACCACAGAAAACACCTAACGGCTAAGTCAACAAGCATGACCAGGTATCGAACACAGCACCTCACATATGCCAGCTTCGAGGACAGAACCTCTCGGACGCTGGTGGGCCTATTTTTCTGAGGAATATTATTCATGCAAACGTGAGAACACACGTCAACCCTTCGTTCTGTACTGATTTCCAGAATGAAATCCTGCAGTCGTCCGTTGCCGTTATTACCATGGCAACCCAGTCAAGTCACAGAGAGTCTGTGGGAAGAAACATATTTTTTTCCCAATTGACATCACGTGCTTTTTATACTAGGAATATAAATTGCAAATTTCAAAATGCTTCAAAGCGAGTTTCTATAGCAACAAAAATAGACTTACCTTGCAAGTTAAATTTTATTCTAATACGCGCATTTCAATTTCTAATTATGATTAATTTATTTTTAATACATCATTCGAAAGATATTTTAAAGTTACTTTATATTATCCAAAGTTTTCACTAGATTTACACGTTTTGAGGTGTCTGAATCAGTTTTCTTACATAGCGCTGTAATATTTTGAAATTTCAATTTCTAATTATGATTAAATTATGTTTAATACATCATTCGGAAGATATTTTAAAGTTCTTTTAAATTATCGAAAGTTTTCACCAGATTTACACGTTTTGAGGTGTCCTGAATCAGTTTTCTTTTGTATCTCAGCTACTAGTTAAAATAATTTCATAAGTAATACATCATTAGAAAGCTTTTCTGATTTGGAATCGAACAGCGGAATACACAAATTTCTACCGCCAGATGACGCTGTAATATTTTCAAGACAATATTAGGCGATGTAATGCAACATCGATTTAGTGTTATGGAATTGGAAAAGTCAGATGTTAGCGAGACATCAAATTACCTCGACACGCTTGTGAGTTAATGCATGAAAAATTTACATTTTAATTGGAAATTAAATTTTATTCTAATACGCATATTTCAAATTCTAATTATGATTAAATTAAGTGCAGTGGGGGACCCAGTGTGAGTTTTTACCCAATCAGAAATGATTTTTTTTTTTTTAGGGGGTACAAAGTATCAGGGAAGTAACACTCGCGCTGCGCGCGTGTAACCCTTAAGTTGTGCGTGCGCAGCGCGCACGGGACTGAGATGCCGAAGGCAGTGGGAATCCGGCACGACTTGTTACCCAATCAGAAATGATTTTTTTTTTAAATTTCTTTTCTTAACACTAAAAGTTACTGTTAGTGATTCATTAATTTTAGTGATTCATTTGAAAATACTGACCCGCTAGCGGGCGAAGCTCGCTAGTATGTATATAACATTTGCGATATCAATTTACTGAAATAACACAAATTTTGTCGATTATAGTAGCGAAAATACTTGCCTATCTTTAAAAAATAAAATATATTACAAGTATGTTGCAAATTTTGAGTAAGTGATATTTTGCATTTTACAGCTTCAAAATAAAACATAAAATTAAATTAAATTAAATTAAATTAAAAAAATTAAAAATTAAAAAAAAAAAAAAAAAATTACATGACAATAATCAATTTACCAGTTTGTAAAAGCATAATTTATTTAAAAATATGTATTACTTAATGAGTTATAGTTATAATAGGGGGAAATTTCCACATACAATATAAGTATTGGCTTTTGATGAAAATACATAATCCCCTAACACTAAAATAGTTCCAAGCAAGTTTTTTGTTTAACTTTTTAGCATAAAGTTTAATGTCGTGTTAATACATATACAAACTGTGTCTACTCATTTATGAAATCAAGATTGATTAGCATGGTACTGTGAGAAAATTAATTAGAAGCTTTTCTGACACTATATTATATGATATACATAAACATTGAGAAAATTATTATTCTACTGTTACTGTCATCACATTATACCAGAAAAATTAAATTATATATACTGCTATCTATTTAAGTGTTAGAATATTTTATCATGAATTCTGCTATATTTTTAAAATGTTATAAATATCATAGGTATTGGTATTTGTAATGTTCACACGCACATAAACAACATGAATAAATATCGTATTTGTTTTAAAACCGAATAAATCAATTAAAAAAAGAGAACAAAATAATATTGAATTGTCATTTATTTATTTAATATACATATATATTATCAAAATAATAATCTTCAAATAAATATTTAAAAAAAAAACAGGTATATAAATGTATTTATTTTATTTTTTTAATAACTAAGGGAATATATATGTAGTAAAAATATTAAATGGTACATATTTACCCTTTTTTAAAATGCATAGACTTACTGCCTAGTTATAACTTTACATTTTACTTATTTTCGCTGTGCTAATCTATATAATTTATGAAAGAACTTTTAATACAATAGCTTTTAAACAGAATTTCTGTAAAATAATAGATAAGTAAAACTTAAAAAAAAAAAAAAAAAAAAAAAAAAAACTGTTTTTTTTTTTTAATATCATACATTATTTTTTATTGTAAGAAATTTTTTTAAGTTACTAAAATTCCCATTTTATATAGTTATTGTTAAATTGTAAATTTCTTTTCAATAAAAATAAAATAAATAAAAAAAGGGGGGGGCAAATTTTCAATACTTTTAATTACTGATTATAATTGCTACTGAGAATAAAGGGAGTGAAATTTCTTATAATTTTAGGTTTTGGACTCTTTAGGACAGTAAAAATCACCTGTCCTGTCCAAAACCAGTTTCAGATTTCCTAATCTCAACCCTGCAACACAGTACTTCACAAGTTAAAATCTTAAGTCAAAATACTTAGTTTAAGATTTTAAATTGTGAAGCACTGTGTTGTATATATTTTATCATTTCAATTTGTTCATGTTTAAAAATAATTACTCATCCAATTATTACATGAATGTTTAACAAAATAATTATAAATAATTAATGATGAATATTCATTTCCACACTACACTATATTTTATTTTGTATTTTTAAAACAAATATGTGTTTATATTTTATTTTTGTGCATTATTTGAGTAATGCTTAAATTATTTACTTTCATACGATGGATTAGTTTTGAAGAAATATTTCATTTTGAAATTTATTAGAAATAATCTTTTCATTTTAATGTCTATTTATGCATTTATAATAATCCACTTCATATTTGCATTAAGAAAAATCAAAATGGAAACAAGAACAATAACTTAGAATCTGCTAGTCCTATAATCCTATGAATTATGAACCTTTAGACAAAACTTTTTGTGGTTTAGAGAGATGTATACACATATGAGATTAAGAAATATATTAAAAATAATTACCGATAAAGAATCTCCATATTGAGATTTTAACGGACTCCACTTGTTTACAGCCAATTCTGCTACTGTATCCACAGCTTTGGATGCTATTCCCTCCTCATAGCATTTATCTGCTATAATCCTCACTATTCGATTTCTTAATAAAGGAGTCAAACATTTGTTTTCCAGTGCCAGTTCAACTTGTTTAGGTAATTTTTTGGGAAGTAAACCCTGCAACTGTTTTTGAAAGATTTTTTTAATTCCCATACAAATTTTAAAATTGATCATCTTAATATAAAAGATCTAAAATTAAATATTTACCACGGGAGAGCATATGGTTGAAATTTGGAGGGGGGGACTGTGCGGGTCACTTGGTGAAATTGGAATCAGGTCTATTATACTATAGTTTTTCCCTTGATAATCAATCTACAAATTCAAACAAGAATTCAACGCATTAAATGTCTCTAAAATTATCATATTATGACACTTCTATTAAACTCAAACAAACATTAATTTTAATTGCATAAAGAAATTAAATTTTAAAATACTTACATTCTCCATAGAACTGCCTGCTTTATCCGAGGGGACTTCCATAATATTTTCAGCTACAACAACATCATCTGAAAAAAAGACAAAAAAAAGACATGTAAAAGATATTTTTTTATTTATTTTTATAGGATAATTTATAGATTTAAGGAAAAAGTTATTTACCTATTTTTTGATGCTTTGTTGGTGCACAAAAACAATAGCAGCAGTGAGCCCCATTTTTTTCCTCAAATTCATACACAGAACAATCACAATTTTCAGCATTGCAGCTTCCTCTCTTCATGCCTCTTGGGTCAATATTATTCATTCTCTAGAAATATTTAATTATGCTCCTTCCAACAACTAAATAATATAAATATATCCAAAAATAAAAAATGTGCATGAGGGGTGAAACTTCCTAAAATGCAAAAACTCTGAAAACTGATACTCTCATGCAGATATGGTAGACTTAAATCATATGGCTGTCATAAGTGATATATTTGAAAAGTTCTTGATGCATTATAAAGCAAATTCAACGTTCGAAATTTCTATAAAATCAAAATATTTCAACCAGAGACAGAAAAAATTTCAAAAACCTTGAAAAATTTAACTCTTGAGATATTTTTATGACAAAAATATGATGAGTTCAGTTACAGTGTTTTTTTGCCATATTCAGAGGAACATAAATTCATTGGAAGAATTATTTTTACAATATTTATATACATAAAATTATAATTTTTAAATATATCTGATAAAAAACTCTGAAAACTGATCCCAAGCAGCACCGAAACGTTCTCTGAACGTTCAAAAATTGTTCTGCAAACACGTTCTAAGAACGTTTACTCTGAACGTGTTATAGACGTCTATTTGTCCATCTTGAAGACGTACAATAGTACGGTTCAGAGAACGTTCAATGAACGTGTAACTATCACCATCGGTGTTATAGAAGCGTTCTGAGAACGTTCTATGTATACGATCTCAGAACGTTCTAAACGTTTTTAAAACGTTATACACATTTTCAGAACGTTCTAGAAAACGTACTGTAAACGTTCAAAAATAGTGTAGAAACGTTCTGAAAACGTTCTATACCCACGTTCTCACAACGTTATGTAACCAATTTTTGAACGTTTTTTG
This sequence comes from Salticus scenicus, assembly GCA_963930645.1. NCBI lineage: Eukaryota > Metazoa > Arthropoda > Arachnida > Araneae > Salticidae > Salticus > Salticus scenicus. Next base: position 37,377,309 of record OZ005655.1, on the reverse strand, counting down.
AACGTGCTAAAAATGTATTTTATGTATAATAAAATGGAAGAACTCGCAACAATTGTTTCGGGTCGAAAGAAGACACGACCCTTCGTCAGATGAACATAGTAGGCACGAGTGCTGCAAATACAAGAGCTACGCTGCAGTTTTTTTTTGCAGCTCTCGTGCCTACTTTGTTCGGTTGATGAAGGGTTGTGTATTTTCTCGACCCGAAACAATTGCTTCGAGTTCTTGAATTTTATAGTGTCTATTCAATTCTATCAGTGTCTATTATTTTATTTACTTATTTTTTTTTTCATTCCTTTCCTTATTTTTCTTTTCTTTTTTTTTTTGTGTGTGTGTGTAGTTTTTTTTTTTTTTTTTTTTTTTTTTTCCCATAAACATTGTCTTAGTATTATGAAATTTTACATACATGCATTGAAATATGGTATAACAAAAGATCAAGTATTTTGAATATTCTGGATAAATATTTGATTTCAAAAACAAATAAATAAATAAATTCAAGATTTGGAATATTTTGAAAAAATTTAAGATATATGCCTCCTGCTAACTAATTATTATTCCCCCCCCCCTAGATTTTGCATTATTATAATTTAACAATAGAATATAACTATATTTGGATATTAATTTTAATAAGTTAAGCAAAAAAAAAAAAAAAAAAAAAAAAAAAAAAAAGATATACATATATATATATATATATATATATATATATATTTTTTTTTTTTTTTTATGTCTAAATTTTGAAACTTACTGCAAACTTTTGGCATTCAGACATAGAACTATTTTTAAAACTTTAACTTATCAATGATTTCACAAATTAATATCTAGATATGTTATATATTCTATTGATAAAGAGTAAGAATGTACAAATGATGGGAGAAAATAAAATATTTAAGAGAAGTATATAAAAAAAAAATAATAATAAATAAATAAAAATTATTAATTAATTAATTAATCTATTTATTTTTTTTTAAATTTAAATTGATTTTGTGAAATTTTAATATACTTAACATTTTCATTTCTCAAAATATGCGAATGTAAAATTTAAAGTATTGATTTAAAGTTTATGAATTTTACTTACACATTCATTGAAATATAACAATATACAATATGATAAATTTCTTGAAAATCTTTTAAATTTAAAATAAATAAATTTTAAAATTTAAAATATTTCATAAATTTTTAGAGAACCGGCTGTTAACATTTTTTCCCTTGATTTTACAATATTAAAGTGTAACAATAAAATCTAAACAAGTATACTTAAATATATCTAACATTAAGCTGAAATAATACAAAATCGAATGGGGGGGAAAAATTAAAAGGTAGTTAACATGAAATATTTAAAAAATTAAAGTTTTTAAATTATTATTATTGTTGTTATGTAAAACTATTGGGCAAAATTGAACAAATCCTACGCTCGACATATGAAAATTGTCTAAAAGAAACTTATCTGTTAGGATTATCAAGTGTATCCAAATGTCATTAAGAAGTCTTAAACCAAACGCAATGAAGATTGAAGGCAGAAAAAGTTATCTATCTTAGACTTGGAGCTTGGAGTCCGTGCTTCCGTAGTCATTAACTGGCAACCCAATAAAAATTTCACAGTTTGGCGAGTGTTTTCGTTTTTTTTTTTTTTTTTTTTTTTTTTTTTTTAAGATTCAAGATTCAGCAAAATATATGTCACTTTTATATTATTATTGGGAAAGGAATTTATTTTAGTTATATTTATTATTTTTATGAGAAATACAAAACTCAAAATTTTTATTCAGATTTTTTTTATGTATATGTATATTACGTGTTATTGTGTATCTATTTAATAATATTTTACAAAATAATTGACGTTTATTATGAAGTAAAATATAAAAATTTGATCGTAACTAAAACAATCGCATGCTTCCTTTTATGAATCAATTACAATAAATTACAGGAAATGTTAAACTAGTGTCTTGTGACTATCACACAATTCTTTGCTTTATTTTCTAATACAATTCACATAGTTTAGATCAAATCACGCATTTTACATAGTAAAATTGAAAAATAAAATAAAATAAATAAATAAATGACATTAATAATAAACTTTATATATATATCGATAACTTTGTTTTACATTATAACAGATAATTAATACAACCGTTCGTTTTAAAAGATATCAAAGAGTAATTTTGCAAAAATGTTATAAAAATTTACGCACCCGACGAGGGGGGGAGGATTGCTATTCCCCTTGTTCACAGTTAATATTTAAAAAAAATCAGTTTCACAATGTTCAACTAAAGAAATCCCTATTGTGTGTCTATTATAAGAAATTTTCTCCTCTATTGTAATATTAAAAATTTTGAAAAAATAAATGACAGCGCGACCTGTTGAGCGTTATATGTTAAAAAAAAAATAATAATAATCTTGTGTGTCACTCACATGACTTTCTCTTACCCTGAAATTTAATACTATAAATACAGGTTGGAGATTAAGAGGTAAGATAACGATGTTATGTAAACGTATGTTAAACAATTCAAATTAGGCTTCGGAAGAGTTTTATATGATAATTAATTCTGCGTGGGCCTCAACCCCCCCGTTTCATTAATGCACCTAGATTTATATAAAATTTAATTCGGTTATTAAAAAATAATTCTGTTTTTAAAAAATAATTTATTAAAATTATTATTTTTAAAAAATTATATTTTATGATAATGCAGACGATTTCCATATTGGAGAAGTAGTAACACTAAATATCCAAAAAAAAGTCCATTTTATTCTCAATAAAAAAAAAAATATATATATATATATTATAAGGGTTTTTTTTTTTTTTTTTGGTTAAAAGGGAAAAAAAAATCGATAACTTTGTTTCAAATTATCGCAGATCGATGGTTTAACCATTCGTTTTAAAGGTATTGGCGAGCTCTTTTGAAAGATACCCATCATGAAAATTTACTCCCCTCGAGGGGGGACTTCCCCCCCCCAGGAGGGAGGCGAGGCCCCTACATACACATTTTTTTTTTCCCAGTTGACTAATCTCAAAACAAAAAATATATATTCGTTTCATTTGGTTTAGTGCAGTCTATAGACGTTAAACTCTACTTTCCTGCAATTTCCCCCATAGACGTAATGTATTAGAATTCTCTTGATTGTCCCTGTACACGAACCATTTGCTTGATCTTAACGAAAAGCTTACTGTAGTATCCCTATATAATACACATTTAGAATATCAAGTTTGGAATGTCTGCTACTATTTGTTCTTGAGATATGCTGATTACAGACAGATACACACACAGACACACACGCACACACACAGACACACAGACATACACACAGACTATTTGCTAAAAACATGATTTTCATATTCAGGGGACCTCGAAACGTGTAAATATAACAAAATCTCACTTTCGAAAATTTGACCCAAAAACAATACTTTCTCTACCTTATGGGTAACAGAAAGTAAAAAAAAGAGGTAATAATTACTAACTGATATCAAGGTGGAGCTAAATATAAGTTTTCAGGAAATTCTGTTCAATAGTTTTTAACCTAGAGTTGATACAAATTTCTTATCACACATATCCAAACACACAGACAAACTGGCATTTTCTAAGAAATGTCAATTTTTTATTAGATCATCTTAAAAAGGAAAAAATCTATCGAAACGCGGGAGCCAAAAATATTTACGAATCAAACCTTTCTTCTTTTTATTATAGAAGAAAGTAATAAATAAATAAGGAAAACAAAACTTTTAGCTACTTTTTTTTATTGTTTCAGCTTCTAAATTTACAATATCATAGATTATTTACAACGTATGATCACTTCACTGTTTATTATTATTATGTTTGTTACTTACATAAGAAAAAGCACTGGATTTGTAAAATGGTTAACTTCCGGTTTTCGATAAATATACACGTTTTGTGACTTCTGAGTATGATTTTTTTTTTCACTTGAAAATGACTGTGAGTTCGTTAAAAAATAAAGAAATAAATAAAAATAAATAAATGGGGACGCGGTTTCTCACGAAGCAATTGACGCAAAGTAACATATCATTTGAATGGACCGGGAATTAAATTAGTGCTTGTTAGCTTTTAAGATATTATCGTCCATTATGTGGCGCTGATATAATATGATCCCATATAAGGAAAGGTTGTATCACAACTTGTATGATACATAAATGCACTAAAGTTATATATGAGATCAGCATTATGTACATCTCTGCTGATTCAATTTGGGTGCATATCGGTCGACAGGTGCCTCTGCTATGCTGCAATTTAATCTTGTTAACGGGAAGGCAGTATATCAGTTTCTATGATATTTAAAGGCATCACATTTCGTTTGTGAGATGGCTATTGTAAAGTTAAATAAATTAATTATCCATATTGTCTATGTTAGGTGGCGCTACTACGTTGAAGTTTTACCCGTTTAGTTAAAATTTTATTTCAACGTTTGTCATTTAAATACCACAAACTTGGTATGTGAAAAATATATTATTAAAATTTATTCTGATTGAATTCGGATATAAATTGGCAAACAAGTTGTGCTGCTATTACTTTTTATGATTTCTAGATGTCCACATTTCCGCATCTATTGCTGAAAATTGCACGAAATTACATATATAAAAAATTTATTATATGATAGTAAGTTGATTAAAATTCTGTAAATGCTAATCGTAGCTAACTTTGTTCATATAGAATGATATAAAAGAAAGTTTTGTGATGGTCCCAGTATAACTAATTTTGTATTATAGTTGTTTCACTCAACGAAAAAATAGTTATATTTTTATCGATACGAGTATAATACAGAAATTATTTATTTTTTAGTAATAAATTTCGTAATTAACAAAAGAGAAAAATAATTCGAATCTCATTGTTTATAAAAAAGTTTCCATTTCTTCTTCACTATATTGTTTAATTTACTGATAAACCCTACAGTTAATGCCTTAAAATATGCTTGATTTCAGATGAAGAAGAAGAAATCTCCTGAAATCTATCTTTAGAGCTTTATATGGAAAATAAAAGTTTAAAATAGGTTATTTTTTAAATAGCTCTTATATCGTATAAAAATTTCGTGCACATTATATGCTGTGTAACAAGAAGTATAGAAAGAAAAAAAATTCATACTATTGAATATTTACAATGAGCAATTTCGAATTATATATCATATTTTTTCGGAAAATATTTGTTAGACCCTTTAAAACAATCATTAATATTAATAATAGCATATTCTATACGTTTTATTTTGCCAAATCGCAATACATATGCCAAAATGGTACACATTCCTGCTTCCTGTGCAGTTTAGCAGATGTTCGCAGATTTTTAACACATGTGGCGGGATAATCTGCTGATTCTGCGAAATACAGTTCATGCAATAACATCCGCTTTTGATTCGAAAATTTTATACTATTTAAACCTTAAATCTTTTTCTAAACTAGTATATTGCGGCCATTACAAATCTTTCTTTTATGCTTTTTTGTACAAGTACATGATATTTATTAAAATTATTATTTACCAAAATTATTTTCTATGATGAATACAGACGATTTTCATCTGAAAGAAGTAAAACATTAAGCATACCATAAAAAAAAAAAAAAAAAAAAAAAAAAAAAATCTGTGGTATACAGAAGATATCTTGGGAAATGTGTTTTATAAAAAAAAAACGTAAAAAAAAAATTGATAATATTGTTTTACATTTTCACAGATTTTTAGGGCTCAAGCATTCGTTTTAAAGGTGTGGATGACTTTCTTTGCAAAACACACATTTTGAAATTTTAACCCATAGGAAAAAGCGATGCCCTACACAAATCACCCCCAGATTTTTTTTTTTTTTTAGTTGGCTGTTGCTATTACACACACACGCATATATATATAAAGTAATCGAAATTAAGCTATTGTTTTTCCGTTAACGAAATTAAATTACAATATACCAGCGCCACCTGTCGATCGATATGCACCCAAATGGAATCAGCAGAGTTTTATATGATATCAATATTCCATATCAAGTGTGTGTATTTATAATGAAGTGCATTTGTAAGTGTTATTGTATTTATAATAATTTATATCACAAAATCTGAAAAATTGCTTTATGTTAGCGGGATTATATTGCAGAACAGCAGCGCCACCAGCTGACCAATATACGCTTTTAAATTAGATCAGTGTAATTTTACATAATATCTTGCTTACATGTTAAGTTTGGTACATTTATACACCGTAGAATCTGAGATATAACTTCCCCGATTTACAAAATAGCATCGCCACCTTTCATTCAATACATCCAAAGACAAATCATCAACAATTTAAATCAAGATCCAACTAAATACCAAATTTTGTGAAATTCCGTTCATTGGTTTGTGAGATACAGAGTCCACAAAATTCTTACAATACACACACAAAAAGACGGACACGCAGATTGAATTTTTCTGAATTTTTTTTGTCGAATTGTGTCCTGGATATCTCATTACCGTATAAACTGCTGGAAAACCAGAAGTCAGAAATTTTCAATTATAAAATACTTTTTTATCAGAAAAAAAGTAGAAATACTATTTCTTTAACTTAATATACCTCTGCTAAAATTTTATGAAACAAATAATATTGAGTATCTGAAAAATATATATATATATATACGGAGTAATATATTTCATTAAATTCAAAAAATAAAATTATAAATACAGTACATAAACTTTAATTTTTTTTTTCCTATTACCTCATCACTATTACCATTCTTTACTAACATGTCAACAAAACGTAAAACTAAAAGTAAGGCAACATAAACAGAGAAAAAGGCATTTTGTCATATTCGTTACAACCACACTGAGACAGAACGTGTTACGACGGTGATACACTAGAACGTTTTTCTTAGAACTAGAATTGTACGTTTTATAGATGGTACAAAGCAAACCTTTTCAAAACGTTCTAAATAATACTATTTCTGAACGTTTAATAGAACGTTCTTTTGACACGAAACACCGTGTTTGAACGATTGTAACCGTTATTAGACGTTCACAGAACGTTCCCGTGCTACTTGGGATACTTGCATACAGATATGGTAGACTTAAATCATATGGCTATCTATAATAAGTGATATTTGAAAAGTTCTTGATGCATTATAAGGCAAATTAAACATTCGAAATTTTTATAAAATCAAAATATTTCAACATGAAATTCAAAGACAGCCAAAATTTCAAAAACCTTGAAAAATTTAACCCTTGAGGTATTTTTAAAAGACAAACATATGATGATTTCAGTTAGTGTTTTTTTGCCATATTCAGTGAAACATAAAATGCATTGGAAAAATTATTTTTACAATATTTATATACATAAAATTATAATTTTTAAATATATTTACAATAACAAATTTAGGAATTCCCTGGTTTTATTTATTTTTTCTAATATGGAGAATTAAAAGCTTGTTTCATTAATATATACATTTTTGATCCAATAAGATGCATGTGAAAGACCGTTCCTATATCTAATTTTAAAGGATCAATAAGAACAAAGTTTTTGCTCAATTCAATTACATACGCACATAAATAGGATCCTTTTCAACATATTTTGTTTTCAAACAAATAAATAATGGTCTTTTATTTTGCGAAATTATTGTATGTATTTGAACAAATTCACATGTTTCATTAATATTTGGCAAAACAAAACACTTTTTTGATACATATTTAATCCCATCAATGCAAACCCAAGGTGCAGTGTAAATTGTATCGAAAGATTCTAATAAACTTGAAAATTGGAAAGTTGCAATTTCTTTTCTAGTTGCAGGGCCAAATTCTATGCTGTTGTATGTACACCCTTGCAAAATATATGCTTGATTGAGCTGATGTTTTCGAGCCAATGTAAGTCCTGTGTTTTTAAAGTTGCGCATTGCATGTATTAAGGATTTGAAATATTGATGTTTTGCTTCCATGCGCATACACCAAAAATTAATCAATGGGCCAAATTTTAAAATCAACTGAGGATAATGAATCAAAAAATGTTGCTTGGGTATGAGCAATTTTACATATAATCTTTGGAAAGAATATAAATATTCTTCAATGCATACTCTTAAGAAGTCTACCATATTTAGTGTTGGGCAAGGAGAAAATATTATATTGCATGCTTCTAAAAGGGTTGTAAAGTTATTCCAATATGGACACTCTATAGGCATTCTGTTACCAATAATAAGAGGTAATATATATGATAGCAGCCACATTTGAGAAGCATTCTGGGTTAAATTGTTTTGCAGATGTTGAAGTTTGATTGGCGATGGTTTGCTTAACAGTTCTGTATAGCCATAATCAAAACCCATTATTTTCTCATTCAATTCTTGCAACGATATAATTTTATCTTCAAGACAAATTTTTGTGAGTAACAATTTAACTGTTAATGGCAAAACACCTTCTAAAATATCATGCATAATGTCAGGGGGAATGCCATCTATAATATGATAATATTTCAGCCTGCATAACAGCGATTTTCTATTGATCCCATAACATTTGCTAATTTCAATTCTTGTTGATCCAGATGACGATTCCAATTCTTGTACTTGATTTTGATAACTATCAATAGACCTCAGTTGTACTGTGCCTTCACTATGCATTTCTCGAACTTTTTCTAATGTTGCCATGCAAAATCTGCAACAATGATCAGCCGTGAATCCTTCTTTAAACCCAGCAACACTATGTACACCGAGGTTATCACCAGTGAGGGCTATTAACTTTCCGTATACAATATCACCATTTTGCTGAACAACGCCCTCTTCAAAATCTTCAAAATCTTTAATTATAGGTTCAAGAATTTGATCCATACCATAAAATTTGATATAAGATACTTTACAAATAGCAACCAAATTTATCATTTTTAGGGCTGATCTATACTTATATGGAATATTTCCTAAAACAACATAGAACATGCCCAACTTCTGCAATCCAGCTTTAGAGCCTAATGGATTGCATACTTCTAATTCATCGTAATATAATATAAATTGAAGTGCTTCTGGCTTTAAGGCAAAAAAACTACAATTTTTAAATAATGAACCATCATTAAAGCATCTTAATACAGATTCAGAAACATTTGGTTTAATGGCGATTATATCTTGCAAGAAATTGTTCTGGAAAATATTTTCTATTGTATGTTTTAGTGGAACATATATCATAATTTCATCTTTAATTTTAAACTTCATGTTATCATTTTCATTTCTTTTATCAGTGATAATTACTCTGGAGAGATCAATAGCATTAGGTACTGTAACATTATAATTTTTGGAAAAGTATTGGTCTTGTTTGTATATAGTATTTAATTCTTCAAAGCAACTTACAGAATCATTAATTATTTCATCATAATTTATAATTTTAGACAAATCAAGTGAATTATTTTCTGATTTAACAATATTATTTACTCTATTTAATGTGGATTTTACTGAATTTTCAACAATTTCCTTTACTTGTTCAACAATTTCGTTTAGTTTTTTATTCGATACATTTGTGCTGGCTCTTAAATTCAATATAAATTTAGCGAGAAGGTTTTCACAGTTAAAACTAGAATCATAATCATATGCATCAGTATCAGTACTATTACAGGTATCGAAAGGCAATTCATTATTAACATAACCGGAAGCACGCTGTTTACAATTTAGTGATTCCTGGCTCTTTTTGTGTTTTCTATGTATATGTACATACAAAGCATTAAAGTTTTTGAATGTATTGGGACATTCACTAATATTACAGCGTACAAAAAATCCATAATCATTTTGATGAAATTGTCTTAAATGACTATGTAAAAGTTTTTCATTTATGTATTTGTTATCACAAAAGTCACAATTATACATTATTATATGAGAGCTAACAGGAGCTATTTTTTAAAACTAATTTCATAATTTCAAATCAATGTAAGGATCAGTAAATAAATGCGCACCTCATGAGTATTATGAAAAGTTTCAGATGCATGCTACTTTATATACACAATTTATTACAATTAAAGCTTTACTTATTTTATTATTAATAAAAACATCGTAACTCACCTTTTACATCAATCTTAAAAGAATTTTTTTTAATAAATCCAACGTGATGATCTAACTAGATGAATCAATTAAAACACTTGTCTCGCTCGTATCGTAATCACCGCGTGTCCGCGTTTACTCACTTCACGATCACGTGGACTGATTTGGAGTGTTGCCAAAAAAATCGTTGCCGTATCCACATTGGGAATTTTTTCTCCCCAAAACAGAGATCGCGGACATGTAGATAATCAACTCCTCCATTTCAGTAATGTAAACTATCTATTATGGAATGACGTTGTCTGAAGGACCTGCTTTGGATGCGATTTTATCCGTATTGGGTTTTCAACTACTTCTTCAAACTAAATTGGATACATGACCAATTTGGAATAGCTCTGTTTTGGGGTTTATTTTTTACAGTGGGTGTCGGATATCAGTTTATGGGATGGAGTTCCATGCCTGTTGCACTTGGGCGGTCAATGCAGGGACGGTTAATGCTGGTTGTGGATGACGCTGGAGTTGTCGTCCAATGATGTCCCATACGTGCTCGATTGGAGAAAGATCTGGTGATCTAGCAGGCCAAGGCAACATGTCGACACTCTGTAGAGCATGTTGGGTTACAACAGCGGTATGAGGGTGAGCGTTATCCTTTTGGAAAACACCCCCTTGAATGCTGTTCATGAATGGCAGCACAACAGGTTGTATCACTAGACTGACGTACAAATTTGCAGTCAGGGTGCGTGGGATAACCACGAGAGTGCTCCTGCTGTCATACGAAATTGCTCCCCAAACCATAACTCCAGGAGTAGGCCGCAGACAGGTCGCTAGCAGGCGTTCACCTGGCCTCCTTCTAACCAACACACGGCTATCACTGCGACCAAGGCAGTACCGGCTTTCATCAGAAAACACAACAGATCTCTACTCCGTCCTCCAATGAGCTCTTGCTTGACACCACTCACGTCACAAACGGCAGTGGTTTGGAGTCAGTGGAATACACGCTACAGGGCGTCTGGCTCGGAGCTGTCCTTGAAGTAACCGATTTGTAACAGTTAGTTGTGTCACTGTGGTGCCAACTGCAGCTCAAATTTCAGCTGCAGACGCAGTACGATTAGCCACAGCCATACGCCGGACACGGCGGTCTTCCCTCTCAGTAGTGCCACGTGGCCGTCCGGAACCCGGTCTTCTTGAGGCAGTACCTTCCCTTGACCCCTGCTGCCAACACTCATGCTTAGTGGATACATTCCTGCCAAGTCTTTCTGCAATATCGCGGAAAGAAAACCCACCTTCTCGTAGCGCTACTACACGACCTCGTTCAAACTCAGTTAGCTGTTGATAATGGCTTCTTCGTCTTCTTAGAGGCATCCTTGACTAACATTAACCCACTACGTGAAATCTCAACTGTAAATAACGATCACGAACCTTACAGCGCTTATTTAAAGCAAACCTCATTTGCATGTTCATAGTGTCGCTACTAGCACCACACTTATGCGCGTAGCTCGAAATTTGAATCGACGTCATCTTTCACATGTATAAACACGCCTACCAAATTTCGTTTATCTAGCACAGTTCCTTCCTGGTGTTGGGATTTTTTTTTCCATCAGTGTATTTGATCAGAGCTAAGAAATTACGAAAAAGTTGTAAGCGGGTTTCAATATCCATTGTAAGCCATTCGTAAGTGAAAAGTCTTTCCAAACCTTTAAGGAGTTTCGCATTGTTCAATATGTCATAATCAGATATTTAACATTCTGTATACGTTCCTACAACCATCTCTAATATTAATATCTTTTGTTGCAATGCAAAAAGTTCTTAGTTTCTATTTCGCATGAATTTACGTTCTCACTTATAATAATCTGGTAATTTTAAAACATAAAACAATCATTTACAAACTGGGAATTCCCTCTTACTTTTTTCACCTTAAACGAGTACGCTTTCAGCTATAAGAATAATTGAAATGAAACTAACCGCCATTTAAATAAACACAGAGAACTGTAGAAAATTGCATTGTTAAATAAGCAACGATATCTAGTACAGGAATTTTACGACACCATTTCGACCATATTTCGAAACATCTTATATCTACGAATCCGATGATATCAGGTGACAGCGCTGAAATATCTCTATTTTTGTTTCAATGTAAGAATGCCTTGATTCGTAAAATATGCAGTATCAGTTCTTATTCTAGGATATAGTTTGGAAATTGTTTTAATCGGAAACATGTTCCAAACACACACAAGTACGATGAAAAGTATGCAAATAAAATTTTGTCACGTTAGCCATAAGAATATTCGAACTCTAAATAACCCCCATTTTTATTATAACCTACTGGTATATTTGGAATTTGATTATTATAAAAAAATTAAATATTTAAATTCTGGTGTAAACAGGTTCTGTCAACCCAGATGGAGGTTTCCGTTGTTTTCTCTGAAAGTGGTGTAATTAATGACTTTGATCCCTTAGAATGAAGCCCTAAATGAGGGAATCCCAGACATGCATATATGTGTAAGACTATCGGCCTTAAAATCCACATCATCACAAAAATGTTTCGCATATATTAAATGTTCAACATAATTAGGTAATTAATGCGACTGAATGCTGTTAGTGATTGTATTAATAATTATGCATTAACATAAATTTATATGCGATAATGATTTAATATAATACTAACTTCTTTTGGTGTTCTGCTCCGCGACGCTAAAACAGTGCTTCTCCTTATTTCATATATGTTGTACGGATGGTCCTCTCACATTGCGAGCGACCCTTCGAAAATCCGACCGAAGCAAACAGCGTCTCAGTATCGTTTACCATTTTAGACCCCGGAAACAGCCTTTTCGGAATCGATTACTCACATTAAAATTTGAGTAACAAAGGTAATTGAAAATTTCTAAATACACCTGCTCCCCAACATCTCACCCTACTTATTTTTTATTAGGGAAAAAAAAAAAAAGAGGATATTCGAATAAACTTTCAAAATTCTAATAACAACATTTTTATAGCTGTTAGCTCTATTTTAAGAATGTGAAGTACCTGCTGCCCCCTTCCACCGTTCACTCGAGGAATTTTACAGATTCGAAAGAATGCAGAATTCCTCAAAAGAATGCACTTTCATTCATCAGTCACATAAAAAGTATTAAAATGATTTTTCAAGACTCTTGCTCGAGTAAATGGATTTCAGCAATAGAACTGAATTTATCTGAATGTTTAATTGACTAAAATTATGTAAGAGTTTTAGTGCTGAAAAATTGTTAACATATGTGGCTATAAAATAATAAAACGCACACAAATATATAAAAAGGACGCGACCACCGATTAAGTGAAAATCGAATGTAGGGTAGGTGCTCCAGTGATTGGCATGCTCCAGTAATTGACATCTGTCCCGAAATAATTAATAGATAAGAAAAATAAGAATTTTACAAATAAGAATTTTAACATTTTATGTCAAACACTGGAGCATAGGGTGCTAATAACTGGTAAAATGAATAACTAGCAGTGTAAAACGCTGGAACATAGGGGACCAATTACTGATAAAATGAAAAACTGGCAGTGTCAATTACTGGAACTCTGATTGAGTGTCAAATAAAAATTCATAAAAAAATAATTGTTATCAAATTTATATATATATTAACATATATGTGGTTCTGAATGTCTTTCATACCGTATGTACTAATTTAAGATTTCTAAAAATATTTTCTGATGACTAGAATATTAAAAAAATCGGAGATTGCTCTAAATGTGTTAATCACTGGTGTACGTACCCTATAATTAAAATTTTGTTTGTGCGTATTTTACATGTATTTTTAAATTATTTTTCGTCACACAAACTTATATCTAATCAATCATTATTTCATTTTCAAACATTATAAATTATTATTCATTATTCATTAATTATTAATTTAATTAAAAAAAAAGAGTAATAATAATATTGATTTTCTTACAATACTTGTAAAATCTTCCTCTTATTTTGATTACAAAAGTTAAAAAATCAGTTAAATGATTAAATGACATGGAATTTTGTTTTTATTAACCTCTTGAAGGAGTGTTTTTTTTTTTTTTTTGTTTTTTTTTTTAATATAGATTTTTCATAAATTAATATAATTAAAAGCGACCAATAATGTAGCAATTATTAAATAAATCGACAAAGCTTTAAAATGAAAATTTGTAAAGGTCGAATTTTCTTTTTTAATAAAACAAATTATTTTAAAAATTTAATCATTAAAATTAATTTGAACATCTTTGCATATAACTATTTTGATCAAGAAGGTAAAAGCAAATCACATAAGAACATAACCGTATACGTATATAACAACCACGTACCTTATACATGCCTAGTACGACATTCCTGCGAACAAACCTAGTATTTTCTTTGCCCTAACAAGATTAAAAGTAGATAAACTGGTACGACACTTATATTAATTTCTTTTCCACCACCTTACATTTGAATACCATAATGAAAAATTCAAGACTAGAGTGTGAAGTATCCTGTACTGTGTATAAACGTACTTTGAAATGAGATAGAAATACTTTTTAAAAAGTTTTATTTGAATTATATATGTTTCTCAGGGGTTTACTTTTTTCCTCCTCAATTCACCGACATAAAAAAGGGCCCCATATTCATAAAAAAAAAGACAAAAATTTATAAAAAATATTTCCCAAGATATTCAGACAGTTTTCCACCACACCACTCCTTTAAACTTATTGATCGTGAAATTTATCAAGTGGAAACCTGATCTCATCTTCCTAATTCACAAATTTAATTTATTGCAATTACTTATTATTATTAATATTATTGCCGAAACGTCAATGGAGGCCCTCTGTTGAGACTCAAAACGGCTTTGGGCTCTGTCTGTGTGACTGTCTGTCAGTCGCGCGATAGCGGCCGCAAAAATGGCGCTATTGACTTGAAATTTGGTACACATATTCATGAGCCCCACGAAATCAGCTGTATAGTTTTTGGTATGTATTCCATTTGTAGTTCGTATACAGGGACACGCCAAAGTTTTCTTATCATTACGGCCTATGCGAGGAATTTGTGTGTACCGCGATAGCGGCCACAAAAATCACGCTATTGACTTGCAATTTGGTACACATGTTTATGTGCCCCACGAAATCAGCTGTATAGTTTTGGGTGTGTATTTAATTTGTAATTTGTGTACAGGGACACGCCAAAGTTTTTATTATCATTACGGCCTATGGGAGGATTTTGTATGTACCGCGATAGCGGCCACAAAAATCCCGCTATTGACTTGCAATTTGGTGCACATGCTCATGAGCCCAACGGAATCAGCTGTATAGTTTTAGGTGTGTATTCCATTTGTAGTTCGTGTACAGGGACACGCCAAAGATTATCTATGTATCATTACGGCCTATGGGAAGAATCTGTATGTACTGCGATAGCCACCGCAAAAATCAAGCTATTGACTTCCAATTTTTGCCAAAACGTCAACGAAGGCCCTCTTTTGAGACTCAAAAGAATTTTGGGTTCCGTCTGTCTGTCTGTCGTACGATAGTGGCCGCAAAAATCACGCTATTGACTTGAAATTTTCAACACATGTTCATGATCCCCACGAAATTAGCTGTATAGTTTTGGGTGTGCATTCCATTAGTAGTTGATGTACAGGGACACGCCAAAGTTTTTTTTAACATTACGGCCTATGGGAAGAATTTGTATGTACCGCTATAGCGGCCCCCAAAATAACGCTATTGATCGCAATTTGGTACACATATTCATGAGCCCAACGGAATTAGCTGTATAGGGTTAGGTGTGTATTCCATTTGTCGTTCGTGTACAGTGACACCCCAAAGTTTTTCTTATTTTTACGGCCCATGGGAAGAATTTGTATGTTCCGCAATTGCGGCGGCAAAAATCCTTCGATTGACTTGCAAACTGGTGCACTCGTTCCAGCTTTGCATATAAGTAGCTATATAATTTTTATTGCTATATTTTTTATAAACTGTGTACAGGGGCACGCCAAAATTCTTGACATTACGGCGTATGTCCGTCTGTCAGTCCGTACGTCTCACAGTCTGCGCTCTAACTCCCGTAAATATTAATGGAATTTCTTGAAACTGATATATCTTATTCAAGTACACTATCGGATGTTCCCTATTGAAAACTGAGTGAACACCTTTACTGGTTTGTACATAGGGACATCCGGAAGTTTTCTAAATCATTGTGCCCTACGAGATGCATTTCTATAAAGCATATTTTAATACCGTTACTTTGTACAAATCTTAATGAAATTGAAATATTGTATTCAAGTCCACTATTGTATGCCTCACATTGAAAACGGAGTAAATACCATCATTGGTTTGTATACAGGGATACCCGAAAGTATTCTTAAGCATTGAGTTTTATGAGAGGTATTTCTATAAACCAAATTTGAAGAACTTTACTTTGCACAAATCTTAATGAAATTAAAATATACTATTCATATGCACAAAAGATTGCTTTATATAGAATAAAGTATGTTTTGTAATAAATTTACAGGGTCATACAAAAATATTCAGTTACATTAATGCGTATTATTATGAATTTGTTGGAATTGCATTTTCGTTTATATTAATCATTTTTTATCTTTTTCCAAATGTTTTTAATATTTTCCAATAAGGTTGAAAATTGTTAAGGACTTCAATTTATCTGTCTGTCTATCCGCGCTCTAACTCACCTAAATATTCATGGAATTTTTTGAAACTGATATATGATATTCAAGATCACTATCGGTTATTTCCTAATGAAAATGGAGTGACTATCTCTACTGGCTTGCGTACAGGGATATCCAAAAGTATTCCAAAACATTGTTTTCAATGAGTGGTATTTTTATGAATTATATTTTAATTCATTTATATTATACAAATATTAATGAAATTGAAATATATAGTTCAAGTTCACTATCGGATGTTTGCTATAGAAAATGGAGTAAATACCACCACTGTTTTGTGTACAAAGACACCCAAAATTATTCCAAAGCATTCGTTCTATGAGAGGTATTTGTTTAAACCAAATTTTAATAACAAATTCGAATAAATCTTAATAAAATGGAAATATGCTATTCATATGCATAAAAGAATGCTTTCTGCAGAATGTAGTATGAGTAGCATTAGATTTCCAGAGCCACACAAAAATATTCAGTTACATTGAAGGCTTTCATTGCAAATTAGCTGAAATTGCATTTACGTTTACTATAAGCGATATAAGACATTTTAATTTTTTGTAAGTGGGAATATGATTTCAATTTAAGTATATATCTGACCGACTGTCCATCTGTTTCTTTGAACATGAGCCCACTCCAGCTTCCGTAGATATTTTCAGAATTTTTACAAAATTATATATGTTATTCAAATTCACTATGGAATGTTCCCTATTTTAAATGACATTGATAGGTCCTGTGCAACTGGTTTGTGTACAGGGACACTCCAAAAAATGTCAATGTATTGCATTTTAGAACAGACATTTTTATAAATTACATTTAAAGAAATTGACGTTGGTTTTTAACATGGTAAAATAATATTTTGTATAGAATAGGATTTTATTATCCTTCAGATTTACAGGGCTACACTAAAATATTCAGATACATTATGAACTGCAATTAGAATATAAGCGATACGTTTTTTTTAGCGTTAAGCATTTTTAACATTTTCCAACAATGTTTAAGAATAATTAGAAATTAAATCAGTCTTTCTGCATGCCTTTCAGGACTACAGTCTGTTCGTTGTGTGACTACGTAGGCAAAGAGTATTGGAAGATATACAATACAACATTTACATACATTTGGAAAATATTAATAATCATTGAGTACGTCATGGCTTTGCGTTCTTGATTTTTTTATGAAGAATTAATAGTAATGTCCGTTGGAGAAAAATTGAAAGCTTGTATATGAATCAGTCTTGTTTGAAGTTAACAAATTCGCATGTCAATTGTAATTTATTAGCTCGTAACTTAAATAAAACGGAAAAGTTTTGAGTGTTCCTATAATTATGAACATCTAAAAACGCGAAGTAAAAAAAAAAACATTTTGCCTTATTTTTCATTAATTTTGTTTTGTATTATGAAAAATACAACGGTTTTGGTTTTTAGAATACTAGATACATTAAATGCGTTTATCATGAAGCCATTCAAAATTATTTTTATCTTACTTATTTCAAAACATAAAGTGTCTTTATAAATATAAGAAGGGGTGTATGCATACATGTATTATATGCATGTATTATATACAATAGGTTATATACGTATAACTGCTCATGTAAATATATCTATATATATCATCTCTATTTTCAGTCTTTATCAATCCACTGCAGGTTTGAAGTGGATTGATGCTCTGTTTTCTACAAATCTTCTCTATTCTGCTCTTCTAAACTTCCCAATTTTATCTCTCGAACGACACTGTGCTCTCCTCTTCTGTCTTTTCATGTTTCTCGGTATACAAAATAATCTTCGGGGCTCGATATGTCATCGTATTTTCTGGCAATATGCCCAGTCGCAGCTTTCATTTAACATATTAACTCTACAAATGGCACCAGTAACTTTGGTGTGCTCTCTAATCCATGTTTTTCGCTTTCTGTCTCTTCGGGTGTATCCTAACTTGCCTCTCTCCATGTTTCTCAGGGTTGATTAAATCTTTTGTAGTGTTCTACAGATGTATGTCCAAATTTCTGAAGAATAAATTAATACGGACAAAATGCACTGATCGAAACTTTTTCATTTCCAACAAATTGGGAAGTCGCTTTAAAAAACAGTTCTAATTCTTCCAAACGCTCTCCATGCAAGTTTAACTCTGTTTTTTTTTCTTTCATGATGATTCTGTTCATCCTAATGACTTGTCACACATAAGTATAACTGTACACCATTTTCCATTCACCTACATCAATAGAGATCTCCAGCGGAGAAACAAAGGAGAATTTGACACAATTTTTGTCTTACGGCGATTCATTTTAAATCAAAAGAGTTTGCTTTATCTGTTTAATTATTGAAGCTTTTCTTGCAAATCCTCAAATGAGGAAATAAGCAGTGCAATGCCATCCATCAATCTCAAATAATTTTTACCTTCTCCATCAATTTTTATTCCTTTCACTTCCCAATTTATTTTCCTTTTAAACATCTTGGAGTATTACATTGTACAGTTTAGGTGAAATTGTGTCCCCTTGTCTTACGCCTTTTCTGATTTTGAATGAATTACTCAGTTTGTGGAGTTTTAATTTGACTGTTGCTTCTTTTTAAATGTTTTCAATGAGGTGAGTATATCCTGAACTAATATTAGCATTGTGCATTAGTAAATGTGTTATTGCGTACTGTAATTTAATAATTACGCCAAAAAAATTATATGAATCACTTGTGTATAAATAAGAGTTCTAACAACTCAGGAACTATTTATATATTTTTGGCGGAAAAAATTTTGCCTATTGCTATCTTATGATTTTTGAAACTTTAATGCAGATTTAATTTTGCTTAAAAAGTGTTATTATTATTATTATTATTATTATTATTATTATTATTATTTATTTATTTATTTATTTATTTTTTACATTGAAGAATTAGAAAAACTGGTATAGGCTTGCCTATGCAAATAACGGACATATGGAAGTTCTCATCAGAATGCGATGGGCAAGACTACGCTTGTATAAGACAACAGTTATCCGTTAAAGCTGCGAGATCAGTTTCAGATACTGTAATATCATGTGATCATGATTTATGTAAATTTGAAATGGTGTTATAGCGTGTGCGTGGGAGATGCGGCATAGCATTAAAAGGTGGCGAAGAAATTTGAATTTTTGTATAGTACAGTTTCATAAGTGTGCCGTATATATACATATTTACATACCGGGTGATCCAAAAGTCAGGACAAACTTTAAAAATGAATAATTCGAAAACGAATCAAGATACAAAGATACGGTTTGCACCAAACGGATGGAAAAGAAGCCGGATTTTGTGTGGCAAAGAAAAAAGAATAGTTCTGTTGGCGACCAACAGATGGCGCTGTCGTATTTCTGATGTAGGATTATGCAAAGCAACAAACGATATAAAAAGAAACAACTACAGCAGGTAATGGTACTCGAAGCTTATATGCATCGAAATATCGCATTCTCAGTCGCTACTTTAATCACGCATGGCCTCCAAGATCTCCCGATCTGGCACCCTGTAACTTTTGGCTGTGGGGATTCTTAGAAGTCAAAAGTGTACCGCGACCAACCGGCATCACTAGCAGCACTGAAAGATGCCATCCGCCAAAATGTGTCTGCCATAACGCAAGAAATGCTACTAAATGCTGTGAACGATGTGGTGAATCATCTCACAGCTGTACTTCTGAATGATGTACATTGAACAGTTACTGTAGTAGTACTAATTAACTATAATTAAGCTGACTTGTAAGTTGTCGACATTTTTTTTCATTTGTAAATCATCTTTTGGTGAAATAAAACACTATAGTGCCATCTGTTGGTCGTCAACAGAACTAATTTTTTTCCTTTGCCACACAAAACCCGGTTTCTTTTTCATCCGTTTGGTGCAAACCGTATCTTTACATCTTGATTCGTTTTCGAATTATTCATTTTTAAAGTTTGTCCTGAATTTTGGATCACCCGGTATATACATACATACATATATATATATATATATATATATATATATACATACATACATATATATATATATATATATATATATATATAATCTTGCTTCTTAAGTGAAACGGTCTTATAGGCCACTGTGTCAGGTATAGCAAAGTGCTACAATTAAAACTCGCACTTTGCGGGTAAAACGTGAATCTGCTGTTTTAGGATTCAAGTCGACTACTAGAGTTAGTTCCTATCCTAACTTAAAATTGTAAATTGAAATATGCTAATATTTTGGAAACTGAATGGTATAAAAATAGAAGGAAGAATGTTTCGAGAGGTTAGTTAGTTGGTGTTAGTTGAGAGTTGGTAAGAGCGTTAGTTGGAAGGCGAGTGAGTTGAAGGATGGTATTTAGAAAGTTAGTGGGAAGGAAAGTATAAAGATTTGAAGGAGTTAGCTGTTAGCGGCGTAGGATAGAAGAGAGTAAGTCCTGTAGCATTGTAGCGTCAGGGAATCCTCCTACATGCGAAAGATTACTCGGCCTTAGAAGCTAATTTAAATAAAAGTAGTTGAGATCATTTGTGAGTAATAAAGTAAAGTAACGGTGGTTATTTATTAATATCAAAGTATTTAAGAGGGCTGCCCATTTTAAGTTATAAAAATATTAAATATAAAGTCCAGCGCCCTCATTCTTATTTAAGCTCAATTAAAGCTCATTTATGTTATATATTTGGGACTCTGTCATTTCTTCATAAATTAAGTATTTCATTTACAGCTTCAAGTTAAAGTTAAATGAGTATGGAGAAGTCACGCTCTCCACATTGGCGCCCAACTTTGCTCGAATCCCCCCCCCCCCCCGAGCAAATCTTTTTTGATGGCACCACTAGCGTGCTGCAATTTTTTGAGCAGCTTGAATATTTTTTCCATTTTCATAAAATCAATGTTAAAAAACAATATTCCTGGTTTGCCTATTCCTTAGAAGGAGAACCACGACAGTGGCATAGACTAATCGCCTGCCATTCGCTTGGCCCAAATCCAACATATGACGAGTTAAAAAGTCGGGTCATCGAACTCTTTGCCACTCGGTATGACAAACTCAGATTGCAACATGACCGTTCCCTTCCCCCTCACGAACGTCAGTGGGAAACAATATTAAACCCAGTGGAAAAACCGCAAGAAGTTATTAAGTCGCAAGAAGTAAGCTCGAGTACATTAAGTCACCCTAAAACTGGTGAGGAAAACTTTATTTCTAGTGGCAAAAGCCAAACGCAAGTGACTGCAAACGAACAAACTTCATTTTCAAACAGCGATACAGATGAAACTAAGTCTATTATTCAGAATTTTGCTACGGATAATAAATCCGAAAAATTATCTCGGGTTACGACAGGAATTTACAAGAAAATCCTATTAAAATTACTGTGGCTGCGGAAACTGCTAAACTAAGCGAAAATGTAAAATCAGTAAATTCGGTTAATCCTTGTATCTCAACTTTAGCTGTCAGTTTTGAATCTATACAGCCGACAAAGTCAATTGTTTCTACTGAGAAATTGCACGCAATTGTTCCAAATGACACGCCGCTCAAAGTAAAAGAAAATAAAATTAAGATAACTATGGCTGCTAAAACCGTTAAACTAAGCGAAAGTGGAAAATCATTACATGATGCGGATATTCCTGGTAACTCGGCTTTAGATGTCAGCTGTGCATCTATACAGCCGACACAGTCAAATATTTCTAATGCGAACGTGAACTTAAAGTTTCAAAATGACCCGCCGATTTAACCAACAGAAAATGCAAGTATTTTAAAGTCAGCAATTCCAAACGTCTATTTAACCTCCTGTGAAGTTTCTAGAAAGTCTAGCAGCCCTGAATTCAAAAGCACGGAGCGAACGCAGTCCTCTGTGATAACTATGGGCAGTGACAAGGTGACGGGCCCGAAACCCCCTCACCACAAGTACCAGATTCAGAGTTTAAAACCTCTTCCGAACAGTGAAAAGGCTCTGGGTGTGAAACCCCCTCCTGAGAGTGACCAGGCACCATGTTCGAACCCTCCGCAGGACACCAGCGATCCTGCAACGTCTCACCTAAATCTGCAAGCCACCAACGCTGCAACTCTACAGGCCAGTCTGACCTGCATCTCTTATTTTGCTGCTATAAAGGAATCAATCTGTCAGGTGCTATGGTTTTATATTTTTTCCATTGTAAACTGTAGTTCTATCACAGCAGTTATGAAATTTTCGACATGTAGAACCTTCATTTGGACTTTCAGCCATGATCTCAAAGAAATGAACTTTTTAAAATATCACAAATCTAAATTTAAACTTGCTGCATGAACTTTTAACTACCGAAATTTCATGTTTTGGATTACATGTCAGAAATTTTTTTTCTGTATATAATATATGCATGTATGTACGTTAATGTTTTTTTATTCCTAGCCAACACCAGCAGTTTTTGGTAAAAAAACTTGTTGAACTTTTGTATAAACTTTTCCCCCCTCTTTAGTTTTTTGAATGATCTATATATATGTACTTAAATGCCTTCTGTTTTAGCCAACACCTGCAGCGATTCGTACGATAAACTTCCTTACCTTTGTATATAAATTAACTCTAAGTTTTTTTTACATGATCAGGGTGTATATACTCTAATATTTTTCTATTTTGTAGCCAGCCACGCCAGTTTGAAAAAAACAAACTTTTCGAAATACTTTGTATATATTCTTTAACTATATTTCTCTCGATTATATAAAATGAAATTTTTACTAGTGTATAACCATTTATCTCTATAGTTTTGTAAATGTAATGTAAAATGTATGTACGCAAATCTTTTTTATTTCTCAGCAATCAACTGCAGTTTTGAAATATTTCGTATCCTTATCTATATTTTTCTAAATGTTGTATAAAGTGTATCAAAGGAATTTTCTTGTTGTAAACTTTTGAATTTTTTACTAAAAGTTTTTATGTATGTATATCTATTAGTATGGGGTAAAAAGAGAATTTTTTTTAAAAGCTATTTTGCATGTAAATTCGCGTTTAACGACTACCCTTATTAATCCACTAACAATTTATTTTTTCCGTACGCAAATACCTAATTGAAATATGGCTTATGTATAAATTATGTCATTTATCTATATATAAAAGTGTAGTTCACGTCTATTTTTGATGTATACGTTAAAAAAGTTCTAATTCTAGAAATTCCGATGTCCAGTTGTTAATCTCAAGTCCTCTGATTCAAACTCTCCGTACAGACGTAAATCTGAAAATCCAGGCGGATTTCTTCAAATTGTTTCTTTTCAAATGAAAAAAGAGGTATTTTTGGAGTCTTGCTAACGTTTTTCCTTCCTGAAAGTAAAAAGGTGCTTTTTGGAACAGTGCCAACAGCAGTGGATTGACCTTTCAAGTTAACTCACAGTGGACAACTGGAATTCTTTTTTTTCTGATGCCCGTTCAAGTATTTTTCCTACCTGATGATCTGCGTTAAGACTAACCTGCAGATGGATAAAGATATACAAGTTTTTTGTCAATAAAGACTTTTTAATGTCACAATTTAATTTCAATAACGATCGCATTTATTTTTATTAAGCGATCCGTTTTCTACTAAAATTTATTTTAAATTAATGAAAATTTTTTCCTTTCCATTTGTTTTAAGGAAAGACGAATGTAATCCCCGCTGTAATTACGCTGGACTTTAGATAAGTTTAAACTAAGTTAGGGCATGGAGTTTCTGCCGTCAAGCACCTCAGATGGAGCTAAACAAGAAAAGTATTTTTATCATCTATCTTTCCTGAGTGGGCAGTTTTAAGCTCGGCCTTACTTTTTCTCACGATTGGATTTTTTTTAAAACAGCCAATAGTTAATTTTGGGCAGTCTAGTCTAATTTAAGTTGCCCCCCTCTTTTTTTTTTTTTTTCTAAAATATTATGTAGTTGAATTTTAAACAGTAAGTCACTGCAGCTAACTTTTCTTTGCATAGTATTGCAATACTTTAAAATTTGCATTGGTAAAAACCCGTTGGGGATTTTTTCCGCGAAATTTTTTTTGGGGGGAGGAACTGTCAGGTATAGCAAAGTGCTACAATTAAAACTCGCACTTTGCGGGTAAAACGTGAATCTGCTGTTTAAGGATTCAAGTCGACTACTAGAGTTAGTTCCTATCCTAACTTAAAATTGTAAATTGAAATATGCTAATATTTTGGAAACTGAATGGTATAAAAATAGAAGGAAGATTGTTTCGAGAGGTTAGTTAGTTGGTGTTAGTTGAGAGTTGGTAAGAGCGTTAGTTGGAAGGCGAGTGAGTTGAAGGATGGTATTTAGAAAGTTAGTGGGAAGGAAAGTATGAGAGTTGAAGGAGTTAGCTGTTAGCGGCGTAGGATAGAAGAGAGTAAGTCCTGTAGCATTGTAGCGTCAGGGAATCCTCCTACATGCGAAAGATTACTCGGCCTTAGAAGCTAATTTAAATAAAAGTAGTTGAGATCATTTGCGAATAATAAAGTAAAGTAACGGTGGTTATTTATTAATATCAAAGTATTTAAGAGGGCTGCCCATTTTAAGTTATAAAGATATTAAATATAAAGTCCAGCGCCCTCATTCTTATTTAAGCTCAATTAAAGCTCATTTATGTTATATATTTGGGACTCTGTCATTTCTTCATAAATTAAGTATTTCATTTACAGCTTCAAGTTAAAGTTAAATGAGTATGGAGAAGTCACGTTCTCCACAAGTGTCCTATTTTAATGTTTTCTATAGGATGAAAGCATTCTTCTTCAACTGCTTCAAGAAACCTTAAGAGCATTTCTTGTCTCAGGTTTACCAGAGAAATGACCTCACAATTTTGATTCTCCGCAGAGGGGATGATTCCTCGCTTCAGAAACCCCCAATGATTTTATTTTATGTAGAAAATTGGGAACTGTAAGTGGCAAGTAAAGCTAAAATCCCATTACTTACAAGGTGCTTGGGAGTTTACCAGGGAGATTTAACTTGCTCCTTAAACAAACTACTGTTGCCCCACATGCAAAATTTCTAGGGTTGGTAAACTGAGAAAAAGCAAAATTCTAAAACTTGACATGAGCACACTATCAAAGAGGGGAAATGTAAACGAATTTTTTAAATTTTCAAACTGTGACTGATGTCTAGTCTGAATATAACAAAAAAAGAGAGAAAAAATAAAGATGATGACTATTAAGTCCGAATTCAGCTTATCAGTTGAGTTATATGCCGAAGTTACATGCCTTTGTACACTTAGTCAATTTCATCATTTTTTTATCATACTTCTTCGGGAAAAACATATATACTTTAATTTTGTTCATTTTAAATTAATTAAAAAAAAAAAAAAAAAACTAAGCAACATTAATTTTCTAAAGTTTAAGTTTTGTTCACGAATTTTTCTTTAGAAAATTCATCAAAATAGCATTCTGAACAAAAGATATATATTTAAATCGTATAGTTTGTATTATTCTTCTTTAAATATTTTACTATATAAAACTAAAGACACCACCAACTGTCGTATTATCAAATGTGACATTTAAATTGAACTTTTCTTTGACGAAATAAGGATATTGTCACAGATCATCAATTGCATTTATTACAATTTCAAGAAATAAGTTATTACTTGGAACATAAAACTCTTCTGATATTTTATATCCTGTCAAATATATATTGATAAAATATTTAGAGTGTATTTTGGGATTCCAAGTAAACGTCACTAGTTTTCAGAAAAAAAAAAAAAAAAAGAAAAGAAAAAACCTAAAGTACACACTGTTTCAAACACATACATTAAAGTCCAATTTTAGAAATTTTATACAATATTTGTGTGTAGTGCACTAGGAAATTAAAGCTAGTAGTGTGCGTTAAAAATTATGTTAAAAATCATGTTATACGCACTATTTAAATTTATGCATTGTTGTATAACAAAAAATGAAATATGGTAAGATATAGAGTGTGGAAATTTACAGAATTTATTTTATATACTAATGCTGTCAAAAACTCCTACGTAAGGTTTAGATTTAGATATAAAAAGTTTACTTGGATGCTACTTCAGTTTCAAAAGTATACACTATTCAGATTCTCATTTGAAATACTTTTGACAGACTACTGAACGAAATAAAACCCTGTAAACTTACATTTATATTGGAAGAAGCAAAAAATCGAAAAACAGAAAAATAATTCAAGGGTTTATATACTTGCCTCGTCACTTCCGATGACAATTAGTACACTGTTGAAAATTTCTGTAAATTTAATGTAAATATTTTTCCAGAATCTCTGTAAATTTACAGTAATTCTTAGTTAAAAGTGAATAATCGAGATTCTCAATCTTTATTCTGTCTTTTTACATAATTTTATTATTTATTTTTTTAATTAAAATTAAAAATGACTGATTCTACTTTAGAAAAAGCATTCCAAGTCCGAAATATATTCTCACCAATAATTAATTAAATTAATATTAGTTAATAAAATGAATGTACAAAATAAGTTTTTCAACATCTCCGTTTACTTTTCTCTGTAAATTTACGTAAGACTTAAGATAATTGAGACTTAAGATAAGACAATTGTTAACGCCAGTCCAGTGTTTCCAGCTCCCATCCACTAACGTCTCCAGAAGAATGATTCGCATTCACTGCCCGTTCAAGTTTTTCATCCAGCTGTTACTACCAAGCCAGCCTTTCCAGTAACCATCCAAACTCATTTTTGTTACGCAAGTTCCAGTTATGAAATGTTGCCTCATTGTTAACTTAGAGTGGCTCCAACCAATGAATTCCGAAAAATATTTTGAACTAAAGTAGCGATTTAATTGTAATTTTCACCTGATGTATAATATATATGTGTACTGGAACACAACTGCACTTCTGTATAATCATGTATAGCTTTCCTGATGATGCCCTATTAATCAGGACAAAAAGCTTAGAAATGTGCCTTCTTTTAATTAAATGTTTTTAAAATTTATGCGTGTTTTATTTATAAATTTAAAAATTGAGATAATAGATTACACAGAGTTTTCTGTTGAAATTTTTAACAGTATACACATATCTTCTTCACGTAATTTATGAAACTTGCCCGCAAAATTCTTTCTTATAAAACAGTGAAATTTTTTCGTTAACTTTTGATGTAACGTATATTCCTTTATAATAATGTATATTACTTTATTTTCCTATATTACTTTATAATATATTTTAAAATATCTCATTAAAAATTCGCTAAAAAAAATTATTCAGAAAGTTTTAATTTTATTTCGATTTTACAAAAGCATACATTTATAGCATAGATTCATAGCATGCATTCATATAGCCTACATTCATATAGTATATATTCATAGATTTTTTAAATTTTTAACAAAACTTCAGAAAAATAATATACAGCTAAAAAGGATTTAGGCTTTCTCTCTCTCTCTCTCTCTCTCTCTCTGTGTATATATATGTACATTATGATTACATAAATAAATATATACTAAATATATACATGTTAAATCATTTATGGTATTTTATTTTTCAAAATATCGTTTCTAGAAAAAACTGTCTTTTTTTTTTTTTTTTTTTTTTTTAAGAACAATTAAATACAAAGTATTTTGACACACTTTTAACACATTTTATATTTCATGAAAACTTTAAAAATTTCCAATATTTCCATTTGAAGGCTATCTCTTGTTTAATTAGTTCCCATTCAGTTGGGAACAAATTTAAAACAATTTGTCTTACATTCAGCCTATTTAAAGTTATAATGAAAACAAAACTGTTATCGGTAAAATCTCAGAGCATAACTGTAACTGTCAACTAAATCTCTAAAACAGATATTTTCTAACAGTTTATTGATTCAATAAATTTTCAGAAACATCATTTTAAAATTATTAACTGCATTGAAAGATTATTAAAATTAAAAGACATACACTATTAAAAGCCGAGTACATAAATGAATATCCAACAGTGTAACTGTGTAAGCGTGTGTCCGTGTCATTGTAGCTCTAAATTAAGCATTTTTTTAAGTGATTACTTAATTGGGATTGTTCTTAGTTAATCTTAACTAAAATTATTTTGGCAGGTATTTTTTTTCTTCGTTGATTAATATATCATTATTTGCAGACCATTTTGCATAATATATAAATACATTATGCCGTATAAATATATTTATATGTCAAATTGGTGTAAGTTTAATCAATAAATGTTAAAATGTAGCCAAATGATACATCGCGCAATGGGAGTAACCATAGTGATACTTTCAGCCAATATACACCCGAAATATATCAGATTTTGTGTTCATAATGGTCATAATACATACCAATTTTGGTGCATTTATGCGTCGAAACCGAAGATATAGCTTTTCCATAAATATAAAATTGCAACATAGTAGAGCCACTCGTTGTCCAATATGCACCTAATCTAATTTAGCATAATGTTTCAAAGTGGTACTATTACATAATAAGTTTTGTGTAAATATATAAGATATTGCTGAGATATAGCTTACGCATTAATGAAAAAAAGAAGTACGACAGCACCACTTAAGCACCAATATTAATAGGCTCAAATTTCTGTCAAAATGCAACTTAATAGAAAAACTATTTATTTCTGTGCATTAGATTTAAAACTAGAGATGTCACATAATTTTTATCAAATACACTCCGACAGGTCTTTTGCCAAAATGTTCAAATAATCTTCCAGACCTATCATAAAGTGTAAAATCCTAAAAACGAATGTAAAAAAAAATCTACTTGTTCAATGCTTTCTGGTATTAAATAAATAAAGAATAAGTAATAGAGATTATGAAAAATAATTAAAGTGGATTTCATAATCATTTTGCTTAAAATTATAAGTTTGAAAAGGAAGAAAAAAAATAAATATATAAAACTCACCTATTTTAGACAAATCAACATTCGTTTGGTAAAACTACAGAATTTATTATATTTACAATTGTTTATGATGTAAATTTGTGTCGATTATTTATTTAAAAAATAAATTCATAAAAAAATAAATTACCTTGAAAAAAATAGAGAAATTCATATTTGAGATTTCCATTTATTATTACATATGCGTATTTTTAAAGTATAATATTAATGACTTTTATGTATATTCAACAATATTACACGAATTTTATTATTATTGTTATTATTATTTTATAAATTAACATCATTTACAGTACAAATTCAACATTAGCTTAAAAAAAAAAAATCTTTTGGTCAATAATATTTGAAATAGCTTTAATTTTATTTTATAAATGAAGTAATAAGAGTAAAGTAAAATGTCTTTTAGAATTCAAGTTAAAGGATGATATATAAAAATAACGGTGAAGTTATTGAATTAAAATTTTCTTTAAATCATATTTAAGAATATTTCTTTAGAAAAAAAAAAGATATTTATTTAAAGAAATAAATTATTTCTTTACTGTCTTTTAGAACCAATCGAAGAATTATTAAATTTTGAAAGGAAAAGGAAAGTGATATTTATTTGGATCTAAATGCATTAAATTTATATTACAATTCTGTATTTGTATTAGTGTGATAAAAATAAATATTTAATTTGAAATGGAAGATTGATTTTTCCTCAGAAAAACTTATATATATATTTTTTTTAAATATAGTTTAAAATTATTGCATTTATTCCATTGGTTAAAAAGAAAAAAAAAAAAAAAAAAGAAAAGAAATTTAAAAAAATACAGTAAATACTTATATGTAGAAATTAAAGAGTATATAATGGTTCTTTTTACACATTAACATAATAAAACATAATAATAAATTCTTAAACATATAAAAGAAATATAGCTTGATTTAAGGAAATTAATTTAAATTGGCATGTATACTTAAGCATACAAATGAGATTCATGTAACAAAATCTTATCTTACAATTAAGTAATTATTATAATTAGTAAAATAACACACATTTTAATTTAGTAACTTTAATTAAAAAATAGATTCAGGAGAAAAAATATAAGTAATTACAAAAGTGTAGTTATTAAAATTATCAGACACATTAAACGCTCTTAATATATTTAAAAAAAAAGTGTATAATTGTTTATGCTCCATTGTTTATCCATTAACTGCTCAGATTCTGTATTTGAGAAAAGCATCGTTATTTTTTCACCATGCACACTTATCAAATCTATAAGGTTTGATTTGGGGTTGTCGATCGACAGTTATATTTAAATAATAATGTTTATAACGAGACCTAGGGCTTTGAGTGGATTTGAAAACTGTTATTAATACCAGTGCCAGAAACAAAAATCAAAACTAGAGCCTACGAGCAAAAGGCCATAGAGCCTACCCTTCCGCCATAAAATGGGCCAAAGTGAATAAAAGTACTAAAATATTGGCATATGTGGATGCTATTTTAAAAACTTTATGAAAGGAAAAAACATAAAAGATAAGTGTAATAATTATTTCGAATGGCCATTTTAACATTTTCTTTTTCTAATTCAAAATAGTGAAATCATATTCAATAACCCAAATAAATATTTAATGAATTCTTTAAAGTTTTACACTTATTTAATGATATTTATTAACTAAAAGTGCAATAATCATTTGGCGTAAAACATATTTAAACATGCTATTGTATTCAGCAACCAGATTTAATAGTTAACATTTATTTACTTATTTTGTTAATCGGAAGTGAATTTTCTGCCATATAAATTATTATTCTACGTCAAAGAAATTTCCATTGCATTTTTTATTAGTAAAGCAATTTTTTATGTTAAACTTTATATAAGATTTTTTTTTTCACCGGATGTTCTAGTTTTGAATAAACACAAAATGTAGTGTTCTGCATTTAAAATATAATTTGATGTTACATTTACAGATTAATTTATTTGTTAACACATTTAGACTAGCAGTTCTCCGAATTTGAACAGTAAACAAACCTTTTGGCACTTCCCTACATTGTTACAGCATCATCGTCATCATCATCATCATTATTATTGCATATCTGTGTTTAAATCACTTAAATTTTAGCTTCAGCAATCGATGCTTAAATGCATTAAGATATGTATTTACCGGGCTATTTAATAATCGTTATCTGTCAGTAAGTATTTGAACATTTTTCGAATATAAATGTTTTGTCAAGTATCTAGAAAAAATCTTTATAAATTATTTTGAAACTTTAGGAGTATGAGTAACATGTTATATTCCATATATATTTCATTAAATGTTTTGTGACGAAGAGAAAAAAGGGATAAGTAAAAAATTAAACATAAATCAAAATGTTTTGGATCAGCCTGGCAAAAAGTAATGCATAAAATTAGTTTTTTCTGCAGCATATGATCATGAGGATTTTTCTAGTTATCTGTATAATTTTTTATGAGTCTACCACATATATTCATGGAAATATAACGGTTTAAAAAAAAATATTTTTAATTATAACACGCAAATGTTAAGCCATTATTAGGAAACTTGGTATACTACATTAGACACAGCATATTGTAATCAGAATGCAAAAATATTAAATGTGTTATGAAAAATGAGCCTTTTTACTAAATAGTTTTTAACTATGCTTGCACAAGCTTGGACAAAATTTAATTTTCATAATTTAATAGCTAAAGATATTGCACTACATACATAAAAACTCCAAACAAATATCGTATGAATTCAAAAATTTGCCGGCTATAGTATGAACAGAATTTCCGTTTTTCTCCAAAAAAAAAAAAAAAAAAACTGTTTTTCTCAGGATTTAATTTAGTGCTACAGGACTAATTTATATATTACAATCTGGTAACTAAATAAATAAATAAATAAATAAATAAAAATTATTAATACATGTATAGAAAGCTTCACCAACTAATCAGAAGCAATCGCCATTAAAAAGATGTACAGTCGGCAGTGAAATTATTGAAGCACTAGCAATAAATCGTACGCAGGTTTCGATCGCTTAATACAGTTTTGTTAAGTAAATGTTTGCTGAGTCATGGTCTTAGTCTTATGCTGTTTATAAAAAAGTAAGTTGGTTATAAAAAATAGCGATCAAACTAAAAAAAAAAGTATATGAAAATTTGTATGCGTTCTTCAATAATTTTGCTGCCGACTGCAGCCATCTATCCTGAAGCCATTATCAAAACATATCCAAAAGAAGGAGCCAGTAAATATTTAGATGCCATAATCATGCATATCCTAGAGGCCTCGACAACAAATATTTAAAAATCATGATCCTTACATATCCTCAAGTTATCGCCAACAAATATTCAAAATGGTTACACAAATATTCAAATACAATACAAATATTCAAAATGTTAACATATTCAGTAAGATATAGCTAACACGTAGTAAGAAGCCATCATGAATATATACTCCGAAGATGTCGCTAACAAATATTCAGAAGCCATCATTAATATATGTTCAGAAGATATTGCCAACAAATATGCAAAAGCCATTATACATATATCTGCAGAAGATATTGCCAACAATATCCAGAAACCCTCATCAATATATATTTGGAAAATATAGTCAAAAAATATTCAGAAGCCATCTATTTATGGATATTGATGATTTCGGATACTAAGATCGGCATTGGCTTCTACATGCGATCGAGGAAGAATCTCTAGAAATTGTAAAAGTTTTAAGGATTTCACAAAATGTTTTAAGATTTTTTAAATAGTTTGGAGTACAAGGTTGACTTTTTATACCAACTATGTGAAAAGTGCCAGAGCCTTGAATCGAATGTTGGCCCTTCGCTTAATGTGCGGATGCTTTTCCACTGAGTCATCCTGGCTGATAACCAGTTCGACTTTTCTCAAATAATAATAGTTGGCAAAGTCATCGTATCTGGAAATGCAGATGTAACGTTTATTGTGTGAGAAATATTCAGCTGGTTATTTGCCTGGATGGCTCAGTGGAAGAGCATCCGCACGTTAATCGGACGATCAGGGTTCGATTCCAGGCATGTTATTTTTCACATAGTTGGTATTAAAAAATCAACCTTATACTCAAAAGTACTTAAAATAAATTTTCACGGTTGGTGTGTTTATCAATAAAATTTCTAAATATTTTAAGATAGTTTAAGAAATTATATTGTAAAATTGGATATTGGCAGACATCCTGGGATATTGGAAGTGGATCACCAAATAATGGTAAAAATGCAAAATCTATGTCTGAAAGAAATATTCCTGTCGTACTAAAAAGAAAAATGATAGAGATTTCATCAATATTTATTTACAATCAGCAAATATTGTATTACTATTAACTGAAAGAAAAGAAAAATGTGAGTAAAATCCCTGTTAATTTAGATTTATTTTGAAAGGGACTGAATATAAATTTATTCTATCGCAGACAAATTTTCAATTTACGCGATATATGTTTGGGATCACTTATACAGAACATGCTTACCCATACTTACATATATCTGTAACTAGAAAATGTGATATATAAATACAGAAAGAGAGATGCACTTTACAAACACAATTGCTAAAAATATTAGATCCCCATCATACTATAGGTATAGGGAACTTAGGTAATCGTGAAAATTTTCGACCTCGGTTTTTTGACTTTTCTATACGTTTTCAGGTGTGAGGAATCCGAAAATGACAAAATTTCTATGGTGTCTGTCTGTAGGGTGTCTGTTAGTGGGTCAGTCCGTTAGTGTGTTAGTCCGTTAGTGTGTTAGTCCGTTAGTTTGTTAGTCTGTTTACACGATATCTCCCGAACAAATGATCGCAGAGAGGTCAGACCAGTTTTAAAATATTACTTTCGATACTAGCAAGAACCCTATTCATTTACAGCATTCTAATTAAAAAACTTCGTAAGTTATTAGAAATTTACGATTTTCTTAACATGCAAGAATAGGACAAAAATTCACTTAAACATGCATTAAATGGCAGCTTTTTACTGTAAAAATGTCAGACCAGTTTTAAAATATCCGTTTTGATGCCGGAATGAACATCAGTAACTATAAATGTGCTACTTTGAAAATTTCGCAAGTGATTGGAAATTTACGAATTTCTTAACATGACAGTATAGGGCAAAATTTCACATAAACGTCAATTTTGAGAGATATTTTCATCGTAAAGATCTCAGACTACTTTTGAAATATTATTTAGGATACTGGCATGAATATCACTGACTATCAATTTTCCGATATAAAAATTTCATAAGTTATTAGAAATTTGCGAATTTCTTAACATGGCAGAATAGGTCAAAATTTCACACAAGCGTCAATATTAAGGGATATTTTCATCGTAAAGGTGTCAGATCACTTTTGAAATGTTAGTCCGTTAGTGTGTTAGTCCGTTAGTTTGTTAGTCTGTTTACACGATATCTGACGAAAAAATGATCGCAGAGAGGTCAGACTAGTTTTAAAATATTACTTTCGATACTAGCAAGAACCCTATTCATTTACAACATTCTAATTAAAAAACTTCGTAAGTTATTAGAAATTTACGATTTTCTTAACATGCAAGAATAGGACAAAAATTCACTTAAACATGCATTAAATGGCAGCTTTTTACTGTAAAAATGTCAGACCAGTTTTAAAATATCAGTTTTGATGCCGGAATGAACTTCAGTAACTATAAATGTGCTACTTTGAAAATTTCGCAAGTGATTGGAAATTTACGAATTTCTTAACATAACAGTATAGGGCAAAATTTCACATAAACGTCAATTTTTAGAGATATTTTCATTGTAAAGATCTCAGACTACTTTTGAAATATTATTTAGGATACTGGCATGAATATCACTATGAATTTTCCGATATAAAAATTTCGTAGGTTATTAGAAATTTGCGAATTTCTTAACATGGCAGAATACGTAAAAATTTCACACAAGCGTCAATCTTAAGGGATATTTTTATCGTAAAGGTGTCAGATCACTTATGAAATGTTATTTAGGATACTGACATGAATACCATAGAGTGTGAATTTTCTAATTTAAGAAATTCGTAAGTTATTTGGAATTTACGATCCTCTTAAAATGGCAGAAGAATACAAAATTGAGCAAAAACGGCCATTTTCAGGATCATAAATATATCAGAGAACTTCAAAATAACATTTATGATACTTGTATGAACATGACTGATTACAAATATTCTAATAGGAAAATTTCGTAAGCTATTCGTTATTTAAGATTTTATCAACATAACAAAATTGAAAATTTTCCATATAAATATGCATTTTGAGGATCGTTGCATTGGAAATAGTAGCATGAAAACTACCCTAATAAAATAAATTAATAGATTAATAAAATAATTTAATAAGATAAATATATCGAAGTGAACGGTGGACAGCCAATTAGGCGGGGATTTCATTCTGTAACTGTGTCAAGCGTTTTTTCAAATTCATTTTGCTTAACATAACTATGTTAAGAGAATGTCCTGTTCTAGAAATTTATGAATATAAATATATATATATATATATATATATATATATATATATGATGAGGAACTGAGCAGAGTCCACCTATGCCAACTAGTTTTTCTGATGATGCCTTCAGCCTTGATGCAAAAAACTTTCAAATGTATTTTAACTATAAAAAAAATCTTTTAATTAAATATGTTTTTAAATATATGCGTTCTAACAAATTCTTCTTAGCAAATTTTAAAACGATGCACGTGTTTTTTAATCTGTATCATTTTATGAGATATATGATGTCGTACATAACAATTATCGTTAATAAACCTAGGTAAAATCTACCAAAAGGTTTTAGGGACACTTTTATTTGGCAAATAATTCTAACAAGGAAACGTTCAAAAGGTGTCTTCTTCAAAAAATATTGAAAAAAATATATGTGATTCTACTCTTCCTAAAACACAAGAAAGTAAAAAAATTATCGGCTGAAATGAATTACAGCGACCACAAAAAATTATCAAAATTAAGCATATTTGGCGATTTCACATTGTTAGGTGATTGATTTTGAGTACTTGGCGGAGAAAGAAAACACGGTTCTGTTCGTACACGGCAATCTCGGTGCTAGCGACCTGAACGCCTAACAGTGCTAAATTCTCAAATATGCCTAATTTTGATAATTTTTTGTGGTCGCTGTAATTCATTTCAGCCGATAATTTTTTCCCTTCCTGGTGTTTTATGAAGAGTAGAATTACATATTGTTTTTTTCAATATTTTTTGAAGACGACATCTTTTGAATGTTTCCTTGTAAGTGGGGGGCTACCGCCCTTCTCATCCAGCTTTCCATTATAGTACCTACATGTATATGGACTATAAGGCTGTTATTAAATTTAAAATGTTATCCTCCATTATGCAGATAAATTTCACTCGCACCATTTCTTGAAATTTATCAATCTTGATCAAACTTTTCATGTAGCAACCCCATACGAAATTAAAAATACAACATTTGAATTTTTGACATTTATTTTTGTTAAATTACACTAGTAACAGCCTTACACAAAGATGAACAGTTAAAAACTTTTATTATTGACTTATTTTAATATTGATATAAACTGACATTGTGAAATTATGCAATAAATAAGCACGAAAATTTGCTTTAAAAAAACCATGTATATCACATGTGTACGAGGAACTAATTTTAATTTCTGAGCAGTTTCCAAAGCCATTGTAAAATACAGTAGAACAACCAACTGCATTCCAGAAAAAAAATGCATTCATTTAAGTATTGGTAGCCCCGTATGTTTTTTTTATAAATATTACACTAACCACATTGTGTACCTAAATATAGTCCTATAGCACCCTAAATATAGAACCCATTACAAATTAGAATGCACTTCGAGGAATTTCCAAATATAGTCCTATAATATTCTATTACTTTTGGGTAGACCTCTAAACGAATGTTGTTTGTTTTCAGACTATACAATACATTCTTTTTTGCATATAAAAATACATATATGCAGGGCGCGAAATTTCCGCTCGCCAGCTCGCCATTGGCGAGTGGAAATTTTACTGTGGCGAGTAAAATTTCGGTCTAAATGTAGATAGAATTATTACAGTATACGGTGCTACCAAAAAAAAAAAAAAAAAAAAAAAAATTATCGATTTGAAACGTAAAATCATGCTAATCTTAGGTAAGGTGACCAGACATCCTCTAT
Source organism: Salticus scenicus (assembly GCA_963930645.1). NCBI lineage: Eukaryota > Metazoa > Arthropoda > Arachnida > Araneae > Salticidae > Salticus > Salticus scenicus. The sequence goes on along the minus strand of OZ005655.1, from coordinate 37,339,884 downwards.
TGAAGAGGACAGTTTTTCAACTCTCTGCCCTCTTAAACGAAAAAAATATTACAGAACTCAAAAGTTCTCTTTTTTATGTTTTTCCTCCTCTGTCCTCTTTTTCAAATGAAAAGGATTTACAATTTTTTTATTAAAATCACACAATCAACTGTGGAAGAAAATCATATTTATTGAAATTTAATTTTTCCGACTGAGTGAAAATAATGCCTGGACCGGGACACGAACCCCGGATCATTGACTTACAAGGTCAAGGCTGTACCAATTGAGCTATCCTGGCCGACACCCCGGTCAGCATTACTCACTCAGACAACCTTTAGGCAGAAACATCTCTGGTTTATCATGTAGATAGCTCAACAGAAAATAAGCCGCAGGAAATGGAAAACACCATTAGATAATGAGAGAAAGAAATACAATTTTTTTTTATTAAAATCCCACAATAAACTGTGGAAGAAAATCATATTTAATTACGAAAAATTAAAATTTCAAGAAAAGGATTTAGTCCTTAATTTCAAAAATTTCGTAAAACTGGGAAGTTCAGTAGGCTGTTGACTGTATCGAACGGTGAACAACTTTTTTCTGCGTTAGGTTCGCAAGAGAACAATTTTCTAATAAACTTGCCAAAGCATATTATGGTTTATGTCTATTCAGATTCTTCAAATCACAAAGAAATAAAAGTATTCCCTATATTTGCATGGTTCTTTGATCCAGAACACGGAATCACCATTGAAGTTGTCATGAAATCATTAAGAAGGTGGTTCTCTTCCGGTGGGTTGACGTGTGTTCTCACTTTTGCATGAATATTATTCCTAAAAAAAAATAGGCTCACCAGTGACCAAGAGGTTCTGTCCTCGAAGTTGGTATACGTGAGGCGCTGGGTTTGATACGCGGTCGCGCTTGTTGGCTTAGCCGTTAGGAGTTTTTCGTGGTTTTCTCCGAAACTAGCGTAAATATGGGCTTAGAAAGACCCTACGGAGGACACTCCTACTCAAACCTAGAGCGCTAATGCAGACAATTGACCTTAATGATAACACTACCACCACCTCACAAAAATATGCAAAAGTTAGTTGAATTCATTTTATGTCCTCCTGGCAAAAACGCTCTCACAAAGCGACTGTTTACTTCAATTATCAAAATGTGGACATGTGAAAAAATTCCCCTTTATGTACCTACTTTAAAAACTTATTATCTACTAAGACTAATTTAGGTTATTGTTGTGATAACTTTTATAAAATGTTGATAAAGAATGACTGTTCGTTAAAACAAATCGTTTTATCTGCCGAATATTAATTTTATTTTTTCATTTGACAATTTTATTTTTTCTTTTATGATTATGATTTTAATAAAAAAGAAAATGTCTACCAACATTTTTTATGTAACTGTATGAAAGTACCACAGAAAAAGTTTTTGTCTATCGTAAAAAATAATAATAATAATAAAAAAAATCTATATTGTCCAGTGACACCTATAAAAATTAGAGATATTTCCTCTCGTATACGTATATTATTAATTTAAATTAAGGTGTACTGATCCAAATTCATCATTTGCAATAAAAATGTTTCCATCATTTGTGTTAAGTAGCCTTTGAATCAGTTTTCATAATCATTTTTCATTCAATTTTGTGTGCTCTAAAATGACATTTTTTTCAAAATTGAATGTCTTCCATTTTCATATAAAATAAAAGACATTGCGTAGTTTCTTCTCTTTTTCCAATAAAAAATTCTGGACATCTTATGCGTAAAAAATAACCTGGTGTGTCCCACACGACTTTCACACGACTTTCTCTTACCCTAAAATTTAATACTATAAATACAGGTTGAAGATTAAGAGGTAAGATAAGAAGTACTGTTATGTAAACCTATATTAAACAATTCAAATTAGGCTTCGGGAGAGTTTTATATGATAATTAGTTCTGTGTGAGGGGGGCTACTGCCCCCCTCAACCCTCCGTTTCATTAATGCACCTACATTTATATAGAATTTTATTCGGGTATTAAAAAATAATTCTGTTATTAAAAAATAATTTTTTTAATTACTTTTTAAAAAAGAGAATATTCCATATTAGAATTCCATATTAGAGAAGTAGTATAACACTAAATATATATAAAAAAAAAGTTGAATTTATTCTCAATATTACATAAAAAGAGATTGTTAAAAATGAAAAAAAAATCGATAACTTTATTTTAAATTATCGGAGATCGAGGGTTAAACTATTCGTTTTAAAGGTATTGGCGAGCTCCTTTGAAGGATACCCATCATAAAAATTTACTCCCCTCGAGGTGGCACCCCCCCCCCCCCCCAGGGAGGGGGGCGAAGCATCTATATACAAAAAAAAAATCCCAGTTGACTATCTCTATTACAAAAAATATATATTCGTTTCTTTTGGATTAGTGCAGTCTATTTGAACTCTACTTACCTGCAATTTCCCCCATAAACGTAATATATTTGAATACTTTTGAGTGTCCCTGTACACGAACCATTTGCTTCATCCCAACGAAAAGCTTACTGTAGGATCCCTATATGATACACATTTAGAATACCATTTTGGAATTTCTGCTTCTATTTGTTCTTGAGATATGCTGATAACATCCATACAGACATCCACACACACACACAGACCATTCGCTAAAAACATGATTTTCGTATTCAGAGGACCTCAGGATATGTAAATATAACAAAAACGCACGCTCGAAAATTTGATCCTAAAGCAATACTTTCTCGACCCTATGGGTAAGAGAAAATAATAGAGTAAGTTAATCATATTTTGTGGCGAGTAACTTTTTTTTTTCAGCGAGTGTAATCTAAGTTGAAATTTCGTGCCCTGATATATGTTTAGTTTATTTTCTTTTGTGTAGTCGATTGATGTTAAACTGTACCTACCAAAAATTTTGCCCGAAGACGTAATATCAGGAAATTTTTTCACTGTATACAAACCATTTGATTTATTTCAACGAAAACTTTGTGTATCACTTTAAATTATACATATTTCAAACACCGAGTTTGGTTTTTCTGCTACGGTTTGTTCTTAAGGTATGCTGATAACACACACACACACACACACACACACACACACACACACAGAGGGAAAGAGAGAGACAGAGAGACGAACCAGGTGAAACATGTTTTTCGGAGTCCAACCTCTAGTAACAGATTTTTTAGTACAAAGAACTTCAAAACATGTAAATACAACAAAAATTCAATTTTGGAAATATGACATAAAAATAATTTCTCTACCAATTCTTTCAATTTGGCTAAGAGAAAGTTAAAAAAAAAAAAGCAGTCTTTGGGGACTGCCGATAGAAGTGAAAACTAAGTAACTTGTGAATTGTATCGTCGAGCTATTAGATTATTATTTTCGAATTATTTTTGGTTTGTAAAGAAGAGTTTATGATCTGTGTTATATGATTCGGCACAATATTTGCAGCTACCCAAATTAAATGAACTAAGCCTTATATTAGGTACAAATATTGTATTATGACTAAAATAATTTTCTTTTTTTTACTATTTTTTTAAAAATTTATATTGAAAGCAAAAAGAAGAATATAACAGTCATGTATAAAAACACGTGCTTGTACTTTGTAAACTATGTATATACTGTGGAAAAAGTACATACATACACAGAGTATAGAACTAGAAAAAAACAGATGCCAGTAGCCAGTATACTACTCGTATTAGTATACATTTTATACATATATATATATATATATATATATATACATATATATGAGGTATGCCGCGCCGTGCGCTACATATATGGATATATATGTAGAGAGATATACTCTTTGTATATATATAATGTATACTAATAACGCACGTACTAATCTATGTACATATATACACAGTACACTATGTATATACTGTGGAAGAAGTACATACATAAACAGAGTATAGAACTAGAAAAAAACAGATGCCAGTAGCCAGTATACTACTCGTATTAGTATACATTTTATACATATATATATATATATATATATATATATAAATATATATATATATATATGTATATATATATATATATATATATATATATACATATATATATGAGGTATGCCGCGCCGTGCGCTACATATATGGATATATATGTAGAGAGATATACTCTTTGTATATATATAATGTATACTAATAACGCACGTACTAATCTATGTACATATATACACAGTATACCTATAGCTCATGGAAAGCGTTCGGTGACGATGACGCGAGTTCCATGATTTTTGTTCACCCAAAAATTGCTCAACGTGCCTACAGAAGTTTTCACTTCAAAGCATTCGGTGACGATGACGCGAGTTTCATGATTTTTGTTCACTCAAAAAGTGCTCAACTCGCCTAAAGAAGTTTTCACTTCAAAAATAATAATAACATTTAAAAATAATAGAGTGGAACTTTTAGGAGATTTGATTTGTATCAAGTTTTTCTGATTATTCCATTTGAGTTTTTTTCGTCCAATTGATAAAAAAAAAAAAAAAAAAAAAAAAAAAAAAAAAAATTAGTCATTGTTATTGCATTTCAGATCTTAAAGTTTACCGGAATCTATCAATTTTTACTTCACTCAACTTACATCTTGAAATATTTACAGAAATTTTACGTTATTGTAAATTATATATATAAAAAATAATAATAATACTTTCAATGCAAGTGAAATGATTATCATCGGTTTTATTTCCTTTTACACATATGAAGAAATGACAGGTAAAGAAAACTGTTTCAGGGTCAAATTTTCAAAATTAATTTTGTGATATATTTAATTGTTTGAAATCCCTTAATACTGGAAACCCTGTTTTTAGCGGTTGGACTGCAAGTCGGTGCATGAGTGAGTCTGTTCACAGTATAATTCAAGATCAGGAAATTCAAACTCGTTAATTTAAATGTGTATGAAATGAAAATGCTACTTGAAACATTTTGTTAAATTGAGATAAATGGATAGCGTACTGGGACATTCAAAAGAATTTAAATACACGTATATGGGTGAAATTTCATGTAGGTAAAATGTAACCGCGTTTCGTACGCCTAGCAGCGAGGACGATTCTAAACGCTGTGAGGGATGCCAAATTGATCGAATGGTTGAGATTTGCTAAACATCCAGTCATTCGGCTCTCCCTTATCACTTTTTCTTTCTTAACAGCAAGGGTTATCACACCTACTTTAATAGTGGACTCGTTGCGTCTGCACTCGTGTAGAGGCTCCCACAGTCCCTAGAAATGGGGTTAAAGAATATTGTTTAATGCCTTTACATTGAACTAAATATTAATTTAAAAAAAAAGGAACATTGATATTTTACATCCGTAAATTCGTTTTAAAGGTATTGGCGAGCTCTTTTGAAATATACCCATCATAAAAATTTAGTCTCCTCGAAGGGGAACTCCCTCCCCCAGGGAGGGGGGCGAAGCTCCTACATACACAATTTTTTTCCCAGTTGACTATCTATTACAAAAAATATATATTCGTTTCATTTGGTTTAGTGCAGTCTATAGATGTTAAACTCTACTTACCTGCAATTTCCCCCATAGACGTAATGTATTTGAATACTTTTGAGTGTCCCTGTACTCGAACCATTTGCATCATCCCAAGGAAAAGCTTACTGTAGCATCCCTGTATGATACACATTTAGAATACCGAGTTTGGAATTTCTGCTATTATTTGTTCTTGAGATATGCTGATAACAGACATACAGACATCCACACAAACACACACACAGACCATTAGCTAAAAACCTGAATTTCGTATTCAGGGGACCTCAGAATATGTAAATATAACAAAAACTCAAGTTCGAAAATTTGAACAAAGATATTTTATATCTCTAAAAGCCCGTTTAGTTAAGGATATATGCTATGAAACTGATTATTTATTATTTTACAGGACTCACAAAAGAATTTGGTTAAAAGCGGATTATAATTGTAAATTTCTGAAAGTGCATTTTTAGTGCTCTGCAATTTTATTCCACTTTACAATAAAGACATTATGTGGTAGGAATTTATTATAAAACAATTAAAGGCTACTGAAAGTTAAAGAAGTACATTTTTTTTCTCTCTTAAAAATAAATGATGAAAGCGAATTACTGAATTTTATCAGGTTTAAAAATGCTTATGAATGATAATTACACACGTCTGTCCATATGGTAACAAAAAATATTATATTTTTATTAAAAAATTCAATTTTAATTTTTGCTAAAATTAAGTCTTTCACTCAGTAAAAAATTAATTTAATCTCTCCGTATATATGTTATTAGCATCATAAAAGCAATTAATTACAGAAAATTCAAATTGATTATTTTAATGATTAAATGACGCTTATAGCTGAAGAGCATACAGCGTGCAGTTTGTCTGAATAATTTTGAATGAATATTAAAATTCGATAGCAGCTCTAATTTATTTTATGAATATACCTACTAGGTACAGACGGTATTTTCCCTACACAGAAATATAGGTTTAACAAAACTTTTTCTAAAAATTATTAATTATTATTGTATTTTTAAAATAATTGCATTTAAGTACATTTATATACAGTACTTTATAGCAATATAATGCAAGGTAAAATAAAGTAATGTAAATGCCGCGCCACATTATCTTTTACAGAATTTATAGTATTTTAAGAACAAGAAATTTAAAGAAAACTGGTTTTTTTTTTAATCGTTAACAAGCATTTTTTAGCATATGTGTACAGTTCGTAATAAAAACACAGATGTACTAAACATGAAATGTTCTTCATAATTTAGTTTAGATAAAAAAAAAAGATGAAATAATGTCATCAATTTTCTTCTAATTTGTTAGTTTTTTATTTAGAATAGGGCGTTTCTATTCAGGACTTATATTCGCCATGAAAGTATTGTCTATTCATTAAAAAACTAAAACCATCTTATTTTAAAAGAAGTATTAAAATATTATATATATATATATATATATATATACATAAAATCAAATAACTATGTATTTTGCCAATACCACATAAAAAAAAAAATAAAAATAAAAAAAATGTTCTTTTATTCTTTGAAATCGAAAATCCAAACTATTATCAAACTCAAATTAAAAACATTTCCTTACGTAAAAGAGAAGAAATCCAATTACTCTTTTATATCCCTCTATCTAGTCCTTAAAGTTCATGTAATCCTCATTGTGTTAAATTCATTTCTTGTACGTTACAAAGAAATAAGATTATTTATTTTGAATTATATGAAAAATAAGTAAAGATTATATATATATACATAGAGAGAGAGAGAGAGATTAGTATTTAATCAGTAAAAAGAAATATATCTATATATTTGTTTAAAATTATATGAAAAAAAAAAGTGATTTTTGATTGTTTCACAATATATATATGTATATATATATATATATATATATATATATATATATATATATATATATATATATATATATATATATATATATATATATATATATATATATATATATACATTTATAGAAAAAAGCAATATTTAGTTAATTTTACATTAGAGAATTAACATAAATATTTATGTAACATAAAAAAATATATTTTTTTATTTTACTTTAAACACTTTCTCAGTTAAAAAAAATACTTATGACTTCGGTTTGTCTGCCTGTGTGCACTCTAACTTTCGTAAATTTTCATGGAATCTTTTGAAACAGATATGTTTTGTTTCAAATCACTATGGATGTTCCCTATTAAAATTGGTGTAAATACCACCACTGGTTTATTCACAGGGACATACAAAAGAATTCCAAAGCATTGTGTTTTGTGATAGATATTATTATAAATTATACTTTAATAGTTTTGTTTTGTGAAAATCATAATAAAAAAAGCAATTTATATGCACATAAAAGTGATTTTTATGGAACATAGTCTGATTAGCATTAGGATATACAGGACTATACATAAATATTTAGATACATTAAAGGCTAATTTGGAAATTGCTGAAGTTGACTTTTCTTTTTTATCAGACTTATTTTGTAAGAAAAAAAATAATAATATCTAGATATGTTCTTAGAGCATTTCAACTGTTTTCGTTATTTAACTGAATGTATAAACATTTATTTTAGTTAAATTTCATTGAATTTAACCGGTGTATGTTTTTTATTATGAGAATAATTATAATTTAATCTCCACCTCCCCACGGGAGGTACTACCCAAAAAGAAAACAAAAGGAATAGGCAACCAGCCAATACAATGAGAAAATATCTACGAAAACATTACATAATCTAATCATTCGCTTAAAAAATATATTTCAAATACAGGTGGTTTCAGTTAACGAATATAATTATAATTACTATCCATCTTTTTTGTATGTGGACAGTTAAAAAGTAATTTTAGTTCCGAAAATGTCAAATTATACCACTTTATATGGAACAAATGTGAAATTTAGTCGATGCCTACAGCATAGAAAAATAACCAGTAAATTCTAAAATTCTCTCAGCATTTAGAGTGAGCCATTTCCATAATTTCCGTAAGAAATAATATTTTTGTTTTGTTAGAGCATAGTTGCATGTGAGGAAAGGTTATTCCATACTAAGATACTGATATTCTATACTGCATATACAAATAGAAATAACTATTCTATTAAAAAATAAATAAATAAATACAATAAATAAATAAATAAATAAATATCCTGCAGTTTTATCATTATGACCTATTTTCAAATGACCTATTGTTTCATTATTACCTATTCGGATTATTTTACTATTATTTATTATAAAACTTTATTTATATTTGAATCTAATATGTTCTAAATTATTAAATTGTTTTGATGGAATTTTAAACTATGTCAGAGTGAGTTATAGATTATTTTATTCTCTACAGAACTGTACATATAATATAAAATCCTAATTAGTTACATTTAAAAAAAAATAATAATAATCAATGTAATTAAAATTTAAGTATAATATATAGCTGTTACTTTTTACCATTCAGCTTTTAGACGCGTATTAAGTGCATAAATTTGAATATGTACTTTATCGTCAACGATTTCTGGAAACACTGTATGAATAATGCAAATTATAAATCATAATATTGCTGAAAACTGGGAACATAGCAGGCTGTTTCTGAATGAAATCAATACACGATGACCTCGGGTAATTTGGATTGAAGATACTACAATAGTGTACCACCTGACAGTGATGAACTTAATCATGGAAAATAGCAGTGAATTTGATTTTGACACGTTTGTTGTCTCGCATTATTACACTACGTGAGAGTGTTTCTAAAATGCTGTAAAGTTTAGTCATTATAGAATAAAGGGAATATGCAAAATTTCAGTTGAAATAATTCTAATATATGCTTTATTTATTAGCGAATGTTGTGGAAATAAAAATAAATTATTTACATTAGTTAGCTATTGATTTAGAACGTTTGTGCTACATTCAAACTGTTTTATATTATCAAAATATTGACTGTAAAATTAAAATTTTAATAATATAGTACTCAAAATTTAAAAAGTGAGTTTTTAAGCGTAAAATTTGATGATAAAATAAAAATAATTAAAGAAAAATGTTTTAATATTAAAAATATTAATACTATCAGTAGCGAATTTTGCTGATGTCAGTATCATGATTGTTTTCATTTTCCTTTTCGCTATACTATTGTACTTTAATTTTTTGTTATACTATTACTGTTTTTCGTACTATTCATAACTTTCGACTTTAATTTGCGTTTTTGAGGTCTCAGTTTCAAAATAATTTTCAAAAGTACAATTTTAGTTAATTGAAAATCAATGAAGAGAGGAAATAACGGATTTTTTTAATTGATAGCACGAAAAAAAAAAAAAAAGATTACAAGGGGAAAAAAAATCGTTAAATAGAAAACACACTTCATTATTTAGTGGTTGTTTTACAAGAAAATTCTTAAAATAATCTTATTTCGAAGGGAAAATTTTAATAAAGAATGTATTTCGTTTAATAGAAAGAAAGAAATTTAGGCTAGAAAAAAAAAAATTGAAATTATAACATGCATTTCGTTATTTAAACGTTAATTTACTGCAAATTTCTTAAAATAATCTGATTTTGAAGGTTAAAAATAACGATTTTTTTTAATTATTATTATTAATAGAAAAAAAATGGGATTAAAAAAAAAAAAAAAAAAAAAACGCTATTTAATTCGAATCTAAATAAACGTCCTTATTTAGAGGATATTTTACAAGGAAATTCTTAAAAAAATATTTTTTGAAAAAAAAAAAAAAAAAAAGAAATATACATATACATATATATTGATAAATAAAATGGAAGAAAATTTGGTTTTAAATTAAAATAAAAAACTAAAATAATAGTAATAATAGGGAATGCACTTTGTTATTTAAAAGTTGTTTTACAAGAAATTTTTTAAAATATTCTTACTACGGAGGAAAAACTCACAAGAAAGATAATTTTTCCGTTAATAGGAAAAAAAATCACAAGAAAAAATTCTTGAAATAGCGAAAGCACTTCGCTATTTAGAAGTTATTTTATAGGAAAATTTTTAAATAAACTTGTTTCAAACAAAAATTTCATAAAATATAAAGACATTCACAAGAAATAAGGTTATTTTCTAAGTATATGTCCGGCAGTATTTGTTATTTTTGTCACTTATTATGTTGCAATATTTTTTATTTCATTTAATATAACTGGATCCGGTTTCTAAATTTACCTAATAGAAATTGTGTTTATGCACCGTACAATTTATGTTATATCATAAATTTTAATCGGAAAGGAAAAATTTCCTAATTTCCTGATTGATTATGTTTATTATCTTTCTAGCACTTTCCAGACAAAGTGGAAATTTTTTTTTATGATATTGGCATGTCTGTCTATCTGTCTGTTTGTTCGTGTTCTAACTCACGTAGATATTCATGGAATTTCTCCAAACTGTTCGTTGTGTGATCATGTAGGCATAGTATATACAAAGTTAAAAAAGTCTAACGAGTATGTTCAGTTGGAAAGTGATGGTAAGTGTTGGTCACATGATTTTTCGTTTATGCTCATTTTTGTTTTAAATAACAAAGTAGCAATACTTCTGGAAGTTTTGCTCTTAATTTTTTAGCTAAAATGTGAAAATCATGTTTTCTGTTATACAACAGTCCAAAAAGTTTCTCGCATAAGCTACTATTTACTTTATAAAATAGCATTTAAATCAAATTACATTAAATGCAATAGATATATCCAAAAGAATAAAAAAATATCTGTAAAATAGTTTAGTGATTTTAACTCTTATATAAAAAAAAATAATCCTTTATAGAAACAGAGATTGTTTTTCCAGATTTCTATTGTTAAATAAATATATATATATATTTTTTCTTTAACAAAAGTTAACTGTTTTTTTTTTTTAATTACGTATTATTAGTTCAATTTATTAGAAAGTTCATTCGCCCATTATTTTATTATTATTATTATAGTCGTTTTTATTGTTATTGTTATTATTATTATTTTTTTTTTTTTTTTTACTTTCTGAACTATCTTTTTTTTTTTTTTTTTTTTTTTTTTTTTTTTTTAAACTTGGGAAAGAAAGTTTTTGTTTATATATGAAAAATTTTTAATTGGATTTTTTCTTTTCTAGCGAAAGGAGGACAATTTTTAAAACAAAAAACCCATTTAAAATCATATTTAAAAATAATTAGGAAGAAATAAAATTAGTTATTAAATATAAAGCGCCGTTAGATTATAGTATGTTGAGGAAATATCTGAAGAAGTCAAATCTTTTGAAATCGCGCTTTCAAAAGAATAACCAAATATTAGCTGTCCTTTACAAACATTTTAAACCTTATGAAATTAAAGTACTATTGTTTAAATCTACATAAAGTGATTTGGTGAATCTACCACTTACAGAATTTTATAGGGACACAATAAAAAATTCTTTATCACTATGATCTATGGGCTGAAATTATTTGAAGTGCAATACCGTAAAATTAAACAATGGAGAAAAATACTCAAATACCCTATTATAATTTTCACTTTTATTTATTTATATCTTGTCTTACTTTAATTTATTTATACAATCGTTAGTTACTTAAGGTTCGGAAAGTCGAGTGGAGCCACTCCAGATTTTTTTTTTTTTTTTTTTATGTGAAACACAGTATGACAGTTCCATTGGTTCGACGAGTTGAACAAAAATTTAAGTCGTGGTGTAACTACACATAAATTTGTAAAAATTGCGTGCATTAGTTTATGAGTTAGATTTGGTAGAACTTTTTTGTGATACTCACACTTATAGACTGTTCTTCCCTAACAGCTCAAAACGTTCCAGTTCCATTAACGTAACAATCAAATAATATCGAAACTTTGTATACATTTCATAAACGTTTCGAAATGTTCAGTTTGCTTTCAGATTAGTTTAAAAAATGTAGAAATGTCCGCGATCGTAACAAAAAGTCAGAAACTTAAAAGAAAGGTTTCAAACACTTAACAGATAGAACTTTTAGAAGGGTGAACGTGTTGGAAGAATACTATATAAATGAATGCATGAGTTCGCAGTTTCCTCTAATTAGTTATTTTAAATGTATTTTATAACAAATAATTCTTACTAATAATTCTTTGTAAAAACAACAGTCATATAATTAAATAAAGTTTGACTTACCTGGGTTGTCACAGGTAAACGTATATTCCATTGGTGAAGAAAAAACCTCTTAATTTATCATCAGATCGTACACTTGAATTAGATGAAAAAATACATGGATATTTATTTTATATGACTTCTGTATTAAAGCGCAGCAACTTCTTTTCCTATAATGAATGTTGTTTAGACTGAGAAATTCTTACATAATATGTAGATCAATTATTATTTAGGATAATTCACACATTGCTGCGTAATGAAAGAATGCCTAGATGTTTTGCCTTATTATTTATTCATCTTAGACAAAAGAAAAATATTATGATTAAATAGAATAAGAAAATGGAACGTCAGTTCCGAATAACAAAAATTACATGATTGAAAAAAGTATTACAATGTACTTGTAGAGAGACGCGACACATCGTCACGTGATGCGGCTGGTGCACCGAACAATCAGTTGGCGGGAAGCAAAAAACAAAAAAGAAAGTCCGGAACAAGAAAAACGAAAGTCAATAAAAGAATGTTCTGAGATTAAATATCACAACACCCCCTCTTAAGCTCAGAAATTTTTCAATTGTTCATTAATGCATTTCTATGTTTATTAAAATCAGTTTTTGGCAGAGCTTTTGTTAGGGTATCGGCGGTCATTTCTTTGGTAGGTTTGTATTGAAGCTTGATTAGGCCTTCTTGTATTAGGTTTCGCAGAAGATGATATCTCAGCTGTAAGTGTTTTGTTTTGGACTGGAATTTTTCATTTTCAGCAATCTTGATGGTAGATTGGTTGTCCTGGTACAACACTATAGGACATTGTTGCGGCAAATTTAAATCACCCAGTAGTTTGTTGAGCCACTGTATTTCAAGTGCAGCACTCGCAGCTGCGACGTACTCAGTCTCTGCTGAAAACATGGACACACAGGACTGTTTCTTCGAAGTCCAAAATATTGGATTTTTTCCTATCCTAAATAAATTTCCAGAGATGGACTTTCTATCATTTGGATCATTGGCCCAATCCGAATCCGAATATGCTCTAAGAACAGGTTCACCAGAGTTACAAAGTTTTAATTTAATATCTTGGGTATTTTTCAAATATCTAATAACCCTTTTAACTGCCTCCCAGTCTTTCGCTCTAGGATTTTCGTTTCTACGGCTTAAAATGCCAACGGCAACACTTATATCAGGTCGCGATACTGTAGAAATGTAAAGGAACGCGCCTATAGCCTGTCTGTACATTGTGTTGTTTGGTAAGAGATTGTCATTATCAGTTAATTTTATATACCCTGGTTCCATCGGTGTGTCAGAGGGCCGTGCGTTATCTAGCCCAAATTTGGTTACAATGTCTCGTATTTTATTATTTTGATCAAGCGTAATTACCCCTTTACAAGGTCTTTCTATATTTATGCCGAGGTAATATTTGGCTTCCCCAAGGTCGGTTAATGGATATTCTTCCCTAAGTTGATTAATTAGTATGTCAATATTGTGATTTTTACCAGCTATAAGTAGGTCATCAACATACACAAGAATGTAAGTTTCTGTGTTATCTTTGTTACGGATATATAAACACTTGTCATGTTGACTTTGTTTAAATTCTAATTTACACAATGATTCATTAATTTTCAAATTCCACGCTCTAGCGGCTTGTTTCAAGCCATATATCGCTTTCTTTAACTTACATATTTTATTTTCTTCGCCCTGGAGAACATAACCCTCGGGTTGATGCATGTATACATCTTCTTGCAAATTTCCATGTAGGAAAGCAGTTTTGATATCTACATGCCTTAGATTCAAATTTTTATATAGTGACATGGTCAAGAAACTTCTTAGAGTGGTATGCGATGCAACTGGTGCAAAAGTTTCGTCATAGTCCACCCCGTATTTTTGAGAAAAACCCTTGGCAACAAGCCTAGCTTTATATTTCTCGGCATGTCCTTGGCTATTGTATTTGGCCTTGAACGCCCACTTACACCCTACTACTTTGGTCCCTGGTTGAGCGTCAACAAGTTCCCAAGTATTGTTTTGTCTGAGTGAATTCATTTCGTCGAGTGTGGCATTCAGCCAATTTTCTTTTTCAGCTGGGTTTTGAATTTTTAGTATATCATCAAAACACTTAGGCTCATCAATTCTTTTGTCATTTACTGCAAATGCAAATCTGTCGGGCGGAACACCTTTATTTAATCGTTGTGATCGTCGCGGCAGAGTTTGCGTGTCATCCGGACTATCGTTATCGCCCGCTATATCTATATTTATATCAGTATCTAATATTGGTAATTTGGACACCGGAATTTCATCATTTGAATTTTCATTCTTGATTTGTGATGTTTCATTATTGTGGGTTTCTCTATTTTCATCCTCCAAGAACTTTACAGTTCTGCTAATTATTACATTTTTATTATTTGTGCAAATTCTGTAGCCTTTGCTACGATTATCATATACCACAAAGATTCCTTCTTGAGCGGTGCTATCCAGTTTTCCCCTATGTATTTTATGTACATATGCGTATGCGCGACATCCGAATGTTTTTATATTTGATAAATCGGGTTTACGGCCGGTCCATTTTTCGTAAGGAGTTGAGTCGCATGAGGAGGTCTGGAGCCTATTTTGTATGTAATTTGCAGTATTTACGGCTTCCCCCCAAAAGGAATTCGGTAAATTACTGTCTTTAAGCAGACAGCGAGCCATTTCGGTCAGCGTACGATTTTTACGTTCTGCCACGCCGTTCTGAGCACTAGAGTAAGGAACGGTAAACTGGTGCTCAGTTCCTTCTTTATTCAAAAATTCATTTACTTCCAGACTAGTGTATTCACCCCCGTTATCGGAGCGAATTGCTTGCACTTTTTGGCCAAATTTGTTTGCGGTCATAGCCACATATTCCTTTAACTTAGAAAATACCACAAACTTATTTCTTAGCAAATATATAATAGTATAACGACTGTAGCCGTCTATAAATGTAAGAAAGTAATATTTTCCACCTACAGTGGGGGTTTTCATAGGGCCACATAAGTCTGTGTGGACCAGTTTGAGTGGTACGGAGGCTCTAAATTGTGCAGCTTTGGGGTAAGGTGAATCAGTTAATTTTGACATTATGCATGTTTTACATTCAGTATTATGTTTGCAATCATTTAATTTTATACCCACAGCCATGTCCTTGTTAACTAAATCTTTAATGTGGTTAGTGTTTCTGTGGCCAAGTTTCACATGCCACTTGTTTATGCAATTTTCGTTATCACAAGTTTGTATTACAATGTTCGCTGTGTGTTTGTTTTCAGAATAATTTAATTGACATTCATATAAGTTATTTTTCACATATCCCTCAATGCATGTATTACCCTGATTTACGATTTTACAGGTTTTATCATCAAATATAGCGATACAGCCATTCTCTGTTGCTCTTTTTCCGAATTTACGGTATACAAATCCACAGTACCGGAACCCAAAGATTTTAGCTGCGTGCCGTTCGCGATAGTGACGTTAGAAACGTTATTTTTAAGATCGCGAAATTTTAGTTTATCATTGCAGATATGTGAAGACGACCCTGAATCAACCACCCAGTTTACAGTTTTATCTCCAACATAAAAAGAATACAATTTATCAGCTTTTGGTTTATTGGTCCCCTCTGCAATTTGAGCGCTATCTGGCTTCTCATTGTTCTGAGAGCATATGTTGGATCTGAAGTTGGGTTTTTTGTTGAAATTTTTACTGTGACTTTTAACAGCAGAATTATTTTTATTTTTTAATTTATAACATTCTTCAATATTATGGTTACTTTTCTTACAGTATTTGCAGAATTTCTCCGATTTGTTATGGTATTGGACTTTTAACGCTGAATTTTGAATAGTTTTGTTTTCAAGCCTTTTGGCATATTCATCAGCTAATTTGTTTCGTATGTATTCAGGTGTCAATTGGGCTTCGTCTCTCGATTCGAGACTTGTTATGAGAACGTCATACGAAGGAGGGAGTGAGCATAGCATTAATGCAGCTAGGTGCGATTCATCTATGACTTCACCTATGGCGGTGAGTCTGTCGCGTGTTTTATATATATCAGCTATATGTTGGTTAACATCACCACCTTCAATTAATTTTATGGAATAAAGTTTCCTAAGTAAGAAAAGCTTACTGGTAAGCGATGATCTTTCGTGGACTTGGCGCAGAGCATTCCAGCACTCTCGTGCTGTATCTAGATTCATAACGTACACTATTTGTTCATTATCAATAAGTAAATTGATAATAGCTCTGGCTTTTCTATTTTTTGAACGCCACTGATCGGTTATTGGGTTGGGAGGATCGTCAGTAATGACTGTAAAAAGATCCTCTTTTTGCAAGTACATTTCGATACGAAACTTCCACACATTATATTTGTGGAGTTCAGCGGTTCAATTTGTATATCTTTTGTTGCTGACATACTTAGACAAAATTTTTGTAATAGTTTTGTTAATATTTGTTCAATTCGTAAATATTCATTTAATATTTTAAATCAACACAGTTTGGATAAATAGTACTTGAAGAAGAAAATAAAATTAAATAGTTTTCATAAAAATAAGTACTTTTCAATACTTTCGATTTAGTGTCACTTCAGTTTTGAAGAAACAAAAACAAATATTTTCGCTTACATTTTCATTTTTTATTTTATTATTTTAAATGTAGCAATTTCTTCCAATGTGCAATGAAAAAAACTTTTGTCGAGAATAAATCTAAATTTTCAATTCAAAATTTCAGAATCATAATCTGTTGGAAGAATACTATATAAATGAATGCATGAGTTCGCAGTTTCCTCTAATTAGTTATTTTAAATGTATATTATAACAAATAATTCTTACTAATAATTCTTTGTAAAAACAACAGTCATATAATTAAATAAAGTTTGACTTACCTGGGTTGTCACAGGTAATCGTATATTCCATTGGTGAAGAAAAAACCTCTTAATTTATCATCAGATCGTACACTTGAATTAGATGAAAAAATACATGGATATATATTTTATATGACTTCTGTATTAAAGCGCAGCAACTTCTTTTCCTATAATGAATGTTGTTTAGACTGAGAAATTCATACATAATATGTAGATCAATTATTATTTAGGATAATTCACACATTGCTGCGTAATGAAAGAATGCCTAGATGTTTTGCCTTTTTATTTATTCATCTTAGACAAAAGAAAAATATTATGATTAAATAGAATAAGAAAATGGAACGTCAGTTCCGAATAACAAAAATTACATGATTGAAAAAAGTATTACAATGTACTTGTAGAGAGACGCGACACATCGTCACGTGATGCGCAGGTGCACCGAACAATCAGTTGGCGGGAAGCAAAAAACAAAAAAGAAAGTCCGGAACAAGAAAAACGAAAGTCAATAAAAGAATGTTCTGTGATTAAATATCACAACAGAACGTTTCTAAAAGGTGTCGGAGAGCATGCCAAAATGAGTTACGATTATGAAAGATTGTAAGCTTTTTGAAACATAACTGAAACATTCAATGCTAAATGGGTTAGACATTTTCTAGAAATGTTCAAATCGTACACAAAAATAAATAAATATATATATAAATAAAAGATCAAAAATCGACTGTCGGTTGTGAAGTGGGCAAATGAATATTATTAAACATAAATCACAAAAGAAAATTCTGTTTTTTTTCCAATATTTGTCGAATGTACAGTCCATTTGCTTTGAATACACATTTAAACCCCTTTTCAGTGTTTTTATGATAGCTCGGTGGATTTCTAGAAGAATTACAGCTTGACATTTTGTACTTGCTGCTCATCAAGGCATAGTTTGTAGGCTTTTTTTCGTCAGTTGTGAATTTTGAAGAATTTCGTTCTTCCATTCAGCTTTGACGAAAATAAAAATTCAGGGGTTTCAAGTCCAGTGAATGAAAATGCCAGGTGTACGAAATATCACTCTAAAAATATGATGTCGTCAAAAGTGGACACGAAGCAGTGATTTCACTGTTCAGGTAATGTGAGTTGATTTATCATCGTGTAAGAAGACTTTTGTGTTTAAACACGCGTTCCTATATGGTTGGAATAACATGCTACTGAAGAAATTAATAATAGCGGGAATTCGCGATGAAATATCTTTTATCGTCTTGAGAAATCTAGATGAAAATGAACAAAAATGCAATCATTAAAAAAAAACTACTATCTCTAAAGCCCTAAAAATTTAGAATATGGACACATTTTGTGTGCATTCATTTTACTTGCAATAATGCATATGCTACATTTAAGTTTTTACTGTTCTTCGATAGTAGAATTTGTTTCGTCATATCAATAAAAATTTCAAGCTCATGCAGTCATGCAGAGAAATGTATATTTTGCCCAAAATAATGCTGGTCATGCGTTTGTCAGAATCTTCAAGGTATAACTTTCGCTGAACATGGATCTGTACTGCAGACAATGCGAGAAACATATCATCGCTCAAGGTCAAAAAATGTTTAAAATTACATGCTAATTCAAAAATGGCAAAAGTAGTTCTACAGTTATCCTGAAATACATTTCCATTTTCTTCCTCGCAGCACACTGAACTCGTATCCTCTTTGGATTAAATGATTACATTTTTACTTTCTTTTATATGTAATATAGAGAAAGTATTGGATTCGCGAAAATTCTCGACCTCCGTTTTTTGACGGATCTACACGTTTTGGTATGTCCTGAACACGAATTGATAGTTTTTAAAAAATGTCTGTCTGTCTGTCTGTCTGTCTGTCTGTGTGTCTGTCTCTGTATCATTTTTTTGTGGACGCTGTATCTCACGAACCAATGAATGAAATTTAACCAAACTTGGTATTTAGTTGCACCCTGACATGAACTGGTGCCCATTAGATTTGGGGATCAATAGCTCAACAGGTGGCGCTGTGATCGCATTTTATGCAAATAACATGGCAGCATAGGACAAAATTCCGTATAAATGGGCATAATGAGAGTTATTTTAAACTTGTGATTGTAAAATTAATATGAATTATTGATAATAGTAGTAGTTAACTAGGAAAAAAAATTGTGCATGGGGGGCATCGGTTCCCCCCCTGGGGGGGAATACCCCCCCGGGGGGGTTAAATTTTGAAGATGGGTATCATTCGAAAGATCTCGTCAATACCTTTAAAACGAATGGTTGAACCATAAATCTGTGATAATTTAAAACAAAGTTATCGATTTTTTTACTTTTAACAAAAAAAAAAAAAACTTAGAAAAAAAATCGTTTTTTTTTTTTTTTTTTTTTTTTTTTTTTTTAATGAAATTTTACCAAACTTGGTATTTAGTTGGTCCCCGACATAAACTGGTGCTGATTATATTTGGGGATCAATAGCTCAACAGTAGGCGCTGTGATAGCATTTTATCTAAATTTTTAACATGGCAGAATAGGACAAAAATTCGTATAAATGTGCATAATAAGAGTTATTTTACACTTGTGATTGTAAAATTAATATGAATTGTTCATAATAGTAGTACGTAACTAGGAAATAAATTTTGTGCATGGGGGGGGCAACGCTTCGCCCCCTGTAAATTTTGAAGATGGGTATCATTCGAAATATCTCGTCAATACCTTTAAAACGAATGGTTGAACCATAAATCTGTGATAATTTAAAACAAAGTTATCGATTTTTTTACTTTTAACAACAAAAAAAGAAAAAACTTAGAAAAAAAATCGTATTTTTTTTTTTTTTTTTTAAACGAAATTTTACCAAACTTGGTATTTAGTTGGTCCCCGACATAAACTGGTGCTGATTATATTTGGGGATCGATAGCTCAACAGGAGGCGCTGTGATAGCATTTTATCTAAATTTTTAACATGGCAGAATAGGACAAAAATTCGTATAAATGTGCATAATAAGAGTTATTTTAAACTTGTGATTGTAAAATTAATATGAATTATTGATAATAGTAGTAGTTAACTAGGAAAAAAAAATTGTGCATGGGGGGGCATCGGTTCCCCCCCTGGGGGGGAATACCCCCCCACCGGGGGGGGGTTAAATTTTGAAGATGGGTATCATTCGAAAGATCTCGTCAATACCTTTAAAACGAATGGTTGAACCATAAATCTGTGACAATTTAAAACAAAGTTATCGATTTTTTTTACTTTCAACCCCCCCCCCCCCAAAAAAAAAAAAAAAAAAAAAAAAACTTAGAAAAAAATTCGCTTTTTTTTTTTTTTTTTTTTAATATTGTTAGTGATTGAATATGTATTAATATTTACAAAAAAAAAAAAAAAAAAAAACCTTAGAAAAAAAAAATCGTTTTTTTTTTTTTTATATTGTTACTGATTCAATATGTATAGGAAAATATAGAAGAAAGTCTTGTGGTGGCCACAACATACTAGTTTAAAATCGTGTGTCAACATAGGCTTTATCGATTAGTTTTTCCAGATTCGATATTCTCGCAGTGCAGATGAAAAAAACTGTTCTGAAACAACAACTCAATTAGTAAATCTTGACCTTTCTTTTTTTAAAGATGTGTTTAAGAATGATATTACACCATTGGCAACTGAACAAATAAAACATTTTAAATTCTTATAATGTTTTTCCATATTGTATGAAAAGCTTTATCTATTGGTGAAAATTTGAACTATTAGTTTTTATTACATACTTCTTTTCTATGGTGCTTTTAACGTGAATATTAATTTTTTACGAGATACACCTAGAGGAATGTACTCTACTTAGGTCTAAATAGGTTACATTCAATTATATCTACACGGATTGCGAATAGGTACATATAGGCCGTGATGTCTACTTCTACCAAACTGCAAAAATACTTATCTGTATCTGACTATGAAAAATCAACTTGTGTGTCCCACTGAAGATATCTACATTTTGTTTCTTGATATTTATTTATATTAAAGTTCATAAAATAACAAACCGAATAAGATCTATTAAATCTATTAAATAGATTAAAATTGATTTATATTAGTATTGCTTATTCATTTTTATTTATTTATTATATTATTTTTGGATTTTATTTATTTATTTATTTATCTTTGTCGACCAGCAGGTGAAATTGCTATTTAAGTGTTTTTTAAAATTTGCGCTTTTAAAAATTCGCATATTTTTTTTCTATTGCTTATTATTTACAAAATATGAGTTATTTTAAATTTAAATAATTTGAGTGGTTGCAGATGCCTGCAAAAATTTTATTTAGATTTTACATAACTTATAGATGCACTTAATATTTTTAACATAGATTTATATATGATTTATGCGTAAGATGACAGTTATAAAGATTAGGATGGTTAAGTATTTAGTATGCGGCGCAGGTGAAAGGCTGTGTTGCACTTTTCATGAAAAAATGAAATCTAAGATTTGATTTATGTTTTGTAAAAGTATGGTTAATAAATTTTCGTATAAATTAGATGTATAACAGGAAACTTCTTTTAAAAAAAGTAACATTTTAACTGAATACTAATTTTATTATAAATATATTCAAGATATCTTAAATAAATA
This sequence comes from Salticus scenicus, assembly GCA_963930645.1. Lineage (NCBI taxonomy): Eukaryota > Metazoa > Arthropoda > Arachnida > Araneae > Salticidae > Salticus > Salticus scenicus. The sequence continues at coordinate 37,317,979 of OZ005655.1, read as the reverse complement.
TTCTACTATTTTTTGTAATACATTTTAGAATAAAAATTAAAACTAAACCTTGATTTAAAATTTAAATAGTAGCCTACATTTTTAAATTTTCATGCAAGAAATTATGCATGTATGATTTCACACAGATACTAATAAAACAGATGCTGAGATGAAAATTATAAATATTTACAAAATGCTGAAAACTCCAAAGTAAAAATATCATGCAAAAACTACATTCTCGGTAGTATAAAGCGTGCCGTCGTCAGTGCTGAAATTCTGCGATGGTGTTTTACATATTTACATTGGCGGAATCTGCACTGATAACGATACACTTTACGCTACCGAAACTGCAGTTTCTGTTTAATATTTTTACGTTGACGTTCTTAACGTTCTGTAAATATTTATATTTCTGTTCAACGTCAAATCTCGTTACACATTAGATGAAGATTATCGAGGAAAAACTACTTATTTTAAAACGTTTGTTATTTTTACACAATTTAAACACCTTATGTATATTCGTATTTATTTATTTATTTATTTATTTATTTATTTAATATGGTGTGTATAGATATATATATATATTTAAATAAAACTCGCGTTGGTACATTAGATTATAGAGATTTTTTATTTTTATTTTTAATTATAAATTAACAGAATGATCATTTAATTATTTGTAACACTATATGTTTAATCAGACTATATTTTACCTTTCTTTACCGATTTCTAAAAAAAATATATTCTGCAGTGATTTTATATTTGATTCTTTAATAAATATAGCGCATTCAGCTTATTATTTACTTTATAAGAAATGTTGCACAAAAGATTGTTTATCTTCTATATATGAAAGAAAGTCCTGATCATGTTAATCGTTTGTTTGTACAAAAGTAAAAAATATATTTAAATAATAATAATAATAATAATTATACGGTTTTTGCGAGGAAAAAATTACACAAGAAATTTTGAATAATGTCTAAAGTTTTCTCTGAAAAGGTTATTTTTATTAAAGACTTCTTTAGAAAATAAACCCATGATATTAGTTTAACGAGAAAAGAAAACAACCATTTGCATTTTGTTAAGTTTGTAGTTTTTATATTATTTTAAAGATTTCTTTTTTTATTTATAATAACATTATTTTTAATTTAAAAACTGTGAATTATATTACGCGTACAAGTTATGAAATAAGTTTTATTAGAGATTTATTTACACTGAACCTAAATATATATAAAAAGAAAATGTATCCACAATTCAAAAAAAATTTTTAAGAAGAAATATTTGATTTGAATTATACCAAACTTGATTTAAGGATTATGCATAATTATTATTATTGTTTAAAATTATTATATCTGTGTGGTTTTACAAAGATTACATTTTGGTTTTAGAAAAATAATTTTCTGTTTTAACAATTAAAGCCTGAATATAATATTTTAATAATATTTTAATCAACAAAAAAAAAAAAAATAAATAAATAAAAAAATATTGTCTATGCATTATTATTATTTATTTATTTATTTATTTATTTATTTTTATTTATTTATTTATTTTTTTTGAAAATATTGTACAAACGTGCTTGTATGTACTTAATAGGTAATTAAAGTACTTTTTTGAAAAATTACATACAACAAAAGAATGTGTTTGAAATCTAGGCGGTACTGCATATGATTTATAAAGTTTATATTTTCAGATACTAGTACCTTACAATATAAATGTACCTAAAATTAAATAAAAAAATAATTAAGTCTTCTCCTGGCTCTTAATCTTTTTCCATGCACACACTTATAAAAAATCAAAAACACCCATAAAAATCAGGAATTTAATAAATAAATAAATAAATAAAACTAATAACTCGGTAAATTTTAAAAGCACACATCTTTTTAATAGGGTAGTTTATCGATACACACTTTTATTAAGTACTAGCCTTTCCCTGCAGAACATATGCGTGGCAGTGCTTACATATTTAACATGACATTCAGAAAAATCTCACAAATAAAATCACTGAAAATTTTATTCTTTTTTCTTTCTTTTCTTTTCTTTTTCTTTTTCTTATTTGTTTATTTATTTCTTTTTTTTCTTTCAGTAAGACATTTAAATCTTATATATTTGCATTATAATTTCAATTTTTGAAAGTATTTTTTTCTGTTGCTGAGTTAAAGATTCTTAGAATAGAATTAAATTACATTATAAATCAAATATTTCATAAAATTTGACGTAATTAAATGACCACTTTACCATACATAACAGGAATGTTTAGTTAATAAATATATCTACAGAATAAATAAATAAATAAAAATAAATAAGTCCATTCTATTTATAATGAATAAAAAATCTAAAAAATATATTTCACTTTGGCTTTCACTAATTTGTATCTTAAAAAGACATTCTCGACTTCGATCAGTAGATGGCGACACCACGCTCTGCCGAAATGCTAACTATGAATCTGAGACTTAATTGGCTTTAAATTCTTCCAAATATGCATATAAATATCAATACAAAAAACCCTTAATGAGCTAAAAGTCTGTGACGCAGCTACTTTATGGCTAAAAGAAATTGAAATATAGGTCTTAAAAATAATGATATAAAATTTTGAGTGACGCTTTGCTTCTGATTAAAATATATATAGATTTTCTTTTTTGTTTGATAATTTTCTTTTGTCTTGTATTTATATTTACAGTGCAAACTGCAAACATAATATTTTCAACTTCAACATAAACAGATATATACAATTAACTCACTGATGCTTTTTCATTTGCATCTCAACTTCAAAATAAGGGTTTTAAAAGGAATGATATCAAAATTCCAGTGACGCCTTGGTGTTGCTTTAAAAGATTTACTTTTAGATTCAATTACAATTACTTTTGTTTTGTATAATAAAGTATATTTACACATTAAAAACATGCTTTTAAATTTCAAATGTACTGTCAAATGGTCACATTTTCACTGAGTTTACATTATAAATTGAGATTATTTATTTCAATAAATTAATTTGTCGTTTTGCGTCACGCTATCCAAACTGTAAGTAAAATTTCTATAATTTTTTTTTTTTTTTTTTTTTTTTAATCACAAAATCTCTTTCACACATTTTCATTTAGTTGGATACTATGATACAAAATAACATTTACATAAATTTCAATAATTTCAAAAATTTGTATCTTAAATCAAATTTCAATAATTTGTAGTATCTTATCGGTAATTTCAATAATTTGTATCTTAATAAGACATTCTCGACTTCGATTAATAGATGGCACCACCACCGCTCTACCGAAATGCTAGCCATGAATCTGAGACTTAATTAGTTTAAATTCTTCCAAATATACTTTTTATTTTTATTTTAATGAATGTTATTTTAATTTGAATTAAATATTTAGGAAGAATCAAGTTTTTGTCCTGAATCTTTAGATTTTTACGTAAAAATACCGTAATTTTCCATTTAACTTCCTTTAATCTGATAGTTAATCATTATTATTTTTAAAATATTTATTAATAATGTGACACAAATTAATTAAATTAATTATTTTATTCAAACTCTAAACACATCTACAATACTCAAATTTTATTATCTTAATATATATACATATACATTTATTTATTATATCATCTAAATTAGATGGAACTCAAATTGACTTTTTTTTATTTTTTATTTTTTTATAACACTTATTACTGAATTTAAATATTTATAATAATTGGTACTTCGGAGGAAAGGAGATAAAGGTAATATATATATATATATATATATATATATATATATTAGAATTTAAAGGATAAGCCCACCCATGTAAGAACTGCCGCTGAATATGAAGTCAAAAGTTCGATTCCCTTTGTTCCTTGAGCTCCAGGTGCTCGGTCATACAGATCTTTAATTTGTAATGCTGAACTAATTTAGTAGTCTCTCTTATATAAAACACAGGGTGTCACTCAATGATGTAGGGTGTATACAAGGTTTCAGCAGACATGACTCCACAAGGTTTTCGTGGTATTCAGAACATAGGCAAGAGTTCTGGTGCTTATCCTAGCATCGACATTTAACCCGTTAATAGTCGCTAGTTGGTCGATTTGCCGCCCATTATTCAGTGTTACCAGATTTTGATATTCAATAGCCACCAAAATTTTTTAGAAGTAGCATTTGATATACATATAACGCGAATAAAATCGAAGGAACGTCGATCGCATCACTTCTTAAAATTATTGGTGTGAGTTAAATAAAAAGTGCGCAATCTATAATAGGTGGCGCTGTCTATAGCGACTACTAACGGGTTTTAATTATTCTTAGAGTAGACATTTAATCATTCTCTTTCCTATTCTTAGAGTAGGTGCGAGATGCTGGGTATCTGCTAGAATAAACGTTCAATGCGAGGTGTTCTTAGAGTAGACGTGGAAGGCCAGGACTTCTTTTAGCATCGACATGTCATCAGTCAAGGCAGGTTGCTTAGAATTCTCAGAGCGATGAGTCGAATAACTCAAACATATTTCCGATACTGCTGCGGATTAAATTCCAGCATATACCATGCAGTTATTTTTGGACAACTTTTTCTAATTTTTCTACTTTGACTCCATTTATTTTTTCCTTTTTTACGGTCTTCTTGGTCCTACCTTTACTGTTCATTGGTTACTTTCTTTCATCTCTCATTAGTTGACATTCTCATGGACTTTTTTTCCTATTATTTCTTTTCTCATCCACTTCGTTTAATATCCTCTTAATTTCCTAGCTTGACTTTAAAATTTCGACGGGCTGGCTATACACTGAGAAAAAAAAAATAATATATCGCCTTCCACTAGAATGAATAAGTGGCCATTTTCTAATTCCCTTAACTAGAAATATAGATTTCCGAGCAATGCGCATAAGACACGCCAATAAACTTAATAGACGAAATTATCGAGAATTTCTAGTGTACACATTTCTAGATAGTGAAACAATATTCTGAATACTCTAAATATTCTGAATCATTTGTATTGCGGGAAATTCTCGCTTTATTTTCTAGAATTTGGTTACAAACCAAGATTATAGTTGCTGAAACCCGCTTCTTCTAGTCTCATTTATTTGCAGAGATTTTTAAATAACTTTGCCCTCGAGAATATAGGCAAACTCTCTAGAATTCTAATAGGGGCTTCTAGAACTCGCTTTCCAAGGGGATTAGAATTTATAATGATGACATGGAACTATTTTTTCTAGAGTCACAATTTAGATTCTAGATGTCGTTCTCAGTGTAGATGTACTATGTACTACAATTTTTCTTTTTTTCTTCTCCTTATATACACACATATTATTTCACATTGTGCACCACTTCAAAAAAACATTTTTTAAAGTTTCTTTTTATTCATGTACATATTTAAATATATATAAATATTTAATACCAACTAATCATCCTATTTCATTGTCATAGAAAGTCATAACAAATTTTTAATGCATATCCTTATTATTTTCCATTTTCTTAAAAAAAAATAAATAAAAAAATAAATAAAAATAAGTGTAATTTTAATTACAACAATCTGGATGTAGGCTTTTTTAATACAGAGTTTTAAGCAAATTGATTCATAAACACGAACATCTCAAAAGTACTTTAAAAAATATTTACTGTTCAAATTTGGCCCAGATTAATTAAGTAGTTTGAAAGTTGACAAAATAATAAATTTTCAAGTTTCTGCAACTATTTTGAAACGAGAAGGTGGATCAAGTTGATTAATAAATTTGATTAATACAATGATAAAAGCTAGGAATGTATCGAATTTTAAGCACATTCGTTCTTATATATGTCAGAGCTGCCAACCAAATCCGGCAAATTGTTAGTACCGCCCCTTTTCCTACACCACTTAATTTTTAGAGTAATTATTTTACTCTAAAATTCAAATACTCAAATACTCTGATTCAAATACTCTAAAAATTAAATGGTGTAGAAAAAGGGGCGGTACTAACAATTTGCCGGATTAGGTTGGCAGCTCTGATATGTTTTTTAAAATATAAATTTGAAATAACAAGTGCCTCCCACTTGAAAACAGAATGATAGATCACGTTGCCCAATATAAATTAATATACCGTTGCACATTTTTTGTTCCTATTGATTTAGTGTTTCAGGAGTTATCGTGGTGAACAATTTTGAAATATGTGCCATTTTGGAACAATACGTCTGAATATAAATGAACTTGGTGGAAACAATTGTGTGAGTTAGATATGTATCGAAATATAAGTAAATCCGGTTATATATACTTTGTTTGAGATGAAATGTTGACTTTTATGTGTCCGCGACTTGGAAATGGAACAGCGGAGTAGGTTGTGCATCGAACTCAACCTAGATTGAGTATGTCGAATGTCATGTAATGTGTATAAGGTAATGTCGACTGTCTAACTTTAGTTCGAACTAATAAACTATTTCAAAAATTCTTGTGATGACAAATTTTCAAGGGGTGCCTCTTTCAAGTGGCTGCCAGATTTAATGAAACCGCTATTTGAAAATAATTTGACGAATCAATTTCATTAATGCAGATAGTTATGGGCTATCTATACATCGAAATTCAAGCAAAGCGGACTGAAATACGTTTTTCCGATGTGAATTTGAGATTTCTAAGCAGCTGATATTAGGAAAGAAACTTGTGTTGCAATATGCTAGAGAAAAGAAATAAGATATTTCTAAGATAAATCAACTTTTCAATATTGGTTCAAATTCATTTAATATTTTTGAAGTTAGCATGATGATAAATTTTTCAGTATATATGTAGACAGATGTTGAAAAATAGATAGATATCTAATAAATTCAGTGATTGCATTCGGTAAATTTCTAAAACAATTCAACCTGAAATTGCTAGAAACTGTTACAACATGTGGTTAAAAAATGTGAATTCATTGTGCAATAATGCATAAGCGTGTAAAAATACGTATTGAATAATAAAGTTTGAAATTTTGTAAATATACTGTCAAACATACACGTTAAAAATAGCCCTCTTTGAACAGCTGGAAATCTAAATGGAACATCACCTTTGGATATGATAATGTTAAATATATCAAATGTTAAACTGTTACAAGGAACACTCACGAATTGTGACACACTGATAGTAAACAAACTTTACAGATAGTTAAAGGATACGAAGATATACACTTCTACCAATTTATACTAGCAAACATTACTTCAGAACAGAGGTATTGGTGTTCGAAGATGAAAGTATATATATATATATACATATAATATAATATAATAGCGTCATTCAATTTATTTATCTATTTGATTTATCTATAACTTTTTTTTTTTTTTTTTTTTTTTTTTTTTTTTACACCAAACACGTGCTGGTGATTTATTTATTTAAACCGTATTTCAGATTGCTTGCAAGAAAGAACGTAGACGCATATGTTTGTAAATTTCTACCGATATATATATATTCCTAAAAATATCCACTCGCCACGTATTATACGCTCCATGTTGCCATGTGATATAATAAAATATGAATTAAATTAACAATTAAAAATTCTGTTTGAAATCTTTCTTATATAAAAACACAATGTTATTTTTCAAATCTTTAAAAAGAAAATGAATTCTAGAGCAAGAAAAATATGTACGTGTAGGCGATTAAAAAATAGAATTTAATTAAATAAATCGACAGCGCGTGTTTAATGGGAAAAAAATAGATAAATCAAATAGATAAATTGAATGACGCCCCAATAGTGAAAAAAAAAAAAAGTTCCAATTTCGAACACCAATATCTCTGTTCTGAAGTAACGTTTGCTGGTATAAATTTTTAGAAGTGTATATCTTCATACGATTTAACTATCTGTAAAGTTTGATTACGATTGGGGTGTCACAGTTCGTTAGCATCCTTTGTTAGTAATTCTATTGATAAAAGAATTAATCTTTTCGGAGAATACATGTGAATCACTAATTAATAGTATGACACGTGTTTCTGTGGTTATTTGATAATGTTCTCTCCTACGATAATGGCCTTGATTTCATTACCGAGTTTTCAGACGTGACAATTTTAATTAATGTGCACGATTTTGAGACCCTTTGTGGAACTATTTGCTGTAAAAGTGGACGAGATTTTCTTTTTTAGTGTTCCTAAAGATTTAATCATTCGTTTATTTCAACTACACTTGTAATTTACTTTGCAAATTGTGATTTAGCATTTCCCTCCCAAACACTGCACATTTTTTATTAAAAAAAATCAATACTTTAAAATTTAAATTAAAATAATGCAATGTTTACGCGAAGCATAAGAATAAAGCTTTAGAAATTATTTTCTTTTTAGTACTTTTTTTTTTCTCAAGTAAATTTTTAGTTTCAATGAAAATAAACTTTCCACGACAAAATTAATCCTTCATAATTAAATACATTTTAATAAAATTTTAATATGCTTTACATTCCTTCAGTTATATTTAAATATTAAAATATTGTTTAAACTGGATTAATCTTAAGCATAAAGAAAAATACATCATTTATAATTTATGATTATTTTAATTATTTTTAAGCATATCAGCTAAATTTTTAAAAAACGTTTTTTGATGACTTCACTAATGTGGTTAAAATCCAAATAAATATAATTCTTATTAATTTGTGATTCTTCTTATTTAATACACGTTACGTTTCATGAATAATATGTGCATTATTTAATGAAACAATAATTACGATATGATTCATGTAAAGCATCAATATGCTTAAAAATAAAATATGCAATTTATTTAATAATTATATTAATTTATTAAGTAGTTTAATTTTATTCATTACAAATATACAAGAAAATAAATGAAATAAAGTAACCACCGCATAATAAATTCACTGATTAATAAAATCAGTCGCTATATCTGATCAAATTGTCTGGGCCGGAAAGACATCAGTACAAGCAATTTTTAGAAACTTCGCTTAATGAAATTAACATAATTGGTTATTAAAGAAAAAAAATCTTCCCTAGGAAAATGTCCTTTATGTACACCAAATAAATTATTACGTACGTTTTGTTTTTTTTTTAATAAAAAAGAAAATAAAACACAGCAACAAACATACGCTCAATAAAAAATACAATGAAACATATGCTACTTTATCGAAATTTGCCGAAAATTTTACATCTTCATCATAGTTACAATATAAACTATCCCCATCATTTATCATAGTGAAAAATCAAGAAGCATATTTTTTAAAGCCTGATAATAAGTTAGAAATTTAATTTAATTCGCACATGATACATATTTTTTTATTATCAGTTATTCATAGACAATTTCTAGCTAGTATTTTAAAATAATTAAGAAGCAAAATGTATAAATGGAAAGATTTTAAACATTAAATAATCTGGTGTGTCACTCACACGACCTTCTCTTACCCTGAAATTTAATACTATAAATACATGTTGCAGATTATTAGGTAAGATAACGAGTACTGTTATGTAAACCTGTTATGTAAACCTACCGCCCCCTCACACAGAACTAATGCACCCCCCGTTTCATTAATGCACCTACATTTATACAGAATTTAATTCGGTTATTAAAAAATAATTCTGATTTTTAAAAATAATTTATTAAAATTATTTTTGAAAAAAATTATCTTTTATGATAATGCAGACGATTTCCATATTAGAGAAGTAGTAAACACTAAATATATATATATATATAAAGTTGAATTTATTCTCAATATTACATAAAGGAAAAAAAAATTTCTTTTTTTGTTAAAAATGAAAAAAATCCATAACTTTATTTTGAATTATCGCAGATCGATGGTTCAACCATTCGTTTTAAAGGTATTGGCGAAGTCTTTTGAAAGATACCCATCAGGAAAATTTACTCCCCTCGAGGGGGACTTCCCCCTCACGGGGGAAGGCGAGGCTCCTACATACACATTTTTTTTCCCACTTGACTATCTCTATTACCAAAGCATATATTCATTTCATTTGGTTTAGTGCAATCTATAGATGTTAAACTCTACTTACCTGCAATTTCCCCCAAAGACGTAATGTATTTGAATACTTTTGAATGTCCCTCTACAGGAACCATTTGCTTCAGCTCAACGGAAAGCTTACTGTAGAATTCCTATATGATACACATTTAGAATACCGAGTTTGGAATTTCTGCTACTATTTGTTCTTGAGATATGCTGATAAAAGACACATACACAGACAGACAGACACAAAGACCATTAGCTAAAACATGATTTTCGTATTCAGGGGACCTCAAAACATGTAAATATAACAAAAACTCACGTTCGAAAATTTCACCCTAAAACAATACGTTCTCGACCCTATGGGTAAGAAAAAGTAAAAAGCATGAACTTTTGATGAACAAGTGATGGTTTTCCTCAAATAGAGGTGCATCGGAACTTGGGATTCCTAAATTTGCTTTTTGTAGTTTGTAATATTAATACCCAAATTATAGAACAACTAGAATAACGTGGGAAAGCAGAAAAAGATGATGTGTAGATTTGTTCAAGTATGCCAGTTTGAAGAAAATTTGTATCACTCTTACAATTTCATCGAAAAAAACTGAAAACTTCACATGAATGGTGAGTTATGTAAACTACAATCCTGCAAGCAGTTGTTTAATAGGATACTGCTTATCGCAACTTTCACAAAGAAAACCAAAACTCGTGTTTTCCCGATGATTACACTGTGTTGCAAAAAAATAAATAAATAAATAAATAAAATAAACTAATAAAATAAATAAAAAAAAAATAAAAAATTTGGATCCCTGGTATCATTTCTGCTGATTCTTATGTAAAATGACCTACTGATTCCAAATATAACACCCATTTTGCCCAATCATTTACCGTTTTTCGGGATAGTACCTCCTCCCCCAATTTTTATCACTGTTTCGTAATTTTATATCTATGAATTCAATTTGGAGAATGAAAATAATTAATTTAACATTTAAAAACAATATATATATAATGTATAAAATAAATGTAATTCTAATGTCAGTGGCAACCCACCCCTTCTAAATTTTCTCCTTGCAGCAAATGTTTATGTTTTAGAATTTTTCACATCTATAGGCCTTGAGAAGATACTTAACAGCTAAAATAATCATCCCCCCCCCATATAAATCAAATTTATAGCCATAAAATTAACGAAAAGTGGTAAAATTAGGGAGTGTCCCAAAAAATGGTGAGTAATAGGGCAAAATGGGCGCCATATACAGATTCAGGAGGTCATTTTACATAAAAATATGTAAAAATGGTGTTGGGGCCAATTTTCATGGGAAACAGGAAAGAAACTGCAAGAACTTTGATTCTGGACGCACATATGTTAATGATGCAGGCGGCTAGGGAAGGAAGCCAGTGAACATCTGTGCGGCCAGTATCAAAGTTCTTGCACCACTGCTGCACTTTGCTGTCACTCGTGAACGTTTCACCGTACACTTTACTCATTCGTCTATGAATTTCAGCTGCATTGCTTCCTTCAGCATGTAGAAATCGAATGACTGATCGCAATTCACATTTGGCGGGAGACTCTATTTTTCGAAGCATGTTTATGTGCTCCCTACGTACTCAGGAATGACAACTGCGAATCGATGCGTTGTCCGGGCCAACTAGAGACACTGCGCAAGACGCCTGCGCTCAGACCTAACGGATTTTCCCCGAAGCTTTTTTTTAGCGACCAAGTGGACCTTGAAAAAAAAAAAAAAAAAAAAAAAAAAAAAAAAAAAGCCCTCGTATAAACAATATATTTTTGGTGTACAAAGTCTAAATTTAATAACAAGAGACTTGGCGTTGGAATATTAAAACCCGAATAAACTACTACGTCAAAAGCGCCAAAGAAAAATATTTGAGATGCATACAGCTGTTTCGGTAGCCTTAAGAGTACCGTCTTCAGTGAAAAAAGAATGAATTTTTGCACTGAAGACGGTACGCTTAAGTCTACCGAAACAGCTGCATGCATCTCAAATATTTTTCTTTGGCGTTTAGTTTATTCGGGTTTTAAAGTCTAAATTTGCTTTATTAATGCGACTTCATAAACTTTTTTAAAACTAAATTGATTTTTGTTTCATAGATAATATAGAAAAAAAACTGCGCTAGAATCCCATTTCAATAAAAGACAGGCTTCTCAAATCTCTCTATTTAAGCATGCATTTTTAGATTAAAAAGTTTTACAAAATAAATAAATAAAATAACATAATTAATAAAAAATGCGAATAATAAAAAATAAATTATGGAAATTATCTTTTTTTTTTCATAACGTATCTTTCATAACATTCAATACATATACTATAAATTTCGTTTTAATGCTAAATTAAAATAACTAAAATTTCAAAAAATAGTATTATATTTTTCTTGTTCTACGCAATTTAAAACATCTTTAATCATTTAGAACAAATTGGAGTTTTATACTTTATCGTTCTTTGTTTCTACTGAATCTGCTTTTTAGTCTCTCGCAAGACAGCTTAATGTATTAGAGCGTGTAATATTTCTCTAGGATAAGGACTTTTAGATAATCCCTGCATTTTTCACTGTACAAGTTTAAAAAAAAAAAAAATTCTTACAAATCCCGATGAAAGAAACGTATAATAATAATAATAAAATAAATAAAAAATAAATAAATAAAATAAAATTATGAAAATGTAAAAAAGGAGAAAAAAAAAAACTAATTTATATATAACTAAATATGTACGCACATTAAAAATTTGGGGGGGAAATGTTTATCGTACTTAATTACTACGATAATTTTAAATTCCCTAACGTAATGATACTGCAGACTCTGCAGTCCTTTTTCCCAGATTCAGAACCTACAACAGCTTACTCGCGTACAGTGCAAGCACCTTTGAAAAATTTAACTGTAGTCCTGTAAAATTTTAACTGCAGTTGTCCCGCTCAGTGGCGCCAGCGGCACTCTCTTTCTGTTTCACGAAATGAAGCAGCCTGTTCGCTCACCGTGCAAATGATCTTTTAAAATTCTGATCGTAGCAAACTCCCGTTCGGTGTCGCCCGTGGCACACACTTTCCTTAATATAGTCTGTTCGTACGCCATGAAAACGACCTTTAAATATTCTGATTATGTTGCATAGTGTGCATGAAGGTGGCGCTGCTATACTGTAATTTTTTCCCGTTTCTAAAAAAGCAATAGTTCAAAATCTAATGTGCACAATTATAGTCTATCTTCCTTACTTCGAATAAAATTTGATTGTATATGTGATGAAAGGTGGCATTGCTGTGCTGTAATTCTCCTTGTTTATAAATAAACTATATCTCAAAATGTAATGTATTGTGTAAAACGGTCGAAAAGTGGCGCTGTTATGCTGTAATTTTCCTTGTTTCTGTAAAAACGATATCTCTGCGCACAACTACTCTATATTTTTTTACTATTATTTAAATTCGTGTGTATATCGGCCGAAAAGTGGCGCTGCTGGGATGATTTACCGTGTTTCTGAAAAGAATAAATAAATAAACAAATAAACAAATATATAAATATATATAAATATATATATATATATTTTTTTTTTTTTCTAAAAAGATATAAATTAAAATCATAATGCGCACAAGAACACCATATTTTCCTTACTCGATTTTAAATTTGTGTGTATATCGGTTGAAAGGTGCGTTGTTATGCTACAGTTTTCGTTTTTTATGAAAATACTATGTTTCGAAACCTAATGTACATAATTACACCATTTTAAATTTGTATATATATTGAAAAGGTTTTTTAAATATGTATTTATAAAATTTTTAATCAAAGACCGTGAAATTTCCTAAAAATTAAACTCAATTTCCTTTGCTGTGAAAAACGAAGAAAAATACATATTCATATGTTTTCAGTAAACCTACACAATATTACCTTTAAATATAGAAATTTAAATTTTGGGTAAATTCTTTATCTTAAAAAAGCATCTGTGAAGGTTTGTTCATGCGCAGTTAAAACATTACTTAATAAAAAGTCATATATAATCAAATATTGTATATTTTTACTTTCTATTTCAGTATCTTGTCTCTGCACTAGTAGAATGTGGATTAAATGTTGTACTAGAACTGCACAGTGAGAATTTGGCGATGGTTTGGGATTCACCCCTAGATGTAGTCGAAGGCATGCTAACACAAATTTTATTCTCACGGTAGGGGATGGCTTCCATGCGATGGTAACTACAAGATGTATGCCTTGAGAAAATACTTAACAGCTAAAATAATTATCCCCCCCCCCCATATAAATCAAATTTATAGCCATAAAATTAACGAAAAGTGGTAAAATTAGGGAGTGTCCCAAAAAAATGGTGAGTAATAGGGCAAAATGGGCGCCATATACAGATTCAGGAGGTCATTTTACATAAAAATATGTAAAAATGGTGTTGGGGCCAATTTTCATGGGAAACAGGAAAGAAACTGCAAGAACTTTGATTCTGGACGCACATATGTTAATGATGCAGGCGGCTAGGGAAGGAAGCCAGTGAACATCTGTGCGGCCAGTATCAAAGTTCTTGCACCACTGCTGCACTTTGCTGTCACTCGTGAACGTTTCACCGTACACTTTACTCATTCGTCTATGAATTTCAGCTGCATTGCTTCCTTCAGCATGTAGAAATCGAATGACTGATCGCAATTCACATTTGGTGGGAGACTCTATTTTTCGAAGCATGTTTATGTGCTCCCTACGTACTCAGGAATGACAACTGCGAATCGATGCGTTGTCCGGGCCAACTAGAGACACTGCGCAAGACGCCTGCGCTCAGACCTAACGGATTTTCCCCGAAGCTTTTTTTTAGCGACCAAGTGGACCTTGAAAAAAAAAAAAAAAAAAAGCCCTCGTATAAACAATATATTTTTGGTGTACAAAGTCTAAATTTAATAACAAGAGACTTGGCGTTGGAATATTAAAACCCGAATAAACTACTACGTCAAAAGCGCCAAAGAAAAATATTTGAGATGCATACAGCTGTTTCGGTAGCCTTAAGAGTACCGTCTTCAGTGAAAAAAGAATGAATTTTTGCACTGAAGACGGTACGCTTAAGGCTACCAAAACAGCTGCATGCATCTCAAATATTTTTCTTTGGCGTTTAGTTTATTCGGGTTTTAAAGTCTAAATTTGCTTTATTAATGCGACTTCATAAACTTTTTTAAAACTAAATTGATTTTTGTTTCATAGATAATATAGAAAAAAACTGCGCTAGAATCCCATTTCAATAAAAGACAGGCTTCTCAAATCTCTCTATTAAAGCATGCATTTTTAGATTAAAAAGTTTTACAAAATAAATAAATAAAATAACATAATTAATAAAAAATGCGAATAATAAAAAATAAATTATGGAAATTATCTTTTTCTTTCATAACGTATCTTTCATAACATTCAATACATATACTATAAATTTCGTTTTAATGCTAAATTAAAATAACTAAAATTTCAAAAAATAGTATTATATTTTTCTTGTTCTACGCAATTTAAAACATCTTTAATCATTTAGAACAAATTGGAGTTTTATACTTTATCGTTCTTTGTTTCTACTGAATCTGCTTTTTAGTCTCTCGCAAGACAGCTTAATGTATTAGAGCGTGTAATATTTCTCTAGGATAAGGACTTTTAGGTAATCCCTGCATTTTTCACTGTACAAGTTTAAAAAAAAAAAAAAAAAACTTTCTTACAAATCCCGATGAAAGAAACGTATAATAATAATAATAAAATAAATAAAAAATAAATAAATAAAATAAAATTATGAAAATGTAAAAAAGGAGAAAAAAAAACTAATTTATATATAACTAAATATGTACGCACATTAAAAATTTGGGGGGGAAATGTTTATCGTACTTAATTACTACGATAATTTTAAATTCCCTAACGTAATGATACTGCAGACTCTGCAGTCCTTTTTCCTAGATTCAGAACCTACAACAGCTTACTCGCGTACAGTGCAAGCACCTTTGAAAAATTTAACTGTAGTCCTGTAAAATTTTAACTGTAGTTGTCCCGCTCAGTGGCGCCAGCGGCACTCTCTTTCTGTTTCACGAAATGAAGCAGCCTGTTCGCTCACCGTGCAAATGATCTTTTAAAATTCTGATCGTAGCAAACTCCCGTTCGGTGTCGCCTGTGGCACACACTTTCCTTAATATAGCCTGTTCGTACGCCATGAAAACGACCTTTAAATATTCTGATTATGTTGCATAGTGTGCATGAAGGTGGCGCTGCTATACTGTAATTTTTTCCCGTTTCTAAAAAAGCAATAGTTCAAAATCTAATGTGCACAATTATAGTCTATCTTCCTTACTTCGAATAAAATTTGATTGTATATGTGATGAAAGGTAGCACTGCTGTGCTGTAATTCTCCTTGTTTATAAATAAACTATATCTCAAAATGTAATGTATTGTGTAAAACGGTCGAAAAGTGGCGCTGTTATGCTGTAATTTTCCTTGTTTCTGTAAAAACGATATCTCTGCGCACAACTACTCTATATTTTTTTACTATTATTTAAATTCGTGTGTATATCGGCCGAAAAGTGGCGCTGCTGGGATGATTTACCGCGTTTCTGAAAAGAATAAATAAATAAACAAATAAACAAATATATACATATATATATATATATATATATATTTTTTTTTTTTCTAAAAAGATATAAATTAAAATCATAATGCGCACAAGAACACCATATTTTCCTTACTCGATTTTAAATTTGTGTGTATATCGGTTGAAAGGTGCGTTGTTATGCTACAGTTTTCGTTTTTTATGAAAATACTATGTTTCGAAACCTAATGTACATAATTACACCATTTTAAATTTGTATATATATTGAAAAGGTTTTTTAAATATGTATTTATAAAATTTTTAATCAAAGACCGTGAAATTTCCTAAAAATTAAACTCAATTTCCTTTGCTGTGAAAAACGAAGAAAAATACATATTCATATGTTTTCAGTAAACCTACACAATATTACCTTTAAATATAGAAATTTAAATTTTGGGTAAATTCTTTATCTTAAAAAAGCATCTGTGAAGGTTTGTTCATGCGCAGTTAAAACATTACTTAATAAAAAGTCATATATAATCAAATATTGTATATTTTTACTTTCTATTTCAGTATCTTGTCTCTGCACTAGTAGAATGTGGATTAAATGTTGTACTAGAACTGCACAGTGAGAATTTGGCGATGGTTTGGGATTCACCCCTAGATGTAGTCGAAGGCATGCTAACACAAATTTTATTCTCACGGTAGGGGATGGCTTCCATGCGATGGTAACTACAAGATGTATGTTTTTAGAAAACATAGAGGTCACTTCAGCTACTTTGGTTGATTAAAGTATCGAAATCTGAACTTTTCAATTATGAACTCGTCAAAAACTGATTAACCAACTTTGCCAACTAAACTGCGGTGTACTCCTCTCTTATAGTATGATAGGTCTTTTGAAAACGACACTTAATTCGTTAAGGTTTTCTGAAAATTGCATCTAAAAATTCATTTATAAATAAATAAAAAAAAATATATAAATAAATGAACATTTATTTCTAATTAAATATACGTGCTGTACTCATGTAAATGAATACAGTAAATTAAAAATAGCATCATAATCATATGCTGCAAATATATCTCCCTTCAAGCATTATTTTTTCGAAGTTAATGAAACTGTACAATAATAATAATAATAATAATAATTTTTATTATTATGTAACTGCTCTCCCAAATTTTATATATTTTAAATTCAATCTAATTTACATAGATTCATGAATCCCAATAGTGAGTATTTTGAAATAAATTATGCCTATAAATCAATCTTCATAAAAATCTATTGAAACAAAATATTTTAACCCTTAATAGCAATGTAGATCTACATCGTATGTTTAAAACCTCATATCTCTTTATATAGCAACCTTTGCATAGTGTTTAATATTATTATAATTATTATTTTAAATTTACTAAAATTATTTTAATGTTTACGAATGCAACAAGAACCCTTTACAGTTTATTTATTTATCTGCGACAATTTTTATAGCACTTTGCATAATTTATGTTTAAAAAAATAAATAAATAAATAAATAAATAAAAAAATAAAAATAAAAACTAAGCAGTCTTAATTTACTTAATTTAATAAAACATTTTAAAGAATATCTTGTAAAATAAAGGTGTTTTACAGAAATTGCATTTGTTTACTTTTACAAATATGAAACATTAATCTTAAAAGTAAATATTTAATTTTTGAAAAAAAAAAAGAAAAGAAAAAACAAGCTTTGTCCTTTTAAATATTTATTTAGTTCAATTTTTATCTTTTATTTTGTGTATACTAAAATTGCGTTCCCCGTTCGCTAAATGAATATTATGCGTTTTCCAAAATGGAGTCTTTAACTTTAATTTTAGTAAAAATTCTATCTATAAAATTTAATGCATTTGTATGATTCATGGTAAGAAGTATTTAAAATGTCTTTTTAATTTAAAGAATCTACCCCCCCCCCCCCAAAAAAAAAAAAAAAAAAAAAAAATAATAATAATAATAATAATAATAATAATAAAATAAAAATAAATAAATAAATAAAAATAAATAAATAAATAAATAAATAAATAAATAAATAAATAAAATGAAAATAAAAATAAAAATAAAAATAAGAAAATAAAAAAAAAAAGTTTATTTTTATGACAAGTATGTTTTTATTAAAATTGTGACATATCTTTTAATTACTTTATGAGTACTTTTTTGAACATAACATATTTTTTTTATTTATGATTTTCAGCAAGAAAATTGCTTGAGCAATGTAAACTCTTAATTATTATGAAATATAATAAATAAAATAAATTTTTTGTTTAGGATGACATGTATTAAATTTCCTTTTATGTATAGAAATTTTACTGCTTAAGTACAAAAATGTATGACATTAAATGAGCGAAATGAAATAACCTTTTCAGATATGTAATATTAATGGGTACTTCGTAAGTTGTTCCTTTTCAATTTAAGTCTAAATTATAGATAATGATCCAATGAGGGTGCGTAATTATTATTAAAGGCAATAAAGAAGAGCTTAGCCATGGAAAGAGAAAAGAGGGCATCTATTAGAATAGAAAACACTTGATAATTTAATGGAAGAATTTCTTTAGTGGTATTCTATTAAAGTCATTAGATGCAATGTACTTATTCATATAGAAATACCAAGTAGTTTTTAATGAAAGAAACAACCATTGACTTATCTGATGTTTTTCTTTTACTTCTTTTTAAATGCATTTAAGTACATCATTTGTAAGTAGATATAATTAGTGTATATATGAATAGACTTTACAAAAAAATCTGTAAAAGGTTTCTTTTAGGAAAAAAAAAAAAAAAAAAAAAACTACTTAAATGCATTTTGAAACACACATAAGGTATATATTTTGGAGAAAATAAAAATTTATCTTCTGTACAAAAGTTGAAGAGTACGGTGATCCATGGAATTTATGGCAGATAAACGGCAAATTACGAGCAATTACGGCAACTAAAGCATAATTAGTACCAATCAGCCTAAAATTTACGATAAATGTATAAGGTATGAGTGGTGTCGAGTTGCGAAAGTAAAAGTCGCCAGTTGGATTTAGTGTTGGAGGTGATCGCAAGTAAGGGTGTTGAGTTAGAAATGTTGGGTTGCGAAAGTAAAGGTCACCAGATGAATTTAGTATTGGAGGTGGTCTCAAGTGATAACGTCGAGTTGAGTTAGAAATATTGGGATGAGAAAGTGAAGGTCACTAACTGTATCCAAGATTAGGTGGCGATGTGTAGGGTGAGACATCAGGTTGAAATTGGAAGTATCGAGTAAAGGTAAAAGAGGACTGGCGTAGAGTGTCTATACATATTAGAGAATTAGATTGTCAAATAAAGCATATGATTTAAGGAGGCTGCGAAAGTAGAAAACAATTATATATAAA
Organism: Salticus scenicus; assembly: GCA_963930645.1. Lineage (NCBI taxonomy): Eukaryota > Metazoa > Arthropoda > Arachnida > Araneae > Salticidae > Salticus > Salticus scenicus. The sequence continues at coordinate 37,298,256 of OZ005655.1, read as the reverse complement.
TAACTTTAGAATGAGTGTTTGAGATAAAATGAAGTGAATCGTTTAATGAAATTTACTTTAAATTGACTTCCAAGTTAAGGAATTGTGGGCATCATGGAGTACTTATTGGCGTGCATATTGAAGTTCTTATTGACCGAATTTATAACACATTTCTATGATAGAACCTTTATGATGTTTTAAAGTTTAGTAGACATTTAAGCTTCCTGCGGTAAGTGCTACAGTTTTATGACCTCGGAAAGTTCTCGAGTGGCGAGATACCTTTTTGATATAGTCAAAGTGTGAGGATGAGACGTTAGAACGTCACCACAGTTGTTTCAATTAAGCTGGATCCAGCAAGGTACGAAGTGGGGACGGTTAAAATCACTCCGTCGCCAGTGGCTCGGTGACGGTTGAAGTCGAGATAGTTTTGTGTCGGCAGGGTGCTGCATTAAAAGACTTAGATTTTGAATATTAGTTAAATCAGAAGTGATTTTTAAAAGTACGGATTGAAATGTAGTGAAAGGAGGGTGTAGGAAGAAGTATAAAAATAGAGATGGTTTTAGTAGATAGCAAGGATGTTGGAGGATCGTATAGTGGTTGTTGGAGGATATTATAGCGAGTGTGCTGATTCTTATTTTGGTGAATATCGAAAGTGGAGTAGAGGAGATTTAGTTGTGTGAAGTTAAGTAGTGTTGAGTGTTTGTGAGTGTCTACTAGTTTTCGGAAGTTCAAGCTGGGATAGAAGGGAATCCTCTGTCCCATAGTGAAGCCGTAGTTGGAGTACGAGTGTGACCGTCTCTACACCTTTCGACTATCTGCTGGGGTGAGATATTTAAAGTTATCTAATTAATTTGTTGATTCATATATTTTGATTAAGTAAAACGCTGGCTGAGCTATATAAATTTACCAGGCCGCCCTCCCATTAATCTGCTCAAATAAACTTTAGTTATTGTTATTTAAAGTCTTGTGTTCTCTTAGTAATCTAAGTATTTAAGTTAATATGGAGTTTGCAGGAGCGCAAACTCCACAGTGGCGCCCAACTCCGTTCGACATCCCCCCCACTCGGGTTTATTTTACTGGTTCAGACAATGTACTTAAATTTTTTGAAGATCTTGAAGAGTATTTTGATATATGTAAAATTGACGAGGATGATAAATTTAATTTATTAAAATACTCCTTAAAAGGAGATGCTAAAATCTGGTATGACGCCATTGCCTCTAGAGCTCTAGGCCAAAATTCTACGTATGAGGATTTGAAGCTCAAAATTAAAAATTCATTCTCTTCTAATGTGGATAAAACCAAACTCCGTCAAGAACTTTATACGACAAAAATGTCGTTTTATGACAAACCCACCACATTTTTATTACGTAAATTCGACATTATAAAGCAGCTGGATTTAGTTTTATCTTTTGCCGCTGCAGTGGAAATCATAACCCCTCTTTTGACTATTCCTATTCAAGATTACCTTGATCTGAAACCTGTCACCTCTTACAACAGTCTGTTTCAAACTTTAGCCAAATACCAAGAACGACACCCTCCAAGGGCGGAAAACACCTTTAATCGCCAACGGGGTAATGGAAGCATGCAAAATTCTAGGCGTGAAAATTTCACCCCCCCTCAAAATTTCAATCGCTATCAACAAGAACGTCAATCGCCGCAGACAAGGCGTAATAACTTTCAAAATTCTCGGAGCGATCGTTCTAATCAAAATCAGTCTCAAAACTTTTCTCGAGCTGATAGAAATAACAGAAATTTTCGTAACTCTCGTAATAACCAGAGTCGTCAGTTAAACGAGTAAGTGGCTCTTGTGAGGAGGGTCAACAGCCACTGAATAACTCAACCACCTCCATATGTTTAGACACTATTTGTATCAGTCCGGTGGACCTACCTAATTTAAATGCAATAATTCATGATACTTTCATACCTACTTATTGGGACACTGGTGCTGAACGCTCCTTTCTAGCGTATGAAACTTATAAAAAGTATTTTGACTTTAAACCTTTAAAGCGGACAAATTTAAATATTACAACGGCTCAAGGCAAGTCCTGTGTTAATAGAGGCGAAGTCAGCCTGAATGTTAAAATTCATAATTTAAGTGTTAATTGGCCTTTTTACGTCATCGACAATCTTCAGCATCCCTGCATTATAGGGTTAGATTTTATGAAAGCAAATAATGTTGAAATTAATTTTGCCAGTAAATCTTTACATATTGATGATTCTAAGTCAAATTCTCAACCTGTCGAGCCGACAGAGTTAATTGTTAATTTAGAGGAAAGTGCCCTCACTCATATTGAAAAAATTGATTTTGTTAATTTTCTTAATCAGTTTAAACAGTTATTTTCTGATACACCTGGCTTAACCCATGTTGTTTGCCATGAAATTGACACTGGAACTAATAAACCAGTCTTTAGTAAGCCTTATCGTTATGATCAAGCCAAACAAGATATTATAAATTGGCATATTGATAAAATGTTGCAAAATGATATTATGATGCCTGTAACTTCTCCTTATGCATCTCCTGTTGTTTTATGTCGTAAGAAAAATGGTAAACCTATTAGTGACCCTGAGGCATGGAGATTTGCAATCGATTATCGTAGGCTAAATTCTATTACACAATATCCTCAGTATCCCTTGCCTATAATTGATGAATTGTTCGCACATATAACAACGACAAATTTTATGTCTACTCTCGATCTGACATCGGGTTATTTTCAAATTGCAATGAAACCCGCTGATATATCAAAAACAGCGTTTATAACTAAAAATGGAACGTTTGGTTTTAAACGAATGCCTTTCGGATGTTCAGGGGCTGTGGCGACATTCCAAAAAGCCATGGAAACAATACTTAAACCTGTTTTGAATAAATTTGTACATGTTTATCTCGATGATATAATAATCACGTCCTCATCTTACAATGAACATTTAGATCATTTAAAAACTGTTTTTACTCTACTGCAAAATGCAGGATTAACTTTAAATTCCTCTAAGTGCCATTTTGCACGACAGGAAATTAAGTACCTAGGCGTCAAAATAACGCCTGCTGGTATTTCTGTAGATAATGAAAAAGTTCAGCCAGTTTTAAACATGCCCCCTCCTACAACTTCCAAACAAGTTTCGAGATTTCTAGGCATGTGTGCTTGGTATGGGAAATTTATACCTAATTTTGCTCACATATGCGAGCCCCTCTTTAAACTCAAAAGGAAAAGAGTTAAATTTCACTGGTCAAATGAAGCACAAGAAGCATTTGATAAGTTAAAAACGATACTTAGCGCTCCTCCTGTACTAGCTCATCCTAATTATAATATTAAATTTCAAGTAGCTACTGATGCTTCTTCGTACGGCATTGGTGCCGTTTTAAGCCAAGAAGGCCGCCCAATAGCATATGCGTCCCGTACGCTTAACACTGCAGAAAGAAATTATCCAGTAACTGAACGTGAATGTTTAGCAGTGCTTTGGGGACTGCAAAAATTTCGTTTATATTTTACGCAACTTCCAGTAACAGTTGTTACAGATCATGCGGCATTAACTCGGTTAACAACTGGAAAGAATCTCTCCCCTCGCATGATTCGATGGACTCTTAAATTATCTAACTTTAATATAAACATTGAACACCGACCTGGTTCTCACAATATCGTAGCTGACGTTCTTTCACGTACTACTCAAACTCAAGAAAATAAGATTGAATCTAATTTTACAAATCAATCCCTTGCTTTAAATGAAAAGAATGATCACTTAAATGCTACTGTTAAAGCCTCATATATTCATCATTCGCATTTAAAGGCTGAACCGGTTCAATTCGAAATATTAGTAGACGTGACTGAAACTCGTGTAAAGGAAATTGAAAGTGAACAAGTTAACCCATGTGCTTCTACAGATCTAGTCACTACTTTAAACAATAAATTCGTATCTGATCAGGAAAAAGTAGCTTTAGCGCTTATGCCAGCATCTGTGTTAAATTCGAGAGATCAATTAATCAAAGAACAAAAAAATGATCCCGAATTTGGATTAATCTATAAGTATTTAGACGATCCTGAGTCAGTTTCATTAATTGAATCAGCCATTGCCTTAAACTGGTCCCAATCTTTTTCTTTAATCGATGGCTTGCTTTTTTATTCAAAATTATTATCATCTTATGGCGAATTACGAGTTGTAATTCCCCAATCTCTTCGTCAAGCCATCCTATTTGAGTTTCATGACTCTCCAATTTCGGGGCACTTTGGTATTAGGAAAACTTATAAAAAGCTCAAAGATGCCTGTTACTATCTAAAATGAGGAAGTTTGTTAATGAATATGTTTCGAGTTGTCGCTTGTGCCAGCAATATAATTATAAAAATATAAAGCCGGCCGGTAAATTAATTCCTATTAAAGTTGATTTTCCAAATCAAATTCTTGGACTCGACTTAATCGGTCCTTACCCCCTCTCTAAACCAAATAGATTTCGTTATGTGTTAGTTATGGTGGATTATTTTAGTAAATGGGTTGAATTTGTGCCTTTACGTAAAGCTTCGGCACAAGCAGTGGCCACTGCCTTCTTTAATAATTATATTTCTCGTTACGGCGCCCCCCTTCAAATTGTAACGGACTATGGTCCTCAATTTATAAGTAATGTTTTTAAGGCACTTTGCGATACACTCGAAATTAAACATGTCTTCACGGTTCCATATCGGCCGCAAGCTAATCAGGCCGAACGTGTTAATAGAACTTTAATAAACATGATTGCGACGTTCATTGGTCAAAATCATGAAAATTGGGATCAGTTTCTCTATCATTTTGGCTATGCAATTCGTACAGCGGTAAGTGATGCAACCGGAAAAACTCCCGCTGAATTGTTTTTGGGCAGAAAGATTCTGACCCCCCTTTCAAAAACTGGTATTAGTACAGCAAAACGCATCTCAATTTATTACGCGAAATATTGAAGAATTGCTACCAGAAGTTCAGAGAAATTTGAGAAAAGCTCAAGAGCAGCAAGCTCTATATTATAACTTAAAACGTAGAATTTTAGAAGTAAAAGTGGGAGATAAAATACTCCTCGAATCACATTTTCTTAGCTCTAAAAAAGATTCTAAAGTAGCAAAATTTGGGCCAAAATTCATTGGACCTTTCTCTGTTTTAAAGGTAGAAAATAATAATCTGACAATCGATTTTAACGGCACCCCAACGACCATTAATGTTGATCAGGTCCGAATATTTAAAGAGCGCACTCAATCATATACTGAAACTCTTGATAGTGATAGCGTGCCGGGTTCAAACCCACCTGACGAACAGTCCGTCCTTACGCCTAACCTCACTCCCCAGCCTAGTGCTCCTGATTCTTGTACAGCTGATGAACTACCTACTCCTACAACACCCGAACAATCTGTTCAGGGCACTTCCGCTGACCAATCTAGTGTTAGCAGACCCGTCGCACAAAAGCGAGCTCGTAGTGGGTCATCAAACCATTCTAATGTGAAATTTCCTAGGCAAACTGGTCGCAAACGCGACTATTCTTTTACTAATGGCTCTTTTATACCGCAGAGTAAAAAGAAACATGGTTGGAACAAGGGTTTCAAACGCCCTCAAGCCCCCTCCTCAAAGTCCTCTGGAACACATCGCCCACAGAAGGTACTAGCAGTTCCAGATTCAGTGCACACCGACTCGTTCCGATCTAAGAGAAAAGCAAGGGTTCGAAAAAGACCTCCACCCTCTTCATCAGCTAGCGGACGGCACATGGAAAAATTCGTAGCAGCTCCTGACTCGATCGGCAAAGACGAGTTCTCTTCGCACCACCGATTTAATACTCGGCGTCAAGCCAGACTCCGACAACAGGCTCAGCCATATGAATCACCTGCCGAGCAAGCCTTTGTACAAGCCTTTTGGGATAGCCCTAGACCCCGGTCTGAAAGCCTCCAACCCTGTGGCCTAGATGACGAGTACATCGAGAACATTCACCAAGACCTCTAACCCTGCTGAAGTTACAGCTGCAAATTCACATCAGGTGATACCGTTCTCTATTTTTTTTTTTCTATTACAAGTGCATTTATGTCAGAGCTGTACAAAATGTTCGACGTACCTTGAAGCCTTTTTGGGACTTTATATTTTAAGAACTCTTACGAAAGTTATGGACTTTCCCAAACTAAAAATACAAAATTTAACTTAGCCATGAACTTTCAAATCAAAATTAATGTTCTGCTTCAATGTCAACATTTTTGTTCTCTCTTAAATATCTATTTTATGTATGTATTAAGTCTTTTACCTTGTAGCCATCTCCTGCAGAAAGCTGGTAATATAAACTGTTTTTTTGGCCCCTTTGTAAATTTCCCCCCCTTTTTCTCTTGTATTTTTATAAATGATGTATTTATAAACTGCATATTTGTATTTGTAAAATTTTTTGAATATTTGTCTAAAAGTTTATCTGTATGTACTTTTAGAGGGGGTAAAATGTTTTTTTTAGCTATAAGCATAAAAGTCGTGTTTAACTATATAACATTAAAAAGACTAACTACTCAGTTTTTTCCCCTTATGCTTTAGCTAAGGAGGGAGAAATATTTCTGTATGTAACCTATCTATTATGTTAATAGAGACGAACATGTCTCAGTTTCTTCCAGAAATGAATTCTAACTATTTTTTTTTACTATGCATACTGTAAAAGTTTTTCCCATTTCAGACACTCTGATGGACTATTCTCTTAATCTGATGTTAAAACTCTTTTTATCTAAAGTGAAAGATCTTAATTTGATGTCAAAAAGTTCTTTTTTCCTGCTTATGGACAGCCTGTGGATTCTGACGTCTGCTCTAGTGCGAAGAAAGTTCAGCCTATTCTTGGTTTACTCATCTACCTTGCAGACGTAGAGCTCCAGATACCAGTCCAGCCAGTCAACTCATATTAATAAAGACTTTATCATTTTTTTCTCTTTTTATTTTAAAGACACTTACTCTTGTGTTATAACAAACTTTAAATGTCGCATTTTGTTACAAGCGACTTACATTGTAAAGCCAAGATCAAGTTGAATTTAATATATTGCCTTCCTGGCCTAACAGGGAGACGTTTGTTAATCCTACTGTAAGCCTGGTTTTAGCTCAGTCAGTCCCGGAGTTTCTCGGGGTAAACGAACGCCTTTTATTTAAAATTTTAAATTAATTTTTTGCGTCCCCGAGTTTTCCGCTCAGGGACTTAACAAATTTTTAAGTTTTTCTCACCCAGTTAAAATTTAAGTGACGGCTGCACTCACACTTCAGAGATTTGAAATAGTTAGAGAGGGAATGAAGCTATTTAAATTTAATCGATCAAATCCGTTGGGGATCTTCACGACTAAATTTTTTTCTAGGAGGGGGACTGTGAGGTTGAGACGTTAGAACGTCACCACAGTTGTTTCAATTAAGCTGGATCCAGCAAGGTAGGAAGTGGGGACGGTTAAAATCACTCCGTCGCCAGTGGCTCGGTGACGGTTGAAGTCGAGATAGTTTTGTGTCGGCAGGGTGCTGCATTAAAAGACTTAGATTTTGAATATTAGTTAAATCAGAAGTGATTTTTAAAAGTACGGATTGAAATGTAGTGAAAGGAGGGTGTAGGAAGAAGTATAAAAATAGAGATGGTTTTAGTAGATAGCGAGGATGTTGGAGGATCGTATAGTGGTTGTTGGAGGATATTATAGCGAGTGTGCTGATTCTTATTTTGGTGAATATCGAAAGTGGAGTAGAGGAGATTTAGTTGTGTGAAGTTAAGTAGTGTTGAGTGTTGGTGAGTGTCTACTAGTTTTCGGAAGTTCAAGCTGGGATAGAAGGGAATCCTCTGTCCCATAGTGAAGCCGTAGTTGGAGTACGAGTGTGACCGTCTCTACACCTTTCGACTATCTGCTGGGGTGAGATATTTAAAGTTATCTACTTAATTTGTTGATTCATATATTTTGATTAAGTAAAACGCTGGCTGAGCTATATAAATTTACCAGGCCGCCCTCCCATTAATCTGATCAAATAAACTTTAGTTATTGTTATTTAAAGTCTTGTGTTCTCTTAGTAATCTAAGTATTTAAGTTAAGATGGAGTTTGCAGGAGCGCAAACTCCACAAAAGTTGATGAGTTATGTTACTATCCCGTTAAGTTAATTATAAAGGCTGTTATGCATCTCAGTATCCCTTTCCCTTTCAAGAATAAAATAAAAATTTGATGTTTTAAATTCGAGTTCTTAATCCCTTTACCACACATTCATCTAATACGAACCTTGAAATAAGACTACCTCTTTAGTTCTAGAGTTTACAAATAAAAATGATTTCGAAAAATATATGATTTTTTTTCTCAAAAATCAGTATCATAGTCTTTATAGAAAAAAAACAAAACAAAAAACAAAACAAAAAAAAAAAAGACTTTTGATTTTCCGATATGTGAATTGACTGACATCTTTTGTCAAAAATAGCAAATTTAGATTTTTAAATAGTCTTAAAAGATAATAATTTTTATGCATAATTGGAACGTTAACAATATCCAATACTAAAAGTATTCGAGAAACTCAAGCTTTATGTTTGAATTTTACGGTTAATACTACTTTTTTTACAGGTTGGTTGTATGTTTTATTACAACGTAAAATTACTGGCGATATATCATTCATTGTCTATATATATATATATATATATATTTTTTTCTTACGGGCTTTGCCCGTAATTTTACTGCAGCATTTTTAACAGGGCATAGGTATATATCTATCTATCTATATATATAAGAGTACTTCCACTCACTCACTCACTGACTGCACAGCAAAATCTACTGGAGTTACTGACTCGAAACTGGGTCAGATTACAGAACATATAGTGTAAGCACCTCCTAAGAAGCGGTTCTGAGAAATTCGCCCCCCTAAGGAGGCTTGGAGACAAAACGTCATTTTACAAAAAAAAAAAAAAAAAAAAAAAAAAACCTTCATATCTTAAAAAAAAAAAAAAAAAAAAAAAAAAATCACATTTATGTAAAATTTTTGTTTTACAATACAGCTAACATGAATGCCTAAAATTAATTTCTATAATTTTGGAAATTCGGTCCACAAGAGTGGAAGCATGGTAAAATGTGATTTCACATTTCGCAAAAAGTGATTTCTTAAAATACCCTCGTATCTCAAACAAAATAACAGATATGCTTGAAATTTTTGTTTCAAAATATAGCTTTCATAAATACCTAAAAACTAATTTCTGGAATTTTAGAAATTCGGCCCCTAAGAGAGGGGACAGGGGACAAAACGTGAATTCAGAAAAACCTTTATATCTCAAAGCAAAAAAAAAAAAAAAAAAAAAACAGACATCCGTAAAAGTTTTACTTTAAAATGTAGCTAACACAAATACCTAAAAATCAGTTTTTGAAATTTTAGAAATTCGTTCCCAAGGAGGGGAAAGGGGCAAAACGTGATTTCAAAGAATCCTTTATATCGCAGGAAAAAAAAAAAAAAAAAAAAAAAAAGATATATGTGAGATTTTTACTTTAAAATATAAGTCCTACAAATACCTAAAAACTAATTTCTGGAATTTTAGAAAATCGTCCCAGGTGGAGCAGGAAAGGGGGGACATGGGACAAAAAAAAGAAAAAAATATATATATAGAAATACAGTTCGACTGTTCAAAACTGATACAGAAAGGTTTTAGAGGCCTGCAAGTCGAATGAGAATATTTTCGAAAGTGTAAAGTTATTAAGATGGGTTGGAAGGGGGGGACGGAGGGGCAAAAATTAAAAATAGAGTTAGATCGTTCATAATTGGTTCATAGAGGGTTTTGAAACTTACAAATCGTTTGTGGATATTTTCGAATTTGTAAAATTGTTAGGACAGACGGGAAGGGGTAAAAATATAGAAATAAAAGTTAGAGTGTTGGAAATTAATATTATTAGGTTTTAAGGCCCGATAAATCGATTGTGGATATTTAAAAGAAAATGTAGAATTATTACGAAGGGCGGGAAGGAATCGGGCACAGGGGCAAAAATAAAGAAATTCAGATTGAACGTTGTAAATTAGTTTTATTAGGTTTTAAGGCCCGATAAACCGATTGTGGATATTTTCAAAAATGTTGAATTATTACGAGGGGCGGGAAGGGAGTGGACGCAGGGACAAAAATAAAGAAACTCAGATAGAACGATGGAAATTAGTATTATTAGGTTTAGAAGACGGAGAAAACGATTGTGTATATCGATTGTGTATATTTTTGAAAGTGTAAAATATTTAGGAGGAGCGTTGACGGTGAACAAAGGAACATGCGCCCCGTGCGCGCGTGAATACGCTGCCGCAGTCAATGGGGGCCCGGACCGATTATTCCCTCGATGAGAGAAGAATTTTTTTTGAATTTTATATTTATATTTTTCTTTTACGATAACATATTGATTCATTAAGAGTGTCGAACATAATGCGCGCAGCAGACAATGGCCTGCGCTGACGAAGGCAGTGAGTATCCGGTGAGACATTTTTCCCGATCAGAATTTTTTTTTCTGTATTTTTATTTTTTATTTTTTATTTTTTCACGTGTTAAAAATTAATGCAATTATGAGAATTCATTAGTTATAGTGATTCATTTAAAAATAGTGACCAGCGAAGCGGGCGTAAGCTGCTAGTATATATATATATATATATATATATATATATATATATATATATATAGATAGATAGATAGAAAATTTGAGCGATTAAATATCTGGCGAATTTATTTATATATATAGGCATAATTTAAAATTTTATGTTAAACGTTTTAATTTTTTTGAAATATTTTAAAACAAAACCACAAGTTATACAACACTATTAATATATTACTATTTTAATTAACCTGTGTGTAATGCCAACCTCAAAATATTAAAGTTATCTATCTATCAATCCGTATATAATTAACAAAATTTTTTACTAAAATATTGAATATTGTTAATTTTTGCTTCTATAATTAAGTTTTGAAACTTAAAAATACGTAACTTACCTTTAGATTTTAGAAAATGATTTATTTAATTCTATATATATCGTAATTAACATTACACATATTTAAAATTATTTTACCTGCCTTTTACAGATGCATGATTACAGTTTATTACTTTAGCTCTTACTATTACATGTGTTTCTAATTATCAAAAATCGGATAATTATAAACTAATTTTTTTTTTTGAAGTAGTAATACATAATAACATTACATAACAACATTAAACAACAACACATAGTGAAAATACTATAGATGTTATTTTCTAAAGAATGTACGTAAAATTAACATGTTTAGTTTACTACATATATATTATTTTCACGAAGAAACTCATGTTGCTGCTAACTGAATAAATTTTCACATTTCTTTAAAGAATAAAACAGTTTATTTTCATTATATTTAAATTAGCCATTATGTTTTCATCATGCAATGCAGAAAACTAAAACATTCCGAAATTAAAAAAGCATTAACATTCTTCTTCTTCTTCTTCTTTTTTTTTTTTTAAGGAAGTTTTATTTTATTTGTTTAAAAATGTAAATTAGACATACTTTTTGTATCATAATTGCATAATGTTAAAAATACAATTATTTCATAATGCAACTTTTTATATGCTGAAATATTTTAATATATTAATTTTTTAGTAGTGAGAAATTTTTTCAAAATGTTCAGCAAAATTAAATAACACTTTAACAAATAAAACTATTACATATTTTCAACAAAGCAATATATATGTTTTAATGAATAGGTATAAGTAAGTAATCATTATAATAATAACGTAAAAATTCATGTTTCACCTTTAACGCATTTAATAGTACGAAATATAAAAATAACAGTTCAGATATTTATAAAGTAAAAATTGAGTATTAAATAACTAAATTTAATATCTCGTACCGTATAGATATTTCGGTTTTATCAGGATACCACGTGATTTTCCGCTGTCAGTAAAATTAGGCATTTAAACGAAAATTTTGATCTTCGCATTTTATTAACATTATCTTCTATCTTAATAACCTGTCTTGGTCTCTCATAGTAACAAGATTTCTCAGTAAACTTTTTTTGCAGACCGAAGTAATTTTTCAGCGTTTACTTTCTTATTGAATAAATTACAGTTTTAATTTCAACAGAGATATTTTCGCCAAGCGCAACATATTTATGAGTTTGTTGAACTTGGAAAGTGTGTTACATCTCAAACAAAGACGAAAAATTATGCAGTTCACATAGGTTATAAGACTTTGTCAACCTTTTGTAACCGTTGCATCGAGTAGCTTTCAATGTAATTTCCTTCAACGTTGACAGTTTAAAATAGATTTATTTTTTACTTAGGAAGAAGAAAATTTGTAACAGCAATTTTTATACATTTTTCTTTAATTTAAAGTAAACCTACACAAAAGGTTCCTTTTTTGTGGCCCTCACGTAATGATTTCTTTTGTAGTATACTCCCTAAAATTAACAAACCTACAAAAGTATAAAGCGTCTTTTACGTTCTTTCATGAAGGAACAAGTTTAGAAATGATTGTTTTTATTTTGATCTAAATATTTTGTAAACATATCATACTCACAATATGATGTATTAAATAATATTAAAATAATAATTATGACTGGATTTTATTTCAAATTGTGCTGAAAACTTCACTTCATCAGATGTGGATAATAAAAGTGTAAGGAAAACTTCAACGCAATCGAATAATAGAAAGTAGTTTAAAACTTTTGAACTGGAGTTTGGAGACCAGTCTCCAGGACACGTCCCTTCGTCTGACACTAGTTAAGCAGATATTTTCGTTGGAATTATACGTGTACGGAAAATTTGAGCTCAGTCAGATGGTAAAAGGCGGGTTAAAATTCTAAACAAATTTTGAACTGGATTCGGGGGTCTAGGACCTCCTGACCCTACTCCAAATTTTGTTAATCTTATGCAAGTATTATCATTGGTGCTATAAGTGTATGCAAATATTTAACTAAATAGAAAAATATAAAAAAAATATTGCTAAATTTAAGGAAAATTTGAACTTTAGTTGGGTTTTTATCTTTAAGTCCGATACTACATGAGGATATTATATTGTCATGAAAGTTATACATGAATACAATGTTTTAGCCGAAACGGACGACAGGAAGAGTGTTAAAAATTGCATTTCAGCTGGAGCTGGTTGTCAAGCCAGTTATGTAAGTCCATTACTACTTGTTCAGGTATTGATAACAGAGTTAGACACGTATACACAATTCCATCTCAGTTGGATGATAGGCAGTTAGTAAAAATTCATACATTTAAAATAATTTATATATAAAAGTTCATATATTTAAACCACACAAATAAATAAATTATTAACTATCATACCAAGTTATGTAAAATCATGTAAAAAAATTCTCGCAACACTGGAAATGGCCTCTGAGCACTATTTCCGTATATCTTATAATGCTTCAAAACAACTTCGAGAATTGATTATTTATTTTTTTTCTCTTTGGCATATATTTATCAGTAAGTTAATTTGCTTTATTTGATTTCCCCTGATTATAAAAAGGATAATTTTTTTATATGAAGTGTTTTTAATTAAAAACTCTTCTGATTGATCTCGATTGCCTATCGAATGATAAGCGGGCTGTTTTGAAGTATTTTTCAGTTTTTATAATTTTCCGTCAATTTGTTCATTAAAGTTTATATACATTAACGATTAAAATTATTTACAAATGATTTGTATACTGCAAAGAGTTTAAAAATTTTAATTATTTTAAAGAATAAAAAGTAAAAAGAAAGGGAAACAATCTTATATCGATGCATATCCATTATACTTATATTCTTCATATATAAATTACATACAAATATTAATTTATATGTTAATGATTACAAAAAAAATTATTAATTTTATCGTATCTTACAAATATTGTCCTTTAAGATATGAGTATATAACATACATATAATGTGTTACATTTCCCTACAGGTTGATTTACTTAAAAGAAGTTAACACAGAAAATATAAACCTTCAATGCATGCAAATGCTATCTTAATTAGTTTTCGCAGACATTTGTTATTTATATATAATTATCTAAAACGAGTATTTTTAAATTTATCACATTTAAGTTTTAAAATGAAAAATTCTTTTTTTCTTTCTCTCGACGAAATATTTAATGAAGTGATTTATTATTACTTCTACTTAATTAAACAATGCAAGTATGTTTACTGTAAATTTAAAGTGAATGATTAAAAATAATTTTCAAGATATGAATAACTATCTCTTTCGAAAGATATTTAGCTGAGGTAGATCAATATGTTTTAAAAATAGTCCGTAATGTTAATTAAGAAGAACAATTTCTTTTTTCAATGCCAATTTTAAATAATTACCTTTGGAATATTTCTGCCAAACTTGATTAAAAAATTACAAACATATGTAGACAATTATAAAGTATATGGGAATTTGTATGTTAGAAAAATAATCTTAAAGTTATATTTAAAATCTAATTATGCATTGTATGAGGAAAGAAGCATGAAATACTAAATAAATTCTTTAATTTAAAAGGACAAACTTTTATACTTTATTAAATTTCTCATTAAAGATTTAATCTTTTATGTTTTGAAAAAATGATTTATATTCATGAGCTGCCAATTATAATCATATATTGTAACAAGCGAACTACTTTATTTCATATAACTTTTATAGAAACTGTATAGTTTGCCATATATTTTTCTGTGAGACGAATTCTACCCCCCTCCCCAAAGTCCCCTTTTTTCACCATGCATGTCTTATAACATAAAGCGAAAATTCATTTTCTACTAATTAACATTGTAAATTTTATTAACAATAGCTAATATAAATAAAGTATTATTTAAATTACAGTTAAAATATTGAACCATACTTTACATAGTTTTTGATAAATTTTGTTAAATCTATGCTTTCTAATTTGCGATATATACTGTATAACTTGTATCTATAGATTACTAAAATAAATAAAAAAAAAAAAAAAATGTGAATAATGCAAATTTAAATTTAAGTTTGTAAATATTTATCAGTTGGAATACACCTAAAATCATATAGTTATTTATTATTATTATTATTTGAAGCAATGTTCTATTTAAAAAAAAAAAAAAAATATTTTCTACAAATAAAAATAAATAAAAAGAACATTATCTCATGCCTGCAGTTTTACTTTAGAAATAAGTTAGACGATAAGAAATATATATTTCTATCTAACAAAAATTTTTAAGAGAATTATAATTAATGATATTTTTATTAATATATATTTAAACCCAACTTAAAACTAAATCTGAAATAAAACTTAACTTCAGACGGAAAGGAGAAAAACAAACACAGCTAAAGCTTTCTAACATATAAAAATATGGTGATGTTCTTTTGTATCTATGTATATCAATGTTATATCATAACTATTATAATGTATTATCATTATTAAATTATAAATTTTTATTGTGTTGAATAGAATTTTTATAGAAAATTTATTTAAACACAAAAATAATAAACAACGTCAAATGAAATAATAAACCATTTATCGTACCGTTATCAGTGCTAAATGCTACCCAAACACGCAGTGATGCCAGATGGTCGAAAATTATTTCCCCAAACAGGTCTTGAAATTTCCCCAAATCAGGGGGGGGGGGGGGGGGGTTAGAAAAAATCCCCCACTTGATTTCTACTAAAAAGGGAAAAGAAAAGAATTTTCAAAAAGAAAATATCAAACAGATTTAAGCTCAGATTTTTTCCCAAATGAAGGCAATTTTTGAAAAAATCCTGAAATACAAAAATGTATTATAATTCCATCTAATCAGTTGGTGCTGCTGGCAATACACGGAGAGGCAAGTGTAGAAGCTACAAATCGAACCGTTGTGAACCGAATACAACTTATTAATATTATTAAAAACAGAAAAATTAATAAATTGATATAAAATAAACCTATAAGATATTGTATATGTGTAAAACTATAGAGAAATTGTAATATGTAATTTTAATGTAATTTTTAATAAAACTCAAATTTTGCGATGTTTCACTAAAAACTTGAAATGTCTCTACACTGACGATAAAAGTCCCTACTTTAATGAATAATCATGAAAAAATTAGAACCAACAACATAATCCATGCGTAATTCCTTGAAATTTCTTAAAATTACCAAAAAGTCCCTATGAATTTAAATTTGTCCCTACATCATGAATAAAGCTATTGAAAGTCCCTAGTCGTAGGGATAAATCATTACGTTGCCAACATTGACAGAAAGTTGAAGACCTCCACAGATTTGTCCCCAAAAATTTTAGAATTCCACGAAAATGTCCTCACAAACATTTGGTCCCCAAAATTGTCCGCAGAAGCCTCAAAAATCCCCAAAATGAGGACAACATCCCCAATCTGGCATCACTGCCAAACAGTTGTCTGCAAGTTTATAATTCCTTTTGTCGTTCAGGACGTTGTTTATTTTTCCTGAGTTTCTTTATATAGCGCCAAGTTTCCTGTAAATATAGTATATCTATAACAGTGATTACACTAAGCATGGCAAATAAAATTTAAGAATTTGTTTTTAATTACATACGGGTGGGGCTTCACTGGGTGATTTTTTAGCAGCAAGTCTAGAGTTTCTATAATTTCTTGTCTATCAATGCTATATAGAGTTTCAAGTCAGCCTGTGATTGAAACAATCTCAGGCTGAATAATTGCGACGCCAAAACTATTTGTAGCACAAATAACTTATCACAACTCAATAGAACAGAAATGTTTAATTTTCGTAAATACACATTCATTCAAGTTTTTCTTTAGAAAATGGAAATTTTGATTTTTTTTTTTTCAAAATTATTCGTGTTATAAAACGTATCTTCTGATTTTTAGCGATGATCATTATATTATTATACAGATTCTCAGCCAACGAGTTTCCATCTTCTCTTATAAGATTTTGCGATACTTGAAGCACACTCTCAACAATGATTTTGAATATTATGATTGAAAGTTCATTTTGAGGTTAAGAGGGTTTTATATGTCGTACTAGAGGTATATAATGAGCAATTAGTGATAGTCTTTGATTTACCCCTAATAGTAGTCCAGACACATGCCATCACAAGTTTGGTTCACCACAGATTAAATAATTATAGTGACAAGTGTCGCTCTGCGAGAATAATCGCTTATGTGGATCTTTGGATATCGTTCAAAAACAATTTTTTTAATTCAAAAATTTTCTGCTTTCATATGTGTTTACTATGTTTTCTGGTGCATGTTAACATGCCGATAATAATTCTTTTTTTCTTTTTCTTGAAATATTCATGAAATAACCGAACGGTTAAATATTCCTAAGTGAATAGAATCATGGTGCACATGTTTGTAATCGTCTTTTTAAAAATCTTAATATATATAAATCTCGTGTCACAATGTTTGTCCTCAATGGACTCCTAAACCACTTAACCGATTATAATAAAATTCGCACACCATGTGCAGTTCGATCCAACTTGAGAGATAGGATAGTTTAAATCTCAAATTATAGTCGCAATTTTAATTTATTGCTAATTATTTGTCTGTTATTATTTGACAGTCACAATTATCTGTTAACTCCAAATGATTCTAACAGATGTCGATACCTTTCGACTGGGTTGAAATGAAAGCTGAAATATATTTGGTGCTGCCATCTACACAAAGAATCTTCAACTTTTTAACCTATTAATAAATTTCGTATAATTCAATTATTTCCACTTTTTAAATTTTTGGTGTTAGCATAGCCGGCCACGTGTTACTTAGACTGAAGTGTAAATTGAATTCATATTATAATGAAGATAATACAGTGAAATTAATCCTGTTTTTTACTTATTTGTGCTTCATTGATCAAAACTTTATAATTTAATATATATATATATATATATCTTTATATATAAAATTTATTATGTTTGTCCGCGATGAACTCCTAAACTAATGAGCCGATTTTAATGAAATTTGGACACTGTGTGCAATTTGGTCCAACTTGAGAGATAGGATAGTTTTTATTGCAAAATTCGCCTCCCAAAAGGGGGGGGGGAGGGGCCAAAACGTGATTTCACAAACAAACAAACAAACAACAACAACCAAAAAAAAAAAAAAAAAAAAAAAATAGAAATGCAGATAGACTGTTCAAAATTGGTATAGAGAGGTTTTAGAGGCCTGCAAATCGAATGAGGATATTTTCGAAAGTGTAAAGTTATTAGGAGGGGCGGGTAAGGGGGCGGAGGGGCAAAAAAATAAAAATAGAGTTACATCGCTAAAAATTGGTACATAGAAGTTTTTGATACGTACACATCGATTGCAGATATTTTCGAATTTGTAAAATTATTAAGAGGAGCGGGAAAGGGGGGGGGGGCAGAGGAGCAAAATATAAAAATGGAGTTAGATCATTCAATATTGGTGCATAGAATTTTTGATACCAACAAATCGATTGCGGATATTTTCGAATTTGTAAATTTATTAGGAGGGGCGGGAAGGGGGGCAGAGGGGCAAAAAATAAAAATATAGTTAGATCGTTCAAATTGGTGCATACAGGTTTTTGACACCTACAAATAAACTGTAGATATTTTCGAATTTGTAAAATTATTTAGAATAGTGGGAGGGGGGAGGGCAAAGGGGCAAAATAATAGAAATAAGAGTTAGAACTTTGAAAATTAGTATTATTAAGTTTTAAGGCCCGATAAATCGATTGCGGATATTTTCGAAAGTATAGAGTTATTAAGAAGGGCGGGAACGGTGGATGAAGAAACGGTGCGCATGGTTTGCGCAGGTATACACTGCCGCAGGCAGTGGGGGTCCGAACAGATTATTCCACCAATGAGAGAAGATTTTTTTGTATTTTATATCATTTTCCTTTCGATAATATATGGATTCATTATGAGTGTCGAACATTTTTCCCGATCAGATTTTTTTTTTCTCTTTTTTTTTTCACATGTTAAAAATTAATGCAATTTTGAGAATTCTTTAATTATAGTGAATCATTTAAAAATAGGGACCAGCGAAGCGGGCTAAGTCTGCTAAGATCAAGGATGTTATCAAGGATGGTCTTTATTCGTAAATAATAATTTTAATATATTGAATATTTTACTACATTATAATTCAACGTATAACATAGCCACAGCAACGCGTGGCCGGGTCTGCTAGTATATTTATATATTTTAATAATTTTAAGTAATAAACATTAACAAAGTGTAAATATTGCCAAATAAAAGAAGTTTTAAAATTTTGAATTTATACTTTCGAAATAAGTGCTAAAATAATTATTTTTTACGTTTTTAATTCTCTATTATTATATGAGTTTAATCTGGCGAATTTTTAAATTATCGATTACAGAAAATAGGGATTTTTGACTGAAATTCTACATTAATAATTTTTAAGCACAACAACCATCTGCAATGTTATTTTTTCTGCAAATGTTCTTATAGAAAAGGGATATTTGATTTGCTGTAAATATTCGTAACTGTTTTATATCTAAAATTTTAAAACTGCAAAAATGTCTATTTAAGGAGCATTTTTATTAATATTAAAAATGGGCTTCGTTTCTGTGCTTGCCATTAGTGATTGGCTAGAAATAATATTGTAGTTTTCTAAATATTTCTAATTATTTCTAAATATATTAAGCAGACATAAATTAGTAAATATCTGAGGAAGTTAATTAAAATTTTCAGAAATGTTTTTTTCATTATTTGAGAAAAATTCTGAAATTTTCCTTAGTGATTTCTAAAAATAATGTAAAATTTATGTAAAAATATAAGAAGTATTTCCAGAACATTTTAAATTAAAATAAATAAATCAAATTTAATTATGTAAAATATGTTCAAACATTGTGTCTTATTAAGGAAAAAAAAAATAGGCATTCACTTTTTATTGATCAGATATTTACCATATAGTATAATTATTCCTATAAATAAAAATTTATATGAATATCGTTATTTTAACAGAATTGTTCTAAAAAGAATGAAATTTTCTGTTTACCAATAAAATCTAGGACGAAATCTCGATTCTAATTAATGTACGATAATTCCTAAAAATATATATATACACATTTTATTTAAAAAACTTACAGAAAACAATGCAAATATATATATATATATATACAAAGAGTTAAATTTGCTGAAAGAGATTAAAAAAAAGTTTTCTTTTCCTAAAAGACATAAAATGTACATTTTGTACATAATAAAAACTGACGAATTTTTTTTAATATTTAAAATACATATAAGCTACAATAGCTTGGCATACACGTATTTTAAATATATATATATTCAGTCATTTTCTAAATTATATTTTTGAATCAAAATTAATTTTATATTTAGTTTTCAAGTTTTATTTTTGAATATTTCAAAATAAACTCTCTTTGAAGAGGGTAATTAAAGAAAAATTTAATATTGTATTTATCTATCAACTTCAAACACGTATTCTTTAGAGATTCTTAATTGCTGAATTGAAAGTAATTCTGTATTTTTAAATTTAATGTTTTTTAATTATTTTAGAAATAAGCTAAAATTATTTAAAAATTGTGTTTCGTTTTTATCAGCTTAAACAATACTGTCAGAGTAATTAAGGAACACTATGTAAATCCCTGTGCAAAGTGCAATAGATTTTACAGTTAACTGAGTGTAACATATTATATATGTGATATTAATTTTTATCAAATGTATGTTAAAATATGTTATGCATTATGAATTTTTTGTAAGAAAATTCCATAACTAAGAATTTATTTATTTTTTACTTTAAATTAATGTTTGATATTTGGTAAAATGTAACTAAAAATGTATGTAGATGTATCGGCATTTTGAAAGATTAAGGCACGCTTTATTAAGTACATATTTTTTGTACAGTGCAGAAAATTTAAACTGACAGGAAAAAAAAATCAACGAATATTATGAAATAATTTAATTTATTAGATAGTGCATTTTTATAAGACAAGATTAATATATATATATAAGCTTATTATATTCTAGATAAAACTTGTAATTATGAGGCATAAGATAAACTAAGCACAAAATTGAATTACACACACACACATATAATATTTCCAGCTTAGTGCAAACTAAAGAGTGTTTCCAGATCTAATCAGGATATTTAGTGTAACATTTGTAAAATGAATAATTTAGATGAGTGCTGTGATGATACACAGAATCACTTATTGGTTTTCATTTGCAATAATCTATTATTAAATAATAATGTATTTTTTATCATGCTGATATAAAATTTCTTATTTTAGATCATTCCTTAATTCTCAGTGGTATGTTTATGAATAATTAGCAGTAAGCGATTTATTTATATTCTAATTGGATATATTTGTCCAGTTTACATTTTTCTTGATTTAATTTGAATTACTTATTAAGTATTATTTAATGCAACAAGAATATATTTTTTTAACATCTATGATGACTACTTGTATATAAGAATAATAATTAATTGAAAGAGCCCTTAAAAGGGAAGAAAAATCACTTGAAAAATCAATTGCAATATTTACACATTTTTAATTTTTCGGCTATTTGCATTTTTTCCATGTGTTTTACTTTGTAAATGTAACAGTTCTTGACAATAACGCACACTTAGTTCCAATGATTCTAATGGTATTCATAAGTGCACTTTCTCATATATATCCAAAACACATTTTTTGTAAATACTGCCACTGGCTTACGCAAGGAGGTTTTACTTCGTTGAATTGATTTAAGAGTTTAAGATAACGGATAATGATTATTTACTTGTCAAATGCATTGTATTTTTGTTGCCACTATATATATATATATATATATATATTTATAAAACTTTATTTTATTTAATTATAGAAAGGTGTTACGAAAGCTTATAAAAAATTCTATAAAAATATAACGGTATCCAAAAATTGGAGTATTTGCAAGATATGCCATTGGGTAACTTTTTTTTCCTATCGTAAAAAAAAGAATTAATAACAATCTTTATAATATTTCCCTAACGTGGACCAATTACAATTATATTTTGTAGAAACGATACGATAATAACAATAAAATACGCGAGAATTAAAAAATAATACACAAGCAATATTCAAACACACGGACTCAGTTCAGTGATCTAATAATAATAAGGAAAAAAAGACGACATTTGTCTGATGCAATAACTTTTTAGAAAAATTTATTTTTAAAATTTGCATCTTTACAATCTTTGCAAGTATCATTTTAAATTTAGTAATATTTTAATGTTATAAACAAAATATGAACTTTTATATCATAAATTGACTAAAAACTGCAACAATACGAATGATAACCAAACTAGGTTATAAGTATTTTAACAAAATATTACGCCAAAAGGAATACATATTATTTCTCTAACGTGGACCAATTACAATTATTTTTTGTCGAAACGATACGATATTGGTACAATTAATAAAATACACTAGGATAAAAAATAATATATATAAATGAGCTATATTTAAGCACGCGGACTCAGCTCAATGAACTAATAAGAAAAAATTACGACATCTGTCTGATGAGATTATTTTATGGAAATTTGTATTTTTAAAAGTTACATCTTCAGAATCTTTATAAGCGTTATTTTAAAGCTATCAATATTCTAAGAATATATACTGAATACGAATTATTATCATAAATTGGCTAAAAAACGCAAGCATTAAAAGCATAATAAAAATAGGAATTACCTTTTTTTAAAAGAAAAATTACGCAAAAATAAATAAATAAAAAGTCATCGCCAACATGACAACAAAAATTAAAAAGTCTTCATGGGTGTCCTATACTGCCTGCATAAGTATGAAAACTGAGTCGCCAACCATGAATTTTATTTTAAATCTTTCTTTGAATGATATTGGCTTCACTATTGTACAATATTTATTGCACAATAAAATTTTAATTAAGTGATGAAACTGGTGTGATATGATATTTATGAGTTTCAAATTTTAAAGGTAAATAAAAAAAAAAAAAAAAAAAAAAAAAAAAGGAAAAGAAAAGACAGAAAGTGTGAAAATTTCACACGGGTTTACTAGTATTAAATAAAATCAATTTCATCTCGATGCTAATTTTAAAAAGTTTTCAAGTTTATTTAGTGGTACAAATGCTTGATAAAATGAGCGATTTAGAAAATTTAGAAAATTACATAATGATTAAGAAAATTTTTAGCAATAAACTGTCATTAAGTAAAGGCACTGCTTTTTATCAGTCTCAAATAAAATTGAGTCGGTACAAAACCTCTCACTCACAGTAGGTATTAAATGATATATTTTATCCCTGTAAAACCGTCGAGTTTTAATAGATACCAACAAGTATCATATTATTTAGATATAAGTTAATTTTTCTTTCATTAATAAATGAATTAATATAAGGCATTGCAAGTAACTGTATTTTTATTTTCTAAAGATAAATCTGTATTTCTTTTCATTATACTTTTACTTACTTAAGTATCATCGACTTTATTATACCAAAATTAAGTTTCTAAAAAATGCATAAAATATTTGTAATACTTTTAAAAAAGCAAAAACTAATGTTCACTTTATATATATATATATATATTTAAACAAATCAGGTTTCGTGGCAAAAAAAAAAAATATTTATTTTTCCGAAATTTAAATACTTTATGTAAAATTAAACAAAAAATACAAATAAAATTGTATTAAAAAAAAACAGCTTTTTAGAAGGTTTTACTTATTGTCTATTCTTACATACTCTGTTAAATCATAAAAAAAACTACTTACAAATGACATACTTAAATGGATGTCTTTCGAAGAAGAATCCACACGGCACAATAATGGTTTCTTTCAAATAAAAGTGCAGGGTACTTCTAATTGAATATGTCAATTATATTTAATGACTTAATCCAGTCATATAAAAGAAATCCTTTCATTAAATTATCAAGTACTTTTAATTCTAGTAGATGCTCTTTAAACAATCTCTTTCTATAATTAAGAACTTATTTAAGTTTTTTATAAAAATTACGTATTCTCGTTGAAACAATTATCTATAATTTAAGCTTAACATGAAAGGGAATAACTTACTGAAAGATCATTATTCTTAAACATCTGAAAAGATTATTGCAATTCGGTCTTTTAATGCTATGAGTACTTAAGTATCGAAATTTCAATATATTAAAATCAAATTCAATACATTGTCAACTCCAACTTGATATCTTATTTATTTATTTATTTTTATACCTATTCATTTAAAATTTACAGTACGTTTTTTGTTTGTTTTCAAGAAAATTTTAAACGATGAATGTAAAATAATTAAAAAAGTTTTATCATAAAATGTACTTAAAGGAATCACTTAGAAAAATAATTAAAAGTAACATGCATTTATTGAAATAAAAGCATACTTTTAAAAGTTTACTTTTTAGTATTCAACAATTAAAAGGTTTTTATACTTATTTTATATAAATCTTATTAACATATCCTATTTCATAATAATGTGAATTTGCTGAGAAATTTAAGAGGAAGAATCTAGTTAGAAAACTATGAAATGCGTATTTGAAAGAAAAACAATGTTATTTTAGGTAGAATAGTTAACATGGATTTCTAGCATAGTTTTAAGCATGATATTTGTCGTGTTTTGTGGTCGTATTCTCCAATTTCAAAAAGGAAATAATTTGAAATGATAGCTACTCTATAACATTTCCTGTAGAAATAATAAATTTAAAGTATTATTTTTAAGTTTGTGGTATTTTCACCTATGCTCTGTTTATTGTATCCCGCAATTAACAAACATTTGTATGTTTAAATTATTATACGTTTATTATCAGAAATTGCTGAGTAAAATTATTGAAGTCTACCCTTTCTAGTACAAACTTTTGAATAAAATTTTTTGCTGTAATTTGTTAAACCAAAAGCTTATTTAGAGACACTTATATGAAAAATAAGGTAGGTGGGGGCCTCAAACATCCAGTTTAAATTGTAATACTCTGTACGTATGCGATTGGGATACATAATAATAATAATAATAATAATAATAAAACAGTAATTTATTTATTAAGTCACAAATGTTTTGACACTAAAATTTAATGTTACCATTTTATTAAACTACATGAATGTAACAGTATACAGATTGTCCAAAAAAGATTAAAACGCGCTTTAATTATTTACATATCCGATATAAGAATGCAATATAAATTTAAAAAAAAAGTTTTAAAGGTTACAGGATTTGTTCAGGATTGTTGAGCTTTTCCTCGATTTAACCACTGCGACTCGTCAGCATCAAAAAGAATGGTCTCAAGGTTCTGTTTCTGATCCAGTTCTCTGAAATATCATTATTAACGATGTATTGTTGAAACTTATTGATCATTTCTGTTGTGAGACTGTTACATTTACCGATGATTTGTTTTCAGCATTCACAGAAAAGAGTTACAGGATATTTTTTGTCTTGCTCAAGATGTTTTCAATTTTCAGTAACGAACTTCTCGAAATGGCGAAAAAAAAAGATATAATACTTGTGTATTTTACTAGACAACAAATTTAATTAGAAACAGCATATATCCTATGTTTAAAGAAATAAAAAATATTATGTAAAAATCATTATATAATGAAGAATACCCGTCGTTTTTATTATTATTATTTATTTATTTATATAAAGTTACAATTTTTAAACCTTTATGCGACCCGTCTTTTATGCTACCGTTTCTCATTAAGAAAAATTTCATTTTCTCTTCGTCAAGGTCATTAGAAAACTGTATATCTGTATCTTCAAACTGTATTGATTTTTGATAAAGTGAAAATACTATATTTATGCTACTTTTTCGTATCAAATAAGAGTTGTTTTTTTTCGTGAAAAATAGGACCATTTACTAATTGAAAATGAAATTTTTTAGATAAAAGTTACGATACATATTTGAAAAGAAGATAGCAAAATATACTAAAACAAAGTCTTAAGAGACAGAAATGAACAGTGGTTTTTCTATGCAAGCAGCGAGACGCACAAAGCTCTCTATTTCAATTTATGTGTGTCCACAGTTGAGACACGCAAACATTTATGTATTTGAGAAGCTATATCTCATGTACTTGAGAAGCTATATCTATGTACTAATATATAAAGAGGAAAAGTTTGTTCATATGTGGAGGATAATCTCTAGAGCTACTGAATCGATTTAATTTTCTTTTCACTAATAAATATCCCTGAGTGCTATAGGCCATAATTAATTTTGATAAAATATTTCTTTTAGTTCGAAATTTCAATATTTTAATTAAAATCTCCATGAAAGCCATGAAAAAAAATTAAATATTGTAACGAAAGCTCCTCTACCTGCAGACACCGTGGCTCCGAGGTAAAGCATATGCCGAATTCCTAATCCAAAAACAGTGAGTTCGATCCTCATCTAGGGAAATTGTTTAAAAATAGTTTTATTTAAGACTAAATTTTTATTTATCATTCATTCATTAAGTCATTACGTTAATTATGTTTATATTAAGTGTTTGGTTAATGTTATGTAATTTACAGACCTTTAGAGTACTAGAATATTCTGTTTTAGAAAATTCATCAGTTATATATAAACCGATGTAAAATTCAGTTGAGTTCAAAAATAAAATCTCGAGCAGAACTTAAAATTTCTCTGTGTTATTTCCTTTTAGTGTTTCTCCACAAAAAATTACCTAACTCTAATTTGCGTGGCAATGTTAAGATCTAGCTGTTGCCACTAGAAAAGAAATTTTTACGCGTTCATTTTCAATCTCTTTCTCTTTCTCTCCATCCCCACCCCTCTCTCTCTTTTTTTTCACATTAATAGAAATATAACTACATGTAAATAATAAAATTCATATAAAGCTTTGTGAGAAACTAAACTTGCCTGGTAAAATCGACGTTATTATAGCTTTAAAAATATTTCTTTATTAAAAGATGTGATTTCTTTATATAATGTTTGTGAATATTTTAAATATTGGCGTTTAAATATTACTGTACTATACTAGCAGGCAATGCCCGCTTCGCTGGTCCCTATTTTTAAATGAATCACTACAATTACTGAATTCTCAAAATTACATTAATTTTTATCACGTGAAAAAAAAAAAAAAAAAAAAAAAAAAAAAATCTGATTAGGAAAAGTGTCTCACCGGGTTGTCACTGCCTTCGGAAAAAATTCTCAAAATGCTCTAATTCTTATTTCTATTATTTTCTCCCTTCGCCCCCCCCCTCCCGTCTATCCTAATAATTTTACAAATTCGAAAATATCCGCAATCGATTTGTGAGTATAAAAAACCTCTATGCACCAGTTTTGAACGATCTATCTCTATTTTTATTTTTTTGCCCCTCCGCTCCCCCCCCCCTCACAATAATGATAAAAATTCGAAAATATCCGCAATCGATTTGTAGGTATCGAAAACTTCGATGTACCAATTTCGAATGATCTAATTCTTTTTTTTTTTTTGCCCCTCCACCCCCCCCCTCCCAGCCCTCCTAATAATATCATACTTTCGAAAATATCCCCATTCGACTTGGAGGCCTCTAAATCCTATCTGTACCAATTTTGAACGGCCTAACTGCATTTCTATTTGTTTTTTCCCATAGCTCCCCTTACCGCCCCACCCCCTTCCCACCCCTCCTAACAATTTTCCAAATTCCAAAATATCCGCAATCGATTATTAAGTATCGAAAACCTCTATGTACCAATTTTGAACGATCTAACTCTATTTTCATTTTTTTGCAAAATTGTAATTTTGTAAAATCGCTTCTTAGTGGATGCCTACGTCATAGAAAGAACATTGTCACAAAATTTCATGCTTCTAGGTCCAGGGGTTTGGTCTGGGCGATGATGTATCACCCCCCTAACTCAGTCAGTCAGGAAGAACGATTTTATATATATAGACTAGCAGGCTACGACCGCTTCGCTGCTCCCTATTTTTAAATGAATCACTATAATTATTGAATTCTCAAAATTGCATTAATTTTTATCACGTGCAAAAAAAAGAGAAAACTAAAACTGATCAGGAAAAATGTTGCATCGGGTTCCCACTGCCTTTGGCAGCGCAGGCCATTTGTGCACTGCGAGCGCTCAATTATAGTCGACACTCTTAATGAAAAGGAAAAAATATAAAATATAAAAAAAATTCTTCTCTCATCAGAGGGATAATCGGTCCGGAACCCCATTGCCTGCGGCAGTGTATATCTGCGCGCAGGGCGCGATTTTTCCTGCGCCCTCCGTTCTCACCCCTCTTAACAATTCTATGCTTTCGAAAATATCCTCAATGTATTTATCGGGCCTTAAAACTTAACAATACTAATTTTCAACGCTCTAACTTTTATTTCTATTATTTTGCCTCTTCGCCCCCCCCCCCCCACCCATCTATCTTAATAATTTTACAAATTCGAAAATATTCGCAATCGATTTTAATTTTACAAATTCGGAAATATCCGCAATCAATTTGTAGGTATCGAAAACCTCTATGTACCAATTTTGAACGATCGAACTCTATTTTAATATTTCTGCCCCTCTCCCCACCCTTCCCCGCCCTCCTAATAACTTTACACTTTCGAAAATATCCCCATTCGACTTGCAGGCCTCTAAAACGTATCTGTACCAATTTTGAACGGCCTAACTGTATTTATATTTGTTTTTGCCCCATAGGCCCTCCTTACCACTCACTCTCCTTCCCGCCCCTTGTAATAATTTTACAAATTCGAAAATATCCGCAATCGATTTGTAGGTATCGAAAATTTCTATGTACCAATTTTGAATGGTCTAACTCTTTTTTTTTTTTTTTTTTTTTGCCCTCCACCTTCCCCCTTTCCTGGCCCTCCTAATAACTTTTCACGTTCGAAAATATCTCCATTCGACTTGCAGGCCTCTAAAACCTATCTGTATCAATTTTGAACGGCCTAACTGTATTTCTATTTGTTTTTGCCCCATAGCCTCCCATACCACCCCCTCCTTCCCGCCCCTCGTAATAATTTTACAAAATCAAAAATATCCGCAATCGATTTGTAGGTATCGAAAACCTCAATGTACCAATTTTGAACAATCTAACTCTATTTTTATTTCCCATCCCCCCTTTTCCTCTCCTCCTTCTCGCCCCTCCTAATAACTTTACACTTTCGAAAATATCCCCATTAGACTTGCAGGCCTTTAAAACCTATCTGTACGAATTTTGAACGGCCTAACTATTTCTTTTTGCCCCACTGTCCCCCCCCTTGCTGCCCCACCTGGGGGCTGAATCTCTGAAATTACAGAAATAGGTTTTTAGATATTTGTATTAGCTGTATTTTAGAGCAAAAATTTCACGTATATCCATTTTTGTGTTTGAGATAAATAGGATTATGCGAAATCACGTTTTACGCAAGTGAAATCACGTTTTGCCCCCCACCCCCTCCCCCCTTGGGTACCGAATTTTGAAAATTCCAGAAATTGATTTTTAGACATTTGTATTAGCTATATTGTAAACCAAAAATTTTTCGGATATCTGTTTTTTTGTTTGAGATATAAAAGATTTTGTGAATTGACGTTTTGCCCCCTCCCCCCCCCCCCTTTGAGGGGCAAATTTTATAAAATTGATTTTTATTGGATGCCTACGTTATAGAAAGAACATTGTCACAAAATTTCATGCTTCTATATCCAGGGGTTTGGTAGACGATGATGAATCACCCCCTCACTCAGTCAGTCAGGAAGAACGATTTTAAATATATAGATTTGTTAGTTAGTATTTAATTTTGAAAAATCATTTGATGGTTCAGATAAATAATTTTTTTATCCTAAAATCTTTTACATTATTTTTAATATATTTTTAAAAATAGATTAATCACTAAAATGCATGATTGTTTTTATTTTTATTTATTTATTTATTTATTTTATTTTATTTATTTATTATTTTATTTTATTTTATTTTATTTTATTTTATTTTATTTTATTTATTTATTTATTTTTTTCCGTTTTGTTTCTCGCCGCTAATTTCAATTAGGTGACTGTCACGCAGTTTGGAGCATTTGGCGATCAACATACATGACGTGCATATCAGCTTATCTTTTGTTTTTAATTAATATATATATATATATATATATATATATATATATATATATATATATATATATAAAGATATATATATATATATATATATCTTTATATATATATTTCTTTTGTGCGTGTGTATGTCACTGAACTCCTCCTAAACGGCTGGACTGAGTTTAATGAAATTTTTTGTGTCTTCAGGTGGATTCGAGAATGGTTTAGATTTACAAATGAAAGTTGTAACTTAATTAGTTCTTTCTTAATTAATTTTTAACCAATTCTTTCAACAACTTTTCCACCTAGATGGCGTGAGTTGTCGTAAACACTATGTCAGAATTTATTTAATGTTGAAATGAAAAATGAATTTTTAACCGTATCTTAAGAAGTATTTAAAATATTTTTTCAAAATTAACATTTTTAGAATCGTAACCGTATCTTACGAAGTGTTTAAAATATTTTTTCAAAGTTAATATTTTAGAATCGTAAACACGATGTCAGAATTTATTTAATGTTGAAATGAAAAATGAAAAATGAATTTTTAACCGTAAGTGTTTAAAATATTTTTCCAACGTTAATATTGTTAAAATGTTAAAATTAGTTAAAATGGTATATTCTTTTAAAAAATTCGTCAATATCCGACGGAGTTATTTTATGTTAAAATGAAAAATGAATTTTTAGGCCATTATTATTTGTGCAGATGGAAAATGTACTAAAAGTTTTCCGAAAAATTTCACGATCACAAATGTTGACGGATATCCAATATATCGTCGAAGAAATCCCGATAATGGCGGACAATCTTATCATCTATGGCGGTCATCTATGTCAACAACATAGATATTGACATTGATAAACGTTGGGTGGTCCCATATTCGCCTCTGCGGGACGAGTATTTACAGTCAATCCAAGGCAGACTGAGTGCTTTTATCTTCGACTGTTATTGGTTAATGTCATCGGCCCTTTGTCATTTCAAGATTTACGTAAAGTGAATGGACAACAGTATCCAACGTATAAAGATGCATGCCTTGCACTCGGCTTGCTGGAAGACGACAACCAGTGGGAGTGTATGCTTGCTGAAGTAGGACTGAACTGTACAGCAAAACAAATTCGTCTACTATTCGCTATAGTGTTGACTACATGTTTCCCGGCCCGAGCAGAGACATTATGGGATAATCACAAAGATTCAATGACTGATGATGATATATTGCATCAATATCGTTCACGGTGCAACGATCTAACGATAGTATTCAGTGACGCTATGTACAATGAAGCATTGATTGCTACTGAAGATCTTTGCATTATCATTGCCAACTTACCACTCAGTCATTTCGGTATGCATTCAACAAATCGAAATGCATCTGATTTAATAAGCACTGAATTGAATCGTGAACTACAATACAATACTGTAGAAATGGCAGCGATTGTTGCTCGCAATGTCCCACTAATGAATGAAGAACAAAGAACCGTTTACGACCGCATCATGCTCGCAGTTTTGGCAGGACAAGGTGGATTCTTTTTTTTTGGTGCACCAGGTGGAACTGGCAAAACATTCCTTATTTCGCTAATTCTAGGCAAAATACGATCAAATAATGGCATCGCATTGGCTGTTGCATCATCTGGCATTGCGGCAACTTTATTGGATGGAGGCAGAACAGCTCATTCATTATTTAAACTGCCACTAAATATTCAAAATAACCCAGACGCAGTGTGCAACATAAAAAAACAATCGTCCATGGCCACAGTGCTGAAATAGTGTAAAATTCTTATCTGGGATGAATGCACTATGGCACACAAACATTCGATTGAGGCGTCGAACAGGACATTGAAAGATATAAAAAACAACGACAAACTATTTGGTGGCACTCTGTTACTCTTTTCAGGTGATTTCAGACAAGCACTTCCCGTTAATCCGCGTTCAACATACGCTGATGAGATCAACGCATGCTTAAAATCATCGTCATTGTGGCTTAATGTTGAAAAAGTACAACTGAAAGTAAATTTGTGCGTTCAAAAGCTTCAAGATCCATCCGCTGAAACATTCTCAAAACAATTGTTAGATATCGGCGATGGAAAAGTTACTACAGATGAAAATGGATGCATAAAATTACCGACCGATTTCTGCACAATCATTGATTCTCAAGATGCTCTTATTGACCAGATATTTCCCAATGTACACAGACGATACACAAATCATGAGTGGCTGGCAGAAAGAGCAATTTTAGTAGCAAAAAATGTGGACGTCAACGAATTGAATCTCAAGATAGAACATTTGTTACCAGGAGACTTGGTGTCATACAAATCTAATGATACAGTTTGCGATGCCACCGAAGCTGTAAATTATCCAACAAAGTTTTTAAACGCATTGGATTTACCAGGCATGCCACCGCATATTTTACAACTGAAGGTTGGATCTCCGGTTATTTTGCTTCGTAATTTGAACCCACCACGGTTGTGCAACGGCACGCGATTAGTCATAAAAAAATTAATGAAAAATGTTATCGAAGCCATCATTTTAAATGACAAATTCCGAGGTGAAAATATATTACTACTGCGAATCCCTATTATACCCACAGATGTGCCAATTCAATTTAAACGCCCTCAATTTCCAATTAGATTGGCATTTGCAATGACTATCAATAAGTCTCAGGGCCAAACGATGTCTGTCTGTGGCTTAGATTTGAGCACATCATGTTTTTCACACGGACAATTATACGTGGCTCTCGAGTGGGCAAACCATCCAGTTTGTTTGTATTGGCGAAAGATGGGATAACAAAAAATATTGTACACTCTGTTGCATTAAGGGATTGATATTGTTTTTTAGTAATATTGTTATAAGTAGCGATATGTATATAATTTTAAAGAATCAATTTTAATAAATTAAAAAAATAAATCATTGGTGTTTTGTTATTTTTATAGTCTTTCACCGTTCACAGCGCTCCATACATCTTCCACTTATATACCACATCCTTACACACTTACAATAAGTTAGTTATTTTTTTCTAGCAAAATATTCTCTAGAAATAATTTATATGACAAAACAACGTTTGTCGGGTCAGCTAGTATATATATATATATATATATATATATATATATATTCATTGCATATCTACATATATAATAAAAGAAGATGCGTGTGCATGTGTGTCCAGCGGATTTAGGAAAACGGCTGATCGCATCGCTACACAAATTTGCATGATGACAAAGTTTTTTTTTTATTATTATTATTGTATGTATTAGAAAAGACTAAGGATACCCTGTTTTAGTTAAAAACTTTAAAATTTAAAATTAATCAATACCGAAGTATTATTGTCACAATTAATTTATTTTAAGCTTCATTTACTTTAGAAATGAAAATATCTAGCATTATTACGGATTCAGTGATATCAGTGATATTTCTGTTTTTATTCGTTTGCCAATTTGCTAATTTATATGTGTGTTAAAGGTTCCTATATTGATGATATATTACGTAAATCATTGACAATTTATTTACAAACTAGTTATAGCGTAAATAGTTATAGGAATAACGATTACGATCAGGATGAAGAGTAGAACAATATTTGTATGTTGCCAGATCTGCATATACAATACACTGTTAAAAGTTTGGTGTTTGTTTGGACCAAAACTTGATCCTGAAGTAGCTGCAGCCACCCGATGGCTTAACCTTTTAACATGATTTATTTATTTCATGTTGAACCAAATATTGGTATTATGTTAATAAAGAAAAATAAATAATAATAAAAAAAAATCGACCAAGACAGGGATCGAACAGAAGACCTTTCGACTCAAGCCAAACACTGCTGGCAGTGTGCCACGCTTTCTTGCTCGTTAAATCTGTTTCGTTGATTTTGATAAAAGGTGCTAAATTTTCTAAGGTCTTATCTTGGCCCACGGGTGAGTTGTTGCACAATATTTGAACTTTTCCCCATGTTTTCGACGACGGTCTTTAATTTACGCTTGGTTTGGTATCAATAGGGATTTTACTGATTCATACTTCCCTTGCGACTGGATGTATGGTTGCTCCACATTTTGGTACAACTTAAAGTCAATCGCAAGAAGTAGAAAACTTAAAAGTGAGGTTGAACCATATTATGGTATTGCTTATAACTTTACTCTATATAGTGGTTCAAGTTTAAACTGAAAATTTAAGAAGTGTATTGTAGTTGAGGTAGAAGTACATAAAATTATTTTACCTGACAATGGAGTTTATGCATTATTGTATGTAAACATTATTTGTAAAAGAACATATGCTACAAAATTAGAATTAATTAAAAAACGGAAAATTTTGTTTATATTTAAAAATCATTTACTTTGCTAATTAATCCTCTGACCGCCCTTGAAAAGGGCAGAATTGTAATGTTGTTTTCACTGTACAGATTTTTAAATGAACGAAATAAAACGCTTGTTTCATCTTGAGATTAAAAATGTAACTAAGCACGCTATTATAATCTTTATGACTATTATTTAAGACCTTCAAACTAATTTATATATAAAATATTTTAAGCGATTTAGTGGTAATAACTGTGTACGACTGGACCGTCCATAAGACCAGAATACTGCTAACATTTTAATTTATGAAATAATATTGTTAGTATCCGTCTTTATTTCACACCACTATTTTTTAATAACAATTTCTTTCTTATTTAATCGTAAGTACATATAAGAAAAAAAATTTCAAGAAAATATAGTGCGAATTAAAGAAAGGTGCTAAAATACTAAGCAAAAAATTTAAATTTTGTGAGTTCTGCACAAGACACAAAGAAGAAATTCTAAACTAATAATGCTAAAATTGCTTATATATCAAGTAATATCGAGCAATATCAGTATTAATGTTAGATAATTATTAATTTTACAAATGCACTAGCTATAATACAGGTATATTTAATGTTCTAGAAAAAATAAATTTACGTAAAAAATATTTTTTTTTTCTTTAAAATTCAGAAGTATTCATTAATTTTGAATAAAATACACACTTTAAATTTATAAGTTGTTTGTAAGTAAAAATAAAGTTTTAGCTTAAAGATTAAATATCATTTTTAAATGTATCAAGATAATATCAATATACTGTATGAAAGATTAATTAATTAGAATTTGTTTTATGTTGTATAATCGAATTAGCATTTTTCCAATACTCATCTCAATTTCGTAATTAGTGTATCCAATATTAATTATCGGAGAGAAAGTATTCTCTTAGACATGCTATAAATCTATAATACAATAGCAGAACAAACATATTTTAATTAAAAATGTTTTTAATTTCAGATGCATGCAATCGTTATAAATATTATGAAAAAGTAGTTAAAAAATCTCAGTAAAACCATAGATTGGCACTGACATAATTATTGAAATATCTATAAAAGGGCACAATTTATTTAATATAACAAGTATGAAACGTGTTTTTTATGTATTTTTATAAAGAAAAGTACAGTATTCCAAAGTAGGATAATATATTTTTAAAACTTTATTATTCCTAATACTGTATAATTATATCAATTTTTAGAGCATTTCATGACTCTGAAATGTTTCTTAATCGCATCGAAAAAAATAGTGGATGCTTATAAAATTATTGTTAATATATATATATATAAGATAAAGCTATTAGAGTTTGCGCACAATTCAACAAAATGATGTAAAGAATCCAAATATTAATTTTTTGCTAAACGTTTGGTGCATAACTATGAATTGATCTTTCTTCTATGCATTTACATTGATATTTTGTTGCATTTTTGCGATTAAAAAAAAAAAAAAAAAAAAAAAAAAAAACATTAAGAAAAACCGAGAGAGCTATTTTGCCTCCTTATAGGGTAGGCATACTTGCCAACATACTGATTAATATTCCGTAGTACTGTTAGCCCCGCCTTCTTTTTCACACCAGTATATTTTTAGAGTATTTTTCTTCTTATTTAATCGTAATTGCATTTGGAGAATATTGCTCTAAAAATGTACTGGTGTGAAAAAAGGGCGTGACTAACAATACTACGGAATATTAATTAGGATGTTGGCAAGTATGGGTAGGAGATATTGCGCGCATGGTTAGGAGAGATTGCGCTTAATTATAACTACAATTACATTATCAGTAATAATAATTCACTTAAATGACATTATTGTAAGGTATTTGCAAACAAATATTTTTTCATTGGGACTGGATATTTCAATTCATTAATTTAAAAAAATCAGAAAAATAAAAGAAATTTAAAAATAACTGCTAAAATTTATTTAAAAAAGAAGAAAGAAAGAAAGAAACAGTGAAAATAACAAAATTAGATAAAGAACAAGACCAGAAAATAATATTAAGTTACTAGTTATCAAGTTAAACTTCAAATTAGTAAATTACCTTTTCAGCTAGGATGGTTTCTTGTTTGCTGACCGAATTTCTCGTTGTCCACAATCATTGCACATATTATTGTGCATGTGAAGTTATTATGCAACCACCTGCCATAAGTGAACCTGTTCGAGATAAAGTTCGAACAGGCATTTCCGAGAAAAAAAAAAAAAAAGTTAGCCCACCGTGCGTGCAATGATATGTGGCTAGTCCGCCCATATTTAAGCGCAGAATACGCCCACCATTTACAATTTATAAAGTTTTTTTCCTCAAAATCTTTCGCCAAAAAATCATTTACGTTTTAAAATCCTTTAAGCTTTAAAATTCTTTACGCTTATTTTATTTATTTTATTTTATTGAAAGTTAGACGATTACATTCCTTAAAAAGAAGATTGAGTAAGCTGATATTTTTTGCTTGCATTTAGTTTTATCTCTTTCATTTAAGCAGACGACAGCTGCAGAAAACTTGAGCATTATACTTGAAAGTATTGCAAATTTAAATAGATTTACAATAAGTAAAAATACTAAATAGATATACAATAAGCAAGACATACTTTGCCCAAAAATGTTTTGGCCCGGGCAAGGGGGTGGTAGGAGTGCAGTTAGGGAGTGCAACTTTAAAATTTCTAAAGTGAAGGTATGTTTCGTGATACATCCCGAGAAACGTCTCTTCAAGACAATAAATTTGGTAGAAAGAGTTTTGTCCTGCAGTGATTATTAAAGAGAATACATAAGTATAAAATCCACATTTCAAAAGTCTAAAAACTCATGTATCTCCTTTAAAAATCATTGTTTTGAAGAGACGTTTCCAGGAATGTATCACAAGACATACCTTCCTATTTGAAATTTTAAAGTTGCCCTCCCTAGCCCCCCCCCCCCCCGGGCCCAAACATTTTTCACCAAATGAGGTCTCTCTCAATTCATTAAGTATGTGTTTCGACATTTTTTAAAATTCCGACTCATTTTCAAGTTAGGAGGGTGTGTGGGACTTTTGGTACACCCTGTATATATTTATATATATATAAAAAACCTGGATGACGGAGTTCACTGGGTCTCATTGTAATAATCATTCGCTGTGTAGATACTTCGATTTCTTTTCAGGTAATTATATTTAAGATTTGTTTGCTCAGGGCAGAGCTCAGGTTAACAATGAAAGCTAATTCTCCTGGAGATAAGAAAAATTTAAATAGAATTATCATATCAAGTACTTTTTCTTATCAAAATCGTTCAAGTACGTTCCTAGAAGACGAGATTTCCGCTGTATATTGTTCTATTGCAGTGACAGCTGGTTTTTCCGAAGAATAAGATAAATGAGACAGCTTTTCAGATAATGGATAATTTTTTTTTTGTATTAATCTTTCCAGTAACTTCTAAGAAAACAAAGTTTTAGCCGCATTTCACCTGGGTGATGTGCGAGTTATCAGTGAACTCTAATTACAATGAAGATGAGGCATATTCCAGATCGAAATGCCATCTGAAATATAAAAAACTCTAAATATTTATAAAACTCATTCAAGGAATTAAAAAAAAAAAAAAAAAAAAGTTGCCGTATTCATTAGAGGAAGCGCGGGTTACCTGTAAACACTAAATGTTCTAAAGAGAATGTCAGACTTTTGTACTTTATACTCAATTGTAAACTCTTTTTTTTTTTTCTTTTTTTTTTAATCATTCCAGTAATTTCTGTGAAAGAAAGTTTTAGCCGTATTTCTCCTAGGTGATGGGCGAGTTAACCGTGAACGCTAATTACAATGCAGATGAGGGATATTCCAGATCGAAATGTCATCTGAAAAATAAACAAACTATAAATATTTATAAAAGTCATTCAAGGAATTAAAAAAAAAAAAAAAGAAAAAAAAGTTATTGCCATATTTTTTGGAGAAAGCGCAGGTTACCGGTAAACACTAAATGTTCTAAAGAGAATGTCAGACTTTTATACTTTATACTCAACTGTAAACTCATTTTTTTAAAAAAATCATTTTAGCAATTTCTAAGAAAACAAAGTTTTATCCGTATTTCTCCTGGGTGATGTGCGAGTTAACCGTTAACGCTAATTACAATGAAGATGAGGGATATTTCAGATCGAAATGTCATCTGAAAAATAAACAAACTCTAAATATTTATAAAAATCATTCAAGGAATTAAAAAAAAAAAAAAAAAAAAAAAAAAAAAAAATGTTGCCATATTCTTTGAAGAAAGCGCGGGTTACCGATAAACACTAAATGTTCTAAAGAAAATGTCAGACTTTTGTACTTTATACTCAATTCTAAACTGAAAAATCGCAAAATCTTATTTTTTATCAAAATCATTCAAATAGTTAATGAAAAAAACCTATGTCTCTTATATATTTCGCTGCATGTGAAATGAAGATTAATAGTAAAATGTAATTTTCATGAAGAGCCCTTAATGCTAATGTTTAACAAAACCATTAGAGTCATTTCCTAGAAAGTTTCTGAAGTAGTTTTGATCTCGGAAAAGTGAAGGCTAATTCTTAACATAAACTTTCCTGAAGATAAAGAAAATTCAATTTAAAATGTCATCCTAAAAAAATACCAAGCCTTAAATATTTATCAGAGTCGTTCGAGAAATTTCCAAGAAAACTAAATTCCAGCAATATTTCGCCACAGTGGAGGGTTAACACAGCAATGAACGCTAACTTTCCTCGAAACGAGGAAAGTTGGCTAGATTTCTCATTAAAAAAAAAAAAAAAAAAAAAAAAAAAAAAAACTATGTTTTTATTAAAATTCTTCGATTTACGTCTAAGAAATCCAAGTTCCTGCCATATTTTGCAATGGGTGGAAAAGAATTAACAGTATAACAGTAAACGCTGATGTTCGTTAAGATGAGGATAAATTAGACGGATTTGTCATCTTAAAAATACACTTAAATCTAAGTTTTTAACAAAATCGCTAGGGCCACTTTCCATACACAAAGTTTCAGTCATATTTTTCAACGGGAGGAATAAGGGTAGAGAGGGAAAGATAATTTTCCAGAAAAAGAAAAAAAATCAGATGGGTTTGTTGTCTCAAAGCCGCATTATTTATAAACTTTTATAAAAACCATTTGAACCATTCTCGAGCAAACTCAAAATAAACCCAATTTATGCCACAATTTTCAACGGTTGGAGTAATGAATTTAATAAATAAAACACTTTGAGACACGTATAAAAGTTTTAAAAAACATATATTTAATTAAAAAAATCACATATTTCTAAGCTTTTCGCCCTGAAAAGCAGGGCATCATCAGGAAAACTACATGTTTGTTTGTACAGTGTGCAGCTGTGTTACAAATATATATACATCATAAATCAGGTTAAAGTTATAGTTGCATCGCTACTTTGATACAAAAAAAAAAAAAAAAAAAAAAAAAAAATTATATTTCATCTGTTGGAGCCATTCTACATTAACACTGAAGCAACACTTGATTACTGCGACTTGCGTTGAAAAAAGTTTTGGATGGCTATTGGAAAGGCTGGCGTGGTGGTCACATCAAGGTGAAGAAAACTTGTCGAGCAGTGGTAGAGTCATTCTGTTGGAGGAGTCTGAAACACTGGACTGGCGTGAACATCTGATAGAAGAAACTTGTACGAAAACTTGTAGTAGGAAGGAATCAAACTTTGCACACAAACTGTGGAGGGGAACATGAAACTTGGAGAGGCGGAAACAATCGTTGGAGAAGGCTGCAGCAGCGTCCATAGAAACTTAAATGAAACTTGAAATTGATGAGGTTACATACTGAACTGGAAAAATATAAATGCAAGTTAAATATCTGGTTGTATAATATAATTCCAAATTTTAGGTAGGAATGCTGCATCCTTAGAATTAATAACATTAGGATATTTTACGATATTTACTGCTTCTGAAATTAAGAGTTCAGATATATTTTGTGGAGTTGAAATTATTTCTGCTTCATCCCATAGGGGTATAGCGCCGGAGTTATTGTAGATGAAATTAGCTAGTGCAGAACTTCTTTCTTCTTTTACATTTTTTATATGTTCCTGGATTCTTCTATTAAGAGTTCTTTTAGTTTGTCCAATATAGAAAAATATTTCATTATGCAATTGTATCGGAATTTTATAAACCTCTCCAGTGGGTCTAGTATGGTCACGATCTTTTATACTCAGTTGTTTAATAGTTAAAGGTGAACTATAGGGAATTACAATGTTAAATTTCCGAAAAATATAATGTTTAAAATTATCGAAATCTTTACTATAAACAAGACTATTAGTGAATTTAATTTTAGGGGTTAATGTAGAAAAGTTGCTAATTGGAGGAAAAAAGAGTTCATTTTTTATTTTATTGAACATCTCAATTATAGTAGTTTTTTTGTATCCAGCGTCCCTACCAATTTTAATAATTTTATTTAATTGTTGATTTTCACTGAATTGAAAGGAGGTATAATTAATGGCACGAAATATGTAAGAATTAAAAAAAAAAAAACTTCTCTTCTCTTTT
The DNA here is from genome assembly GCA_963930645.1 of Salticus scenicus. Classification (NCBI taxonomy): domain Eukaryota; kingdom Metazoa; phylum Arthropoda; class Arachnida; order Araneae; family Salticidae; genus Salticus; species Salticus scenicus. The sequence continues at coordinate 37,257,749 of OZ005655.1, read as the reverse complement.
TTTCATCCTCAAAAAAATAAAAATAGAGTTAGATCGTTCAAAATTGGTAAATAGAGGTTTTCGATACTTACAAATCGATTGCGGATATTTTCGAATTTGTAAAATTATTAGGAGGGGCAGGAAGGGGGGGTGGGGTGGTAAGGGGGGGGGGCTATGGGCAAAAACAAATAGAAATACAGTTAGACCGTTCAAAATCGGTACAGATAGGTTTTAGAGGCCTCTAAGTCGAATGGGGATATTTTCGAAAGTGTAAAGTTATTAGGAGGGGAAGGAAGGGGGTAGGGGGCGATGCAAAAAAAAAAAAAATAGAGTTTGATCGTTGAAAATTGGTACATAAAGGTTTTCGATAACTACAAATCGATTGCGGATATTTCCGAATTTGTGAAATTATTGGAGGGGCGGGAAGGAGGGGCGGAGGGGAAAAAATAAAAATAGAGTTAGATCGTTCAAAATCGGTACAGATAGGTTTTAGAGGCCTGTAAGTCAAATGGGGATATTTTCGAAAGTGTAAAGTTATTAGGAGGGGAATAGAAGGGGGTAAGGGGCGATGCAAAAAAAAAAAAAAAGTAGAGTTAGATCGTTGAAAATTGGTACATAAAGGTTTTCGATACCTACAAACGATTGCGGATATTTTCGAATTTGTAAAATTATTGGGAGGGGCGCAAAGGGGGGCGGAGGGGAAAAAATAAAAATAGAGTTATATCGTTCAAAATCGCTAAATAGAGGTTTTCGATACCTACAAATCGATTGCGGATATTTTCGAATTTGATTGGTACAGATAGGTTTTTGAAGGCTGCAAGTCGAATGGGGATATTTCGAAATTGTAAAGTTATTAGGAGGGCCGGGAAGGGGGGGCGGAAGGGCAAAAAAATTAAAATAGAGTTAGATCGTTCTAAATTGGTACATAGAGGTTTTCGATACCTAGAAATTGATTGCGGATATTTTCGAATTTGTACAATTATTGGGAGGAGTGGGAAGGGGGGTTACTACTGATAACAAAAAATGCGGATATTTTCGAATTTGTAAAGTTAATAGAGGTTTTTGATACCTACAAATCGATTGCGGATAGTTTAAAATTTGTAAAATTATTAGGATAGACGGGAAGAGGAGGGAGGGGGAGAAGGGGCAAGAGTATAGAAATAAGAGTTGTTTTCACTTATCTCACGAAGGCGAATTTTTGGTGTATGTGTACCCGAAAGACAGTTTAATAAAATTTTGTGATTTTTTTACGGAGAATTCGGCAGAAAATGTTACAAGTTATCGCAAGAAGACGATTTTTTGGTATATGGGTTAGTTATGTGTACCCAACATACACTCTAATAAAATTTTGGAAATTTTTTACGGAGAAGACGACAAAAAATAATTTTTTCCGATTTCAATGATTTTTTTTTTTTTTTTATTAATAAGTTAGATTTAATTTTGAGAGTTCCTTTTAATATAGTGACTTGCGAAATGGGCAAAGGCTCCTAAGAAACATGATTTCACAAGACCCTTCCTATCTCAATGAAATTTCAGGATTTTCTTTTCTTTTCTTTACTTTTTTTAATTATGTGATAAGTATATTAAATACTGCATATCAATTTAGAATGTCTGTACCAAAAGGCATCTAAGCGCCTTTAAAAGCTAATACAAATTAATATTATGGCAGTCTTCATTCGTATTCAGTCAGAGTACTTAAGAATATTTTATTTTATTTAAAATGGAAAAATATGAGTAGATTTTAAAAGTAACGCTAAAATGGGTAAATTTATATTGGCGAGGTTACTAGTGATAACAAAAAATTTATCGTCTGCGAAAGATAGTTGGTTGTTAGGTTGGATGAATAAAAAGCATTACTTTAGATATCGTTTGCATTTATCGTCTGCAGATTATTATTAACTACTATATCATCTGCAGATTGTTTTATTTTTATTTTTTTTAGAAATTTACATTTCTTAGTGGCAGTTTTCTTATGCTATTTTGATTTTCTTTATACATTTGTTTTATGAATAATCAAATAGCGTTCGAAGAGATTCGTGTTCCGCACAATTATTGAACAACAGAACGTTTATTTTTTGTAAGTGCGATCTTATTTAGTCATTTTTTGCAACAGTAATATGCATCTATTATTGTAATAATATCCTGTATTTCTACATTTAAACTTTTATTATATTGATGAAAAATTAGTGTGGTTCTTCAAATATCATCATAAATAACGCATTTTCGCAACATTAATATCTTCAGTGATTTATTGTAATATTGAAAATATCAAACATATTAAAACATGAAAATGTTAGTAATTGAAAGAATGCTGCCACATGGAACATATAGAATATATTGAACATATTGAAACATTGATCATATTGAGTAAATGGCACAATGCCGTCTATTGTTTTTTAAATATTTAACGCAAATTGTGCACACACACTTCAGTAAGTAATATTTAAATTATTGCAATATTATTTCATATTTATATATATAAATTATCTTATTTAGTCATTTTTTGCAACAGTAATATGCATCTATTATTGTAATAAAATCCTGTATTTCTACATTTAAACTTTTATTATATTAATGAAAAATTAGTGTGGTGTTAGAAATATCATCATAAATAACGCATTTTCGCAACATTAATATGTTCAGTGATTTATTGTAACATTGAAATTATCAAACATATTCAAAAATGTAAATGTTAAGTTAATGGCCGAATGCTGCCACATTGAACAGATTGAAACATTGATCATATTGAATAAATGGCAGAATGACGTCTATTGTTTTTGAAATATTTAACGTAAATTGTGCACAAACACTTTAGTGATATTTTAATTACTGCAATATTATTTCATATTTATATCTATAAATTTATATATTTACGAAAATTTAGTATGGCTTATGGAATTTTGAACATTAATGGCACAATGACGCCACATGCCATTATTCAAATTATTGGTGACGGAGCTTGCCTGTTTAGGGCAATATCTTTTGTTTTGTATGACACTCAAGTGATGGCCAGACAGGTACGTCAAAAGATAGTTTTGTTATAGTCACTGGGAAGAATTTTCTATCATGTCACATGACAGCGATGGAAATAACTACAGTAGTTCTACTGAGTATTTTATTGATATATCTCGCTGTGATACTTATGGAGGTTTGTGGGAATTAGTAGCAGCAGGTCAGATATTTTTTTTTCAGTGTTCGAGGTATATCTCAATGGACAGCTGTACGAAAAATTTGGTGTAGAAGGGAATCCCGTAAAGAGACTGCGTTTTAGTTCGATGGGAAATCTATCTTATGGACACTTTGATGTTTATTTGCCTCCTGAAGATAGGCTCACTACAAACATTTCTCAAACTGCTGACTATGGTATAATACCCAGATCTCACAAACATACTAAAAAACGTCGTGCAGATTCACAAACATAATTAGAAAAAGACAGCTCATAGAATCTGCTACTAAATATCAAGTAAAAAAAAAAAAAAATCACACAGCAGCAATAGCTAAGTATTAAAAAAATCATCCAGAGCTTAACAAAGCAGCCAAAGCTAAGTATCAACGAAATCACCCACAGCTTCACAGAGCAGTCAAAGCTAAGTATCAACGAAATCACCCACAGCTTCACAGAGCAGCCAAAGCTAAGTATCAACGAAATCACCCACAGCTTCACAGAGCAGCCAAAGCTAAGTATTAACGAAATCACCCACAGCTTCACAGAGCAGCAATAGCTAATTATCAACAAAATCACCCAGAGCTTCACAGAGCAGCAATAGCTAAGTATCAACAAAATCACCCAGAGCTTCACAGAGCAGCAATAGCTAAGTACCAACAAAATCACCCAGAGCTTCACAGAGCAGCAATAGCTAAGTATCAACAAAATCACCCAGAGCTTCACAGAGATGCCGTTCGTAAACATGAGAAGAATAATCCGTGTCGGCGATGGGAAAGGCAATTGCGTCCATGGAAAATTAAAGCTTTTTCTGGGATGAAATATGACTCAGAGGTAGCTTATGAAGACGATAAAATCGTATCATTGGGTGTTATGAATCATACATGCGTATTCTGTAATGCCCTTAAGTTTAAAGAAGAAGCTCCTGGTATGTGTTGTAGTACTGGTAAAGTGCAGCTTCCACCTTTCTTTCCTCCGCCTCAGCCGCTCTATGATTTAATCACAGGTCTGCATCCGGAGCACATACATTTCATGGATCGTATTAGAAAATACAATGGCTGCTTCCAAATGACTTCTTTTGGAGCGAAACAAATTATAGAAGATCGGTTTATGCCCACTTTCAAAGTGCAGGGGCAGGTATATCATTTGATTGGTAGTCTGCAACCTTTGCCTGAACAAGACCCTCAATTCCTACAGATATATTTTGTTGGGGATGATGAGAGAGAGACACAATTAAGATGCAACAAATTCCCTGATGTAAAGCAAGTCCTGGTAAAGCAATTGCAGGTAATGTTGCACCACAATAACCCGTACATAAAGGACTTAAAAACTACTCTCGAGAAAGTACCTGAAAATTGTAAAAGTTTTGAAATTGTAATACACGCTGATAGGAAACCAGCCAATGCTCACAGAGGACGTTTTACGGTGCCAACAGCAAGCGAAGTAGCAGTGGTCATAGTTGGACAGCAATTTGATAAGCGAGATATTATTTTACAACATCGTGATAACAAATTACAACGTATTAGCGAACTGCACCGTTCATATGACACCTTACAGTACCTGCTACTTTTCTGTTGTGGTGAGGATGGTTACTCCATTGACATTTGCCAAACTGATCCAAAAACGAAATTACCCCTTCAAAAAACAGTTTCCGCACTGAACTTTTATTCCTACCGTATTATGATCAGGCAAAATGAAACTAACCATTTACTGTACTGTCGATCACTTTTTAGTCAGTACTTAGTTGATATGTACGCAAAAATTGAGACAGAACGATTTAATTTTATCAGAAGCAACCAAGCGCAATTAAGAGCTGATAGTTGCATACATCTTAGAGATGCTATAGGAAGACAAGATACGTATGTCGCTCAGCTTGGCCAAATAGTAGTGCTTCCGTCATCTTTCACTGGATCACCGCGATATATGCAGGAAAAGACTCAGGACGCTATGACATATGTTCGCTATTACGGTCGTCCTGAGTTATTCATTACATTTACGTGTAATCCTCGATGGAAAGATATTGCAAATGCATTACTGCCTGGGCAAAAACCCTACGACCGTCATGATATAATAGCTAGAATATTTCACCTAAAAGTTAAGTCGTTAATGTCGTTGCTAACGAAATGGAATTTGTTTGGGGAAGTCCGTTGTTTTATATACTCTGTTGAATGGCAAAAACGCGGTTTACTTCATATACACATTTTGCTGTGGTTACAACAACGGATTTCTCCAGATAAAATAGATAGCGCTATTTGTGCAGAGTTACCAGACCCTGTGAAAGATCCTCTGTTATATGAAATTATCAAGACCAATATGATCCATGGGCCTTGCGGTAATTTAAATAAAAAGTCACCCTGTATGAAAGAAGGTAGTTGCAGAAAGAAATTTCCTAAACATCTCCTTCAAGAAACTCAAACAGGAGAAGACGGATACCCAAAGTACAGACGAAGATATCCAGGAAAGGGTGGTTTTACAGTAGAAATCAAAAGTGCGATCCTCCACAACCGCTGGGTAGTGCCATATAACCCTGTGCTCCCGTACTTTCAATGCTCATATTAACGTTGAGTATTGTAACTCCGTGAAATCTATAAAATATATATGTAAGTACGTTAATAAAGGGAGTGATCAGGCAGCATTTGCTCTTGAAAATGAAAAGGATGAAGTCAAACTCTATGAAAGTGGACGATACATTAGCTGCTCCGAAGCTGTATGGAGAATTCTGGCTTTTCCCATCCTTGAGAGGTCCCCGACAGTATTTCATCTTGCTGTGCATTTGGAAAATGGTCAGCGAGTCTATTTTAATCCGAATGTTTCCAATAACTGGACAAGTATCGTTAACAATCCACCAAAAACTACACTTTTAGCATTTTTTAACTTATGCCAAACAGATGATTTTGCGAAAACACTTCTTTATGTTGAAGTTCCATCTTACTACGTGTGGAAAAATAATAGATTTGAAAGAAGAAAACGTGGAAATGACGTCAGTGGATGGCCAGGAGTAAAAAAAGATCAGGCTTTAGGTAGGGTATATACCATTCACCCTAATAACTCCGAATGTTATTATCTTTGGCTTTTACTTCATAAAATCCGAAGCCGACTTCTTTTTTAAAATTGAAAACTGTTGAAGACACATCTCATCCCACATACCAGTCAGTATGTAAAGCTTTAGGCTTGCTAGAAGATGAAAAGCACTGGGATGCAACTATGGAGGAAGCTGCACTGTGTGATTCTCCATTAAGATTAAGAGAACTTTTTGCAGTAATGTTAGTATTTTGCCATTTATCAGGTGCTTTGAGTATTTGGTTGAAATACAAGGATAGCCTTTCAGAGGATATACGACGTCGAATGGAGTTACAGTTACAAGATGCGAATGTTAATCTTATTTTAAATGAAATATACAATAAATGCTTGACTTGTATTGAAGATACAGTATTATCTCTGGGAGGTCAATGCATACAGCAGTATGGTTTACCTCAAACATCAAGAAGTGAAACTATCATACAAAATAGGGACTATCTCCGGGAGATAAGCTACGATCCGCATATTTTAGCGCAGGTTGTATCTAATAACGAAAATTTGTTAAACGATCAGCAGTTAAATGTTTATAACCAAATTCTAGAGAGCATCGAAAAGAGCTCCGGTCAAAAAAAAATTTCTTAGATGCTCCTGCGGGTACCGGAAAGACATTTTTAATAAATCTTTTATTGGCCAGAATAAGAAGTAATCATGGGATAGCTTTGGCTGTTGCCTCTTCAGGCATTGCGGCTACGTTGCTTGAAGGTAAAACAGCTCACTCTGCCTTCAAATTGCCCTTTAACATGATGCGAGTAGAAAAACCTATATGTAATATTTCTAAACAGAGTAATGTGGCCCAAGTTTTGAAAGAATGTAAATTAATAGTTTGGGATGAATGCACAATGGCCCATAAGGGCGGATTCGAGGCTGTAAACAGAACACTACAAGATATAAGAGGAAACAGTGGCTTAATGGTAAGAATTACTGTGTTGCTAGCTGGAGATTTCCGACAAACATTACCTGTAGTACCTAGGGGTACACGTGCAGATGAAGTAAAATATTGCTTAAAATCTTCATATTTATGGCCACACATCCGAAAACTCGCACTTAATAAAAATATGAGGGTTCCTTTAAGAGGTGATGCATCTGCTGAGCTCTTTACTGACATTCTACTTAAAATAGGCGAAGACAACTACCCTGCACTGGAAATCACCATCCCTTCAGATTTGGGTATAATAGTTACCTCTCTGAAAGATTTAACTCACAGAATATGTCCTGATATATGTAATATCAAGTTTAAGCTAATAGAGTGGTTGAGTGAGCGTGCTATATTAACTCCAAAAAACGATAAAGCAGAAGAAATTAATAATATTTTATTAAATGCATTTGAAGAAAAAGACATAGTATACAAGTCTTTTGATTCAGTAATACGAATGGACGATGCCATCCACTACCCTGTAGAATTTTTGAATACTCTCAACCCCTCTGGTTTTCCATCACATAAACTCTTTCTGAAAATCGGAGCACCTGTGATATTACTAAGAAATCTCAATCCTCCTAAATTATGCAATGGTACTAGACTACAAGTCAAAGCTCTGCATAAAAACATCATAGAAGCCACTGTGATCACTGGGTGTGCTCGAGGAGAGACAGTTTTCCTTCCGAGAATACCATTCATTCCTTCGGAATATCCATTCGAATTTAAGAGAATACAGTTTCCTGTCAAAGTGTGTTTCGCCATGACTATAAATAAATATCAAGGACAGTCACTAAAGATTGCCGGCATAGACTTAAGAAATTATTGTTTCTCACATGGACAACTCTATGTTGCCTGTTCTAGAGTGAGCTCTGCAATTAGCCTGGTCATCTTAGCCCCAGAAAGCAAAACCAGAAATGTTGTTTACAAAGAGGTACTGGGCTAAATTAAAGGCATTTTTTCTTATTATTAAATGGCAGTAGGCAAGGGGTCCTGCAATAATAATTAAAACTCCCCTGGCAGCAGGCAAGGGGACCTGCCATTATAATTAAAACTCCCCGAGAGAAATGACGCATGGCGACCTCCACGTGGTATTTCTTGGGTAACGCTAACAGCCATGCAAACTTTAAGGCCCGATAAATCAAATGAGGATATTTACGAAAATATAGAATTATTAAGAGGGTGGGAACGGTGAGTGTAGGAACAATCGCGCCGTGCAGTGGGGGTCCAGATCGATTATCCCACCGAAGAGAGAAGAGTTTTTTTGTATTTTATACTTTTTACCTTTTGATAATATAGTCATTCATTAAGATTGTCGAACATAAATGTGCGCGCACAGCGCACAATGGCCTGCGCTGCCGAAGGCAGTGGGAACCGGTGCGGCATTTTTCCTGATCAGATTTTGTTTATCTTTTTTTTTTTTTTTTTTTTTTTTTTTTTTTTCACATGATAAAAATTAATGCAATTTTGAGAATTAATTAATTATACTGATTCATTTAAAAATAGGGACCAGCGAAGCGGGCTTAGCCTGCTAGTATATGTATATATCTATATAAATAAACAGAAGTATGTGTGTGTGTGTGTGTGTGTGTCTTGTGTTCATATTACTGATCGCAGAGTTACAAAACTTGGCAGATGGGTCGCTGGGACCCTCCAAGTGTGCACTTCCTCGAAATGTTTTCGAATTCGAATTTTATTATTATTATTTTTTTTTTTTTCAGTTTTACCCATTAACTTCTCTGCTTAATTTTCTAAAATTTATTCTTCCAATTTAATCGTCTGTATTTCACAGCATTTTTATTACACTTTTTATTAATATTTTATTTAATCATTTAAAATGAAAGCGAAATCTTTTTTTTTTTTTTTTTTTTTTTTTTTTTTTTAATTTATTTTCTTTTTTACTATTACATTTGTGGAAATCAAATGGTAATACAATAGAAAAAGAATTAACATATTAAATTTTAAGTTAAAGAAATATTTATGACAATTACGTATACGTAAAACTTTTATAATATATAAAACTCTTTATTTTTCATATTTTTAATTAACTCTATCAAGAAAGATTTTTTTTTTTTTTTTTTTTTAATTTTTAGTATTTATTGGTAGAAAATGGTATTGTACAAAGGATTAAACTTATCAAAATTTAAATTTAGTTAAAATTTATTTATTTTACATTTAATTCCCTTTAAAGGTAAATATACGTTTTATTATTATTATTATTATACTTATCGGAAGCAAATGGTGATATATTGTAAATAGCAAGCGCTATAATTTACATAGCGTAAAAATTAAAGTACTTAATATATGCTGAGATACAGCCATATCTTTAAAATCGTAGTTATTGAATAACATCAGCTCCACTTGTTGTCGATAAATACTTAAATTGAAGTGCTAGTCAAGACGTTACTGCAGGCAGTGGGAACCTGGACCAAGTGCAGGGCAGGTAGGGAAAAGCGCTGCCGTAGGCAGCAGGTTGTCGAAGCAAGGTTTAGATCGATGTCAATGCATTTTTTTTTTTTTTTTAATTATAAAGTAATATGAAAATAGGGGAGACTTGGGTACAATGGACCATGGGGTAAAATGGAGCAATCCTATTATTTATTTTATTTATTTCTATGCTTCGTATTTTGGCACATAGATAATAGCACTGTAGTGATGAAAGTTTTCTAGCAACTTCATGCCTAACTGACAATTTTGATCGTGAAATTTAGTTTACAGTAGCCAAAAGAAATTATTTTTGTTAATTATTTTTTCTTTTCATTATTCAAGAATTATGATCTGGAAGAGTATCACAATAAAGAGATCAGGACACATACTATTACATTTAATCTCATTAAATATTTTTTTAAAGAATTTGCTATTTTTTTATTATTTATTTATTTATTTATTTATTTATTTTTTTTTGTTAGAGTTCCACATGAGATAAATGGACCAGCAGGAAATGGGGTACAATGGACCATGGTCCATTTTAGCCAGGTTCTCTCTCATATATATATATATATAAGTTGAACATTGTATGTCGATTTAAGAATTAGTAAACTTATTAACAAAATCTGCATTTTTGAAGTGTTATCTATAAATCATACTCACAAATTTCAAAGTTAACCTTAATCAGATCTATTATATCTTCAAAAAATAAATAAGTAAGCAATTTACTTTGAAGTTTTTTTTTCTAGCTATTTTTAATAAACATTCAGTTACTTGTAAATACTTATAATTTCAGTTTTTAGTACTAATAGAATACAAGTGTGTAGATAAATTTTCCTCAAAAATTTGATGAAAAAGACGGTTTTACTTTTTGTTGACTTAATCACATAAATGAATGATCTGTTTCTGTGTGATTCATGCAACGAAAACCTAATCTAGATATTTACATTTTTCTTGAAAGCTTTGATGAATCTTTTGTCAATTTTCGAGATAGCAGACTTTCAGTGATACAAAAATCTTTTGGTTTATCGCTTTCTAATTTTAATGTCATTAATATTACGTTATTTGTTTGAACCTAAGACATAAATAAACAAATATAGTGTATTCTGCATTTTCTACTATTAAAAGACACATTACATTAATGTACTTTTTTAATTTTACCTGTGGTCCATAGTACTCCATTCCATGGACCATTTTACCCCGGGATTAGTGTAAAATGTTCCTCTTTATCAGCTGCTATTAATATATATATATATATATATATATATTAAAAAAAGTAAGTATAATTATTACTTTTGACTTAATGCAATATGAATCCCAATATATTGGTAATATGCACACATATTTTCAACAAACAAAAACCTTTACTTATGAATCTGTTTTTATAATGTAAAAAAAAGTGGTCCATTTTATCCCGTTCTCCCCTATAGTGATTCAAAATTTTTTTCTTTCTATTTCTTCAAATTCCTTCAAATATAACGACCAGCAAAGCGCACGAAGCCTGCTAGTATTAAAATAATGAAGCTTCATTAATATCAGAAACTGAAACTATTTCTTGACAATATTTTTAAAAAGGCTTTGAAAATTCCTAACTGGTTTATGAAACAGAAGAGTGTTTATAAGTATTTTCTTCTATATTAAAGAGAAGAAAATATTGGGCTCGTAAATGTTTTCGACTTCCGGTTTTCAATGGATTTACAAGATTTGAGATGTCCAGAACATGATTTGACGATATTTAGAATGTTTCACTCTGTCTGCGTGCACTACAAATTTTCTGTCAACTCTAACTGAAGAAGTAATGCATAGAATTTTGTCAAACTACATATGTAGATTCCATGTGAGATAAATAAATACCTATAAAATTTTGGTTCATTCATCCTACAGGTGTAACTGTCATTCTGTTGTTTCTTTTTCTTTTCTTTTTCTCAAAACGCACGATTTACAAAGGTCATTCCATAAAAACTGAGAGTAAGATCATAAAAAATCAAGAAATATATTTACAGCAAAAAATACATCATTCTTTTTCAAAATACCTTCCGTCAGATGACATCCAACGGTTCCATCGTTCAACACACTTTTCAAAACAAGAAGAGAAGCCCTTTTCTGGAAGCTGCTTGAAAGAACCCTCCACTGCTGAAATAACTTCAGAATCTGCATTAAATTTTCTGCCACGGAGATTCTCCTTCAACGCCGGAAACAGCCAGAAATAACATGGTGCGAGATCTGGACTGTAAGGGGGATGTAGCATATGATTTTAATATTGCATTTACTAAGATATTTCTGAACAGAAGTAGCGAAATGCGGGCGAGCATTATCGTGATGTAATGTCCAATTCCCTACCAGTTCATGACGCTTTCTCGATATGTGTTGTCGCAAAATTTTCAAAACTGAATCATAATATTCACCATTCACAGTAGTTTTTGGAGGCACAGCATGCTGAGAGATTACACCTTTATGATCAAAGAAAATAATCATCATGACCTTTCCAGCAGATTTGGTTTGTCGGATTTTTTTCGGAGGCGGAGAATCAGTATGTTTCCATACACTTGTTGAGGACATGGTAAGGAGATCATAATGATGCACCCAAGTTTCATCACCTGTTACTACAGTCTTTAGGAGATTTGGATCACTTTGAAGCATCTATTTCCATTCACAACATTGGTTAATTCTTGTTTTCATTTGTTCTTTAGTAAGGTGATGAGGGACCCATCTGGAACAAACAAAGCGAAGCTGTAAATTGTTGCGTAGAATGCGAAATATCTACGTTTTCGAAATGTTTGTTGATGCCGCTATCTCCTCACATGTCATTCGCCGATTTTCTTGGAGGATTTCCCACACAGTGTTAACATTTCGATCATTCATAACACTTTTTAGTCGCCCAGCCTAGGAGCCAGTTCTGCAGACAAACGACCTTTCTTGAAATCGCCATGGCATCTAAAAATCGTAGACTCACCAAAACATTTGTCTTTGTAAGCTTCTTTCATTAACTTAACTGTTTCTGGAGCTGTTTTGCCCAAACGGTAGCAAAATTTTATGACACAACGCATTTCGTTTTTTAAATCTGAATCACTCATCTCCATTTCTGTAGGGTAAATAAAACAGTTCTTTAAACAAGCACGGAAATAGGAAAATAAAATCGTCTGCTTCGTTTAGAATTTTGTATAAACGTACAGTTAACAGTTTGAAAAAATTGCCTGTACTTCTATTTTTTAGTTTCGCGGTGTTGCCACTACGTAAAAAAATAACTCTGTTTTTATGGAATGCCCTTTATTTTTCTGTGTTAATTTACCCTTTTACTAATTTAGTCAAGTGACACTCTTCATAATGATTACTTATTAGTGAGTAATCGGTATGAAATCACGTGATTCCGACTTGATTGCTATTTAAAAAAAAAAAATTGGGGTTTAGTATGTCTGGTTGTTGATTCTATTTTTACTGATTAAAATTCAAAAAAGAGAAAATGTTCCATTATACTGATTGTTATATTAATTATACTTCGCTGTGCAGCGCTTACGTATCATTTAATTAACAGTCATCTCACCAATTATAGCAAGGAGCTATACTGTAGATTTCACTCTTCTGTCGATTCCGACAAATACAGAGATAATAAAGATTTTATTGTACAACGTGTGTTTAATAAAATTATTCAGTGACAATCCTTCCGAATTATACATGATAAATTTAACCTTTTATTTTTACTATGAAAAAATCTACTTTTTCTGGAACATATATTAAGAAATGAAGAAATCTAATATTTTATTTATTTATTTAGTTACTTATTAACGTATGCATACAAACAATAATGAAATAATTATTAGAAATGGTGTAATGCATTGTTGGCCATAGTAATTACCTAATTATTAATGCATATTTTATTAAATAACAGAATAAGTATCTCTGAATTAAAAGTTTCACTTAAAAAAAATAAAATTTGTTAATGATATTTGGTAAAATTACAATAATTTGAGTAAAAAAAAATAATAACAGTCAATACGTACTCTTTCGTAGTAATCATTTTTTTTTTTTTTTTCATTTATCAAGAAATTCGCTTTAAAAATTCTTCCAGCAAGTGCATTAGAGAGAATACAAAGGAGCAAATCAATTTGAATTAAATACCTCATTTCTTAGAAATATTCTTATCTTTTGAGAACAGGCATTCAAAAATTGTGCATTATAGCAGTGAAAGACATTAGTAAACTTAGTGATAATTTTATTCATGTTAAGAAAAAAACGAAATGAAATCATACAATGCTCAATATCAATTCACTGGAAATTTGTCACCTATTATTAAAACTTCCATACAAATATTTCGAGTTTTTAAAACTACATTACATATATTTATTTTTTTATATATTTATTTTTAATGAAAATCATTAAAACCTATCCTGAACTATATTTTAAATTAGACAATGTCTGAAAGTAAATGAAAAATCTATAACTTTTATATTAGATATATCGCCGCCCATACGGTGTGGCGTTTAGCATGCTTGACTGCCACACGGTAGGATTGTAGGATTCCGGTATGAATCCCAAAAAGGCACATTGTCTCTGTTAGAGGAACGATAGCTACACATTGGGTGCTCCTTCACAAAAGGCCATCAGTTTGGCGACGCCCGCCTCCTTCTCCTGCTAATACTTACAAAGGAACTCTTTGAAGTGATAATCTCCGATTTTCTTGAAAAAAATTCTGGCATAAGATTCAATCATGAATGGCATCTTCCTAAAATATTAGCTGCTGAGTCGCAATAGATAAGCTATAAAAAATTATTAAAAATGCAAGCATGTCTGCAATATTTCCAAAAAAGCGCCTGTTTGGCGACTGCATTCCTCGGAATTTCATTGCAATGAAGATTTAATAGATGTAGATGTTCTTCTTTCTATTTGATAGCCAAACGAACTCCATACGCTGTCGAGCACTTCAGAATTCAGAATAATTAACAAAAACCAGATAATTTACCAGATTGAGACTTACTTAGTCGAAATTCTAAATGATATTTAATATTTCAATTAAATAAGCTGTGTCAATAACAATTGCAAGAGCATTAACGCCAAGTTTTTAATAACGACATTTAAAAAATATATGATCAAGACTTTTATATAAATTTAAATAAAATAAAACCTTATATATTAAAACACAAAGCTGTTTTTTTTTTTTTTTTTTTTTTTTTTTTTTTAACTAAAATGAGAGCATTTCGTATCCGAACACATTTTTTTCTTATAAGTCTGATCATTTTATTTGGAAGTACCAACCTTCGACGAACAAGCAACTCAACAGACTATGAGTTGTGTGGATCCAGTATCTCATTAGAGCTACGCAATGAGCAATTGGAGACGATTTATGATTCTACCCTAAAATTCGACCTGTTTGTTGATTGGGTTTAACGTCGCACTAGTACTGCACCATGGGCAATTGGCGACGGTTTGTGATGAGCTTCTGAGGATGGTCTGGTGACATCTGCAGGTGATAAATGATTGCATTCTGCGTACAGTCGGTAACAAAAGTGTCCGAACACTAGCAAAAATTCCTATGCAAAAAAAGTACACTTCATACGGTTTTGTTAAATAATCCTTATCGAATCATGTTCTTACACTGACTAAGAATAGGATTCGACAAGGATTTATTTAATAAAACCGTACGAAGCGTACTTTTTACATAGGAATTTTTGCTAGTGTTCGGACACTTTTGTTACCGACTGTATGTTATTTATTAATATATACATCCGATTTGTATGTTTGACTCGACATCCCCCGCCCCATAACCCTGTAAATTTCGTCGAGATGAGGACAGATATACCATAACCGGATTAAAATACAAAAAATAAAAAAACACACCCTGGGTCAGCTGGGGAGTCGAACCCATTCTTTTACACTTGAAGGCGATTAGCAAGGGTGACATACTCACTCGGCCACAGAGGGTCTGCATTCAGCATAACAATTATTTTTAAAACAACAAGATTTCGCAGTTAATAATTCTATAAAATTCCCTATGAAATTCATTGCGCAGCACTAGTGTGATGTAAAACCCGACCAACCTTATGAAATTCTGTAGCATATTTTTACAAAGTTCTTTATATTATTATTCGTAAACATATATAAAATAAATTGCCAGAAATGTAAGAAGCCATAAAGCAGTAGTTATGCACATATTTTTCCAATTTTAAATAAACCCTCCGTAAAAACTCAAAATTGTAATAGCACATCTAAGGACCATCTCTTAGAATATGTCCCAGACTGTCGCCTTTGCATAGCTGTAGTGCGAATTAAAACTTAAAACCTACTCAACCTCAAATATCTTAAATATTTTAATTTTGATTTATTTATTTGAGTATTAATTTCAATCAACTATTCAAATAATTAAATGTTCAATCAAATATTATAATTCATATTGGTCGCCAATTGCCAACGCAGCACTAGTGTGACGTAAAACGTAGCCAACCAACCTATAAAGGCAGATTAGTTTTTAAATCGTCTCCAAATTTATAGAAATGCACATGCCGAGAGCTTCAAACATTAATTTACTCCAGATTATATATAAACTGGAGTAATGTAAAAGTAACTCTGAAATTGAAATTGCATTATTTTAAATAAATGCAATTTTGAGACATTACATAAAATAATTGAAAATATTGGATCTAACATAAAACATAACGTCACTTTTTCTAAATAGAAATTTCTAGATTTCAGAAAATATCTTGTGTGTTGGTGGGCTTTAATGTCGCATTATAGCTACGCAGTGGGGAATTAAAGACTGCCTTATATTGACACTTAGAGATGTTCCGGAGACATGACATCTTAATTTTTATCTTCCGCGGAGGGAAGGGCTTTATTGCTTCAGTAACCCCTAGAGCGATAGAAAGTACTACCCTCCTATACTTAAACGCTTTAGCATCATTTAAGGAAGGTTAATGTGATTTGGCGATGACTTTTTTCGTATTTGGCGTTCAAAACGTAAAGTTTAATAATTTTTTGCGGCTTTCCTGTCGCGATTCAGCAGCTAATTTTTTTACCAGTGAATTAAGTGCAACATAAACTATATTCTGTAATTTTTTGAAGGAAATCGGTGATTATCACTTGAAAGAGTTCCCTTGTTAGTCGCAAGCAACGAGATAGGTAAAGCAGAGTGCTGATTTAATGAATAAAGGATTAGCTTTCCGTGGTTCAACATGAAACACGTGATATGCACCAATAGATTGCTAAGTTTTGCCCTTTAACGCTATTTTGTGATTTAAAATTTCAATTCGTCAAATTATCATTATTATTAGGTAACACACGACAGTTCTATGACCAAAATACATTGTTTTTAAAATCATTTAATCATTTTTCAACTATTTTACATTATAATAAGTAATAAAATGCTTTTTTTTTTTTTTTTTTTTTTTTCCCTTCATTATTTCCCAACAAAGTTTAAAAGCGTTTATAAAGAAAAGTTACATTTATAAAAGAGCTAAATTTGAAAACAAATAATAATTCCTAAACTATTTTTAAATATTTTATCGGTTAAATTTTGACTATACGAAATAAAAAGAAATAAAATGAAAATTTAAATTATTTAGAACAAAAAATACATTAAATTACGTAAGTAAACAAAAACATTGGTGGTTACAACATTCGCCAAGTATAATCTCCAAGCAGTTGCCATAGAAATTTATTGAAAATAAGCTATAACCAAGTAAACCAATTCATAGAGGGTCTGTCTCACATGACTCATATTGGACCATGTCAGGGTTATCATTTATCACTCTACTTTATTCATCTCGTTGGTCATAAGTGCTGCGCAATTGGTACAAAAAAATGTACTTGAAATATTTGAAGCAAACTATCATAAGATAAATTGATTTCACCAGACTAACTAAATATTTAAGAAGACAATCAATGTCAAACCTAATAAACTAAATACAAACGTGTTATCTTAAATAATTTATAATTTCAATATACTAAAAAAGTACTTTTTCTAAATAAGTTATATAGATAATTTTTTATTGTACTTGGAATATATATATATATATATATATATGTGTGTGTGTGTGTGTGCGTGTGTGTGTCTGTGTGTGTGTGTGTAAGTATATATTTCTAATCACTAAAAGATCATTACTATATATTATGAGTGCATTATTAATACATTTAACTAAGTAAAAGCGATTTAATTTCAGTTCTTAAGAGAATACGATTTGATGTTTTCAATTAAATTATTTCAAAGGAATGAAATCCAATATTTAATTCCATGTATGATTTTATTTAATTGAGTAAAAATTTATAAATAATATATATATATATATATATGTAAATTCTTGATGTTATTTTATACTATAAGTGAAATTATTTAATTAAGTCGTTATTGCAAATAAGTATAAAAATAAAATTGCAGTAATTTAAAATTACAATTAACAACTGACTGAAAAAAAAAATTACTTTTCTAGAAAAATATATTTAATTATTTTTCAGCACTATGTGACTTTATTTTTTATAAACAAATAAAAAAAAATATATGTATAAACCTGGTATGGCATTTACATTACATTTTTCTTATTATGTATTGCTATGAACATATTAAAACAGTTTAAGGTGCAGATTATGAAATGTGTTATGGATGAACTATGCTGATGAATAGAGGTCATAAGCACAAATGAACTTTATGTACAAAACTTTGGATAAACACCATAAACTGCAAGAAACTCGCAACAATAGTTTTGGGTCTAAAGAAAACACGACCCTTTGTGGGGCGAACAAAGTAGGCACGAATGCTGCAATCAAAGCGGCAACGCACAAAACCGTTTCAAGTGAAGATCAAAAACAAATAAAGTTGAATGTAAATATAAATACTGGTGTGATCATAATTATAAAATGAAATAAGAAAATAAATAAACAAATATAATTAAAAATAAAAACTTAAAAAAATGTTTTATTTTTATATTTAATTGATTAATTTATTTTCTTCTTTTTTTTTTATAATTCTGATCACACGAATTCACACATATTTACATTCAACTTTATTTGTTTTTGCTCTTCACTTTTTATCCGCTCAATATTTATATATATATATATATATATATATATATATATAAATACTTTGTGTACACCTGTATTTCTGTGTAGCCCTATATTTATGTACTTTTTTTAAAAAATATTTTTATGTAAACCAATCTTTAACGTTAATCATGCCATATTCTATAGGAAACATACATTTTTCTGCATCTGGATATTATATGTTCATTTCTTTATGACAATCGTAATATAAAGATTGTATATTGTTGGAGAGAAATTGTTAATTTAAGACATTCTCCAAACTGTATCGTACATTGCGTTCATTACCTTAAAGTTACACCCAAGTTCGTTAAATATTTTTAATGGGTCATAAAACTTATCTATCTATTAAGGAGATAACTTCAAATTAAAATAAATTTTCCAAAATAAATAATTCCTTAATTAATAGATATACAAAGAATTTCATTAATAATGCATTTTATTAAATATTTTGGTCTCTTATACAAAACTAATATTTTATTCAATTCAAGTTTAATTTTATTCAACATTACTTTAGGTAGTACTCAGACATGACTAAATAATAGAATAAATGGGGATAGATACAATTAAATATTTTCTTTTTATTAAAATTTGACTCACCCAGATGAGCATTATAGAGGTTATTCCATCGTAAACGGCAGTGGGATAATTCTACTTCTTTCCTCAAGCAAATCATAGAGGACTCATATTTAACAATTCTAGGGCACTTAGAGATCCTGGAATAGGAATACATTTGCAGGCTCCATTCGATAGATTCTGTTCAAAGATGAATCATAGGTGTTTTGGGCTCTTCGGGTTGCTCCTATTTTTCATATCTTGAGATTAAAATTCAAGGACCGTTGATGCGGGAGGAAGCAGTATATCTGGAGAGCTACCGGGAGATTGCACCACCAGGAGATTCCATCACCGTCTCGCCGAAAAATTGACCTCGAAGCCTTCCTCGTACTTCTATAAAAAAAATACTCTTCTTAAGTCGAGGGCTGAAGGGAGAATCTGTGTGAGCGGCGTGCGGGTGGCCTGTCTTTCCCTAGCCTGGAGTTGTTTTTGCGATGCTCCATTCAAGTTTTATGAGTCTTATAAATTTTCCTCTTTCCATCTTTGTTCTATAATGTCACTGGGCAGCCAGCTAGTCTAAGAGATCCCTATCTCATTTTTTTCCCTTCTCCTTCAATTTTACAAGCAGCACTTATAAATTTATCTTATTCTTTTTTTAAAGCAAACAACTTTTTTTTTATCAAAATATTTACATACAGATTAATAATTACTTTCCATTATTCTACCACAAAAAATATTTATACACAAATAGCTATATGCTTAAATGAAAAATCATTTCTGTATCTATATATATCTAAATGTGTAATTTAATTACAACATATATGCTTAACACAAATAAGTTTTATAGTCATAATGTATATAAGGTCTTTTGAGAATTACTGTCTAAATATAAATAGTTTAATTTGTATCTGTTTTAAAGAAGAGTTTTTATTATTTATTTATTTATTGTTTAATATTTATTTGTTTTGTAATTTAAAGCATTTACTTACAAAGAACATTAAATGTATTTAAATATACAGTAAACAAATAAAATTAAATATATGTTTAAAAAAAAAAATAGAAACGTGTACCATTTAAAATTTCTTTAACATTTAAAAATCTATAAAGTAACATAATGATCATATTTTATTTCTTTTACTTAAAAAAAAAAAAAAAAAAAAAAAAAAAAACTTTTATTTTATATATCTTTTTCTTTATGTACACTTGCACATAAATATAGGCTTGTTTAAAAAAGTGATTGAAAGCAAAACATTTTTCCATAAACAGTTGTTTTACAATAATGTAAATGTATTTCAAAGCGATGTGCACCAATGCTTACTTAAAAATCTTACTTTAACTTATTATATCATGCAATAACATATTATTTAAATAATAATTATACGTTACATTTCAAAGTAAATGAAAATTATGAACAACCTATTTACTTTAAAGAAACCTCAATTTTATTATCACTTTTTTTAATTTAGCGAATGGACATTTATATGTTTGAATAACAAAAAAAAAAAAAAAAAAAAAACTCTTTATTATATTCCATAGTAGTTATGTTCTTTCATTGAATAATTATCCGTAATTTAGGATGATAAATAAAATTGAGTAATAAGATTTAGTAAGCAATCATTAATATGCGAGTTTTTAAGAAAGATATTTTTAATTGACTTATTTGATGTTATGCGTTTTTGTACTTGAAATACATATTATGGAATTACAAACATATCACATACATGAGTGACGCTTTTATTTATTTTAGTTTGTATTCATTAAAACATTACAGTCATTAACATATTGTTACAAAATTGTAAATAATTGTGTTTATTTTTGTATAAATTCTTTCAAAGAGGCTTAGTAAGGTGATAAAGTGCTAATTTTGTGCATTTCTAGTCGTTTTAGCGTTAAAATAGCCTTATTTTCCCTTAAAAACGCATTAAAAAGCCACAATAAGGCAGGTAATGGATTTGGCGCCAAATTTGGCGACCTTTTCCCACCTTAGCGAATTTTTGGCGAGAAAATCATTATTAAAGATATACCAAATCTGGAAGCTCTAATCTCACTGGCTGATGAGATACGGAAATTTCTGGAACTTTCCACACTTTTCTACAGGGGTATATAAGGAGCGCTTTCTCGCCAAGGCAGTTAGTTCAGTTCAGTTTTCAGCCAGCTTCGATAGTACTTGTATTGCTTTGAGCTTCTTTGAAAGAGACTTGCTTCAAGTGTTATTGCTATACAGTTTGTACTGTGGATTTGCTATTGACAGCTGTTGTTTACGCTGTGTTTACTGGTTGAATTGAAGCTAATACTTGGTTTATAGACATGTATTTGTCTGGAACTTTCTGTGAATAAATTACTGAATTTTTGTAAGTTTGGCCTTTCATTCTCGGACAACTCACGAACCCCCAAGTACGCAACAATATTTTTATCTAAAAATTTCATAATCATTACACTTTTTTTTTTTTTTTCTCAAAATGCAACAACTTGAATCTAAAGAGAATAAAGAAACTATTTTTAAAAGACACTTTAAAAAATTCTCGTGTGACTCCACTCGGCTTTCCGAACTTTAGGTAATTAACGGTTGTTTAAACTAACGGATTTGCAGATCAGGAGCCATAATGATCTAATTACATTACTCAATACTCAGAAGATAATTTTTATTTATTCCATATTATTTAAAATAATTTATTAATGTATACATATATAAACACATACATATATATTATTAACTTGCTAAATAACTAGATACGTTTTCTAGGGGATTTGCTGCCTGCATCATTTCCAATTGTATCTGCTCCTATATATCTGTATATCTGCGTATCTTTATTTTATTATAATTCATAGCATTGTGTTATGATGTTAAATTCTCATAACTTAAAATACTTGCACGAAATTTCATAGCAAATGAGTTTATTACGTATCGGAATTATTTTGCGGAACCCTGTAAATTAATTACTCTGTACTGACGATTTTATACAGATACCATGTTTTTAAACATCCTAATAACATAACTTTTTTTCACCATGTGTAATTTAGTGTAACCATTTGAAAATGCACGTATAGGAAATATCTTTTGTAGACAGTAATGGTGTACAATTATTTTGTGTTTCCCTGTTAATGAGCCACAAATTTTATATACACTAATAAAACTATAAAAATGTTTCCTTGTAACTCATTAATATCAAAATGTATTTGACATCACTTAAAAGATTACAGAATGTCACTGAAATTCTTTTGCGGTTCCTATGAATAAATTATTTACTCTATACAAACTTTATTCTACATAAAACATACTTTGAAGCATCTTAATGATACATCTTAATTATATTATGTTGAATGCAAAATAAATGCTATAAAATGTGCTTAAATAAAAGCTTGTCCATTGACTCTAATGTTATGAAATTCTGTGAGTGTCTGTAAACTATCCGTAAACATTATGTACATGAATAAGAACTATACGACTTATTTTATGTAACTCAAGACTAATTGCTCGAAATTTGACATAATTAGATTACGTAAGATAGCTGGGACAATTTTTATTAGATACTGTACATAAATTATTTTTTCTAAACACACATTTTTCAAACACGTCTTAAAGCATCTGAATAATGTATGTTTGTTTCATTTACTGGAACGCAGTTTAACCACGTTAAAATACGTTAAAAAGTAATTTTAAGTCGTAATGATAAGAAATACATTGGGTCCCTGTACACAAACTATGAACAATATAAACATAAAAAAAACTATACAGCTATTTTTTTTTTATATATAGCGCCTGAACATGTGCTAATTTCGTTTGCTCCATAAACATGTGTACCGGTTTGCAAGTCAATCACGTGATTTTTTGCGGCAGCTATCCCGATGCTAAAAGTGCTAGATTTGCCAAAATACACTAAGCGACAAGGAAAAAAAAAGCCGCACTTGGATATTTTCAATTTTTTTTTCTGTAATCGCTAATTTTATTGTTTCAAAAGTAAATTTTTGAACAGATTTTATTACGTTGTGTTCCGCGTGCAATTTAGGATTGAGCCAAGTGTTCAAAACAAGATGCAATTGTTCAGAAAATATAATTTTAGAAAGTGTTTCAAAAATGGCAAGAATAAGGCAATTAACGATACCACAAAAAATATGAATTTTAGAGCGAAAAAAAAAAAAATAATAATAATACGTGGGATGTCAAAATGATTAAATGTTAACAAGATATTAGTGATCTAGTTTTTAGCAAGATAAAATATTTTTTGGCTGTTTAAACTGCACATTTGTCCATAGGCGGTCACGTTACTCCTCCAGTCGAGATGACCGCAAGTTAAAAAGCCAGCGCTTAAAAAAATCATTTTGTATTACATTTAGAGCATAGCAGGGATTCAGAAAAAGTGTTTAGTAACATAATTATCTAAATGCAGTGAAATAACAATTAAACAAAGCAGGTTTAATTGCCAGAAAATCTGAAAAAATTAATTCTTAACGAAAAGAATTAGAAAATCAGGACATTAGAGGGTTAAAAAAAATTAAAAAAGGATCAATTAATTATTTGGCTGAAGTTGTTCTCTCTGATGAGTCAAGTCTAACTTATTTCAAACTGACGGAAACAAGCAGATCTGATCATGAAAATGTGACTGACTTAATGGAAATCGCACTTTTAAAACAATAACATATTCCCCGTACATTACGATACGAAAATGCATATTTTTTCTGTGAGTCTGGTAAATTTTCATGTTCAAGGGATCAATTAAACCGAAATAAAATTTGGCCATTAAAAAATTGATACCTGACCGATTACTTTGGGGGTATTTCAGACTCTTCCATAATCAGCATTTCAAGATGATAATGCACCTTGCTATATGGCACTTGTGATACATTTATTTGATTCAAGTTGTTAAAATTACTTATCCATTCACATAAGCATCTATAATTTTATAAGTTATCATAACTTTTTTTACTTAAAATTAAATCTCACAAAGAATATCGCAGAATTTCTTCTTTATCAGACCTGAAAAATAGTCCTAATCTCAATCCGCTCGAAAATGTTTAGTCTATAAAAGAGGATGGGGATTAGAAATTTGTAGCCTACAACTTTGAAAGAACTAGAAAAAAATATTTATGATATTTTGCACCGTGAAATTTCTGAGTTTCATGTTAAAAAACTCTAAAATACTATGTCATTGCGCATTAAAGTAGTAATTCCATATAAAGGCGGAATTATCCAATCCAGAATACATATTTTTATTAAATAATTGTTTAGATCTAACAAATAAATAGTTTTATTTCATACATTAAAATAGCACTTGTTTATTTCATATAATAAATCATGATAGATACAAAGTATATGTTTATTATATTACGTTTAAAAAGAAAATTTTATGTAGATTTTTATTAAATACTACGTAGAGTGTAACAAAACGAATTATTAAATCTAAAATGTACATAGGTATCATGTTATGAATTCCGTATTATACAAACATAACAATTTTATTTGTTGCAATCATTAGTTTTTAAATTATTACAAACCCAAAAGGTATAAGTCAACTTTTCTGCAGTGCGGCTTTTTTTTTTTTTTTTTTTTGTCGCGTAGTGTATATGCAGTTCATGTGAAGTGATTTATAATTTATAAATAAATTTTCAGACCGATTGGATAACGCATTTAGAAGCCCTCACACTTTAAATAATTTCAACCCATAGACCTTGATTATTTCGTTGTGTCACTGTAAAAACTATAAGTGCCAGATTCATAAAATCATTATAGTTCGTGGGACGGTAGCACATAACTCGTATATAAATTTCCAACTAAATAGGATAAGGGAATTAGACGCTATCGAAGTTTATATAATTTCGACCTTTAGCCCATAATGATAAAGAACTTCTTTTTATGTCCCTATAAAAAAACTATAAATACTAGATTCACCAATATCTATACTATTTATGGGACAGTGACCGTTAACATGTATATGAATTTTCAGTTCAATCGCATAAGGTATTTACATGCTATCGCACTTTATATTATTTCAGCCAATAGGCCGTAATAATAAATATTTTGTTGTGTGCCTGTGAAAAAACTATAAGTGCTAGATTCACCAAAATCAATAGGATTCTGGCTATGGTAACATACAGCGTAAGTACAAGCTTCCAATTCATTCGAACAAAGCGATTAGACTTTACCGAGTTCACTCACACACATACAAACACATACATACATAACGAAAAATCGTGTATTATGGTATATACCTTTAAAACAGGAGCTCGTGATTAAACCAAAGTTTGGAGGATACGATAATTATTAGGATAGACGGGAAGGAGAGGCAGATGAGTAAAAATATAGAAATAAGAGTTAGAGGGTTCAAAATTAGTATTATTAGGTTTTAAGACCCGATATATTGATTGCGGATACTTTCGAAAGTGTAGAATTATTACGAGGGGCGGGAATGAGAGCGGGCGCAGGAGCAAAACTAAAGAAATTCAGATATAACATTGGAATTTATTATTATTAGGTTTAAAAGCCCGAGAAAACGATTGCGGATATTTTTGAAAGTTTAAAATAATTAGAAGGGGCGGGAATGGTTGGCGAAGAAACACGCACTGATTACTCCACCGATGAGAGAAGATATATTTTTACTTTCTTCTATCTTCAATAGAAGAAAGTATTGGATTCGTAAAAATTTTCGATTTCGGGTTTTTGATGGATTTACACGTTTTGAGAGATGTAGAACAAGATTTTAACATTTTTAGAAAATGTCTGTCTGTCTGTCTGTCTGTCTGTCTGTCTGTCTGTGTGTGTGTGTGTGACAAAATTTTGTGGCAACTGTATCTCTGGAACTACTGCACAGAATTTCATACAAATTGGTATGTAGTTGCACCTTGACATAAATTAGTGCCTATCAACTTTTGGTAAAAATCGTCTTACAGGTTGCGTTGCCATCCCGATTTTCTAAATTTTTAACAGGGTGATATAGGGCAAAAATTTTCAAGATGGGTGTCTTTCGAAAGGTCTCATCAGTACCTTTAAAACGAATGGTTGAACTATAAATCTGTGATAATTTAAAACAAAGTTATCGATTTTTTTTACTTTTTACGAAAAAAAACTTAGAAAAAAAATCTTTTTTTTTTTTTTTTTTTTTTTTTCTCTCCCTTTAATTTTATCAAACTCCCACGGTTTCCGTGTTCTGACAAACTTAAACTAATTTTTGCTTTTTTCCCCTAATTTTGTCAAAGTCCTACGGTTTCCGTGTCTTGACAAACTTTAACATATTTTTGCATTTTTCCCCTAATTTTGTCAAAGTCCCACGGTTTCCGTGTTTTGACAAACTTTGACAAAATTTTGGGTAAAATGTGAAAATTATTCTAAGTTTGTCAAAACACGGAAACCATGGGACTTTGAAAAAATTGGAGGAAAAATGCAAAAATTTGTTTAAGTTCGTCAGAACACGGAAACCGTGGGAGTTTGATAGAATTAAGGAGAGAGGAAAAAAAAAAAGTGGGACTTTGACAAAATTTTGGGTAAAATGTGAAAATTTGTTAAAGTCCCACTTTTTTTTTTCCTCTCCCCTTAATTCTATCAAACTCCCACGGTTTCCGTGTTTTGACAAACTTAGAATAATTTTCACATTTTACCCAACATTTTGTCAAAGTCCCACTTTTTTTTTTTTTTTTTTTTTTTTTATTATTATTATTGTTACTGAGTGAATTTGTATAGGAAAAGATAGAAGAAAGTCTCGTGGTGGCCACAACATACTAGTTTATATTTATATTTATGTTTTTCCCTTACGATGATACAGTGATTCATTAAGAGTGTAGAACATAAATACGTCTGCGCAGCACACAATGGCCTGCACTGCGGAAGGCAGTGGGCACCCGAAGCGACAATTTTCCTGATCAGATTTTTTTTTTCTCTTATTTTTCACGTGATAAAAATTATCGCAGTTCTGAGAATTCATGATTTAAATAATTGTTTTACCAGCGAAGCGGTCGTAGCCTGCTAGCATGAATATATATAATGATGAATTGTGAAAAAAAAAATGTAGAGGATTGTATCAATATTACAACAATCATAACAACAACAACAACAAAAAAAAAAAAAAAAAAAAAAAAACCAGAAAAACTTTTAAAAATGCCAAATTAAACCAAAATATTCAATATATGCAGTACAACTTCGTCAGTTTTTGGGAATACTGAAACTAGAAGTAAATGCAATCCTAAAAGTTTTTAGAAGACATATCAAGCTAGCATACTCCAAACTGTTTTCAAATTTAAAAAAATACTATATAGGTTTAAATATGTCCATAAAAGTTTATGCTTTAATAATTTATATAAATAAATTCGAACTTGAAATTTTAAACAAAAAGTACTCATAATTATACACGTGCATTCGGAATTTACACAAAATTTCTATTAAAGAGGAACTTTTTTGAGGTAAAATACTACACTGATTATGTCAAATTTTATAGTGAATAAAAAAATTATTTAAATAGCAAGCTAGCACGAACATACCCCAACTGCATGTTATTTTTTTTATATAGCATCCCATTTAAAAACTATTTTTATTTACTATAAATTTTGACTTTCATTAGTAATAGATTTTTCTATAATCTTTTTTCAATTTTAACAGACTTAAAAAAAAAAAAAAAATTAGATAGCATAATTTTCATTATACTAATTTTTTATTTAAATTTTCATATACATATTTATTGACATAAATGCTTAATATATAACTTTTGATGTAAATTTTTAAACTTATATATTTCCTTTCAAATATGTACGGAACTTAACATTGAAATATGCTAGCTTTACATGCAATAGGTGGCCAAATTATTTGGGACAGTACTCATGTTTTTCATATTTTCTAGTTTAAATTAAAAAAAAAAGAGTAAATAATTACTTGTAATTATCGTAAGTATTTTTATTTTATTTCTAAAAGTATTTCATTCAGATTATAATGCTATTATATTACATATATATATATATATATATATATATATACTTATTTCTTTCGTAAAAAAAATACAATTTACATTCAATAAATGTCTAAAATATTGTTAGTATTTCGTGATGGGATACTGCTTTTATGCCTTAGAATATGCTCTCTATACAGGCTTTTGAATGTTTGTGGAGTTCAGAAAACCACCCCGTTCTTTTATAAGTGTTTTACTTAATGGCTGCTTAGTGATAATTAATTCTTTATCAGACGGCTCTTTATGATCTCCCGTATGTACTCAAAGGTGTTCAAATCCAGTAAGATCCTTGGCCAAACAAAAAATTCTAATGATTTTCTCAGCTAGAAATAACTGACCACTTTCCACTCGGCTTGTGTGCTCGTAGAATTTTTTTTTTTTTTTTTTTTCTTGTAGTAGTAATTTTAATGGTAGTATTTTCACAGAGTTCTAAATCATGCGTCAAAACTTTATCTTCGCGATGAGAAACCTT
Source organism: Salticus scenicus (assembly GCA_963930645.1). Lineage (NCBI taxonomy): Eukaryota > Metazoa > Arthropoda > Arachnida > Araneae > Salticidae > Salticus > Salticus scenicus. Next base: position 37,229,214 of record OZ005655.1, on the reverse strand, counting down.
TTCTTCGAGATGTGCTTGAAAGCAACGTATCTAGTACTCGCGGTTAATGGTCCTTTTCAAAGACTTATCCCCAATTTGTAGGCACCCCTTGCCCTTGGCTGAGATTACAGACTACTATTTCATGACGATATCTAGGTGGTTAACACACTTCTCTGGGTAATAGGGATGAAATTGCTTCTCATGTCTTTTTCGCATATATTTATTTTTGTCAACAAATATCTGAAATGGTAGTTGGTTAGAGAAGTATAGCTGTAAAATACGATAATTACAAAAAAAAAAAAAAAAAAAAAAAAAAAAATCTATATTCAAGAATTTTTCAATATGTTTTTTTTAAAAAAGTAGTGTTTACTCGATTCCAGATTGCAATAGCCGTTTTCAAATATTGTCTGTTCCATCCATTGTAGTAGCTTCTTCTACATGCTTGCAGTTAGGGGTGATATTCAGATCATGTACTCACCTGCCAACCACATCCGGACTGTCTTTTTAAAGAGGTCAATTCCATTATTATCATCGTAGTTAATCGAGCCAGACTCTTTTTTACAATTTTCTAGTCTGATGTCCCTGATTTTATGATCGGTACGAGACGTAGTGATCTTCTTTTACAATGCTATGCTTTACCAAATGAGAATTGATCTCTTTTACTTAATATAGAGAAGATGACATATTGTTGCCACTTAGAAAAATAACAATAATAATACCAGCATTACAAGCAAAGCAGAAAAAATATGAACAATAATTTTAATGGTCAAAAAATTCAATGTAAACTATAAATACAAAATTTTGAATACTGTCCCTAACAGTTTGATCACCTATCGTAACTTCTGAAACCTTCTAGGTTCACATTTTTTTATATTATAGTATCTGTGTCTGCTAATTAAATTGATATTGCATACATTGAATCTTTGGCTTAATTTAATATTTTATGTAATTGTTTATTAATTTTTTTTTTATGTTTATTGCTATGTTAATACAGACCACTATAATTTTTTCATTAATCATTGTTAATTAAATTTATCTTTTTCTATAAGAATCTTGATCTGGTTATATAAGCCAGTTTTATCCAGATTTATTTCATTTGCAATTTAAACTTACACACACACATATATACATTATACAGATAGAGAGAGAAATAGATTTTCCAAGAAATTGAAAATACATTTATTTTCAGATTATGTGCTTTAAAATCAGACAAATAAACATAGGGTACCATATATTTATAAGTGTGCTTAAGGTTTTTAAAGTATATTTACTTTAAACTGAGGTTTATGAACTATATATAAGAGGTTATGGAATCTTTTCCCAATTTCTCATAACAAAAGTAAGCCTACTGTCTCTAATACTCTACCTACCAATAAGTATTTGGAAACCTTCGATTTAGACATTTTGTAAAGTATCTGGATGAATTCTTTAGGAATCATCTTGAAACTCTGGGAATATAAAAACATGTTACACCTCATATATTTCAGCAAAAAAGTTTTCCTGAAGTGGACCACTAAAAAATTAAAGAAAAATCAAAATGTTTTGCATCACCCTGTAAAAAATAATGCTTGAAATGTGTTTTGGCTGTAACATGTGATTATGTAACATGTGTAACATGGCTGTAACATGTGATTAGTCATTTTTAGGAAACTTGCATACAATATTAGACATAGCATACTGCAATCAAAATGCAAAAATATTACATACCTTACGAAATATGAGCCTGTTTACTAAATAATTTTTAACTAAGCATGCGCAAACTTCATAAACATTTCATGCGCATAATTAATTAGACAAACGTATTGATCTACTTATATGAAAACCTCCAACAATCATCGTGTAAATTCAAACATTTATGAATTATGGAATGATCAGAATTTCAGTTCTTCTCAAAAAAGAAGGAAGGTGATAGGGCTATTTATCAATATTTATTTACAATCAGCGAACAGTGTATTTCCATTGGTCACTGACAGAATCAAGATAAAAGACGTGAATAAATCCCCTTATGGTTTAGCATGGTTTTGAGTAAATATGCTCATATTTAGTAAGATATTTAATATTTTCACATTCTAATTGCGGTATGCTGAGTCTTATATAGTATGCCAAGATTTACAAAGAAAAAAAAGCTATGCAATGGGTTTAATACCCCATAAGTTATTATTAAAAAAGTTTTTCCATTGTTTAAAGAAACCGTTATATCGCCATAAATATGTATGGTGGCCCCATACAGGTAATTAGATGAATTATATACAGATAATTAGATGAATTATATACAGATAATTAGATGAATCCTAATAATCACATTCTAAAAACAAAAAAACTTTGAAGCATTAATTTTTATAGACTGATCCAAAATTGTCTGACTTCTATTTAAATTTTTTCTGCTCCTTTGTTCCTCTTTAGGACAAAACAAATTGCTGAAATATATGAAGTATAAGATTTTCCTTCTACTCCCAAAGTTTCAAGATATTTCCTGCAGAATTTTTCCAGATATTTGACATAACATCCCCTAACACCACAAAATGTTCCAGAAACGTAACAATCATATAACATTATAAATATTTTAGAAACGTTTAAAATCATTCAGATTACTTTCCGATTAGTTTCAAAAGCGTAGAAATGTCCGCGATCGTAACAAAAAATCAGATACGTAACAGTAACGTTACAATCACTTAACAGATAGAAAATAGAAAAGGGCGAATGTTTCAGAAAGGTATCGGAGAGCATACTTAAATGTGTTACGTTTTTGAAAGATTGCAAGCTTTTTGCAACATAACTGAAAAATTCTGTGCTGTATGGGTAAATACGAAAGTGTCCAAATCCTCATTGGTACATAGTGTAAATTGTAATGGTGGCTAAAAACATCAAAGTGTTATTTAGCTTTTTTATACGACGCGTAATAAACATCTTTAAGCATTTAATTATGGCAAACATAAAATAAAGTTTTGAGTGTGGAAAAACGGAGTTAACTGTCTACTTACTAGTGACTACAAATTTCAGATTTAATTGACAAATTTCATATTCATTTCGCGAAGTTAAAAATATTCTAATATTTTACAAAGTGTTCCTTTAATATGTAATTAATAAATTATATTTAGTAAGAAAATGTTTTGTGCTATTGCGCAAAAAACTGTGTGTAATTTTCATATAATTGCGAGCATAATCATAAATTAAAAAGTAACCAATTGGTATACTTATAAAAGTTTGAATAATAATAATAATAAAAAAAAAAATACATTTTTAAAGATATCGAAATTTATATTTTATATGTCTATTCCACAAGAAAAAGGCTTCTAATAACTCACTTTGAAAACTCTTTTGCTTCTCTTGAATTTTTGATTGAAATGAAAAGAAAATCATAAATCTTAATGTATGAAGCATTTTCTTTGAGCACTTTTTTGAAAAGATACTACATATCTCTTAAAAGATTTATAATGGATGCCATTGCTTTAAGTATACGGAAATAAGTTAAGGTTTTAGAAATTGGATGACTAATGACGAGGAAAAAAACAAATTCAGAATTCTGAATGAGAAGATCGATCAGCATTTTACCGTTATCATTATGATACTTTGGAATGTGAAGTCATGAAGTAATAGTTTTCTGTTTATTTTTATTTTTAAACATACATATTTCATTTTTAGAACGTTTGATAGTTTTCAATCAAACGTGTTCATTATTTATTGTCTGTCATTTTTGTGAATTTAACCTAACGATTACCTGTTATTCCAATTTTGTGAGAATAAATTCAGTCTTATTAAATACTTGAAAAGGAAAGCTTAAAAGAAAAAAAATAATCAAATTACGGCAAAAACAAGTTAAATATTTGTTTAATATGTCATGCTCGTTCGCCACGGAAGGCATTCATAAACAGAGATAATTTTACTTTAAAATAAATATACCGAAAAATCTACGTAGTGTAACGTTTATTACACCAGTCAAGAAGCGTAAAATGCGGTAGCACTATGTGGAATAAAATACAGCTTGAAATAATGTTTGTTTTACATACAAGTAAAATTATTCAGAGCTCGGTAAGCCTATATGGTTAGAGAATTTAAAATGGGTACTACAGTAAATTGATGAAGGGTTCCAGAATTTATAAAATAGTTCATACACACAAATAAAAAGTCTTTCGCCTTCACAAGGCTTTGGTCTCTGCTATCCGGAGTGAAAATTTGAGCCTCAGCTCGCACACAAACTTTATTCCTACTGTTGATGTGTTTTTTTTCCTTAAAAAGAAAACTCGGATTTTGGGGGAAAAAATAAAAAAAAAACATTGTTCCTTCTATCTCTAATGGTCACTTAGAAGGTGAAGATCACATATCAGTCGATTTCCTTTTTGTTAAAATCGGCGATGTTTAAGACGGTGATGTCCTTAGATTAGTCCCATTCCTTAGATTTTCCCCTAATATTTTCCATGTACTTGCAATACTTATCAAGGTATTTCAGGGCGGCTTGTCTTTTATTGCAAAATGTTAAATTGTTGACTTTCACTCGATAACTTGACACTTGTAGTCGACAACTTTCACTCGACACTTGTAGTCGACTGTGTTTGTTCGAAAAATCACAGTAGGTTCTAAAAATTTAAAATGCACAAAGATCCATTCCTTCTTTTTATCCGTACTTTAGTAAAATTACAGCAGACATGACGCATGCTCACTATCGAGGATGAGGCTTCGATACCAAAATAAACGGTACATTGAAATGGAAATATTTAAAATAAAAACAGTTTCAGAAAGACACTTGAGAATGAGAAAGCCAATACAGAATGACTATAGAGAATGCTATATAGATAATGACTATAGAGAATGCTATATAGATAATGACTATAGAGAATGCTATATAGATAATGACTATATAGATTTTGAACTGTTTTTAAAGAATATTCACATGCACTCATGTTTGTGAAAATTGCAACACAATGAAGGGATTATGCAAATTGAACTATACTTACAGGAAATATAAAGTGAGGTAAGGCATGAAATGATTAGAATTACAAAGCGATTGCGCATGCGTGGAACGAGAGCCGACTCCTTATCAGTCGCGTGTTCCAGGTATACAAAGGACTGTAAAGGTGCATTGGAATCTGTTTATCCTCCTCTGTCTTCGTAAACGTTTCGTTGGTGATAAATATGACTCGTCAAAAGCGGAGGGTGCCATACCAGCAACTAACGGAGTTCGTACGAGACTGCATCGTTAGTATGCGAGAGGGTGGATTATCGTATCAAGAAATCGCAGTCCGCATGAAGCGTAATGCCACAACAGTGATGCGTGTTTGGAAGAAATGGACAGAGGAGAATCAAACAAGCCGAAAACCTGGCAGTGGGGCACGCAATAGTACAACGGCAGGAGACGACAGACACCTCATCTGAGTGGCTGTGACGCACCATACAGCGTCTTATCGTTCATTAACACAACGCTGGAGCACGGCCACAGGTGTTTTGTTGTCTAGCTCCACGGTTCGTTGCCGTTTGCTGCAGCATGAACTGTGTGCAAGGGATCCTCTACGCAGGATTCCCCTCTCGCAGAATAACAGACGCCTCCGACTTCAATGGGTTCAGCAACACAGCACGTGGCGTGCCCGGTGGCAACAAATTGTTTTCTCCGTTGAATCTCGGTACAATCTTCACTACAATGATGGAAGAGTGCGCGTCAGACGTTACAGGGAAGAACGCCTGCTCCCACAGTGTATTATCCAGCGTCATACTGCACAAACGCCTAGCATCATGGTGTGGGGAGCAATTGGGTATAATTGTCGATCCATCTAGTGCACATTGCGGGAAACCTCAACAGTGATCGCTATATACAGGACATTTTGTAGTCAGAGGTCCTTCCCATTCTTCGACGTATTCCTTGTGCTGTATTTCAGTATTATAATGCCCTTGCACATATTTCTCAGACTGCACAAGCTTTCTTCAGTGCACAACAGGTTTCGGTTCTTCCACGGCCTGCGTATTCCCCGGATATGTCGCACTTCGAGCATAACTGGGATTTCATCGGTCAGCGTTCCTTTAGCACTAGAAGAAAAAAATTAACTAGATAGGCGGGGTTTACTGTTTAAAATAGAAAAATAGGTTGAATATATTTGCCAACCTAACCTAGAAGATTGTTAGTTCCAGTACCTTTTATGTACACCACTTAATTTTTAGAGTAATTCTCTTTAAATGTGTTAACGATTAAATAAGAAGAAAAGTACTCTAAAAAAAGACTGGTGTGAAAAAATAGTCGGAAAGAGGCAGGACTAATAATGTTCCGGGTCAGGTTAGCAAGTATGGGTTAAATGTAAAAATTGTCAAAAAAAAAAAAAAAAAAAAAAAAAGAATGGAATTGGAATACAAGAGAGACTTTTAAAATCACTTCTTAACTACCGTTATAGTTAAAGGCATAATCATATACTTCATATAATGCATATATATATATATATATATATATATATATATATATATATATATATATTGTATGGGGAAGGATTATTATTTTAAGGATACTTTAGTCTTTAAAATTTTGTAAATATATTTTAACTTTATATATACACTCCTTCTCATAATTATAAGGACACCCGTTTTTCTATATTAACTAAACACTGAACACTATTATTTAAAGAAATATATTTTTAATTAATTTGAATTTCATTAATAGACTACATTTAAAACGTTTTATCATTTTTCTATCTTAAAAACTTTAAATATGGTAAAAAGATGATTTTTCAAGTGTTCACAATTATAAGGACAGCTCGAATTTTAGTAATTTTTTTCAGTTATTCTTTAAATTAATATTTTATGGGGTCTCTTTTTAGGGTTAAACAGTCAGAAATTCTCTCTGGTATATATATATATACATTTTTTTTTTAAATATTCAGTTTCAATACCATTTCATATAGCATATATGATATTCTTAATACATTTAAACTATTTAAAATTGCTTTCCACTTGCATGCACTTTTCTAATATCATAAGTTAAGGTTTTTTTCAACTTTTAGGCCATGGGAAAGGCAACAATACATAAGTTTCTTTCTTCAAACTATTTCCTATTGCTCTAAAAAAAGAGCAAAAATGTAAGTCTTGTTGAAAAATATTATTACCCCACAAAATCTAACAAAAATCTGATAATTCCACGTTTAAAATTAGCGGATATTCTCTTGATGTTCATAATAATAGAAAAAATTACTAAATTCATTCTGCCTTCAGTAGAAGCAGCTCCCCCAGAGCACCATAGATCCACCTTTAAAATGCTCGATTCCTATCTGCCTTTAAAAAAATCTGCTCTGTCTTTCGCTATCTTCAGATCGTGCCAGTAACTGTTAAAACCATTTGGTTAGTCAAGAATAAAATGTTTTTCATCCAAAAATGCAACATTTTACCATTTAATATTGTCTTTATTCAACTTTAACACAGCCGTTCTTTCCCCCATTAAATGCTGATTGATTATTACAGGTTTTTTATTCATTTTAACATATTATTAATTATTTTAAACATGCATAAATGTAGACCCTAACCTTTCGTTAAAAATTACGAGCAAATTCGGCAGCAATCATTATGAGTAGAACAGTAAGAGAAATTATGAGTCTTCGATCTCTGTAAAACAACTCTGATTTTGCATCAGATCTCTCTCCTATCGAACCAGCTGTTCAATGTTTGATCACATTTCCTTCAGCAATTTTAGACCTTCGAATTTCACTAGAAATTCGGCGGATTGAAATTATCCTTCCACTTAAAAAAAACACATTTATCACACTTCACTACTTGAACGTTCTTTTTTTCGAGGAATTATCAGTAATGTCAGTCCAAGAAAAATTGAAGGCTTATATATGAATTAATCTAGCCCAGTATTTAACAAATTCGCATGTCAACTGTAATTTATCTGTTAGTAAGTTAAATAAAACGAAAAAATCTGGATTGTCCCTATAATTATGAACATCTAAAAACGTGGAGAAAAACACATTTTGCATTATTTTTTATTAATTTTGTTTTATATTAAAAAATTATAACAGTTTTGGTTTTTAGAATACCAGATACATTAAGTGCGTTTAGTATAATCTTGTTTACAATTATTTTTACGTTAGTTATTTAAAAATATAAAGTGTCCTTATAAATATGAGAAGGAGTGTATATACTTAAATATATTTCAACTTTTATAAATATATTTTAACACTTTTGCGACAGCAGGATTTTGTCTTTTTGATAGTAAGGTCCGCCTACGGGCATTTTCTCTCAAAATAAAATATTTCAGAACAAATTTTCTGTATTCAGAATTATATTACAAATGGATATACATTATAATTATATTCTTTCTTATCAATATATTTCTATACGTATCTTATATTTTATTGTAAAAATATCAACGCTGAGTACATTTTTAAGAAATAAGTAACACAGAAATTACAAAAGAAACACCCACTGCCAGAGTTACAGACTTTCCAATGACGTGAATCTACGTCAGCAGTCGCGAAAGCGTTAATTAAGAAATTATATTTTTATAGAAATTATAAAACGAATCGTACAGTTACAAAGAGTTCAAGCGACCAAAACCTGTAAGTGCGATTAAAATTGCTTAATATTTACTTCATGAAACCTTACAATAATTTATCCGAAAAGATTAGTTTATGCGTTGTTGTATATATATAGCTATATTATTTCAGTTCATATATTATATCACACCTACGAAAGAAAATTTAAGCTTTATTGGTGATCAGTATAGCCATGATAGACCCTTTTTAATTGAAAAATATTGTCCTTTTTTTAAAGAGTATTGTCTGACCAATCATAAGTGTAATGCATTAAAATATACCTAAAATTATGTAAAAAAGTACGTATATGCATATCTAAAAAACTGAATTCAGAATAATTAAGATACTGTAAAAGTATTAAAGTTTTTGTTAATTTTTATAACTCTTTTTTTCTTGAAATTTTTCCGGTGTGAAACAGTAAAATTTTGCCTAATTCTTGTAGGATTTTAATTTTTTTTTTTTTTTTTTTACATTTACAGATAACCCCCTAACACATTTTTGATTATAACTCTATGAATACTAAAGATAAAGTATACAAACAGTATACTATTCTGCACTGCCAGACTCTCAAAAATTTGAATGTGAAGTCAAAATTGTGTGTTGCTATAGAAAAAGTCAAAGTTGGCGCTCATTTCTATATGTAGATAACCCCTAATTAAAACTTCGTCAACATTTTCAGAAAGTGCATTTAATTTCCTGTTGAATTATGTCTATTAGATGTTCCTGCGTCAATTAATAACGAAATTACAGCGGTTGTTGTTTTTTTTCCGACTGTACGAATGCTTATGAGATATCCATGGAGATATAGCTTTTTTTTTTTTTTAATAATTTAAAAAGTGGAAATTTTTCTACAATTATTGTAGAAAAATTTCCACTTTTTTAATTATATCACGTAGGGTATTAGGCACAGTGCAAAGCCATTTCTAGGAAATTTAGAATACTACGTTAGACGCAGCATATTGCAATCAGAATGCAAAAATGTTAAATATCTTACGGAATACGAGCATTTATGCAAAAATATTTTTTAACTACGCATGCACTAGCTTTAAACAAATTCATTTCCATAATTTAATAGCCTAAAGTATTGAGCAAGTTATATGAAAACCACAAACAAATTTCGTGTAAATGCAAAGAGTCATGAGTTATAGAATGAGCAGAATATCAGTTCTCCAAAAGCAGGAGAGAGAATAGGGGTTTTTATCAATTTTACAATCAGTGAATACTGTATTGAGTAAATCGCATTGAGTAAATCGAATTGGGTAAATAATTGGGCATTGAGTAAATCGAAATAAAATTGTGAATAAAATTCCTTATAGTATAGCCCTTTCTTTTTTCTTTTTTTCTGTTTTAGAGAGAGAGAGAGAGAGAGAGAAAGAGAGAAAGAACTGAAATTTTGTTCATTCTATCTTTCATAACTTTTTGAATTTACACGATATTTGCTTGGGGTTTTCATATAAGTTGCTCAATACTTTCGGCTATTAAATTATGCAATTTGTTTTAAAGCTAGCGTATGCGTAGTTAAACATTATTTAGTATGAATGCTCATATTTCCTAAGATATAACATTTTTACGTTCTGATTGCAGTATGCTGTTTCTAATACAGTATGCCTTTTTTTTTTTTTTTTTTTTTTTTCAAAAAATGTCTCTGCCTTGGATCTAATACCCTACGCGTTATAATTATCAAGGGGAATTTTTTTTTCAATTTTATAATCAAAACCGCTATATCTCCATGAATATATGCGGTAGCCTCATACAATTTTATAAAGATAATGGAAACATTCCTCATAATCCCATGGTACAACCAAAAACCATTTAAAGCATTATTCTTTACAGGGTGATTCAAAATATTTTGACTTTTGTTTAATTTTTTACTGGTCCCCTTTTCCTCTTCAGTACAAAAGTTTTGCTTAAATATATAAAGTATAACACGTTCTTTACGCTACCAAAGTTTAAGATGACTCATAAAGAACTTTTCTAGATATTTGATAAAACGTCTAAATTCGAAAGTATCCATATACTTATTGGTAGATAGTGTATTATTCTGATATAATTACCATCACTCTCGAATGTTTAAAGAAACATTTTTAATAGAGAGAATTTTTTAATGTAAATTTTAAATTGTTTAATCACTATATTATACACACTATGTACCAATAAATATTTGAACACTTTCGAATTTAGATGTTCTGTTAAATATCTAGAAAATTTGTTGAGGAGTCATTTTGAAACTTTTAAATAACATATTATACCTCATATATTTTATCAGAAATTTGTCCTAAAAAGGAAAAGGGGACCAGTAAAAAAATACTTAAAAATCTAAATATTTTGGATGACATTGTAAAAAGTAGTTCTTAAAATGCATTTTTGCTGTAGCGTGTAATTATAAGTATTCTTTTAATTATCTGTATAAATTTTTATGAGGCTGACATACATATTCATTGAGATATAACAGTTACTTTAAGTAATTGCGAATAAATATCACTTTTTTAGTTATAACACGTAGGGTATTAGACGCAATGCAAAACCATTCTTAGGAATCTTGGCGTACTGCATTAAACACAACATATTGCAATCAGAATACACAAGTATTAAATATCTTATGAAATAGGTGTATTTTTGCTAAATAATTCTTGACGACAAATTCGTAAACTTTTAAGAATTTTCATCTGTATAATCTATTAGCTAAAAGCATTGAGCTAATTAAAAAAACCCAATCTAATATCGTGTAAATTCAAAAAGTTACTGATTATTGAAGGAACAAGATTTCAATTCCTCTCAAGAAATGGAAGATGATAGGGGGTTTTATGAATATTCATTTACAATGTGCGAACACTATATTACCATTGAGGGCTCATTGAATAAAAATAAAAATGTCAGAAAAGCCCCTTATTGTTTAGCTATTATTTTGAGAGGAATTAAAATTCTGTTCATTCTATGTCTTGAAATCATTGAATAAAAATAAAATGTGAGAAAAAACCCTTATTGTTTAGCTTTTATTTTGAGAGGAATTAAAATTCTGTTCATTCTATCTCTTGGATTCATTGAATCAAAATAAAAATGTAAGAAAAAACCCTTATTGTTTAGCCTTTATTTTGAGAGGAATTAAAATTCTGTTCATTCTATCTCTTGGATTCATTGAATCAAAATAAAAATGTGAGAAAAACCTCTTATTGTTTAGCCTTTATTTTGAGAGGAATTAAAATTCTGTTCATTCTATCTCTTGGATTCATTGAATCAAAATAAAAATGTAAGAAAAAACCCTTATTGTTTAGCTTTTATTTTGAGAGGAAATAAAATTCTGTTCATTCTATCTCTTGGATTCATTGAATCAAAATAAAAATGTGAGAAAAACCTCTTATTGTTTAGCTTTTATTTTGAGAGGAATTAAAATTCTGTTCATTCTATCTCTTGGATTCATTGAATCAAAATAAAAATGTAAGAAAAAACCCTTATTGTTTAGCTTTTATTTTGAGAGGAATTAAAATTCTGTTCATTCTATCTCTTGGATTCATTGAATCAAAATAAAAATGTGTGAAAAACCCCTTATTGTTTAGCTTTTATTTTGAGAGGAATTAAAATTCTGTTCATTCTATCTCTTGGATTCATTGAATCAAAATAAAAATGTGAAATAAACATTGTTTAGCTTTTATTTTGAGAAGAATTAAAATTATGTTCATTCTATCTCTTGTATTCATTGAATCAAAATAAAAATGTGAGAAAAACCCCTTATTGTTTAGCTTTTATTTTGAGAGGAATTAAAATTCTGTTCATTCTATCTCTCATAAATTTTGAATTTACACGAAATCCCTTTGAGACATTCATTGCTCTATTTTTTTTTTTTTAATTAAATTGCTCAAAGGAAGATGTTTTAAAAGCTTGCGAATGCGCAGTTAAAAGTTATTTAGTAAAAATGCTCATATTTTGTAAGATATTTAACATTTTTGCATTTTACTCTGTCTAGAATTGTATGCCAAGTTTCCTAATAATGGCTTTGTAGTAGATCTAACACCACGAGTGTTATAATAAAAAAGTGGCAATTTTTTTGAAAATTCTTAAAGAAACCATTATATGACTATTAATATATAAGGCAAACCTCATAAAAGGTTATATGGAAAATTAGAAGAATCTTTTTAAAGACATGCTACAGCCAAAGCGCTTTCCAAGCTTTACTTTTTTACAAGTAGATCCGAAATATTTTAATTTTTGTTTATTTTTTTACTGGTCCTCTTTTCTTTTTGAGAGCAGAATGTTTGCTGAAATATATGAAGTATAACATATTCTTTACGCTCCCAATGTTTCAAGATAATTATTTCAAATTATTTATAGATATTTAAAAAAACATCTAAATTCGCATGTATCCAGATATTCATCGGTATATAGTACAGGGTGGTCCGAAAAACATGATAGAAAGTAAGCGATCGTTGTGGAAAAAATAATATATGCAAGAACATGAAACCTATGTTATTGAATAAAGATATGAATGACATTTAATATACAAGGTGCTCGAAATGTCTACCGTCCCTGACTATAGTGTTATAAAGCCAGTTCTGAAACTCTGTGTTAAAGCGCTGGAGTGTGTCGGAATCAAGTGCATCAATCTCAATTCTGATGGTCGATTTCAGGCCCTCAAGCGAATCAGGGGATTCCTATAGATTCTTTCCTTGGTGTAAACCCATAAGAAGAAGTCGCACGGATTTAGGTCCGAACTGTATGGGGGCCCATCTATCCCGTGTCCCATAAATGTTTCTGCATCCAATGTCATCAAATGCTTACTAAACATCGTTTTAAGCCACAGGAAGACATCAACAGTTCTATGGGGACGAGCCCCATCTTGCATGAACCAGTACTGGCGCATCATGTTGAGACAGCCCGCTTCAGGGCCAAAGTGACGCTCTAGAAACTCTCGATACTTCACTCCCGTGACCATACCGTCAATGAATATCAGACCACTCATCCGCTTCGACGATATGGCATACCACACAGTGACCCTTTGTGGATCCAGTCGTGATACGACACTGAGATGAGGATTTTCCATACCTCAATGTCACCTCAAAAAATATTCTTACGATAAATAATCGTTCTTCCAAGATCAGTGATTCCATATTGGTTATTCATTATTTCCGGTAATCAAGCATTCACCTTAAATGTCAATATATTTGGAATTACAATATGGAAGAATTATACTTATATCAGTACATTTGCAATCAGGAACTTAAAATACTTTCTATCATGTTTTTTGAACCACCTGTATATATATATATATATATAGAGAGAGAGAGAGAGAGAGCAGATTTCCCTTATAAAAAGTTTTACTGGATGTTGTACGTTCTTTAGAATATGTATAATTTGGCAGTCATGCGGAAATTTCGAAAAATTTCTAAAAAAAAAAAAGTTTTTTTTAGGAATATTTATTACTTAATTTTGTATTTTTCAAATCTCATTAAAAAAAAAAGAAAGAAACTAGTTCAAGATTTTATTTATTTATTTATTCATTCATTTATTTATATTTTTTGCATATTTGTGTGAGGGACACTATAATTTACATTATTTATTTTGCTTGCTTAATTATTTATTTTGTTAAATGCAAAATAAATAATTAAGCAAGTAAATAAAAGAATATATAGATTAATGTTTTCTTAATCATATTCTAACTATATATTCTATTAAAAGATTCTAACTGCTTTTACCACTTTTTTACTACTGTTTTTCTCAGATTTTTTTCTGGCATAAATATTCTTATGGTCGTTAATGTCGTTAACAATTATGACATTCAGCTACATAACAGATTTTGGCAAAAATAGTAAAATACAGGCAATACTATTTCATCTGTATTTACAAATTAAATTGACTGCATAACAAAATAATACAGATTTATCGTGAAAATACATAAATTGTTACTTGTAATACAAATGCATTGTGAGGGCTTTCATTGCCGGGACTTTAACGATAACATCAATGGTTTATGAAAACATGTTACATAAACTTTTGAAAGTGACAGGAATGATAAATATTTAAGAGAATAAACAAGGATGCAAAATAATTTTTATGGTAAATGTTATTGGTTTTTGAGAGCTTTATAGTTCAGATTCATTAATTGACTTACTGATTTAAATATGAGTTTTTGATGTTTATTTTCATCTTTTCTTAAACGATTACAATGCACCGTAACAACTCCTGGTGGGCTACATTTTTACCGAAATGTTTTAAAAAAAAGTTATTTTAACTGTATATCATGATGAATAATTAAACAAGAAGACTCTACAAAAATTAGTTTAATGAAACACGTTATTTGTCAAAGACAGAAATATATAATTGTCTTCAATTCTTTGATAAATTTGTAGTAGAGCCTTTCCTTATATATGACGGATAAATTATCAAAACGTATGGTTGAATAATCGGTTTACCTTTTGTCAAGGGCTACGTATAGCGTTTCTGATCTAGTGGCCAAAAAATAATTTAAAAATTTTTACTTCAAATAAATGCTCATATTTTCAGTTTAAATCTGGAAAAAATGGTAAAAACAAAATATGTGAAAACAAATACAGTCGGTAACAAAAGTGTCCGAATGCTAGAAAAAATTCCTATATAAAAAAAATACACTTCATACGGTTTTGTTAAATAAATCCTTATCGAATCACACACAGAAAAATGGAAAATTGAAATTTGTCAAGAAACGTGTCATCTTAGTGATAGTACACGTTTTCCTAGTACATTGACAAATTTGCAAAAAATTACGCAACATTTTAAATAATCAAAACACTGCATGACAATCCAAGTTACTCATCAGACACAGAAATCGTCTAGATTGACATAATTGCAAGAATTTAGTTCCATATTGTTCCTGATTAACAGTTTTTCTTTTTTTTTCTTTTTTTTTTTTTTTTTTTTTTTTTTTTTTTGTAACATAAAGAATCCACATCTTTAATTTAGTTATGTCATTGAAGACTTCACAAAATATGTCAACATATGAGATCATAACTGTTTCACTATTAGAAAGGACAGCTACATTGAAACTTCTTTCGTCGACTTAAAACTTCTGTCAGTCTGTCAGATAGAGAGGTGGGGTGGAAACGATAATACGAGAAACAAACTCTTCTAATGTATGCGTAATGCCGAACCAAGACGATGCTCTTCCTCCAAGCATAATTATTCATAACGGAAAATGATGAATAAAAATGCTGGGTCATTTTTAAAAGAATCGCATTAGATGTGAATTTTTCTCCTTTGCCATTTAAAACATATATTCAGTAATGACTCCAAGCTACAGAGACATCCAGAGCGCTGATGGTTTAAAATTATCTATTACATATGACAGGCATCTGGAACTTTTCACCGGCCCATTGGGAGGAGAACTTTCCATTACGTAACGAAGTAAGGCGATGGCTGGCTACCTTTATTTGAGAGCGCTGAGTCCAGAATTATCGAAGACGGCTCCTTGAGTCATTTGATTTATCATCATAACCATATTTTAAAAATATTGAAGGAGATTAGTATCGTTCACTTGAAAAAAATGCATGACAGGTAGAAGTCCTTTTCAAAAAAGGTTCTAATAAAAAAATTGTAATGTAATGTTCAATGCTTGATAGAATCCAATAATAATTAATTTTAGAAACACATAACCCTCTCTCTCACATACATTAGAGCAGGGATCCCCGAACTGATACGGAATCAAATATTTATAATGAAGTGTTTTGCTACTATTGATATAAGGCCATGTTAGTACAATCCCAGACTCCAATTAATCACAACTTTTAGGCAGAATTAAAAAATACAATGAAGAGGTGACATCCACCTTTAAAAATATCGTCAATTACATCAGGATACAACTTTATATAGTAACTGCCAAAAATTATAGAAAGAATTTCAGAGATGTGCTGCAATTAAAAATTCTGTGAGAGAGAGGTATCTTTTTAACGCGTGTTCAAGTCTAACAATTTTAGTAAAGTGTGTGGGGAGATCAAAACGAGCGCACGACTTTCCAAGCCAAATCTGGCAAGCCTGCAAATCACATGACCAAGTTGTCGCCAAAGAAACCGCTAAGTTTAATTCTTTGTTCGTGAATTCAAATGCATGTAAACTTTTAAATTTTGAGAGGTGGTTAGAAAAAATTAGCCCTATCGTTGGCGCGCTTGTGTAGAACCAAGAGGTTGAGGTGATTTATGAGTATTGTGAAACAGGAAATTGATAATTACATCTATATAAGTAATTTCAAAAAACTATTGCGTCAGCTACTTTAGGAACAAATCTAATAATGAATCAGAAACGATTCCTTTTTAAATCTTTGAGAACACCTCTTTTTTTTTTTTTTTATTTATTTTTTTTAATAAGAATATTAAGCTAATTTATATTTCAAAGGTTAAATTATTAATAAAGTATTACATTTATAATCTAAATAAAAACGAAATCTTTAATTTATGGGTTATATTATAATTCGAAAAATGAATGAAGTTTTGATTTAAGAAAGTTTTATTTTAAAATGGTTTACGTAATTTAATCTGTATTACAATTATTTTTTTTCTTTTACGCATTGAAAAGTAAAATACATTAGGATTTGCAAAACCAATACGAAATAAAACTAATTTTGAAATGAAATTTTCTCATGAAAAATGAAATAATTTAATTATTCAGATTTTAAAAAAATAGACTAAAAAGTGAATGTATGTGTGGAAACCTCTCCACATCAACCATTTCGTTTTTCCAGGTTATTTGCTTACCTTATATGCATACCTTGAAAATCTATATTTCTATTTTAGGGATTCTGAAAATAACTATTTATTCGTTCTAGATAAAAATGGTATATTTTCTACCTCAGTGTATCACTGACCATTAGCTGAAAAATTTTAATGTTATAATTTTTTTCTTCAAGAATTTAAATTCAGTTTAAAAACTGTAACCTGGCTGTAAAATACGGCAACGTTAAAAAGATATCTCTAAATTATTTACAGACTAGTATAAAAGTAGTACATTTCTTTGTCATGAGGTTACTATTCAACACATTAACAATTTTATATCTATACTTTTTAAAACATGTGAAATTTTATGCATCGTATCTATACTATATTTTCTTACGTGATAAATATAAACGAGTAAAAACCTTTTTTCATTGATATATCTTATAATTTATTTTAAAATAATAAAAATGAATGCGTTTTCCAAATATCATACCTCCTGGATGAGATTTACAAAGGTACTAACTACTACAAAATGTTTTGTCACATTTTAAGAGTACAAATTTTCATAATATGTTATCAAAGAATATGTTGACAGAATATTATGAGAAACCTGTGTTAAGAATTAGTGGTGCAAAAAAAAAAAAAAAAAAAAAAAAAAAAATCTGTTTTATATTTTATACACATTTATTCGGTATTATATGAATCATTTATTAGCGGCAGTACATTAGTAATTTAAATTTCTATCCAAAGAGAGAACTATTCATTTTTATTTTTTTTATTGTAAAATAAAACAATTCGAAATAATAATAATAATAATGAAAATTATTATTATTGAATATAAACAGTACTCTCTTGTTCAAATTAATTGGAATATCATACATAAAATAAATAAATAATTCTCATTACGTGCATTTATTCGAAATTTTGTCTTATAATGTCATATTAAAGTTTTTGGAAAAAAAAAAAAACTTTATCGCTGCTGTCCGTTTTAATACTGATTATTATTAATTTTCTTTTTCCGTCTAAGAAAAGAAAGAAGCAAAAAAAAAAAAAAAAAAAAAAAAAAAATATTTTGATCAAATTTTGGCAATGGCAGAATTTTGTTTAGTATCGAATACTATTAGTTATTTTTTCTTCGAATTATAACATGGTTTTCAAATTATTAAATTACATTTTCGATAAATTTTCGATTTCGATAAATGTACAACTATCGTAGAACTGATATCGTAAAAATCTGTAGATTGAAACGTCTTTCGTCTTAAAAACAAAGAAAAGGTAGAAGCTACACGATTTTGAAATACCAGTTTCAGTTTCAGTTTTTTTTTTTTTTTTTCTTTTTTTTTTTTATGTAGTGTAGCATTGTTTTAGCAGTAGATATTAGACGAAAAAATATTATTAAATTATATATATTATGTTATTAACAGCTGAAACTGTTAAATAAGATTAACAAGAATAACAATAAAAATTCACATATATTGTGAAAGAATTTCAATTTTTTTTCTGTCACAGGAAACGTAATTAGTACGAAAATATATTTTTTCTAATTTAAACAAAGCATATAATTGTCACGAATCGATTAGCCTTTTATTGACATTTATATTTTACTCAAATTGTTTAGGAACGCTAATATAATTAGTCTTTATTTAGAAACGTAACGAGTATTTAAGACTGAATATCAATTATAATTTTTAAAAGTGTAATTATTATTTACCTTTCTCATTTGAAAATTTTTATAAATAAAATATTGATTGCATGAAAGAAGAAAGTGACAAATATACTTTGGTGTTCATAAAGAAATAGTGCTGGATTTCGTCGTGCGCATGTATGTCCAAAATGTGGCAAAAAGTAAGAAAATAGTCAAAGAGAAAAGTAACTTTGTATATTTAATTATTTATTTTTCATGACGTCGAGAAATATGAAAAATTGCTACTTGAAATGCTGCAGAATCACAAAAGCGAAAAAACATATGCTACAGAATACAAAGGGAAAAAAGAAAAAAGTTTTTTCGCTTTATAGGCATGTTTTGCAGAGGTACCTTATATTAGGATAAAATTATATTCTATTAGAAATTTCTTTAAAGCTAAAAGTATTTATGACTTTGATTTGTCCACCCGTCTCTGTATGTAACTTCCGTAAATAATTTTAGAATGATTTAAATTTCTAAATTTTATTGAAGTTTACTCTGACATACGTCTTATTAAAATATTCTAACTATCATGGCTGGTTTTTGTACAGGGACAGCAAAATTCTTCGAATATATTATGTTCTATGATAGGCATTTCTATAAAGTATAATTTAAAATATTTATATAGCACAATTGAGCGGAGTATGTTAAATACTCCACATTCCGCCTATCTGATTGATTAAACAGTTGTAAAATCAGATTCTTTTCTTACATGTAGAAGCACTTTCGTTTCGTTTCTTTTATATGTTGATGATTGCATGCTCAAAGCTACTGGAAAAACTGTTTGCAATTTCGTTATTCTCCTTGGCTTTTTATATAGAGAGCTTTTTCCGATGACGTCAAAGCCCAAGTGTCGTCTGCTCAAATCGTAACTGTGGGGCACACAATAGTACGTGTAGATACTTTTCTTTTATCTTTATACCAAAAACTTCTTTCAATCAACCGCACTGGAATTGGTTGTACGCTTGTAAACTTTTTTATGCATTGAAATCACTACTAGTGTAAGCAGATGTCGTATAGACAAAATATTTTCCAACAGATCACAAATTGACTGGAGCAGCAGTTGATTGCTGTTAACAGTTACTAATGAATATGGATCTACATTATCAATTAGTTTATTTTCTAAGTATATCTGTTTTTGTTTGATCATTAAGAGTTTCGATATATTTCGCCGTATTAAAAGACTAATGGTTGCCCTTTGATAGCGTTACTAAGGCCGTTGCCTAGGGTTTGGTCACATGACTGAAAATACTCTATTGAAGGTTTTTCGTTTGTTTATTTATTTTACTTTTTAAAGATCTGGATGTTATTTGAATTAATGGTCTCACTAGATTTTGCTATGTGATGATGAATCGAAGGATTGGATTTAATTAGCAATTTTTACATAGTACTCCTAATATGCAAATATTTTTTGCACACAATTGAACATATATCTTTTAATAGAAACTTGTTATAATTCATTGGATATGTGAAAATACAGATGGCATAGTTAAGTGTTATAATGACCAAGATTCTCTTAATATAATAAGAAATGAATTTTATTTCAAATTTTTTAGATTCGTAATAAAAAAAAAATTCTATTAAAAATAGTTTATTAAATTCTTCATAGAAAACATTCTAAAAGTTTGAATATATAATTTTTCGAATATGATTAATCTTTTTCTAATAAACATTCTTCGTGCATAAGGCTTTTATGTACTTAATTTCATTTGCATTTCCGATATGTTAATTTAGATGTTTTGTCAAACTTTTGGAAGATGTAACTTATTATGATAACAAAGAAAACTTCTTTATTGAAAAACTCGTAAGCTCAAATACCAATTCGCGGTAGCCCTTTTCTCTTTCTCATTTTTCAGTCTGTTTAAATTAGCAAAAAAACAACAAAAACTTCAGTTCTAAAATTTCTTTAAAATGAAGAAAAGAAGCATCTTAATTATGCAAATTTGAATTTCTGTTTGTATCTAATTCTCTTACCCTACTTTCTTCTTTTTCGATCGGGAGACGGATCAGAGAAAAATTATAATATAAATTAAAAAAATAAAATATATTAACTATTTTTTTATGACTTCCTTTGAATTCTTTTTCATTTTAGGTCGTTTATGAAATCTAATATAATCTAATATCTATCTAATATAGGTAATTAGATATTTGTTAAATATAGATCATTATATTTTTTATGGTGGCATTATTAAAAAAGACATAAGTTAAATTACTTTAGAAGTTTATCAATGAAAAGTCCAATGTAAAAATAGCTCTCCACCAGACACCGAGCGGTTCTGCTCTCAAATCTGTTAATGGAAAGTACCTGGTTCGATTTTAGATCTCGTTTATCGACCTAATCATTCGAAGTTTTCCGTGATTTTCTCTGAAACTCTTGTAAATACGGACTAGGATACTTAGGAAAGAACCCAATGGAGGGCATTCCACCTATACATCTAGAATCCCAGTGCAGTCAATCAGCCTTAAGTTCCACAACCAACCAACCAATATAAATATATGAAATTATTCCTATAGTTTTCTGTATATTGCCGAAGATAGCCAGCGATCACAATCAGCGATCGAAATGACTCCGGTGGCAAAACACTGGACAGTAAATGTCTACGCCCACGGATCAAATCTCACGTCCGGCACTTTTATCCAAAGATTGGAATTCTAATTAAAAAATTCTTATTGTTTGTCTGAATTCTGGATGATTCTACATCTTTCTGTAACATTCAAGTTATTTTTTCTCGAAATAAATTTAATTGTTTGTTTTAGTGTCAGTGTAGTCCTTTCTGTGTTCGAGACTGATTCGGTGGAGACGACTGTACTTCCAGAAGTTAAATCCAATAACAAAGAACGCAATCACCTTTTCTCTATCTTTTTAATTTTTTCTGTCGCCGGTAACTTCGTACGGTCCTGCAAACTTAGATAATAGGGACAACTTTTGAAGAAGCCTTCGTTTAACTGGAATACCTCTGGAATTTGTACTTTACCTTCTAGAAAGCAAAAATAAGAGCGAAAATGTCCAAAAATAAAAAAACGAGATTTATAGAGTGAACCACCTCTAGGGGTGAGTCGCAGACCGTCATCAGTTGCCCAATGTGCAGTACTAGTGCGACGTAAAACCCATCCAACTAACCAACCAACCGAGATTTATAGTAGAAAATAACTCTGTTATGGTGGATCCTCTGTACAAACGACTAAAAAAAATCAACATTCCGAGAAGCGCTTGGATAAAAACACTATGGAATGGTTTAAAGAATAGGAACGAGTTTCTAAGTTCAACAAATGAAACGGCATAACGTGGGTAGCCAATGTTCATTTCTTTTTTGACATTAGTACAAAGCAGTGATACGTAAACCATCAAGACAAGATTTTGGAAATCTACGAAGAATACCGATTCCAATGGAATGAAAAGTTGCTATAGCTGGAGAGATGGAAACTAAAAGCTTCCAGGTAGTCATCGAGGAATTGATTTTCTTCTAGCGATTGAGAATAAGAGTCCAAAAGTTCATCAGTTCGTTTGATCAATCGGTGGATTTCTTTTAGTACTGTAGTGCGAATAAGATAAACCAAATCTGAATTATTGTTCTTCATGGCTGTAACCGATGCAACGTTTGGAAACTCAACAAATGTCCACCGTCCAACTCTTTTCTACTTCATATCCTCGATATAGTTGCACCATTTATCTAAATTAGCTATAGTGCTAATTTATTTCGTTAACAGGTTCTGATAAACACCCTTCAAATGACTTTCATTAGTTGTGTCACTTTTTAATACTAGGACATTAATCAAGAATTAATTTCTTCACAAAGTCCCAAGACACTCAGTATATAGGACTGCGTACTCTCCCCCGAGAGTTGTGCTTTGTACTTCAGTTGCTCCTCCGCCTGACTTATATATTTTTGACGATCACCAAAAAGTCTACTTAAATCCTTTTTAAAATTTTATCAAGAATTCAGACTGATTGTTTATGTACCACTAATTTGCAGTGCCGCCAAGGAAGAAATAAACATTGGATAGTCAGGTTCTTTGGTGTTCCCGGTAATACCTGACAAACTGAAGTACATTTCGGTACATTCTATTTTGGAAATCTATCAAGAAAATAATTCCAAATGCAATGGAAATGTGGTATAACTGGACGCCTGCATATTGTATGCAATAGAGGAATAAAAATAATTGTAGCAGAACAATACAAAAAATATTTTGACGCAACAGATTTTTTTCCGTAAAGCACACTGTAAATCATCTCGTGTTAAAAATAAAACAACATTTCTGCCAACAAGGATCGAACTGAAGCCATTTTCTCAGCATTTCCTAAACCTTTTTTTTTTTTTTTTCCAATGGCTAGGCAAAAGTTACAGAGTACTATAAAGTTACAAAAAAAAAAATTATAGACAATATAACATAGAACAAAAAACCGAAGTCATTCCCTAAGGAGCGATTTTGCCTCCCAATAACTCGAACCTAACTCTCTAAACCGGGTCTGGTACGATTTCCCGACACTCAGTTTCCCGACAACTCAGTTTCCCGACGCCACTTTCCCGACAGGTACGGTTTCCCGACAGCTCACATTCCCGACAACTCATTTTCCCGACAGGTACGGTTTCCCGACAACTCACTTTCCCGACAGGTACGTTTTCCCGACAACTCACTTTCCCGACAGGTACGTTTTCTCGACAACTCACTTTCCCGACAGGTACAGTTTCCCGACAAGTCACTTTCCCGACAACTCACTTTCCCGACAGCTCACTTTCCCGACAACTCACTTTTCCGACAGCTGATTTTCCTGACAACTCACTTCCCCGAAAGTTCACATTCCCGACAGCTCACTTTCCTACAACTCACTTTCCCAACAGCTGACTTTCTCCAATGACTTATTTCTCGCCATTCCGCTTGTTTACAGATTTTTCTTAATAAGAAAGAGGATGGATTAAAAAATAATAAAAAAAATGCTGAATACGTAATTCTATTTCATTATTATTCGAAATGAATTTTAAATAATAGTTTATTTTTTATTCAAGTAGAAAAAAATCGGATAAATAAATAAAAATAAAAATATAATTAATAATTAAATAATAATAAAATTAAAAAAATAAATAAATTAAAATAAATTAAATAAATTAAATAAATTAAAGTAAGTAAGTAATTGCCGAAACGTCAGTGGAGGCCCTCAGTTGAGACTGAAAACGGTTTTGGGCTCTGTCTGTGTGCTTGTCTGTCTGTCTGTCGTGCGATAGCGGCCGCAAGAATTCCGCTATTGACTTGTAATTTGGTACACATGTTCATGTGCCCCACGGAATCAGCTGTATAGTTTTGGGTGTGTATTCCATTTGTAATTCGTGTACAGGGACACGCCAAAGTTTTTCTTATCATTGCGCCCTATGGGAGGAATTTGTATGTACCGCGATAGCGGCCACAAAAATCCCGCTATTGACTTGTAATTTGGTACACGTATTCCTAAGCCCAACGGAATTAATTGTATAGTGTTAGGTGTGTATTCCATTTGTCGTTCGTGTACAGGGACACACCAAAGTGTTCCTTATCCTTACGGCCTATGGGAAGAATTTATATGTACCGCAATAGCGGCCGCAAAAATCCTTCGATTGACTTGAAAATTGGCGCACACGTTCCAGCTTTGCATATAAGTAGCTGTATAATTTTCATTGCAATATTGTTTATAAACTGTGTACAGGGACACGCCAAAATTCTTAACATTACGGCGTATGGGGTGAATTTCGTTTAAACGCATTTTAATATTATTACTTTGCAATGAAGAAAATGAAACTAGCGTATGTGAGTAAGATGCTTAAACTTATGTTGTTTGAAGAAAATATGTGCTCTTAAGCTTTCTAATTAAGTACAGGACCTTACAAAAGTGTTCTGACAATGTCACGTAGTCCTCCAAACGATGTTAAATTTGAAACAATTATTAATTTTAAACGCAAAATAAGCTGAATAGTTTTTACTGATGTATATAATGTTTATTGTTTCTTTACAGAGACAGACAAAAGAACTTCGAAACATTAGAGCCTATGGAGAAATTTTTATTTAAGAGCGCACTTTAATGCGTTTATGCTGAATTGAACTTAATAAAATTAACATACATTATAAAGATGCTTAAAATCATGTTTACTCTTAAAAAACATTATGTATAGACTAAATAATTTATGGGATCACCCAAAATAATTCCGAGTATGTACTGTAATCATCCAAATGATGTCAAATTAGTTGAAAAATTAACGAGTTATAATTAATTAGGTTTATTCTTATTATTGGCGTTTATAATGACTGTGGCTACTTTTCCGGGATACATAAAAGAATTTCGTACTATTACGGTCTATAGTCGGTATTTCTTAAAAAGTTATTTTAACTTGGTTACACCCCATCAAATATAATGAAATTTTATTAGAATTTTAAAAGCATGATTTCCTGTTGAAAATTGTGGGCATAGAATTGGAAATTAGTTTAAAGATTACGCAAAATATTTCCGATGTGTTATGTAATTTTTTTTTTGTATGAAATTTGGTATTTATGAATTTCAGGGAAATAATTCAAGATCGTCGTTTATTAAGAATACATATTGATGCGTACTTGGACATTCGTAAGTTGTCAGAGAATAAAAGGTGAAACTTGCAAAAATTCAGTGATTTATTCACAAAAAGTTCCAGAAAAATACATGTCTACAAACCAAGTATCAGCTTTAATTCAACCAGCAAACACAGCCTAAACAACAGCCGTTAACAGCAAAACATCAGTACAAACTGTTTAGCAATAACGCATAAAGCAAGTCTCATCCAAAGAGGCAGAAAGCAAAGCAAGCATTTGACGAAACACACAGATCTGAGACTGACCGCCTTGGCGAAAAAAATGCTCCTTTTATACTTTTCTATCGAACACAGACTGTTCTGGAAAATTCTCGTATCTCATCAGCTAATGAGATTAGAGCTTCCATATTTAGTATATCCCTAATAAGGATTTTATCGCCAAGGTCGCCAAAAAATTGCCAAGAGGGGAAACAGTCGCCAAATTTGGAGCCAAATTCATTTCTTCCCTTATTGAAGCTTTTTAATGCGTTTTTAAGGAAAAATTAGGCTATTTTAACGTTAAAACGACTAGAAATGCACAAAATTAGCATATCATCAATTTACTAAACCTCTTTGAAAGAATTTATATAAAAGAATATGCAATTATTTACAATTCCGTTACACTGTATATGATATACAAATAGGTATACAAAGAGAGGTACAGCGGGGGGTTGAGGGGGACGGCAGCCCCCCTCAGGAATGTATCTGATTATGGTAACAAGTCGATCGAATCAATATATACTATTATATAATAAGGAATAAATAAAAATGACCTTTTGAAGAATGTCTGATGCAAATAGGACGTTGAGGCTCCTGATCTACAGATCCACAAGTTAAATAAATTAGTTATTTAATTTTTGAAGATTGTTGGTAGATTATTGTTAGAGAATAAGAATTGGGGCTTAATAAGTACTGTAGTCTAAGTAAGAGGAAGCTGAGTGGATTGTAGCTTTTTGAATCAGTGGGTTCTTATTTTACTGTCCAAGTTGCTATCTGAACGACAAGAGAGTACAGTTTTTTTGTTTACTGAATTTTTTAGATCATGTGTACTTAATTTTCTGGTAAGTTTTTAAGCTAAATTCGTTAAGTAAAGGAAAGCAAGGAATTAATTAATTAATTAGAATTAAGCAAGTAAATAAAAATTGGTGCGGGTCAAAACTTGATGAGTACTAAAAAGAAAAGTGACAGGAAATATTTCAAGGCTTAACAAGGAAAGTATTACCCCCACAATTGAGAATAGAAGTGCGTGTCAAAACTAGATGAGTACCAAAAAGACTAAGTTGCCGGGAATTGTATGCTGTGCGACCTGTTATGTCCTGCACTCTGGATAATATTGTACAAATTCAGTAAAGGTAATTAACATTATGGTTGCTTTTTGGCACGCATTCAAACCTGTGACATTAGAAGAAGGTATTACTATACTTCCTTTGAAACCTTTGGACAGCCCCTGCCGAATGCAGCAGGAACCCAAAACATTTGGCTAAAAGTATTAAAAAATGCATTATCACCGTGTTCTGAGTTATTCGGAAAGTTTCAAGTGTCTAGCTAGTCGGGAAGTTATATGATTGTTGAATCATATAAACTCTACCTAAGGCAGCGGGTACCCGAAACAATTGAGTAAAAGTATTAAAAAAAATGCAATGTCACCGTGTTCTGGGCTATTCCGAAAGTTTCAAATGTTTAAATGACTAGCTAGTCGGGAAATTATATGATTTTTGAATCATATAAACGTTACCGAAGGCTACAGGGACCCGAAACAATTGGCGGGAAGTGTTAAAAAATGGATTATTATCGTATTTTGAGCTATTTTAGCTTCTAAGTTTCAAATGTCTAGCTAGTCGGAAAGTTAATTAAATAAATTTTGTGTTGAGTCATATAAACGCTACCGAAGGCAGCAAGTACCCGAAATAATTGTCTAAAAGTATTAAAAATGCATTGTTACCTTGTTTTGAGCTATTCTAAAAGTTTCAGATATCTAGCTAGTCGGCAAGTTAGTTAAAAAAATTCTGTTAAATCATATAAACACAGCCGAAGGCAGCAGAAACCTAAAACAGATAACTAAAAGTATTAAAAAATGCATTGTCACTATGTTCTGAGCTATTCTGAAAGTTTCAAATGTCTGGCTTGTCGGGAAGTTAGTTAAAAATCGATTGCAATATTTGTACTGGACACACAAACAAACAAGAATCGAAGTTACTAAAATCATAGCAAAAATATTTCTTCAAATTTAATAACACTGTAGCAAAATTTATGTGGAACACTGATTAACAAAGTTTTTAAAGATACTAATATATATTAAATTATAGTAGAATTCATAGTTCAGAAGAATAAAAAATAAAACAAATAAAATAATGAAAAATTGAGTTTCCGGCAAATGAGTTGGCAGGAAAGTAGGCTGTCAGGAAAGAGACCAGTCTGGAAAGAAAACTCTGTGCAAAACGCACCTGTCGGGAAAGTGAGTTGTTGGGCCGTTTTGTACCTGTAGGGAAAGTGAACTGTCATGAAAGTGAGTTGTCGGAAAACTGTCGGGAAAGTGAGTTGTTGGGAAAACGTACCTGTCGGGAAAGTGAGCTGTCGGGAAAGTGAGCTGTCGGGAAAGTGAGTTGTCGGGAAAGTGAGTTGTCGGGAAAGTGAGCTGTCGGGAAAACGTACCTGTCGGGAAAGTGAGTAGTCGGGAAAGTGAGCTGTCGGGAAAGTGAGTTGTCGGGAAAGTGAGTTCTCGGGAAACCGTACCTGTCGGGAAAGTGAGCTGTCGGGAAAGTGAGTTGTCGGGAAAGTGAGCTGTCCTGAAACCGTACCTGTCGGGAAAGTGAGCTGTCGGGAAACCGTACCTGTCGGGAAAGTGAGCTGTCGGGAAAACGTACCTGTCGGAAAAGTGAGCTGTCGGGAAACCGTACCTGTCGGGAAAGTGAGCTGTCGGGAAAGTGAGTTGTTGGGAAAACGTACCTGTCGGGAAAGTGGCGTCGGGAAACTGACTTGTCGGGAAAGTGAGTGTCGGGAAATCGACCTGATCCCCTCTAAACCTAATTTGATACAAATTCAGCTTATGCAAAACAGAAAAAATATGTAACCACCAGTTAATACTTGCATCTAACCATCAATCAGTTACTGTCGATTAAATTTTGATTACTTGGAATTTCTGACTGTTTTATTATTTTTTTAATTAATTAATTAATTTTTTGCATTAAAATAAAATTTTTAACTGTTGCGTTCTAGATGATCTTCACATTGTCGATCTAAAACTTGTTTTCATTGGTGATTAACGGTTTTGAATTTATTGGGCCAATATCTTCGATAAATTGATTTATGGAGCTGGCTTGTCAGTGTTCAGCAGAACTGTGAATTGTTTCTTTTTATTATTTTAACACGCTTTTATTAGCTTCACCTGTATGTATGTTTGTATGTATGTTTGTAACCGCTCTGGGAACAAACAAAAATCTATATTGTAAAAAAAAAGAATTTCTCTACGTGAACGCTGTAGCCGTGAGGTAAAGCACCACGCTACGAACCTAAGGGTCTAGCGCCCGGGCCCAGTGAGGGGAGATTTTTTTAAAAATGGTTTTTGTTTAATTCTAAATTATTTTAATTAAAGATTTAAATGTATGTAAATATTATGGTGTATCACTTACACGATTTTCTGTCACCTTGCATTTTAATACTAAGATAGATATTTTGTGCTTTTTAGTTCACATTTCTATAAAAGCGTGTTCTTTAATTTTTTAAAACTATAATATTATTATCTTTGTATTTACTTAGTATAACTAGATCCGTTTATTCATTTATTAGGTGACATTTGAATGTTGAAGATGTTACAGAAGCGACAATTTCTTCGACTTCATTCTCTCTCTCTCTCTCTCTCTCTCTCTTTTTTTTTTAATGTAATTCAAAATTGCTATGTCTCAGTACTGAATCATGATTATAATAAGTTAAATTATTATTTAAAATGAGAGTTTTATTTACATTCAAATATAAAAGCACAATTAAAAAAATATAAAAATATGACAAACGTTTCAGCTGTAAATCATCTATCATACGTGTTTAAACACGACGCACAGCAGTTACATTAAACGAAGAGATTTGTGGCCATGTAAAGACGCCTTATAGCTCGTGTGGACACCTTTACAAAACTACAACATTTTTTTTACAAAATGGAGCTAAAATGTTACCTCCAGAATATTCAATTCTCTTCTGATATTTTTATTAGCAGTATGTAAGTAATGTCCTGGTGGCTTTTAGACACTTCTGAGGGCTGATTTATAACCAAAACCTTTGCCACAATTTTAATGTTTTTAAAATTGTGCTTTTTACCTTATATTGTAAGAAAAATATCTCATTTTAAATGTTTATTTAATTTTATATTTTTATTTATCTTTCTCATATATACGTAATAGAAATATTGGATTAATGAAAAAATTTTACCTGAGGTTTTCCGAGGAGTTACAGGTTGTGGAGCTTTCAGAAACTGTTTTGATCCTTTTTAGAAATTGTATGTCTACTTGCATATCTGTCTGTATGTTTGTCTGTGTGATAACGTAGTATGTAGTTATAAATTGATTGATTTAATTTAATTCTCATAACATTTGGATAGCAATTGCGCATCAGTTGGCGCTGTGATGTCATTTATTTGTAATTTTTAATAAGGTAATAAAGGACAATTTCTTATAAATGTACATTTTTTTTATATATAAATAGTCCTTATAATAAGATTATTTAACCAGGAAGAAAAATACATATATCTTTAGGGGCATAGCTTTCCCTAAATTTTCCTTTGCTTCCCTAAATTTTCAATACAGATATCTTTTGAAAAAAAATTGTCATTACCTTTAAAACAAATTGTTGAGAAAAATATCTGTAATGATTTAAACAAAGATATCGATTTTATTTTACTTTTAGCAAAAACGTAAAAAAATCTTAGAATGAAAAAAAAATTTTTTTAGACATCGTGTAGGGTATAACATTCTCTTTCTTTGAACGTTTGGTGTTATACCTCGCTGAGATGCAAATTGCCTGCAGTTATTATGGAAATGAATTTTAATTAATGATAATTTTATATATTTATTTTATAGATGTTAATTTTTAGGAATGTATAGAATAAAATTTTGTGATAGCCGATAAATATTAGTATTGTTTTTTATTTAAGACATTTTAGCAACATTTCACTATTTCATACTTACCAGTACAAAAATTTCTATTACATTATTTTACGCATTACTTTTTAATGTTTTAACTTCTTTCATTAACAAAGCTTAGTCAAATCACTCCATTGATATTTTCCAATTTTTTTTTTTTTTTTGTCCCTTATTCAAATCCGACTTTTGTATTCGTAGATTTTTTTTAACATCCTCAATTATATCCAAACTACTGTAGAACTCTTCTTTTGAAAAAGAAATATATATTTTCAAAGTAAATTTGGTGATCCAATTTAGTTAAATTCGGAGATCCGATCTATATCGATTTTTATTTATAAACAATAAAAATTACCTTTTGATTAAAGTAATTTTTATTTTTTAATCGAAAAAATATTTGTATAAAGTCCTCAAATGGGAATAAACGCAACAATCACAGATAGTTACATTCAGGGTAGAACTTTGTAGCTTTGTAAAGAAGCCTTAAGACTCGTGCTGATGTCTTTACAAAGCTACAACCCTTTCTCCTCAATGAAGCTCAATTGGTACGTCCAGAATAATGAATTCACTTCTGATATTTTCATTAGTAGAATGTAAGTGTTGTGCTTGTGGTATTTAGACAATGATGAGGGTTGACTTACAACCGAAACGTTTGCGACGATTTTTTTTATTTTTTTTATTTGTGTTTTTTGTTTTATATTGTTAATAATTATCTCATTTTATATGTTTATTTAAATTTAACTTTTATTTTTCGCTTTGTTCTATATATATATATAACAAAAAATACTGGACTGATGAAAAAAAAATTGCGTGCTGTTTTCCAAGGATTTATACGTTTTGGGACTTTCTGAAAACGATCATTTTTGAAAATGTGTGTCTGTTTGCATGTCTGTATGAATTTTTGTCTATGTTAAAATTTAATATTTAGTTCTCCATTGAAGTAATTTAGTTCTGATTACATTTAGTTATCAATCATTTATCAATTGGCGATATCATATCATTTATTCCTATTGTTCAATATGGCAGTAAAGTACTAAATTTCATATTAACGTAAATATCGATTTTTTTTTAAATTTTTAAATAAAAATGTCCTTACAATAATAATTGTCAACCAGAAAAAAAAATGTATGTATAGGGGCATTGCTTCCTTTCTCGAGGTGTAAATTTTCAATATAGATATTTTCCGAAAATAACTTGTCATTATGTTTAAAAGGAATTGTTGTGAAACAGATCTGTGATAAATAAAACAAAGATATCAATTTATTTCATTGTTATTAAAAAAAAAAAAAAAGAAAAGAAATCTTAGAAAGAAGAAGCATTTTTTCAGACGCCGTGTGAGACATAAAATTGTATTTCTTTTGAAATTCAGTGTTTTAACTTTCAAAGATGAAAACGTCTGAAATAATTACGGAAAGTAATTTTAATAAATTATATGCTTTTATTTTTCTGACGAAATTCGTATCGGGAAATATGGAATAAAATTTTGTGGTGGACAAAAAAACCTAGTATTGTTTTATCTGTAAGACATGTTACAAACATATCACTATTTTATACTTACCACTGCGACCATTTCTATTAGATTATTTTAACGATTTTCTGTTAATAGTTCGACTTTTTTCATTTAAAAGCTTTGTTAGTGTATTCTATTTATATTTTTAAACACTTTTTCGTCCCTTATTTTAAAATACAACTTTTGTATGCATAGATTTCTTTCGATATCTCTAATTATTTTCAAACTACTATCAGGCTAATCTTTCGAGAAAGAAATAAATATTTACAAAGTAAATTTGATGATCCAATTTGTTGAACACAGAAATTCGATTGTATTCTTTTAGGCATTAATTTGGAGTTTGACCAGCTTCTATTTTACACCTTGAAGGATTTCAGATTTTTTTTTGAAGCAAAGAAATTGTATTGCATGTTATGTATCTGAAGGCTGGATTAGTCGTATGCTTTGACTAATATATAAGTACAGGTTGCATTCATAATTAATATTTTGATAGTAATTCTCTTCGGTGATTAATGATTATAAGCTAAGTAAATAGTTAAAAAAACTGATTGCTTTCTAGATGCATGTGCTCAAATATGTCACACATGTCAGACATAAATGAGTCATAGAAGATTGTTTTTAATCTTCACTGTTGCAAAAATTACTGTTGCAAATTTTATGTATCATTAACACAGTCAATATATGTATGGATTTGTGACACTGTACTTAATGAAACTTAAACAATATGCATATAACATGCAATGCTCATATAACCTTAATAAAAAAAATTATAGTAAACTTCAAGATTGTATATACAACTATAATTAAATTACTGAGATAAAAAATAATTTGTGTATGTAAACTCTAATATCTTTCAATAAGTAAATAAGAAAAAAAATATATACAAAGAAAACTTGAAATGAATGTAACATTTTAGTTTTAAATGTAAACAAAGTTAATTCCTGTTTCGTTTACCTTTCATTCTTTCTTTTATATGCATATATATATATATATAAAGTACATTATCTTTTTTTTTTCTTTGATATATTTATCTAAAAACAATAAAAATTACTTTTTGATTAAAGTAATTGTTTCTTTTTATTTTAAAAAAATGTTTGAATTGCCTTTTGTGAATGATATTTTAATTTAATTTTAAAATTAGAATGCATGTTTATTTAAATTTCTTCAGAAAACGAAATTAAAGAAGGTAACAGTTAATAAGTTTTACAATATATATACCGTTTGATCCAAAAGTCAGGACAAACTTTAAAAATGAATAATTCGAAAACGAATCCAGATACAAAGATACGGTTTGTACCAAACGGATGAAAAAGAAATCGGGTTTTGTGTGGCAAAGGAAAGAAATTAGTTCTGTTGACGACCAACAGATGGCGCTATAGTGTTTTATTTCACCAAAAGATGATTTACAAATGAAAAAATATGTTGACAACTTACAAGTCAGTTTAATTACAGTTAATTAGTACTACTACAGTAACTGTTCAATGTCCATCATTCAGAAGTACAGCTGTAAGATGATTCACCACATCGTTCACAGCATTTAGTAGCATTTCTTGCGTTATGGCAGCCACATTTTGGCGGATGGCATCTTTCAGTGCTGCTAGGGATGCCGGTTAGTCGCGGTACACTTTTCACTTCCAAGAATCCCCACAGCCAAAAGTCACAGGGTGTCAGATCGGGAGATCTTGGAGGCCATGCGTGATTAAAGTAGCGACTGAGAATGCGATATTTCGATGCATATAAGCTTCGTCTACCATTACCTGCTGTAGTTGTTCCTTTTTATATCGTTTGTTGCTTTGCATAATCCTACATGAGAAATACGACAGCGCCATCTGTTGGTCGCCAACAGAACTATATTTTATTTCTTTGCCACACAAAACCCGGCTTCTTTTCCATCCGTTTGGTGCAAACCGTATCTTTGCACCTTGATTCGTTTTCGAATTATTCATTTTTAAAGTTTGTCCTGACTTTTGTATCACCCGGTACTTAAAACTAAACGAATTTAATTTTATGAAGAAATAAAAATTTAAATAATACTAAAGAATGTTTTGATAAATGATAACCTTATTATTTGAAGTAAAATAAGTAATTAGTTATTACTTTAATACTTATATCACACGATTAAAAAAAATAATAAAAATGTTTGTTAGCAATGCTTCTAAATATTCTGCTTTATATCTTAATTACTACGTTTATAATCTTGAACACTTTTATCTTAATACCATTGAATTTCTTTATTTGTGCTTTAAGATGTTAAATCAATAGGATTTAAAATCATGGCAATTAAGTTCAAAGCTATTTAGTCGATTATGTAATAAAAAACAAAATTTATACGTGTAATATTTATAGAAAATAATTTGTATTTTCCTTTGTACATACAATGCGAAAATATTGTAAAGTAATTAACCTCTTTAAAGATTATAAAATATATACAAACTAGTGTAAATAAATGGAACTGAAAAATAAATATTAATTTGGAATTTTCTATTAAGCATATTAAAGTTTATTAGAAATAAAATGGTTTCAAAATTAACAAGTAAAACAAGATGTTTCTTTTAATATTTTTAAAATCTACCTAAAAAAGTTTATGTATTTACTATCATATTTTTACTATAATTTAACATTATATTGCTACAAACAATTTATGAATGTATTCATTAAATAAAGAAATAATTTAGAAATTCTTTTGAATTGGCGGATTTTAAGTGTTTATATGGGTATCAAACGCTGAAAAAAAGTACATATTTTATCTCGTTATAATATATATTTATATATAATAAAATTATTTATTCAACAATTTGATCATATAAAAGACCAACCTTTTAAAATTTTCATTAAATAATTTGTAAAATTCAGCCGGTGGAACCTATTTTCGGAGATCCTTTGGAAAAGCGGTGGACATGGTAACTCTAAATAACCGTATCTGATAAAATATATATATATACTATTAGAAACATTGTTAGTGCTTAAACAACGGATTAAAAAATAAGTTGGAATTTGAATTTTTGTCAGAGTTTTATGCAAAAGCAGTACAATTTTCGACCCATTTTACCCCCTATATAACCTTGTAAAACTATTTGTAATCAAACAAAATATCCTTCGTGAAAGCACTGGACAATTAAATTGTAAAGCAGTGTACAAACTTTCAATAAGATTGGTACATAAGTTTTTGAGAAAACGTTTACACTGAATTAAAAAATAGTTTTTCTAGGAAAAGACAATTAAAGTTTTAAGTAGGAATAAAACCAATCTAATAAAGGAAATTCCCAAAGGCTCTCTCTCTTAGACTGTTACTCCAATTCACGTCTTGACATATTATACTATTAGAAAAAATTGCACATAAAATATTGATATTTTGAAATATTAAAACCCATATAACCCCCAATTGAATACCTTTCTCGATTCTTGAAATGATATTCAAGCATTTCATGAAAATTATTAAAGAGATACATTTCCATAGTAATATAATCCGCCCGAAGAACAACTTACTAAAGAAATTTAAATCTCTAAAAAAATGTACAAGAGAAATATAAAATAACTATTTCTAACCTTTTCTAATTAACCATATCCAAAAAAAAAAAAAAAATAAATAAATAAAATAAGTTTACGATTTGTTTTTCAAAAGAAAAATTAAATCTATTTGAATAATATTATTACTCATTTAAACAACGATAAAAACAATGATGAATGTATAAGTATATTATATATATGTGCACATAATATGTTGTATAAATAATTTCTCATAATATTATAAAATCTCATAGGTTTAAATTTAAATATGTGCATGCGTGTATGTGTGTGCGCATGCGTGTATATGTGTGTGTAGTGCATATAATTATAAATAATAATGATATTTAGCATACAAAAGAAACATATATGTTTCTTTTGTATGCTAAATATCATTATTACAAATTCTCCCCAAAAAATTTAAAAAGTAAAACCATGACTGATAAATTAACATTAAATAAAATACTCACGCTATAAAGATTGATAAAATCCACTCATGTCAATAATGAATTAATTAATTTAAGCAACGTATGTGTGTGTGTGTGTGTGTGTGTGTCTTTACATTGCAAACTTACGTATGTCATATAAAATACATTAAGATATAAACCACACTTAGGAAAATTATTTAAAAAATTCGTAAATATCGATCGGAATTTTGATAAATTACCGTACTGCTGCTTAGAAAAATAAGAAAACTGTAACTGCAAATGTCTTGTAAATCATTTATAAGCCGGTATCAACAGTAAATAAAATTTTACCACTGGATCTTGGTAGATCCTCACTATACAAACCCAAAATTTATCATTCATCAATGTAACATGATTTTAGAATTTTAAAACAATATTCTTTTATTGATTTTATTTTATTTGATAATTACTTCTTCTCTTACAAATATGTTTTATGATATATATGGGCTGTTTACCAGAAAAAATGATTACGTCTGTGAAACAGAAAATGAACGAATACAGTGAAAATTTCACTGCATTCGTTCACTTTTTGTTTAATGGATTTAATCGATTTTTCCTTTGAACGATCCTTATATCATATTACAATGACTAAAATTTTCCATTTAAAATCACAGTCACAAACGGAAAATGTCAAAAGCATGCAAAATACAAACCAGTTTTACAATAATATTTGTCGACGTATTTCACAACTTATACATTAATAACTATTATTAAAAAGCAAATTCTCAAATAAAATAACAAAAGGGAAAGTAACTAGGCCTACATCCTGCAAATAAGCACTCTTCGTTAATCGAAACATCGCCACCGTCTTGAGAATACAGTCGAACCTCGTTAACGTTAATAGGCTTAATGTGAATTACTTTTAACATAAACTGTTTCCACATTCCCTGTAAAAATGAATATTAGTTTCTGAGTTACTGATAGCATGAACTACGGATAACATGAACAAAATTTTTATTCATCTTGAGATTTACGTTATGAATGTTCGACTGTATCACATATATTCTTTATTCAAAAACTTCCTTGTCGAGTTCACATCCTTTTGATTCACATCCAGACAACGCTATGTTGACAAATACTGCTAACAGCACATTTATCCACAGTCCATCTTCAAGATGTTTCTGGGAAATATTTTCATCCTAAAGACATCCTGAATGTATCCTGGGCAGAAGATGTGTTTTTAGGGATTAAATTTTTAATTTCTTTAAAGTGAAAAAATAGTAGGGAAAAGCAGTTACTTGCTTCACTTGTATCTTAACTTTACTCAAAACAACATTGTAGAAAATAAGGCAGCATTGTAGAAAATAAACTGAAAATCGCTAAGTATAAAACCTAACTTCTTTCTCTTGCAAACCTGCAAAATGCGTTTTAGCTAGGCAGTTTTAAGCTAAGATTTTAGGTGGTTTTATGATATACATAAATACTGTGAAGGATTATATTGGCTCAACCAATTAAAAATGAGAGAGAATGAGAGAGAGAGAATTTCTAAATTCTAAATTTAGTATTTCGGAAAGTGTGTCTCCCATAAGAGTTTGTAAACATAACTTTAATATTAAAGAGACACAACTACAAGATAAGTAGTTTAATATATATATATATATATATATATATATATATAGAGAGAGAGAGAGAGAGAGAGAGAGAGAGAGAGATTTTCTGAAATGTAGCTTCCTCATAAAGTATTCGTTCCTTTTTAAATTAAATATTCTATAATATTGTTTAAACTTAAAAAAAATACCATATAATATTGGGTCGCCCGGAAATTTCTTGCCGATTTTCGTTAGGTGGCACAAGGACAGGTCTGAATATATAAAAATGATTGAAAACAAATGGCGAGCGTGCGTACATACTTTAAAAGTGAGTACTCCAGACATATTTAGAGAAACATTTTGGTTACAGTACGTTAATTGTTTTCTGAACGCCTTTGAATACGGAAGCAAACAAAGTGCATTATATAGACATTAAACGCATTTCTTTTACCAGAAAGGCAAAAATACCGCACAAGCGGCAAACAAAATATGTGCTGTTTATGGCGAATGTACTGTATCTGAAAGAACTGTGAGGAAGTGATTTACTAGTTATAAAGCTGGTGATTTCAATCTTCAATATTGATAACGCACAGATAGGCCCTCCATCTCAGATGAAGATCACATTGAAACACTGATAGAAAATAATCCCCACTATACGACACGTGAATTAGCAAAAATGTTAAAAAAATCAAATAGCACTTAATGTGTTGAGTTTCAATTTACCTTCAAAATCGGCACAAACTTTCCGAAAAACCCAATGCTAATTTTAGTATCGTCATTTAAATGACTTCACATAAAGTATCACATTGTGTAAACTAAATGAAAATAAAGATAAACGCACATAAATAAATGAACACAATTTCTCCAGAATTGCGAATTTAAGCAAATTTAATAATTTTTGTTTGTTATAAATACACACAATTTGTAATGTTTTCGTAAACCAGTTTAACTTCTACGGTATTTAAAACATATGAATATCGATATATTTTCCTATTTTATGACTTCAAGAAAATCTGCAATATAGACTCTAATTTACTACATAATGTATTTATGCAATTACATTCCAAGTTCAGAATTTAGTAGCTCTCAGCTGAGTGCTTTCATTGCTTTACAAATGCAGTAAATTCGTATTCAAAGTACTGTAAAATGTTTCAGATGGCGTTGAATAATGAAGTCACCGAGGATTAAGTTCAACGATTTTCATTCTATCACATTCTATGTCTCATATAATAGATTGAAAACACAATTTCAGCAATTCAATTGGGAGTGTAGAATAGTATTAAATATTTAAAAAATCCAAAATTCATTATATATAAATTGCTATATATGTTAATCAATGAACATTGACAAATATTTTTGAAATTTATGTATTAAAGCAGTTGTCAGCAAAATAGGACATCTGAATTAAACAATTTTCCTAAATACGATATGATTGGGGTGTAAACATTTACCCTTTCTTTGAAAAAAAAATAGGGAAAATATGTAATTAACAAAAATGAAAAATTCACATTTTATTGCCTTTTATATTCTACACAAGTAATCCGACATTAGCTCTTTAATAGATATTTAAATAATGTATTTATGTGTCTTTCATGGATATCATACCAGCAACTTGTCAAAATAGATATTATATAACGAAATTAAAAATAATTTTTAAGCTTTTTGTATTCTCTATAATTAGTCAGACTTTATCTCTTTAGTAAGTATTTAAATAACGTAAATATTTTTCGTCCATGCATATCAGATTAGCAACTGTTCATATAGTGAGTTTATATATTTTAGATATAGTATTAGATTTTCATTTATTACTCTATATTTAAATATTTGTTCTAAACTCAGAGAGTTAAGGGGTTACGTGAGATTCAAAGGCTAAATCGGAGGATGTTTCTTTTTTTCTAGTACAACTAATTTTACAACGGGGTAAAATGGGGTAAAATGCACCATAAACTGCAATGTTTTTGTATACATCTCTGACAAAATTTCAAATTGTAATAATAATAATAATAATAAATCCTTCGTTCAAGCACCAGTTTATTCTATTTTGAAGAAGTGTGCAAAATTCCAATAAGATCGGTGTATTAGTTTTTATCGGTGTATTAGTCAGACTTTATCCCTTTAGTAAGTATTTAAATAACGTAAATATTTTTCGTCCATGCATATCAGATTAGCAACTGTTCAACGTAGACTTTATATAGTGAGTTTATATATTTTAGATATAGTATTAGATTTTCATTTATTAATCTATATTTAAATATTTGATCTAAACTCAGAGAGTTAAGGGGTTACGTGAGTTTCAAAGGCTAAATCGGAGGATGTTTCTTTTTTTCTAGTTCAACTAATTTTACAAGGGGGTAAAATGGGGTAAAATGCACCAGAAACTGCAATATTTTTGTATACATCTCTGACAAAATTTCAAATTTTAATAATAATAATAATAATAATAATAATAATAATAATAATAATAATAAATCCTTCGTTCAAGCACCAGTTTATTCTATTTTGAAGAAGTGTGCAAAATTCCAATAAGATCGGTGTATTAGTTTTTATCGGTGTATTAGTCAGACTTTATCTCTTTAGTAAGTATTTAAATAACGTAAATATTTTTCGTCCATGCATATCAGATTAGCAACTGTTCAAAGTAGACTTTATATAGTGAGTTTATATATTTTAGGTATTAGATTTTTATTTATTAATCTATATTTAAATATTTGATCTAAACTCAGAGAGTTAAGGGGTTACGTGAGTTTCAAAGACTAAATCGAAGGATGTTTCTTTTTATCTAGTACAACTAATTTTACAAGCGGGTAAAATGGAGTAAAATGCACCATAAACTGCAATGTTTTTGTATACATCTCTGACAAAATTTAAAATTTTAATAATAATAATAATAATAATAATAATAATAATAAATCCTTCGTTCAAGCACCAGTTTGTTCTATTGTGAAGAAGTGTGCAAAATTCCAATAAGATCGGTGCATTAGTTTTTGAGAAACCATAGCCATAGCTTTTCTCTAGAGTTTCTGGGAACCAGGACCCACCGGCTGACTTTTCCAAAAATTTTAATAAATTTTTTTATACATATATATATAAATGTTTAAATGTTGCTCTTTTATATACTTAAAATTTTGACAGAAAAAAAAATATATTTATCATGTAAAAAAAAAAAAAAAAAAAAAAAAAAAAAAATGATTTATTTAGCACATGTAACTTCTTACAAAAAAATTTAACATTAGTTTACAATTGCAAAATTTATAAATGTGACTTCCGAATAGGATTTCTCAAATAGTGTAATTCATAAAATAAATATCTGTTATTTTAGTAACTTTGGTTATGCGAATTCAAAAAGCAATACCTTTTTCTCATTTTCTGTATAATCATTGTCTACTTTAATACTTGAAATTTGAAAACATATTTATGAATGTATCACAAAAAATATACTAAAAAGAATATAAATTAAATATAGTGTTTAATGCTTGAAAACAGTTTGGAAATAAATGGTTAATTTACAATGAGTGAACATTAAGTATTCTTTAAATAAATCTGTTTCTTCTTCTGGATGGAATTATTTATGA
Organism: Salticus scenicus; assembly: GCA_963930645.1. NCBI lineage: Eukaryota > Metazoa > Arthropoda > Arachnida > Araneae > Salticidae > Salticus > Salticus scenicus. The sequence continues at coordinate 37,188,098 of OZ005655.1, read as the reverse complement.
ATCTACAACACTTACGTTTTAATAAGAATTACTTTTAAACGCCTTTTTAAAAAAATATACTATTTTTAAGATATGAGAATTATAACAAACACATTCTTTTAGAATGTCTCTCCCTACTAATGCAACTGTGAAAAGAAATTTTAAAGTAGAATGTGAGCGAACTGAATAAAAACATTAAAAACAATAACAAGTTAATTTATTGAATAGAAGAATAATTACTATTACACTCTAAAACAAACACACACACACACACACACACACATAAAAAAAGAGAGAAAGAAAGAACGAAAAAGAAAAGGAACTATCTGAATGGGGCTAAAATTGATAGATGTGATGTACATGTAGAGAAAGATAAATGATTATATTTTCAGAAAAATTGAATGAGTTATTCAAAAGAAAAACTTCACAAAGTGAACTACCGTAATTTCTGGTAGATACCGCACAAGTTATATAATTCATTTTTGCACCAGAAATTTTAATTGATAAATAAATTGATATTTGTAGGAGCTCTTCCTTCGAAAAAGTATAGATTTCTCTATTAAATACAATTTCTGGTGGAGAAATGACACATCTTACCTGCGAGTTATATACCAGAAATTACGGTATATTGCCTATATCTTATAGAGTACCTATATTGCCTATATCTTTTATCTAGACACCCTAAAGTGAACAAGTCAATAACGCGTCGGTCCAATCCGGCTCTTAAGCAAGCAACTATTTGGCTTGGCATTGACTAATAGATTTAGTGGACGTCTTTTTGCAGGATATCGTACCAAATTCTGTGTTTGATAAAAAAAAAAATCTCGAGTTCGTTGTAAAGTTCTTTTCATAATGTTCGAAACGTTCTCAATGGGGAAGAGATCTGCCGACTTTGCTGGACAAGGTAGCGTTAGGCAAGTACAAAGATAATCAGTAGGAATAACAGCTGTGGGCGAGAGGGCATTATCATGTTGAAATTAAGACTAGGATATAGTGGTATAAAGGCCATCACAACGGTGTGTAGAATATCGTCGACGAACCGCTGTGTTGTAAGGGTGTCGTGGATGACAACTAAAGGGGTCTTGCTATGAAATAAAAGGGTACCCCAGATTATTACTTCTGGTTGTCGGACCGTATAATGGGTGACAGTCAGGGTTGTTATTCCACCATTGTCCGGGACGTCTTCAGACACGTCTTCGCTGGTCATTGGGGGTTCATCACTGAAGACAATTGTATTGCAGTCAGGGACATTCCAGTTTGAATGTGCACGACATAACTGCAATCGGGCTAGTCATCGTATGGAGGCCAATGGTAGTCGACGCAAGTGGTTCAGTGAGCTTACCTCCCTCCCCCTCTTAACCACCTACTAATTGTTCTAGTGTTCACTAAAACACCAGTTGTACACAGGATCGTTGCTAATGATGAATCTGGGACTCTAAATGTCGCTTTGACAATTGATTCGTCTTCACGTTCTGTCGTCTCGCGTGGCCGACCGCTTGACGCTGTGTTTTGCCATGTTTCACCCATTCCTGCCAAAATTGTCTAATAGTGGCGTATCCAAATATCGAGCAATTCACCGATTAGGCTAGTTCACTGAGTTCAACTTCTGACATCTGCGCATATTATTTGCGCAATTTATGATTTGAAATCGAAACTTCTAATATCCTGCCTGCCTGTCAGTTGCGTAGTTAAGATGCACCGCAGCTTCGCATGTTCATTCGTTGGGCGCCAAACTTTAAAATTTTGAATTTTACGTCGAAACTTGTATACATATAAACGTATCTCCAATTTGCATTACTTCTTGGTGCATTTTTTTTTTTTTTTTTTTTTTTTTTTTTGGGGGGGGGGCGGAGGGGGGGGTCTTGGAGTGTAATTTAGAAAATACCAAGTATCATATTTTAAGTTAGGGGGGGAAAAAAGTTAAAATTCATTTCATTTTTTTTTTTAATAAAATTTTGTATTTTTCCAATGACCATTTTAAAACATGCATTACTCAATGATTATGAAACATTTGCAAAATATACTTTTCATAGTTAAATCTTTATTATTTCAAATTATTTTCAAGCATGAAAAAAGTACGATTATTCCAGAATAGGGCCGATGCATGTTATTTCAATCAATATTTTTCTGGAACCAAACAAATAAACATTAATTGATGTAATTCAGAACATTGTTTGTATAATTATAAACATATAAACAGAACAAATTTTATTTGGATTTTTAAGTTATTTCTTGGTAATAATGAAAAGTTTATTTTATGCATGTTTGATGAGAGTTACTTCCATATTCATCAGTGTTTATCAAAACGTATATGAAGACCAAATATTGTGGCTTAGGATGTTTTTAGATATAAAAATAAATTTTGTTACTTCATTCCACTTCATCGCGGATATAATCCTCCTTTTTTTTTTTTTTTTTTTTTTTTTTTTTTTTTTTTAATGTATTGTTATAATGTTTACAGCAATTTTTCCTGGAAAAAGAGGCCATTTATTATTGATGTACTGTCGCTAACAAAAGTGTCCGATCACTAGCAAAAATTCCTATGTAAAAAGAGTACATTTCATACGGTTCAGTTAAATAAATCCTTATCGTATCATGTTCTTAGTCTGACTAAGAAGAGGATTCGACAAGGATTTATTTAACAAAACCGTATGACGTGTACCTTTTTTACATAGGAATTTTTGCTAGCGTTCGGACATTTTTGTTACCGACTGTATATATCACTTATTTTGAAATTTTTGGACGTGGATGATCTGTGCGTAATACATATTTTCAGAAGAAAAAAACATTCAAATAAAACGCACCTATTTCTCGAGAAGAAGCAGTATATTTAACAATCCTATATTCTAGAAGTAAACATAATCTAAGTGCTATTGCGAAAGCAAAATAACAATGTATTCGGTAATATAATAAATGTTATTATCAATATCATATTTGTGTGAAATAGGATTCTCCAACATTACTACAGTTCAGTGCAAGGAAAAGAAAAGTTTATTGCTATAAAGGTAAAAATGGGAAAATAAATAATTCCCTTACAAATATTAAGTTAATTATTATAATATACTAGCAGACCCGGCCACGCGTTGCCGTGACTAAGTTATACTTTGAATTATATGGCAGTAAACTATTTAATACTGTCAAATTATTATTTACGAATAAAGACGAAAACGTTGTAGCCGATGTAAAAACCCACAGGATTGAGATTTGAACCTTAGGTCAAAATTTGGAAACGATTGATAAAAATTTTCGTAGTGTTGATATTAAGTACAAATTAATTTTATTGTAGGGTCCTATAAGTTTTAATGGAGAAGTGATATATATTATTTCTAATGCTACTTAGGATAAAATTGCTAAAATGACTAATATGTAAATTAAATTCTATTAAAATTCTATTAAAATAAAAGTATAAAAGAAGCAGACGATTTTAAAAATCAATTTTTATGGATGAGGGAAATATAATGTCTAAAGCTATTTTGGATTAAAATGCTAAAAAGACTAATATGTAATTTTATTTTTATTAAAATTCTATCCGCGATTGTAATGAAATGCTCGCCCTCTGGTGGTCTAAGGTGAAATTACATTTAACATGCATAGCTTTCGGCTTCCATCGAGACGCCATTGCTTGCCGATGTTTAGTTTCACATATATTTATTGAATAAAAATGAATAAATCCGGTAAAAAAGATAACACATACTGTTGTGTGCCACAGTGTCACTCCAAAGAATCAAGAAATCCAGAATTAAGCTTCCATTTATTTCCAAATGACAAATATAAAATTTCAGTTGCTTCGGCTAATGGAAGTAAAGAATTAACCAGATGATTTGAAACTAATATTTGTTCAGCTTCAGTTAAAAATCTACTTCCGATCGAACTTTGAATAAACTGAAATATTTTTTCCAAAAGCAATCAATTTTCCATGATGTAATGGCGGAGAAATTATAGCACGAACATTAAATAGTAACACAATTAGAACAATAATAAATACACATGGCTATTATATTTACTAACAACAAAAGCTGAAAAAGCGCCATCTATCGATCATTACAAACGCGGATTAAAATAAAAGTATAAAAGAAGCAGACGATTTTAAAATCAATTTTTATGGAGGAGTGAAATATAATATATGCTATAATGGATAATTTTACTATAAAATGACCTCATCATTTTAACTGTTTTAAAGAGAGCAACAGCTGTAGTTATAAAAAGGAAAACAATATGGCTAAACCAGAAAAATAAGTAAATTTGATAAATATTTTGAAACTTTAAAATAGGACATCTTATGAAATATTGGACATTTAAAGTAAATACATGTATCATTTTAAATAGAAAAAGATTTTGGAAAAGTTTAGTGTATTTTAACGAAGTGGTGAGAAGGCTTTGAGTATGTTAAAATTTTTATAGTAAATTCAAGTTAATAAAGATGGGAAACATTGAGGATTAAGATAAGAATAATTATAAGATTAAAAAAAAAAAAAAAAAAAAAACTTTTTATATGCCATGCTTTTACATTTTAATATACTAATTAAAAGGAAAATGATAAATATCCTATTATAGTTTGAAGTCAAATTTGTTTTCAAATGTCTAAATAAAATATCTGATGTAAGATACTAATATGTTGCAGCGGAATAGATTTCATTTCTGTCATCCTTGGCAAAAAAAAAAAGAATATCGCCAAATTATCAGGCGAAAATATTTAACTCCTTTCAAAAATCATGGTTATTTTAACAACTTATATTAAAAGAGTAATGAAAAATATGAAACAATATTTCGTACAATACATATTACATGTCATACATACGTACAATGAATAATACATATTACATTTCGTACAATACATATATCTGGCATGTATATTTTCGTGTTACGCTTTTGATCGCCAAATAAAATAAAAAAAAAAAAAAAAAAAGCCAAGGGTGACAGAGTTTTGAAATTTAAAATAAAAATTTTGTCAATTTGACAGCAAAATAACTCAATCTAACGCACGCGATAACTAATACATATCTATACCCAAATATAAGGATTAAAATCTCGAAATAAATTTCCTCGATTTTTAATAATTTCTTTAAAAAAATCCAATGGGCGATTAACATAGGAAATCTTTTTCTTGGCTGCCCAGATGGTCAGTGAGTCACACTTCGCTTGCGTATAGAACTCATAGATATAGTATAGCATATATAGAATAGAGCGATCATTGGGGAGAAAAAAGTTATTCATGTTTACTTGGTTAAAGACGACGTTTTTACCAAAATATGGCCGTCTTTCCCCGAGTGAATACACACGGGAATACATACTAATATTTTAGCAAATAAAATTTATGAATAATTTATTTGCTAAAGGTGAATGAAAAACTCCAGATACAGTTCCAAATTCATATTTCTTTCTTTCTTTTCTTTTATTTTTTCTTTAATTTTTTTTTTTTTTTTATACCACTTAATGGCTATTTCCAAAGCTTTTATTTTATTTTTTTTCGGCATTAAAAATCTTTGTACGATAACATGAGGATGAAAGATCTATATATATTACTATATCTATGATAGAACTACATTAACACTTTATCAATGTGTATAAAATCTTTAAATTGATTATGACGTCAATTTTCGTGAGATGCATAATTTAGCTTTTTATAATTTTTAACGTTCACGTTTGATTAAATGTATTTATTTTTATGTCGAAAGAAAATGAACTCGTGTTTTTTTTTTTTTTTTTTTTTTTTTTTGGCAACAATTAAATTAATGGAACTCACAGATATTTCGGAGCAACTTTAATAAAGGTCTATAATTGACAAATAATTGCAATAAAACAATATTGTGACAATAAATTGAGATAAAAACTATCCTATCTCTCAAGTTGGACCAAACTGCACACAGTGTGCAAAATTTCATTAAAATCGGTTCCTTAGTTTAGGAGTTTACCCCGGACAAACATCGTGACACGTAATTTATATATATATACAGATTTCATAGAAATTTGCATATAATGCGTCTACGTAGGCTTTTTAATGCGCCCTGACATCAATAATTTTGAGAAACACTGATCCAAATCCAATTAAAATTAAACAAATCAACATTAATACTTGTAATTTACAGCAATATGTATTTAAAATTAAAATTAGAATGTTGTGGCAGACACATGGCTTTCTTCTATATTTTCCTAAGCAAGTTCACTCAGTAAAAATAATTTATTAAAAACATTATTTAATAAAATCATCTTCCATGATAATGCAGTACGATTTTCATATTAGAGAAGTAGTATAACGCTAAATAAATATATATATATAAAGTTCATTTTATTCTCGATATTACATTTAAAAAAAAAAAAAAAGAAAATTGTTAAAAATGAAAACAAATCGATAACTTTATTTTTAATTATCGCAGATCAATAGTTCAACCACTCATTTTAAAGGTGTTGGCGAGCTCTTTTGAAAGATACCCCTTACTAAGATTTAAGGTTTTCTAAAACTTTTTTTATGGTTTTATCTAGGTTTTCAGGTATTTAAAAGGTTTCTTTGAAGTTTCGCTAAAAAATACTTCCTGAAAAGAAACCTCATCTAAGTTTTCTTTAGGTTTTATTCTTAAAACCTCCTGGAAACCTACGTGGTTTTAAGTTTTATAGAGGTTTCCCAAGGTTTTGAATAAATACATCGATGATAATAAGTTTTCCCATGGTATTTAGACAATACCTCCACTATACCTACAATCAAAAAAGGTTCTTAAAGGTTTTATTTTTAAAACCTTCTAAAACCTGCACTGTTTTAGGTCTTATAGAGGTTATCCAAGGTTACAGATAAATACATCGATTATAATAAGTTTTCCTATGGTATTTAGATAATACCTCTACTATACCTGCAATCAAAAACGTTTCTTAAAGGTTTTATTTTTAAAACTTTTTAAAACCTGCACTGTTTTAGGTCTTGTAGAGGTTTCCCAAGGTTTCAGATAAATACATCGATGATAATAAGTCTTCCTATGGTGTTTAGTTAATACCTCCACTATACCTATAATTAAAAACGTTTCTTAAAGGTTTTATTTTTAAAACTTTTTAAAACCTGCACTGTTTTAGGTCTTGTAGAGGTTTCCCAAGGTTTCAGATAAATACATCGATGATAATAAGTCTTCCTATGGTATTTAGATAATACCTCCACTATACCTACAATCAAAAACGTTTTTTAAAGGTTTTACTTTTAAAACCTTTTAATACCTGTACTGTTTTAGGTCTTATAGAGATTTCCCAAGGTTTCAGATAAATACATCGATGATAATAAGTCTTCCTATGGTATTTAGATAATACCTCTACTATACCTACAATCATAAACGTTTCTTAAAGGTTTTATTTTTAAAACTTTTTAAAACCTGCACTGTTTTAGGTCTTATAGAGTTTTCCCAAGGTTTCAGATAAATACATCGATGATAATAAGTGTTCCTATTGTATTTAGATAATACATCCACTATGCCTACATTCAAAAACGTATTTTTCTTAATTTTATTTTTTAAACCTTTGAAAACTGCACATTTTTAGGTTTTATAAAAGTTTTCCAAAGTTTCGGATAAATACTTCTATGATACCAAGTTTTTCCATGGTATTTAGAAAATACCTCCGTTATACCTCAATCAATACTGCTTTGTTAAATAAATCCTTGTCGAGTCATGTTCTTAGTCAGTCTAAAAACATGATCAAGGATTTATTTAACAAAACAGTTTGAAGAGTACTTTTTTGATATTTTAATTATTGGCAAGTGCACGGATACTTTTGCTGGCGACTGTAATTCTTATGCATTACTGTTTAATCAGGGAAAAAAAAAAAAACCTCGCAGCTGAATTTTTTATTTTTACAATCATCATTGCGAAGAGTTTAACATCCATATGGTTTGTTTCAGTCTAAAATATACCTTGTGTTTATCCTTTTCCTTAAAAGGAAAACGTGCATATCATTTATAAAAAGAAATAAATAAATAATATTTCAAATTTGCGTACCATTTTATATTAGATGTTATTATAAATCCATGGTGTATTTAAAACTTTCAAATATACTAGATAATAACACTTTAAATTTGAATATATCCAAAACTAATCAATAAAATAATTTTTCATCATTTATTTATAGTATATACTAATATCATGGATGCACACTGTATATACTAATATCATGGATGCACACTGGGATGCATAATTGGAAATATTACGCACACAGAAACTGCCATTTGGCTAAAAATATATAACTTTCTCAAATTAGCATAAAATTTCTCTAGCCCGAGACAACGCTAGGGGAGTTTCCCAGATCCCCTTGTTATATCTGTCCTCATTAAAATCTCGATTCTGAAACCTTCCGAAAAATTCTAATACAAACACTAGTTATTAAATTCAAGTCCTTGAAACAATTATTTAAGAAGTTTGTTGTTACAAAAAGACTGTAAGAATGATTCATTGCTTTCTTTGTAATGGGTATGCAGAAAACATAGCTCAACATATATATATATATATATATATATATATATATATATATATATATATTCCTTCTACAAATAATGCAAAAAAATTTTAATGAAAGTCATACGTTTTTAAATGTTACTTAGAAAAATAAATAAATGAACATAAGTTACGGATAATTATATCGATTAATAGTAACTAACATTCTATGACGTGATAATAATTGATAGAGACTATTAATAAATAATAATTATGAGTAAGTAGTATCTGAACTACTGACGGGCCGCGGCAGCCTGGTCGGTAGAACATCGAGTTCGTAATCTGAAGATTGATGGTTTGATACTTGAGCCGGCCGAAGACCGTCGCTTCGTATACATTGATGCAGGCTGGTGCACGCAAAATCCGGCGTGGCTGCAATGTCCTCCGTGTTCTTATCCCAAATTGTATCTCTGGTGGTCATTGAAACAGGAAGCCATCCCCTATATGAAGTACATCCGACAGCAAAATTATTGAAGTGCTAGGAATAATTCCTCTTTAAAAGATGGGCACCTAATACAGTTTTGTCAAGCAAATATTTGCCGAGTCATGATCTTAGTTTTATGTTGTTTATAGAAAAGTAAGTTGATGATAAAAATTAACAAACAAACAAACAAACAAAAACATGCAAAATGTGGATGTGCGCTTCAATAATTTTGCTGCCTACTGCATCAATATTGTGATGGTATGTCTCCTACTGAGGGCTGAGTGTTTTTTAGTCACACTAGTGTTAAGTTATGGTCAATTGATGCTGACCAGATGTCCTCATTTTCTGGAGACAGCCTTTATTTTAAAGGCATTTTTCTAAGTTTTTAAAAGTATGTAGAAAGTTAATTATTCATCACTGATATTTTATTTTTAGTCCTCATGTATTAAGAATGAAAAAATACATGCATAATTGGATAATTGTAGCAATTTTTAACGTTTCTCTATTATAAAGGTCCACTGATCTGGTTACAATAGTCAATTGGAGACGTTCGGAAACTCATCGTAAGCGACAAGCCATCATAATTTTGGTCTTTCACGGAGGAGATGGCTCCCCCGCTACTTTGAATACCAGAGGTACAGTCGCCAGCAAAAGTATCCGAGCACTAGCCAGTAATTCCGCTGTCAAAAAGTGCACTTAATACTGTTTTGTTAAATAAATCCTTGTCGAATCATGTTCTTAGAGTAGGCTGACCAGATCAAAGTACCTTTATAATAGAAAAGCATAAAAAATTGCTACAATCATCAAATTATGGATGCATTTTTTCATTCTTAATAAATAAGGACTAAAAATAAAGTGTTACTGATTAATAATTTAGTTTCTACAATTTTTTTAAAACTTATAAAAATGCCTTAAAAAAAAAAGATGTCCCCAGAAAATGGGGACGTTTGGTCAGTATAAATGAGGCTGGCCAGATCAAAGTACCTTTATAATAGAGAAGCATAAAAAATTGCTACAATTATCAAATTATAGATGCATTTTTTCATTCCTAATGAATAAGGACTAAAAATAAAATGTTACTGATTAATAATTTAGTTTCTACAATTTTTTAAATCTTAGAAAATTCTTTCAGTAAAAAAGGGTGTCCCCCATTTGTCCCCAGAAAATGGGGATGTTTGGTCAGTATACTTATAATGGCCAGATCAGAGTACCTTTATACAGAGAAGCCTTAAAAATTGCTACAATTACCCAATTATGGATGTATTATTTCATTCTTAATAAATGAGGACTAAAAATAAAATATCAATGATAGGTAATTAATTTATTACATTCTTTAAATAACTTAGAAAAAGGTCTTCAAAATAAAGGCTGTACCCAGAAAATGGGGACATTTGATCAGCGTAATTAACAGGACAGATACTAGAATTTTTTCTTGCGGAATGCAAAAACGTACGAAATCAGGATTTTTTCTCACTTGTTTGTAGTACAGAATGTCCCTCCTAAATGAAAAAAAACAATGATGAAAGTGATATTATCATATTATTTAAAGATTTTCATATCTTGTTATGACTACAGTGAATATTTCGTTCTTCTTCGAATAAGCAGGTTTAGGCAATTTCCAAGATTGCAGAATTTTGAAAATTTCTAGCACTTAAATAGGCGCCTAAAAAGTTCTTTGTCTGTTAGTGTCAAAAGCTTTAGATGTTCCAAAATTTTTGAAATTGCATAACTCGATAAGTTTTGGCCGTAAAAGAGGGTGACCAAATTTCTGGGGAGGGCCTGCGGTAGCACAGTCAGTAGAATACCGGGCTCGTAATTTGAAGATTGCGCGTTCGGTACTCCAGCCGGCCAATGACCTTTGTGTACATTAATGGTGGTTGGTGCACGTAAAATCTGTCATACCGCAATCTTCTTCATGTTCCCATCAAAAAGTATACCTTTGTGGGTCGCCGAAAGGGGAGAGCCAATCCTTCTGTGCAGGATCAAAAGTGTGATGGCATGTTTCCGGACAACCTCAAGAGATGAGTCTCAGACCGTTGTCAATTTTCCCTTGTGCAACACTATTGCGACGTAAAACGCATCCAACTAAGCAACCAACCCAGATTTTTGGGGACAGTCCCCATTTTTTGAGTCTGTCTGCACTCTAGAAAACATTTCGTCTTTTGGGAACTCCCTTTTTTATATTTTATCCCCACTTTTCCCAATTTTTAATGTTGCTGTGGGAGAACATTGTGTGTGTGTATCAAGTCTTAAAACTGATCTTCTTACAATGTTCTTGCAAATTTATTTGTTGTTGGCAAAATTAGTGAAGCTCAAGCAATAATTCCTATTTGAAAAATGGCACCTAATACTGTTTTGTCAAGTAAATATTTGTGGAGTCACGATCTTAGTCTTATGTTGTTTATAATAAATCTGAAGAAAATAGTATCTTCAGGGCATTTTATTTTATTTATTTAGTTTTTGTGATAAATATCCAAAAATGCGGACTGTCCCCAGAAATTTGGGACGTTTGTCCACCCCTGCCGCAAAACCATTTTTTTACTGTCAAATCTCATCAACTAATTTAATGAACTTTTAATTTTCAAAATTGGAAATATGGTTGTTATTTTTTAACTATACTCATATAAATATTGATTGTCTAAAGGTTTTTTTTTGTTTGTTTGTTTGTTTTTGTTTTTCAAATTTATTTTGTAGTAATATATTTGGAAAACATATATGGCAACGTGACGTTGTTTGCATTTCAACTTCTCAAGATGGATGCCCTCCTGAAAATGTGCTATTATGAACACGGATTATTAACAGAATTTGGATTTCAATTATCAAGGTAACTGAATAAATTAAATTTTAAGTTTTACATTGAATTTTAAAATATTCACCCTCATCTAAGAAATTTTATGTATTTATTAATAACATGTTTTCGCTTTTTTGCTAAAGCATCTTACTAAAAGTCTTCAGCGAAAATATTATAACTAATCTTTCATGGAAAAAAAATCGCAACATTGATCAAGAAAAATGCATTGGTTCATGCATATAAGGAAAATCAAACACTGAACTACGCACAAGAATCGCATACAGGAAATCAACTTGTAAATAAACATGAGGCATTTGTAAAGTGGTCTAATATAAATAAAACAAAAATTATAAATTGTAAACCAAAAAGCTTTGAATAGTAATAAACAAATTTCACTTATATTACTTACCCTTTTTTTTATTTTTGTAAGTTATGTTTTTATTTTCAGATACAGTATAAGCTTAATGTATTTTTACATGCTATAGTGATAATTATATCTCCAGAAAAAGAATATAAGTCGTATCTAAGACGTTCGTATTGCTTTAAAAAAGTTTACAATATAAAGTATTCTAAAAAGTTTAATGTTTTTCAAGTCTGCCAATAAATGAGTTAAAATATATGCTTGTACAATATTCAAATTGATCTGGTTACAGTCTTTCTTTTTTGTTTTTCATTAAAAAAAAAATTACCTTCTGTGTATAACTCTTTAACGACCTGATTAAAAACATTTAAGTTTAAATGACAAATGAAAATCAAACATATTGAGGCGTTCAAAATAATGTGTAAACTGATATTCATCTTTTTCTACTATTTCTGGCATTTTAGCATTTTGCTAAAGCTTTTTTTCAGACTTTAGCTTTTTTGCTAAAAAATTTTTTACTCAGCTTAAACCTTGCGTGTACCGAAAACAAAACCTCTCATGACTGCAAAACAAAAGCGTATAAGATTGAACGGTGAAAATCAAGACGTTTATGCAGCGAAGGAGATTGGAAAAAAATATTATTTAGTGATGAAAGTATGTTTTGTGTTTCATATGGTAATCAAGGCATTCGAGTTTGGAGAATGAAGCAAAAAGCATTTGATAAAGAATGCCTGAAATGTTTGGTAAAATTTGCTGCTAGTGTCATGGTTTGGGGTTGCATGAACGCATAAGTACCTGGAAAGTTAATCATCGTCAATAAAAAGGTTAACTCTCAGATATATCAAGAAATTTTGGAATATTACATATTACATCATAAAAAGATATAGGTAACTAAACTGGTGCTTCGAACATTTGTATGGCGGATGCACTTCATGTGGATTTGAAAAGGGTATGCATACTATTAAATTAAATCATATTGCATATGTTTAGTATGGTTAAACATCTGTTATAAATTATTTAAAGATATTTTAAACCAGCGCTTTTAAAAAGAGGATAATCGGTGCTTTTAGAAAATTTTATAAAGGGATAAAAGCCTTTGTCCCAATGTACCCCCTTCTCCCCTATAGTTTAATTTTTGTAGTTTAAAAAAATGTCAGTAACAGTGGAATAATAATTTTTAACTGTGTTTGATGTCATATAATATAGATTGTGCCAGAAAAGCTTCTAACTTTTAATTATCTCACAATACCATGTTACAAGTCAGTTTTGGTTTTATAAACAATCAGTCATGCACTTTGTTTAATATATTAATATTACATTAAATTTTATGTTAAAAGGTGCGGGAAAAAAAAAAAAAGAAAAGATAAATATTAAGAAAGACCTGCTTGAAACTTTTTTAATGTTAGTAAACTCTTTACTTATCATCGCCAGAAGCCAAAGCCAATATTGTATGGGGAATTTTGCCCTATTATAATTCAATAACTAATACATATTTTTAAATTCTGTTTTCACATCTTAAAAATTTACAAATTTTAAATTGATTATCATTATCTGAAATTTATTTTTTATTGTTATTTTTATATTTTATTTTGAAGCTGTAAAATGCAAAATATCAATCAAAATTTGCAATATACTTGCAATAGATTTTATTTTTTAACTTATAAGAGAACTTACAATTACAATATATGTAACTATAAATATTTTAAATGTAGACCATTTTCTTTTAAATGTTATTTTAGAATTATTTTAACAGGATTGTACACAACCAATGATTTTAAAGATTTTTTTAAATAGTATCATAATTTCCCTGCAATCGTATTTAGCTGACTTTCTTTTTATCTTTTTTTTTTTTTTTTTTTTTTTTTTCCCACTATTAGTGTTCTTTAAAAAAAAAAAAAAAAAAAAAAAAAAAATCCATACAGTTTAAATTAAAGTGCTCTTAAAAATCAGTACATATATTATGACTTAAAAATGGCTGATATTTAAATTTACTCTTAATTTTCACCAATTTTGTAATTGGTAGTATGTTTATATTTTTATTAGATTACACGAGACAATCTCTGTATTACCTATTTTGAATCACCTGGTATTATAAATAGAAAATATTACCTTATATAATCATAGAAAACTGCTATGAGAGCTTGTAAAAAATTTCCATTGAAATAGATAAATATCCAAATTACGGAATGGTTGGCAGCTAAGCAATGACAATGATCTTTTGCTAATATAAATATTTCTGAAAAAAGTTTGGAGTATCTGATAAAATAATTCATGTTTATCGACCCACATTTTCTCCGTGGCTCGAAAAATTGCTATCTACAAATACAGCGGTGAAAAAGTCAAGCTATGTGTGTGTGTGTGTGTGCGTGGGGGGGGATGAGTATTTGACTTGTTGGGTTGTCGCTTTAGGATCATTTATCGCATATTAAGGCACATTAGATTGGAATCTACATCTTAAAGATCACTCTGAACAATTGCAAATATAAATGATTGAATCAAGGATGAGTCATGGAAAAAGGCGTACTGGTACACTACTTACCTTCTAAAAACTAATATTTTATTACATGTAATATTAGTTTTAATAATTTATTTTCCAGTGTATTATCAGGTCATAATTTCTCTTTCTTACATACCTTTTTCTTAACTTTTTGATGGGATTTTATTAAATTATCAAAGTAAATTTGCTAAAGTAATATGATTGATGTAGATTACTTTACACAGTAGCTCTAATATTTGTTCAAGGTGCTATTTAATAGCAACTACTTTCTGTTATTTTTTATTTTCTTTACCCTCCTCCTCCAGCGTAATTTTTTTTTATTTCCTTATTATTGGTATATTTTGTATAACATATTTTATAAAAATTTTTTGCTGTAAAACATTGTCTAATTTTTATGGTATCACATGTTATATTAGTTTTATTAATTTTTTCAAATGTGCTATCTGATCACTTCTCTTTCTTGCTTACTTTTTTGTAGTTTTTCAATGTGATTTTCTAATTAAAAAATAAATAAATTTCGTAAAGTAATATTGTGATTCCCAGTGGCAGAAACACCGCGACACAACGACATAGTCGCGGACACAGAAAAACAGCTTGTGGACAGTTTTTGTCTGCACTGAGAAATTTTGTCCGCAACTTTTGGATAACAGTAAAAATGTGCTTTACGGTCCTTCTTGGCGATTTTTTGGCGATTTTTTTCCGAACTCGCCGAGTCTGCGCGGTGTTTTTTTTCTCTCCCGTCCTTTCCAAAATGGCGGACAGGAAGCACGGTTTCCCAGTTTTTATAACCGTTCCAAGAAGGCCGATTTACGCAATTTAAAGCGATTATGTAAACATAAAGCGTCAGAAATATCTTACAAATACTTGAGTAAAGAAAAATACAAATTTAGCGTCAGAAATATCTTACAAATACTTGAGTGAAGAAAAATACAAATTTTTCCGGACTGGAAGCACGGTTTTCATACCCATCCTTTCGAAAAGGGCCGATTTACGTACTTTAAAGCAATTATGTAAACATAAAGCGTCAGAAATATCTTACAAATACTTGAGTAAAGAAAAATACAAATTTTTAACAATTGTTATCAACTAAATCTAAGAAATATTACAAAACAAAAACAGCACAAGTAACTTAATATACATAAATAAGCATTTAAATAAAAAAGAAAGTTTATTTACTTACCCGTTTTATAATTTCCGTAAAAAGTAGCATTTTCCTCGAAAAAAAGAAATATCCCCTCTGCATATAACGATATAATCATGTACACCAACCACACTAGCATCACTCTAAACACTAATCCAAAGCTTTTTTTTAGCATAAACATTCAATAGTACAAAACCAATAAACGCTACTCAAAAGCTTTTTTTTTTTAAGATACTCAATCTAAATATTCAATTTTACAAAACCAACAAATGACAATTTTACCTAAATAAGAAAAGCGGCACACTGAAAAACGAAACTCTTGGAAAAACGAAGAAAATAATCTCTGGAGATTTCGATTTTATCATGTACACCAACCACATCAACACAATTGCAAACCGTACTCAAACGTATTTCTTATGATATTCAACACAAATAATCAATTTAAAATAAATCGCAATTTCACAGAAGAAAAACAACAAACAACGTGTGCGTCCCTTGCCTGACACCTGACACATGATGCAATGAAACGGCCTACTGTTGCCAAAATTCAAAAAACAAAAGAAACAAATCGAAATACCAGACTCTTTCTGAAAGGACCAAAAAAAAAAAAAAAACAGAGAATACAACAATAACCTTAAATATAACCCAGATAAGCACAGTGCATTTAACGTCACACTACTACTGCGTTATGGGCGATAATCTCGGAGATTCGCAAGTAATGTTGCATTTAACATCGCACTAGCACTACCCTTCGGCGACAATCTCGGAGATACGCCAGTAAGGTAAGGTGACCATATTTTCAAACACTGATTTGAGGAGAAATTACCGTTTGTCCCCAAATCGAAGTAAATGTCGAGGACCTTGAAAACTCTATTTGGGGTTTTTTTCGAGGACACGATAGACCAATATCTATATGCATTATTAATAAAAAGAACTCTGATTTATACATGACAAAATGTTTTGAATCACTTTTTTCTATGAAAAATTGCTGAGCCTAAGGTAAGTTTATGCAAATTAAACTATCCCAGCATTATTAAAATAATCAAGTCTATAGAACTCATTTACACTTTATTATGATCAGGCCCTGACTAACGGCAGGGCATACGGGGCAAATGGCCTGGGCCCCCATTCTGGAAGGGGCCCCCCTACAGACGTATGCAGAAATTCTGCAACCTAAAAAGCTCTTTTGCCACTGCAAGGGGGGCCCCCAGAATAGGCTTGCCCCGGGGCTCCAGGTACCCTAAGTCGGGCCCTGATTATGATGATAGGAGAAAACATAAAATAGCACCATTTCATTTTAATCTTTAGAATCCCCACTCCCTGAAATGCAGAAGTTATTCCCGATTATATAACTAAAGAAATAATTTCATTAAGCAAATTTTATTTTTCACTTAACATAAATCGGGCAAGATAGAATTTATATACTGATTAGTAGTGCATGATTCTTTCTCTGCTCATGAAGTATGAGGGTCTTTATTTCAAAGTTCCGTTGATTTTCAAGATAATCCAATTATTAGAATGTGATTTTGATTGGATTGGAATAGATGGGTTTTACGTCTCATTAGTGCTGTACAATGGGCAATTGGCGACAGTCTAGCACTTACCCCCACAGGTAGTCCGGAGACATGCCATCACAATTTTGATCCTCCACGGAATGGACTGTGATTTTGAAAAAATACACGCAAATATTTAAATTTCGGGACATTTAGCGTCCCCGAGTAGTCAAAGAATTTTTGGGGACAAAAAATAGAAAAGGCCAAAATTCGAGGACAGTCCTCGAATTTCGCGGACGTATGGTCACCTTACAGTAAGGTAGCATTTAACTTCGCACTAGCACTGCGCTTCGGCAACAATCTCGGAGATACGCCAGTAAGGTAGCATTTAACTTCGCACTAGCACTGCGCTTCGGCGACAATCTCGGAGATACGCCAGTAAGGTAGCATTTAACTTCGCACTAGCACTGTGCTTCGGTGACTTTTCGCAGGAATGAGTAATATGCACGTTTGTACGGTCCGCGTATATGAAACCAAAAAAGAAAAAAAACACTGGATACCACACCCGCATTGTGCATGAATGTATAAAACCTACGAAATTTTGTTTTGCAGCAATCAGTAAAATTAAAAAAATCCCTTTATTTTGCTTCGTTACTCATGTCATAAAGCTTTTTCGCCGGAGGGCCCTCCGCGTCCTCGGTGCCTCCCGCTTGCAGTGGACAAGCTTTATGACATGAGTAACGAAGCATTCGTTTTGCAGGGAACAGTAATATGCACGTCTGTACGCTCCGCGTACATGAACCCCCCCTCCCCCCCAAAAAAGCACTGCCCCCCCCACAAAAAACATTGCCCCTTCCAAAAAATCACTGCTCCCCCCCAAAAAAACACTGCGCTCCCTCCAAAAAAACACACTGCCCCCCACAAAAAAAAAAAAAATATCACTGCCCCCTCCCACCCCCCCAAAAAAAAAATCACTGCTCCCCCAAAAAAAACACTGCTCCCTCTCAAAAAAAAACACTGCCCCCCCACAAAAAAAACACTGCCCCCGCCACAAAAAAAAAAAAACACTGCCCCCCCCACAAAAAAAAAAATTCACTGCCCCCCCAAAAAAAAACACTGCCCCCCCCACCAAAAAAAAAAAATCACTGCCCCCTCCCACCCCCCCCCCCAAAAAAAAATCACTGCCCCCGCCACAAAAAAAAAACACTGCCCCCCACAAAAAAAAAAAATTCACTGCCCCCCCCACAAAAAAAAACACTGCCCCCCCACAAAAAAAAACACTGCCCCCCCACCAAAAAAAAAAAAAAAATCACTGCCCCCTCCCTCCCCCACCAAAAAAAAACACTGCCCCCCCCCAAAAAAAATTTACCCCCCCCCCAAAAAAAAAAATTCACCCCCCCCCCCAAAAAAAAAAAAATTACTTCCCCCCCCCAAATTAAAAAAAAAAAAAAACTGCCCCCCCACACACATACAAAAAAAAAAAAAAAACATTTCACTCCCTCCCCCCCACACACACACACACAAAAAAAATTCACTCCCCCCTCCAGAAAAGAAAAAATAAATCACTGCCTCCCCCCCCCACACACACAAAAAAAATCACTGCCTTAAAAGCACATTTTATCCAAATGATGTCCTCCGGACGAAATGTCGTTTTGCAGCGACCAGTAATATACACGTATGTACGCGGAGCGTACATGAAAACCACAAACAAAACATCACTCTATACCTCACCCGCATTCTGCATGAATCTCTTAAACATACGAAATTTCGTTTCGCATCGATCAGTAAAGCGTACATAAAAACCAAAGAAATATCACTAAATACGTCTCACACAAACTCCATGAATCTTTAAAACGTAGGAAATTTCGTTTCGCATCGATCAGTAACCCGTATATAAAAACCAAAAAAAAAAATATTACTAAATACGTCTCACACAAACTCCATGAGTCTTTAAAATGCACGAAATTCGTTTGGCAACAATAACGTACGCGAAAATTATAGTTTCAAAACATCATGGGGAGGTTACCACATTTCAAACATCGATCGTTCAGCGGCGCATAAACACCGTGGTTACTAAGGTTGGCATCTTTATCCGCGAGTCGCCAAGAAGGACCGTAAAGCACATTCCAACCTTGGATAACAATTCACTTATAAAAATGTCTGTATCAAAACTTAAAACTAATACTTTTGTTATTTATAATTATTTATATTGTGTTGTGTCAAACATTGCTATAAAATATTTAATTGAATAAGATGAATGAATACATTTGTTTATACTATTGGGTTGTTCGGAAAGTAATTTCGTTTTTTCCTTCGAAAATGAAAGACGATTTTCTTATATTGTATAAATATTTTAATGAATTATATATTCTCCACTTTGATCGGTTTCTTAGCGATCTCACGAGTTGTTATTTGGCAGTTTTTCATAAATCAATACTTTATTTTGTCTTCATTAGCACAAACTGGTTTTCTAGAACATTATGCATCTTCAACTCAAAATTGCCAGAACAAAATTTGGTAAACCATTTTTGACAATAGCGTTCTTTAAATAAATTTTCTGTGCACACATCGTATACTTTTTTTCCTTGTTTGAATAGTATTTTCGCATTTTTGATAGCAAAAACAAAATATGCCGAAAATGTCGCTTCTGATTTTCTTTATTTGATAGGGCACCAATCAAAAACTATTGAGCAGAATAAAACGACCTTTTTCACAAGCAAGCCTTGCTATATCAGCTGTCACAATATGTAATGGCAATGCAACTTAAATGTGAAGAAGGTGTGAAAAAAATACAATTAAGTCCTCTGCTGAGAAAAACAAAATGACTTTCCGAACAACCCAATATATTGTTTTGTAGTAAAATTGTATTCGTGTATTGTTATACGAGATCACCACTGATGTTAAGCCCCCTCCCCCATCATCTTTCAGGCTTTTTGAGTGTAAGCCATTTTCACCCCTGATTACACACACATTTTGCAGACAGATTATGAAATTTTAAGTCTGTCGCAGACAGCTTCAAAACTTTCTGCCACTGGGTTGTGATTGATGTAGATTACCTTGTACTGTAGCTTAAATATCTGTCTAACGTGCTATTCAATAGTGCTGCACCGAGTAGAACTTTGGCCGAGTACCGAGTAGCTGAGTACCGAATAGTTGTAAGAAAGAATGAATAATTGATGTATATATGCAGAATTTTGCGCATGTTAAAATTTAAAAAAGGCCTTTTGAACACAAAATCAAGTTAAATGGCAAACAGCATGTTTTCATGAAATGTTTCAGAACTTCTGTAGTGTATAGTATACACAATTAGGTTCATTGTTATATTAGATATGTCCAGCTTAGTGGATTATTAAAACCATAATAATCAGGGTTGGCATGGTTTAAACCAATTGGTTTAAACCAACTGGTTTTTTTCCCATAAAAACCAATTGTTTTTTTTTTTTTTTTGGTTTTTTCCCTTTCCAAAAAAATCAAAATTTTTATTCTGTTGTCCCTTTTTTTAAATGAAATTTATAAATTATTTTTATGTAAATGATGTTTACTTTTAATTCAATATATTTCACTTGTAATATTGCTTCAGAGAAAGTTTTAGTTATGTGTTTTAAATGTGACTGGCTGGCTGTATTAAAAGTTGCGTATGTAATGTACAACAATAACAACAAACGATCTAGAAATTGTAAAAGAAAAATGTCTATATTAATTATCTTAAAAAAGTATGAATGAAATTATCTAAGGCTAAATGCAGTAAAGTAAAATAAAATAAATAACAGTGGAAAGCACACTTATTTTATACAAGACATAAGGTGAAAATTGTATAATTAAAAAAACTGCTCTATCTTTGTTTTATTCAAAACTGAACAAAGTTGTCTTTAACTGGGTATTTGTTATAATACGGTAATCAATAGCAGCCATTTTCTTATCTATTTAGTAAATCTAAAAGCAACATATGCTGATTTTGAACTATCAAATAAAAAAATAAAAAAAAAATTCTAAAAAGTTGCATTAGAATATGTCCAGGCAGTTAAAAAAAAAAAAAAAAAAAACACTTTGATTTTAAAATTTCAAACAAAAAGTTCTCCATTCAAGGACATTTTGTGAATTATTTTATTAAAATGTGACAGTAGTAGAATTAAGAAAATGACAGTAAAAATTTTAATATCTAAGTATAGGAAAATGTTGAAATAATTCTAATCGCAAAAGATTCTACAACCGATGTAGTGTGTTTTCTTAAAATAGAAAATTTAATTTGAAAAAAGCTATAAAACTTGTAATTTTATTTGAAATATTAAATATAAATTCTATTCAATAATTAACTTTCAAATGGATCACAATATTCCATTACATAATCCAAAATTATAAGTCTCTTCCTATAACTCTTTTTAAATGTATTGGAGTTTTTTTTTTTTCCCTAGTTCATTAAATTAAGAATTTTAGTGTTATTAAGTTAATTTGTTATTATTAAATTGTAGAAAAAGGTATGTTAGATTTAACATTCATTCTGAAAAAACAAATTTTTGTCAACTCACAGTAATTCTGTTATTTCCATTCACAACATTTCAATGAAAAGTCAATACTGTAATTATGGAATATTTATAGAAATTTTGAATATAAAAGATTTTAGCTATAATAAAATTTAATGCATTTTGATAAAACGTCAGTTCTTATTCCAGAATGAGATCGTCAAAAGTGTAAAAATAAATAACTTTATGAAAAAGCAAAATATAAGAATTCAGGTGGTTGGTTGGTTGGAGGATTAAGGCCGATTGACTCCTTATGTGTCCTAGGCCTATAGGGGGAATGCCCTCCGTGGGGGTCTTTCTAAGGGGTCCTAGCCCGTATTTACGCGAGTTTCGGAGGAAACCACGGAAAACTCCGAACGGCTAGGTCGATGAGCGCGACCAGGGATCGAACCCGGCACCTCCCATCTACCAGCTTTGAGCGCAGAACCGCTCGGCCGCTGGTGGGCCTCAGAAATTCAGGTGGCAAAAGCTTGAATTACAGAAATAAATTATTTGATTGTTTTATCTTTACACATAAAAATAATTAAATGTTTTATTAATATGGCTATGTGAAAACTTATTTAATTAGATGAGATATAACAGAATTTCATGTCTGAAAGTACAAGCTTTGATTTACAAAGTACAAGATTTGTTTCTTGTACATTGTTACAGAAAGAAAATCACAACCTACAAAAAAGGCTTCAAAAATCTCATACCTGTTTATTGTTAGTAATTTAAATTATTTTTAAATGAAGTAGTGATTAATATTAGAGTATTAACTACTTCTAAAAGTGGTAATTTAATTTACAAATATGTAAATATGACTGAGAAACATATACTAATAAAAACCTGGTTTAAACCAAAAAAACCCGTTTTTTTTTTTTTTTTTTTTTTTTTTTTTTAACCTGGTTTTTTGCCAACCCTGATAATAATTGATATTTTCATTCTTTATTATATAATCTTTCTCAGATGCGAACCATTCTTACATAATTCTTAGAGAATATAGAAGTTCCTATACACTCCAGGCTTAATTTAAGATGCATGAAAATTTACATATGAAATGAGAACATTAAAATAAATATTTTATCATTTCAAACATGATAGACTTCATTAATCTTCAAATTCTAGAAGAGTAAAAAATGTAGGTGGTTTTGGGCCTTAATTTGCAAAACAACAAATTTGATTTTTAAAATATATTTTTAATAACATTTCGATGTATTTTCCTTTTTCATAATTATTATTTTTAGGTTGATTTCTTTAGAAATCGACCTATTGCAATCACTTCGTTTTTCTCTCTCTCTCTCTATACATATCTATAATGAAAATTTTGTCATCACGATAACTCCCGAAATAATACTCGAAATTGAACCAAATTTGGACAGTGAACTAATCTTATAAATATCTTGGATGAGTTCGTTAACCAAGTTGCTCCGACTTTTTGTTTTCAAGTGGCAGCCACTTGAAAATTTTAAACCGACATTGTAAAAAGCATATTTAAAGCAAGGTTTGCTTGAATTTTGATGTAAATACAAGCCACATAAGGGTCTCAATGAAGTTTATCCGCCATTTTTAATAAAGTGGCAGATATTAAAAGTTAAGCGGGACCACTTGAAATCAGGCTACCACTTGAAAATTTAAAATCACTATAACTTCCGAAATAATACTCCAAATCGAACCAAATTTAGACAGTGTCTTAATTTATTATATAAATATCTTACATGAGTTTATTAACCATGTTCCTCCGCCATTTTTTTTTCAAGTGGAGACCACTTGAAAATTTCAAATTCAAATTGTAAAAAGCGTATTCCGAATTTGTTTGAAATTTGGTGTAAATATAGACCACATAAGGGTCTCAATGATGTTTATCAATGAAATTTATCCATTTTTAATAAAGTGGTAGATATCTTAAGTTAAGCGGGTCCACTTGAAATCACGCTACCACTTGAAAATTTAAAATCGCAATAAATTCTGAAATAATACTCCAAATCGAACAAATTTGGACAGTGTCTTAACTTATCTTATAAATAACTTAGATGAATTTGTTAACCAAGTTGCTCCGCCATTTTGTTTTCAAGTGGTGACCACTTTAAAATTTCAAATTCAAATTGTAAAAAGCGTATTCCTAATTTTTTTTTTTTAATTTTTATGTGTACATAGATTACACAAGTGTCTCAAATAACTTTATTAAAGAACTTTATCCATCATTTTTAATAAAGTGGCGGATATCTTAAGTTAAGCGGGACCACTTGAAATCAGGCCACCACTTGAAAATTTAAAACCATGATAACTTCCGAAATAATACTCCAAATGGAACCAAATTTGAAAAGTGTCTTAACTTATCTTATAACTATCTTAGATGAGTTTGTTAACCAAGTTGCTCCGCCATTTTGTTTTGAAGTGGAGAAAATTTAAAATTTAAATTGTAAAAAGCGTATTCCGAAATTGATTGAATTTTGATGTAAATACATTTTAATTGTATACATTTTGATGTAAATACATTTTTTTTTTAATGTAAATACCCGTTTTAACTGCAAAAACTGTTTGCAGCAAAAGTTTAATGACTTTATATTTTCATAATTTTTTAGTTTAGTTATTAATAAACATATGAATGTTACATTTCTTTCAATAATATATAAAAATAATGAAATTCTTACAACTACTCTGTACTGTCCGAATACTTAGTCCAAATTTGGCAGAGTAACGAACAATATTCTTCTTTAATAACTCTGAAAAAAAAAAAAAAAAAATACCTGTCTTTTTCTTATCAGCTTTATGTACGTCTGTATGCGTAATTGAGTGATAAAAAAATTTTTAGTCTTTTAACTTTTATTTAATAATTTATCTGAGATTTATTGTGAAAATTTAAAATAACATTGGATATGTTTAGTGAATTTTAATATATGCAAAACGTAATTAAACAGTGTACACTAGTACACAGTATTAACTTCCCAACTAGCTAGACATTTGAAACTTCCAGGACAGCTCAGAATACAGTGACAATACATTTTTTTTATTAAAACTGTTTTAGGTCCCTACTGCCTTCAGCAAAGTTTATATGATTCCAGAGCTGCCTACTTTCAACCAAAGCAATCAGGAATCAGCAAGAGACGCACCCACTATCAGTAGTGTTTATATGATACAACAGAAAATTTAAGAACATGGTATATAAAAAGTTCTTTTTATCTTGTAATTATTTCCAATTTTAATGTTATCCTTCAGTGCATATTTACACAAATTTTTACTAGTCTAAGACAGTAATATATATATAATCAAACTCCCCTGTAAGGTTAATTTAGAGACAATGTTGTTATGCCTCTAATAATAATAAAAAAGCTTCTGTTTTTGAGGTTATAATGAATTAAAATTTAATAGATATGTTTCTTTTTGGGGATTTTCTTGGTAATTATCTATTAGGAGAGATATGTGCATCACATAAAAAATGATGATTTAATAGGTTAAAAATAATAATTGCTGTTTAAATGTTATGGTTATGCAACTTATTAAAACGCTGCTTTGCTCTTTATTTAGCATTAGCATTCTATATAAAAGATAATTATAATGTAAATATGAAAGTAATTATAAATTAAATAAAAAATAACTTATAATAACTGCTATTTTTCAGTAAAAAAAAAAAAAAAAAAAAAAAAAAGTTATAATAAAAATAAACAGAACCAGAAGCCAGTTGCCATAAGGCTAGAAAAATATAAAATGAAAACAGAATCCACTCCTCTCAACACAGATATGGCATATGTGGACCAAACACTAACGAATATGCGATTGTCAGAATAGATGAGTTCATACATGATGGTAGTTATTTAACCACTTTTCCTAGCATGGATATATCAAGCCTAAACTAATCATTAGCATCTCCATTTTTGCCCAAGTAGATACACAATCTCAAAGTATTTTTACCTCTAGCTGATGTAAATTTCTGATGTCTGCAGTGAGACAGCTTAGAGATCTGCATGGGCCGGGCTTTCGGCTTGCGCCGAAATTTTCAATTTGCTCTCGGGCCCGGCCTGGAGGAAATTTTAAGCCCGAGCCCGTCCCGAATCTTTTTCTAGATTCCTCGTTAATCAACGAAAAAGGAAAATGATAAAATACTTTTTCAGTCATTTATTTTACATAATTTTACAGTCTGGTATGTCACATAAAATTTTATTTTGTTAAAAGTTGTCTGTAACTTCAATTTAATTGTATATCAGCTTGTCTGTTCGTGATCTGATTTTCCACAAATATTTTAAACATGTCTCAAAATTAATATATTTTATTTAAAGTAATATTAGATGGTTTCATTTCAAAATAATATGCATGTTACTACCAGTTTGCGTACATGTAACAAACAAAAGAAATTAGATACGTTACTGTATATAAGGCTTTGTTTTCTATCGTCTGTAGTGTTTAGGTGGTATGAAGGCTATAAAAATCCTTCCGCTGTAACTTTTCCTCTAAGGCTTCTTTTTCTTTTCTCCGGGGCTTTGTATGAAAGTAGTATCATTTTTAGCATGTGCAAAAGCATCTTTTCTATTGAATGTGGTTGGATTAGCATTAAAGTTTTTTTTTTGCCTGATCACAGGAAAGATTTAGATACAATACGGTATATAACAGGAAGTGGTTGAAAGTGTATTTTTAGTACTATTAACCATTTTAAATATCTTCCTATAGAATGCTAATATTTTCGATTTGACTCTCTGTCTGTCTTTGTGCCTTCTGTACATCTGTAATAATGAAATACTGTTTATATATAAATATCTTGTAAACATTCAGCAGTTTTGTTAAAGAACATTCTATTTCTTAGCTATATAAAACCTCTGCAAAACACATACTAAAAATCTTTTTCGTAAAAAGGCCCTTTTTTTTTTTTTTTTTGTAATTTTACTTTTTGAATCGGGCTGGGTCGGGCCTGATTTTATCGCTTTTTGTCCGGGTCGGGCCATACACTAGTAAAAAAGAAATGGGCCTGAAAATTTGGCCCGTTCAGACCTCTAAGACAGCTGCTTAATAAAAAAAAAAAAGATTATCTGCTGTGGGAAATAATCCACACTAACATTTTTTTAAGTTTTTTAACAGATAATATGAAGGAAAGTACAGTGTACTTAATTTTTGTGTTTCTATACTGATGAAACTTACCGTAAAATCCTGAAAAATAACTCCTCCCTTGAATGTAAGCCTCTCCTTTCTTTCCATTTTCTTAAATACAACCCACCCCCACCCCCACCTTTTGCCACCGGGCGCACATACATAGCGCCAGTAAATCTATCTTTCATCGTTTCATCCAAACCTACTTTCAATCTTCAAGTCTTCTAGATTAGCACCTCTGCGCTTTTGGAAAACGGGGTTACTTTCAAGATTTTACGGTACATAATATTTATGCAATATATATAAATATATTATTTATTTTTAACAGGATGCTTTGATATAATTCCTGAAAGAATCCAAATGAAAAGCACAGAAGCACAAAAAATAATTGTAAAAAGTTTTCATTTATAAAAATTCTGTATATTTATTTTGTTTTAATATCTGTTTTGTATTTTTAATAAAACTATATATTAATAAATGTATATTAAAATTCACATTTTCCTTTTTTCTTTGTTGAAAGAAAACAGCAGGCGGCCTACCCTAGTGCCTTTTTCTAATGAAATCTGGCCTTCCTTTATCCAATTGTTAGATTCCCACATTTTTTTTTTTCTTTTTTTTCCCCAGTAATATTTTTGTTTACATTTCATGTTAAAAAATTCTTAAATACCCATTCTACATCCATTTCCCTTTGCTGTTCTGTTCTGTTCAGAAAATGTAAGATTTGTTAAAGTGTGAATAATACTCTTTCAATGATGTCACAATCAGGGTTGTAGTGATTTAAATCATTTATTTTAAATATCAAAGTTATTGGCTTTAATGGAAATGTAATTGATAATCTAACTTTAAAAAATGAGATATTTAATTATTTCTTATGTAAATTTAAAAATACAATTCGTAAAATATAACAAAATATACTTAATTAAAAATACTTAATTATTTATAAATTTTATTATATATTTTAATAACTTATTATATTTTAACCCGTTAATGCCTGAAATAATTTTGAAAAATATATTTTGATGAATATTTCAATTTTAAACTAATGTGGACAACTGAGAATGAAATATTTTAAATTTAAAAAACTCTTCTAATAGTTTTAACCCTACAAGGCACCCAGTTCCGTATGTGGAACACCGACTTTAATCGTTCCTATAGCTATAAAATTATTAGTAGTGACATCTCTTGACATCTTGATAGAAGCTACTGACATTTAGAAATGTAGTAATACGAATCTTTACCTAAAGATGTCGTTCGTGTTTTTGTTATAGTGCACTCAGTTTGAAATTTGAATGAAAGTGATACGTTAGTCGTTTGTCTGAATTCAAAAATAAAAAAAGAATAGTTTTTGAACAGATTTGACTCGAAAAAAATACTGTGTGTTATAACGAGGTGTATATTTTGCAGAGGTAAGTTGTTTTTTTATATTACAACATTAACCTTTTAGTAAATCATATTTTTATGTATGTTCCAGATACGGTACGTTGAGCTTTAGTGTCCGTTTTTACTTATACGTACTTACGATAACTTTCCTTATGAATTCTTTGATTTTATTGCAGATAATGTCGCGAAGAAGATTATGTGATGAAGATATTGAGGGTTTCTTGAATATTCCGTCTGGGAAAGACCTCAAAAGACCCTCTCTAGGAAAAGACCTCAAAATACCTTCCATAAAAGACCTGAAAAAGGAAAAGGTTCAGAGAGGTTATTTAGAGCAATGGGTAGCAAATTGTGATAATACAGATATTGTCACCGTTATGTGGTACGATAACAAACCAGTCGTTTTATCATCGTCTTTTGTGGGTCAAGAGCCAATAGAAACAGCAAGAAGATACTGCAAGAAACAGAAAAAGTATATACAAGTGGATTGCCCCCAAATAATAAAAACATATAACCAGCATATGGGTGGTGTGGACCTCCTAGATTCGTTCCTAGGGAAATATAAAATAAAATTTAGGACCAGAAAATAGTACTTGAGGCTATTTTATCATCTTCTTGATGTAATTCTTATCAATTGCTGGTTATTGTACAGAAGAGTCGGGGAGCAGCAGCATACGCCAACCCCAATGAAACAGAAGGACTTCAAATTGAAGTAGCGAAAGTTTATGCATGTTTGGGCTATCGATAAACAAAAAGAGAGGTAGACCAAGTTTATCTGATGAAATTGAAAATAAAAGGCAGAAGACAAATACATCAATCCTACCTCCTCGTGATGTCAGACGTGATGGGTTTGAGCATTTTCCTGTTTGGGGTGAAAAAAGACAACGATGCGAATATCCTTGTTGCAAAGGAAAAACATTCTTATCTTGCGACAAATGTCGCGTAGGACTTTGTCTAAATAAATATAATAATTGTTTTAGATCTTTTCATCAATAAAAAAATAACACATTTATTATATTAGTAATATGATTTTGTTTGTTAGTTGCAATACATAAAAAAGTAAATTATATAATAGTTATTTCATTTTGTTTAAAATAATAAGTCACTAATTGAAAAAAATTCAAATAGCAAACTATTTCCAAAACAATTCAATTGTACTAGTTTAATACCAAAAAGCATAGTTAAGGCTCAGTGTACCGTATGTGGAACTAAAATAAAAAGTTGATTTTTCCGTAAAATATGGTTTTATTTTTATGAGTTTTCCCTATCTTCTGATCACTAATTACAACCTATATATTTTTGTCGCGCACTAAAAAAAAAATTAGCCTTGTAGGGTTAAATTAACAACCTATCCTCATTTGAGGACATTTAGTGTTCTAGCGAAAAATCTTCCAGATAAAAAAACCTTTAAGATAACAAATTAATTTTCTATTATATGCTGACAAAGACCTCGAAAGTAAAGTATTATAATATATATTATTCAATTTGATTTAAGTTAATATATCTGCGCAAAAAGCAAATATATGTGTGACGAATGAAAAATCATAAAATAACTATCCGAATTACTTAATAGTAATTAATAGTAGACGCATAAAACTTTCTGGGATCATTCGGAGTGATGCTATAAACTGTCACTAAAAAGCAAAAATCATTCCAACGAACCTCCAAAAATATACATGCCATTTTATTAGCTGTCCTCAAATGAGGACGCTGGGCGTTAATGGGTTAATTATTTATGCAAGTACAGCCTTATGACTGGTGTATGAATTGTATATATTTAATTAGTGGATAATTCATTGATTAATATTATATACATATTCTAGTTCGCCTTTGCTCACCTAGTGGTTGATATTTCAGAAAGAAAATTTATTGTTTATTTAGCTCTCATACCAGTTTATGTCATTTAGCATTGGCTCATATGATATTTAAAAAATAATAGCATAGTTTACATTGTACTGTTTAAAAAGCCCTGAAGGCTCTAAAAAGTTTCTTAAAAATAACATTTTAATTTAACTGCATATACTCAGTTAAATACAATTCGAGGCTGCTGTTACTGCTTGTTTTTAATGAATTTTACCCACTAAATGTAAAAAAAAAAAAAAAAAAAAAAAAAAAAAAAAGATTCAAATGATATTTGTTAAACCTAAGTAAAATTTTTTTAGGATATCATCTTTTTTTTTTTTTTAACATTCCCTAATTCCTTATTTTTTTAAAAATTTTGATTAGAAACTCTGAGTAAAGTTTTCTTTCTCTTAATACATTGCTTCAGTTATATATCATATTTCCTATTAAATTATCATTTTCCAAAATTATTTTAGGGGTTCAATACCGTGAGTAAAATTTTGCTTTATTTCAATACATTATTGTAGCTACAAAGTTAAAGTCTGAAGTTGAGTGGCTCATACTATCGCATTTATGATTGTTATAAAATTACTTCTTATTATGAAGATACTATGTTGAATAAAAATGTTGGTAATAAATGCCCACATGGATTTTTTCTATAGAAATAGAATATTATTTTTATTTTTATAATTTAAGTAAAATGATTGATAGTGTGGATATTGTGCATATACATACACACACATACACATAATAAAAAACAAATGTTGTACAATAATGTATGAATACATAATAAAAATCTTTAAAATCAAATAAATATTGATTTAAATTAAAAAAAAATCTGATTTAAATTTAAAAAATCGATTTTTTTGAAAAAAAAAATCAACAACCCTGGTCACAACAATTACGTGCATTCACTTAAGCAATATGTGCAGGCAAGTTGATTATGGATAATTTCTGGTGCTAATTCTAAAAAACAAGCCACCGAGGGTGATTTAATAGAAAAGGCATTTTGCTTTCAAAAAGGTATTTCCTTAATTTGTTGTCCTTTGGGTTGCAATTTCTGTACATGATAAAAGTAAAAAAAAAAAAAATATATTGTATCTACTATGAATTTTTTCTTGCAAAAATGTGCTAAAACTATTACTAGAAAACTGCATTAACATTTCCTTATTTTCTGCCTTCACTTTCTATTACAGTTGAAACTCGTTAATGTGAATCTCAAGGGGAATAAAAAATCTGTTCAGGTTGTCGGTAGTTCATACTATCAGTAACTCAGAAACTAATTTTTATTTTGACAGATATTGTAGAAGCAGTTCATGTTAAAAGTAATTTACGTCAACAGTGTTCACGTTAACAAGGTTAAACTGTATTCAGAATTAAAGAGCAATTACCTTGAATAAAAATCAGTGTTGGGGATAAGAGTGAAATTGATTCTATTAATTCTAGATATATTGTTATAACTGTAGTGTGTACTCATTCTGAGATGTTCTTTCACTTTATATTTTAAATCTAAAATATTACTGTATTTTATTCATTTATCTATTTCAAGGTCCCAAATTTCAACTTAGATTACACTCACTGAAAAAAGTTACTCGCCAAAAAATATGATTAACTTACTCTATTTTTTACGTATAAGGTGACCAGGATTTTTTTATTGGAAAAAGAGGAGGAATTATGCAATGTCTTTTACTTTATAATAAAATAGAAGACATTCAATTTTGAAAAAGAGGTCATTTTAGAACACAAAAATTGAATGAAAATGATTATAAAACCGATTCAAAAGCTACTTTACACAAGTGGTGGAAACATTTTTATGTCAAATGATGAATTTGGATCAGTACACCTTAATTTAAATAATAATATACGGATACAAGAGGAAAAATTCATAATTTTTATAGGTGTCACTGTACAATATAGATTTATTATTATTAATTTTTGCTATACTAGACAAAAACTTTTTGTGTGTATGTGTGCGTGTACTTTTATGCAGTTACATAAAAAAAAGTTGGAACACATTTTTTTTATTAGAATCAATCATTTAAAAAAAAAAAAAAAAAAAAAAAAAAGCAAATGAAAAAATAAAATTATTATTCGGCAGATGAAACGATTTGTTTTAACGAAGTCATTCTTCATCAACATTTTATAAAAGTTCTCACAAGTATAACCTAAATTAGTCTTAGTAGTTAATGAGTTTTTAAAGTAGGTACATAAAGGTGATTTTTTTCACATGTCTACATTTAGTTCATTGAAGAAAACAGTCGTTTTTGCCAGGAGTACATAAAATGAATTCAACTAACATTTGCATATTTTTGTGAGGTGGTGGTAGTGTTATCATTAAGGCCAATTGTCTGCACTAGCGCTCTAGGCCTGAGTAGGGGTGTCCTCCCTAAGATCTTTCTATGGGGTCCTAGCCCATATTTATGCTAGTTTTGGAGAAACCCACAGAAAACTCCTAACAGTTAAGCCAACGAGTGCTACAGGGTATCGAACAAAGCGCCTCAAGTATACCAGCTTCTGGGACAGAACCTCTCGGTCACTGGTGGGCCTATTTTTATGAGGAATATTATTCATGCAAAAGTGCGAACACACGTCAACCCACCGCGTATCAACCAGAGCACCACCTTCTTGATGATTTCATGACAATTTCCATAGTGATTCTATATTCTGGATCAATGAACCGTACAAATATGGGGAATACTTTTATTTCATTGGGATTTGAAGAATCTGAACAGACATAAACCATAATATACTTTGGCAAGTTTATTAGAAAGTTCTTATTTTCTGAATCTAACACAGAGAAAAGTCAGTGGTCACCGTTAGATACAACCAACAGCCAACTGAGCTTCCTAGTTTTTCGAAAATTGTTAAATTAGGGACTAAATCCTTTTCATTTGAAAAAGAGAACCAGAGGACGAAAAACATAAAAAAAAAAAAAAAAAGTTTTTAGTCCTGTATTTTTTAATTTTTTTTTTCGTTTTGTTTAAGAGAGCAGAGCGTTGGAAAAGGAGACTGCCCTCTTAAAAAGAGTATGTCTGGTCACCTTACCTAAGATTAGCATGATTTTACATTTTTAAATTGATAATCTTTTTTTTTTTTTTTTTTTTAGTAACACCGTATTCTGTAAGAATTCTATCTACATTTAGACTGAAAATTTACTCCCCACAGTAAAATTTCCACTCGCCAATGGTGAGCTGGTGAGCGGAAATTTCGCGCCCTGATCTCTATTTGATATATAAACATATAACATTTTAAATATAAAAATGTAAAACAAATGAATAAGAATCAAAGATCTACTCTTCCTCAACCCTACAATTAATATGAAATATTAATTTTACCAATTAAGATGAACACTGAATATGCTTGTCCTTGTCATAGCTATATTATATATAACAATAGTTTACCTTTTCAATATTTTATTATTATTATTATTGTCCACAAAACTTCATTAAAAATTGTAAACTTAATGCATTTCAATACTCAACTAAGAATATATTTAGAAGATTTTTAGCCCTTTCAGCATTATCTGTTTTTTTGGTATATCTGTTTAATGATTCGTAAAATTAATACTTTGAGCAGTATAAATATGACAATTTAATACAGTATATTACACATGTGTATTAATCTCATTTTCTTGAAAGAAGCGACATATATTTCAAAGTTTAGCTACACTAGCCTTTTATTTTGACTATGCATGCCAGAAAAAGACAGGCTTAACACTTAAAGGATTAATTTCACATTTAATTGAACTATTTATTTGTTTTCTACATTTCTTTGAAAAAGATTTGCAAATGTATACTACATGAATTTTTACTAGTTCTCTTTTTCTTTTCTGAGCAAAACTTTTACTGAATATGAAGCATAAGATGTTCCGTATAATCCTAAAAATTCTAGATAATTTATGATTTTTTTTTCTAGATATTTGACAAAACTTGTAATTAAAAGAATGCCAAAATGTTTATTGGTAGATGGAGCATACAAAAAACATGGCTCTACTGGGGGAAAGAAAAATTACAGGATATTTAAAGAAGAAAAAAAAATCCCTCTTAGATATCAATTAAAAACATGGGATATTTTTAATAAATACCGTTATGTATTTATAAATAGCATGCAAAGTGTTAAAAAAAGAAAAAAATTCATAATACCTACATCAGTGTTTATAAATACCTTTTGATATCTATAAAAAACCTGCGAAGTTTCTTAAAAGTACTTCAAGATATTTGAAAAGAAACTAAAAAAAAAAAACCTTCAAAAAACATTGGAGAGGTATTAAAAGAAAGCTTTGAAGGTTTTTCAAAATATCTAAATGATTCATGGTATTTACTAAAGCCTTTATGTATCTATAAAAATCTGCAATAAGTTTCTTACAAATACCTTAAAGGTATTTGTGAGGAACCTATACAGGTATTAATGGAGGTTTTATTATGGCTTTATTTTGCACCATTAAAGCCTTGATAATACCTTATTTTAAATACCTCTAAAACCTATAAAATACCTGTGTAAAGAAACCTTTATAAAACCTTCAAAAAACATCGAAGAGGTATTTAAAAAAAAGCTTTGTAGGTATATTAAAAATACCTACATGAGTCATTGTATTTTAGAAAAACCTTTTGGTATTTATAAAAAACCTGCAATAACTTTCTGAAAAATAACTAAAGGTTTTCTTAAGTAACCTATGGAGGTATTAATAGAGCTTTTATTATGGCTTTATTTTGCACCATTAAAGCCTCGATAATACCTTATTTTAAATACCTCTAAAACCTGTAAAATACCTGTGTAAAGAAACCTTTACAAAACCTTCAAAAAACATCGAAGAGGTATTTAAAAAAAGCCTTGTAGGTATATTAAAAATACCTACATGAGTCATTGTATTTTAGAAAAACCTTTTGGTATTTATAAAAAACCTGCAATAACTTTCTTAAAAATACCTAAAGGTTTTCGTGAGAAACCTATAGAGGTATTAATAGAACTTTTATTATGACTTTATTTTGCACCATTAAAGCCTTGATAATACCTTATTTTAAATACCTCTAAAACCTGTAAAATACCTGTTTAAAGAAACCTAAAAAAACTTAAATAAAACCTTAAAATTTTAGTAAGGGACCCGTCATGAAAATGTATTCCCCTCGACGGGTGACTTCCTCCCCCCAGAGTGGGAAGGGATGTTCCTACATATACAAAAATTTTTCCTTAGTTGACTATCTCTATTGCAAATAATTCTTGTAAGTTTCATAATGATTTTTTAAAAAATAATACTCTTTATGCACATTTATACAAAATTTTGTCCTATACCACCATGTTAAAAATTTAGAAAAAGCGGGATGGCAACGCAACCTGTTATACAATTTTTACCAAAGTTTGATAGGCACCAATTTATGTCAAGATGTAACTACATACCAATTTGAATGAAATTCTGTGCAGTAGTTACTGAGAAACAGTTGCCACAAAAGTTTGTCACACACAGACAGACATTTTCTAAAAATGGCCAAATAGTGTTTTACAGCTCTCAAAACGTTTAAATACATTAAAAACCAGAGGTCGAAAATTTTGACGAATCCAATACTTTCTTCTATTGAATATAGAAAGTAATAATAAGCAGGATTAATTTTATCTAGGTACCTCGGTTATTTATAATTAATAATAAAAATTAAAATGTATATCTACTTACCGTACATAAATAATGTGATTTTAAGATGAAAAAACAGCCAGTAAACTATTACATAAAGAAGAGTAATTTGGCATTACGAAAATATTCTAAAAACAACGATAAAATGCCGATCTATCACTCCATTCAAAACTCTAAATCTATTTATTTTTTCTTCATTAGACACCCAATTTCCAAAACCTTAACTTCTTTCCTCAAATTTTAAGCAATAGCATCCATTATAAATCTCTTAAGAGACATGCAGTATCTTAATATATATATATATATATATATATATATATATATATATACATATATATATGCACTTAGAATGTGCTTGATGCATTAAGATTTATGATTTATTTTTTATTTGCAATCAAAAATTTTATGGAAGGATAAGAGTTTGAATCGTGAGTTATTACATACGACTTTTTTGTGAAAATGCTCTTTAGAATATAAATGAAGAATATGTTTGAGATAAAATATAAAATGTTTCTTAAAATAAGTAGCACATTAATCATTCATATTACATCAATAATGATAATTAAAGTGATGGAAATGTTTTGGCTTTTAATTTTATAAATATGAGAGCAATCACATAAAATAAAATTGTGCTTGTTTTACAAAATAAGTATCATTTATAAACTAATATTTCTTAAATAATGATGTATAAAATTGTTCAATGGATTAGTAATGAAAATTGGAAATTTTTAAAAGATCATGCAATTAATCGAAATATATTTCTTATTATACAGTATTCATTTGAAAATGTAATAAGTTCATAATTATTTTGTGAAAAAAAATAATAATAAACTACAATATCTATTTAAAAAAATTAGCAAGTGTATTTAAAGAAAAAATAAAAATAAAAAAGTTGCTATTTAGGATTTTCCTGCCTTCATACAGCGAACGCATACTTTCAGGTATGATTTGCAAATCTAGACAAAATGATTGAATGTTATCCTTATACTTTGTACAACGGGGTTATATAATGTTCAAATGACTTAAAGGCGAATTGTTATTAATAAGCTCTTGAGCACATATGATTCTATTTATGGTTTAGAACTAGCGTCAACAGCGAACAAATTAATTTTTGATGTGTTGACATCCAAAACAACAAAATATTAACTGTTATAGTTCTATTAGAAAAACAAGTCATATTCTAATAGTAAATCCTAACATAAAGCATTGCCAACTGGCACATTTTGAAAACTCAGTCATAGTAAATATATCTTTTAATGATCAAGAACTCACAGTAATATCACAGTACACTCCCCCCGTCGGGGGATCTCAAGGCAGACCTGGACGCATGGTTGACTCTTAAACACCTTTTTCATAAATCTTTAATTCTTCTGGGCGATCTAAATGCACACAGTCCCTTATGGGAATATCCCAGTCAGGATGAACGCGGTAGGTTCTCAGAAGATTTAATTAATGATTTAAAACTAATAATAATAAATCAGGCTCCTTCTATCCCTACTTTTGAGTGTGGTAATAAGCAGGGCTGGCCGGACGTCTCTCTGACCTCTCTCGCATATTACAGACATGTGAGAGCATGGGACGTCCTGGACGATCTTCAATTCGGGGACCACCAACCAATAAAGATAGAAATAGACCAAATAATATCCGAACAACCAAGAAGAAGATTTAAAACAAAAAATACACCAATAACTAAATTTCCAAATGTAATAGCAGAAAAAATTCAAATAGAAGATATAAATTTCGATAACATAAGAACAAAATACGATAATTTTTATAGATTAATAATTAATCAAGCTAATAAAAACCTAAGGAAAAGAAAAAGTTACTATTTAAACAAAGTTACTTTGGGGACTCCGGGGTTGAGATCGGACAGAAATTGATTAAGAGCTCTATACAAACGAACGAAGCTACAAAATTTCACAGAGATAGATAAACAAATTTTTAGGAGAGAGAGCAAGGAGAGACGTCTGGATTAAGTTGTGTCAATCCCAGGCATCATCTTATGGCAAAGTAAAAGACTTGGCTTTTAACAAACATGTAGACCATACCCTGTGTTCCATTTCCAGCGACTCCACTCCCATCTTACATACTCCAACCACACTTTCAACATTAAAATCAATAACCACAGCAATCTTTGGTCCATCTACTCCTACAGTGCAAATTCCATTCGTTCCCGTGGATGAAGAACCACTTTTTACAAATCCAGAGTTAAAACAAGCAATATTTAGTTTTAATAAAAACAAAGCTCTTGGTCCGGATAATTTAGATCACATACTGGTAAAAGCACTTTTAAAAAAATTCACACCTCTTTTTCATTCAATGTAAAATACGCTCTTAAAATTAAATTACTTCCCAAATGCCTGGAAAGTAGGTGAACTGGTTTATTTTAAAAAAGAAGGCAAATCTCTGGACCAGCCGTCCTCGTACCGTCCGATTACACTTCTCCCAATATTACACAAAATTCTTGAAAAATTTAATTTTAAAAAGAATAAATCATCATCTTAACAATTCTAAAATATTATCCAGAAAGCAACATGGCTTTGTCGACTTAAATCAACAGAAACAGCTCTGCAGAGGGTAATACGAATTATAAAAAGTAATAAAAGTAATGAATTATACACAGCCTTGATTTCCATAGACTTTAAAGGAGCATTTGATAACATCCTACGGGACGAATCAATAAAATCTGTCAAAAAACTAAAACTCCCAATACAATATATTATCTTAATCAGTTCATTTCTGAGTAATCGAAGGGTGCAGTACGACTGGTCTGTTCCGGAAGCACCATATCAACTCAATGAATGTTGCCCTCAGGGTTCTTGCCTGGGGCCATTTCTGTGGTTGGCACTGCTGGATGATTTGCTCAGCTCATGTGTGGGTGATAATTTCACACTGACTACATACGCTGATGACCTATCACTTCTAGTTTGGGGAAGTACACTGGAATCAAATAGTAATCAAGCTCTAGGAAAAATAGTAAATTGGTCAAAATCTAAACACTTAAAAATATCTAAAGAAAAAAATAAATTAATCACTTTGGTAAACCAAAAATCTTAAAACGTCCAACTATTTTCAAAATAGATAATAATAATATAAAATTTGCAAAACAAATAGCTCCTCTGGGTATAACAATAGACCAATCCCTCTCGTTTCTGCCCCATCCTAAAAACAAACTTTTAGAGGTTCAAAAATTCACGCAAAATTCATACAAATTTTCTTATAGATCAGGTCCTCTTCCTCATTTTTTTTCAAAGTGTGGTATGATGCCATTCTGCAGCGCAAATTAGCTTATGCGTGCTCGGTGTGGTTCCCACATATGTGGCAATCACATGGGAGCAGGCACTTATTATCAGCGAAAAGATCGGCTCTCTTACTTATCTCAAGGGCATACAATAAAACATCTACTGGGGCTCTACAGGCAATAACAGGTTCTCCCCCCCACCCATAACGGAACAATTGAGAATGGAAGCGGAGTTCTCTCTGGTGACGAGTCACTCAACAACTATTATGAAGCATTTCCCACCAGATTACAATACAAAAGTCTCAAAGCACTTAATTAATCCAACATAGAAAGGAATAAGTTTGCTCTCCCAAGAAAAACACATGGGTGGTCTAAATATTTATACAGACGGCTCAAAAATGGAAAAAGGAACAGGCTTTACTTTCTGTGTTTTCAATAACGGAAAGAAAATTTATTCTGAAAGTGCCTGTCTATCAGACAGGAACTCCGTCTTTCAAGCAGAGGTGTGCGCAATCAGACATTCTGTGGAATGGTTTCATTCCATCACCATTTAATTCAAATATAATACTTTCGGATAGTCAATCAGCACTCCTAGCATTAAAGAAACTGGAATCGCAAGACTCACTAATTGTAGAAATTCAACAAAAATTGATAAATATAAACAAAGAAATATATTTTGACTGGGTGAGAGGTCATACAGGTATTCAAGGCAATGAGCTGGCAGATGCATTAGCAAAAGTGGCAGTCGGGAACGAAAGTGCAAAGCAAATATATCAACCAATCCCATATCATCATTAAAATATGAACTAAAATATGAACTTATTCAAAATTGGCAAAAAATATGGGAAGAATCAGAAAATGGTAGGTATACATTTAAATTTATTCCAAAAAATAAACCACGAATATAACATAATAAATAGACATCTATATACCTTTTTGACAAATCAAGGTCCATTCCAAACTTATTTATACAAAATCGGGACAAGAGCATCTCCAAACTGTATTTGTGGCAAACTCTCAAACTCTTTGCACTACGTATTTACGTTACCACCTCAAAATGAACAATAATCAGTCACTCATGAGCTGGTTCAAACATATTACAAAACACAACAGTCTGAGAAACAAAATAATAAATTGTATGAAATATGCTGAAGAAAAGGAATTTATTTTTCATACTACACAACTAGCATTAAATGAAGATCCCTAAAAATATTTAGTAATTTAAAATTCAAAATCCGAGGCTGAGGCTGAGGCGCTCAAATAGAGATTAAAAACAGTATATTTGTATCTCTCTTCCCCCCCCCCCCCTGTTTTTTTTTCTTTCTTTCAAATTAAAATTTAATTAACTAAAAAAATAAAAAGGAATGTTGAATGGTTGTAAAAGTAGTTGTGAATCCTATTGAGATCTTACTAAATAAAAAGTACAATATTTATTAGGATAAGAACATTTCTACTAATATAGTAAAAACTGGTGGAACATTTGATGTAGTTTGATGACATACATTGAAACTAGATGTTGAATTAAACTGACGTTATACAAAGTTTTTCTTGTGAAATTCCTTATTTTAAGTTGGTTATCATCTGAAATATTAAATCAGCTTACTTTACAGATTTGCTACGGTCCATAATTTTACCCTTGCTCTTATTTCAATGTATTTACATAGTAATCTTCTATAATATATTTGAAAGATCGATTATTGGGAAAAATTCTGTATAAATATAACAGTCAATAAGTGAGAAAATATAAGACATTTACCGTTTCAACTCTAAATTTTAAAAGCTTTTATACGCACTTTAAGTATACACACACTAACACAAGTATACACGATACATGTATCGGAAGAATAAAGTTTCTATTTGCATATAAAGAATGGTTTTTAGGATCTCCTATTTTCCCTAAAGATAAAATAATTTGTTTTTTGAAAGGTGAAACCTGGTATTATTTGTAAAAACTCAATGAAATTAATTAATTTTCCATATTTCTAACCAGATTATTTGCGAAATATAGGCTTCATATTTGACTCAATATGTATCGTACATTTTGGAAAATTTGGAAATATTTGATACAGTAGCTCAACTTTTTTTTTAAATTCACTATTAAAGAAACTGGAATGCATCATAAAAAAATTAAGCTGAATGTTAGACATATTAGTTAATTAAATTTTAGGGGTTATTCCGGAAAATCTTGGATCCCACCTCCTATATTTCAGAAAATTATCCTTAAAA
Organism: Salticus scenicus; assembly: GCA_963930645.1. Lineage (NCBI taxonomy): Eukaryota > Metazoa > Arthropoda > Arachnida > Araneae > Salticidae > Salticus > Salticus scenicus. Next base: position 37,147,063 of record OZ005655.1, on the reverse strand, counting down.
GAAGGTTTTTAAAGCCGTTGTTAATTCCTATTAAAACTTTATAAGCAAAGTTATAATAATAATAGTAATAGTAATATAATACAGATCTGACCGGATCAAAGCTTGACCAAGTGCTGAACTAAAAGACATTTTCTATCTTGAGAAGACATCAGACTTGCTTTGCTCAGATAGCATCATAATCAATCTCACCATTCACTGATAGAAGGCGAAAAATGGCCAAGGCTACCACACTTCTTGCAGAGTGAAAGAGAGTAAGTCATGCTATTGCAAATGCATTTATATATTTTATCACAGAATATGTGGGGATGAGACAGGTAAATTACAACATCCTATATATACACATATGTGTAGCAATCAAAAAGTTATTTTTTGTTATCTAAGTCCAAGGCCAAAGTATATTCTGTCACTCGTAATGCCGAAGCCTTGTATAATCAGTTTTAAAATCAAAGTCCTAGTAATAATAATAATAATAATAATAATAATAATTATAATTATTATTATTATTATTATTATAAAAGTTTTAAAATAAGGTATAAAATAAGACTAAGTTCAGAAAGAATTTCGCCCATTTTAGGGTAACTCAAAACATGTAAATGTATAAAAAACTCAATCTAAAAATATTGACACTAAAACGATACTTTAATTATTGTATACGAAAGGGAAATAGAAATGTTTGCAAGTTCATTTGTTAAAAACACTGTTTACTAACAATACGATAAATTTGAAAATAGATTATATACTTGCACGTCGTTATTATTTTGTAATATTATTTTTATTATTAATATTATTTTGAATAAAAATGTCAGCCTTAATATAAAATACGATTTGGAATACCTGACTAGATCGAGAATCTAACTAAAAGCCACAACTTCTTTTTTCTTTTTTTTAAGCAAAAGTTATCATACATATATTATCTTTTTTAGGTTAAAGATTTGCATTTTGCTTTTTTCACATGGTCCCTTTTTTCAGACTTCAAATTTCAATAAAATATAATTTATTCAATGCTAAACATACACAAATGCAGTTTTCTATAATGATGTTGTGGCATTAACATTAAAAACTTGTAATTGAACAAATTTGTCTAAAGAGGTAGTATAAAAATTTTAAAAAGTTAAGTTTTTAGAAAAGAAACTTTTATCTACATGGATTTATTCCCTACCTGAGCTGTAGTGCCCGAATAATTTTGGTAATTCACAAAGAGTCAGAACTTTACTAAAAAGAACAAAAATCTATAGAAATCTCGAATATTAACTTTTCATGAAACCAAAACATTTTCTTGTGTGTGTATATATATATATATATTATGAGCATATATTCAAACCATGTTTTCTTCTTCGGATAAAGTTTTCAGAAAACACAAAAAACTAAAAAATTAAAAGATAACTAATCTTAAACCCTAATGAATGTTTGTTTAGACGTATTAGTACACTCTCTGTTTCTACTTCCTCCCCCCACAAAAAAAAAAAAAAAAAGTTTGTTAAAAGCAGGCTGCTCTAAAATCAAGAGACCAACATAGCAGAAACAGAATTAAAAAAAAAAAAAAAAAAAAAAAAAAAAACATGAAGATTGGTACGTGTGTGGGTCATGTGACGAGTAAGAACAGCTCTGATTGGCTTTCTGGAGAAATCACAATTTGATTGAAAAAAAGGCTCTGGAGGAAAAATTTTTTGATTGAAACCTCAATATTCTAGGTAAGTTTATAATGGGGTAAAATAAACTTTGATTGAAAATAATAGCATACTTTTGTACTATTATTATTTAAAAAAAAAAAAAAAAAAAAAAAAAGTCACTAACTTTTTTTTTTTTTTTGGAGAAAACACGGTTTGAATGTTTGATCCTCACATATATAGTATATATATATATATATATATATATATATATATATATATATATATATATATATATAATCAATGCTAGGCACCTGAGGGGGAGAACTAATGCCCTTTATTTTATTTTATTTATTTATTATTATTATTATTTATTATTATTATTTTTTTTTTTGAGTTAAGATAGCTTTATTTACATTAATTCGGAGAAATCTCAGAACGACTAAGCACATCAGTGCGACTTGGCTTCAAACGTCGTACCTTCATTCTACAAACAGAGAAAGCCAAATCTTTCGTGCACTGTGTAAGGCATTTACTGTCTGGAATTTACCCATTTACAGCACTTTAGTAAATGCTCTTTGAGTCTGCATTTGTTAGTTTACAGGTGATATTTTTATGAATCTTGATATCTCTCTTTTTACTATTAACACTAACATGGTTTATATGGGGGAAAGCAAATTTACATAGCATCGCTTCACATTTTGCAAATGTTAGACTTTATTCTTATTTGCAATGGCATGAGTTTTTAGATTGAAAAAAAAAAAAGTCTTAATCATCGATTCTTCTATCAAAAACATCTTTTATATATATATTATACATATATATATGTATATAAATGCTCGTGCCGTTTTTAAACATTTTCATCGCGTTCGTTATTATTATTATCATTATTTTGTTGTTGTCATTTTTACTTTAATGCATGATAAATGTACAATGCGAAAAAAAATAATATGTTTATAAAAAAGAATCCATGAATTCTTCACACTTAGTATATACATCTGGTTGAATGAAATTAGTTATTTTTACGTATTTTTATTCAAAGAGGCTTAGTCAAGTAATAAAATGTCAATTTTCTGCATTTCTAGTTTTATTTAGTGTTAAAATAGTTATTTTTTCTTAATATATATATATATATATATATATACATATATATACATATCTGTTTAAAGAGTTTTACCAGGACCGATTTGTGCTTTGGCGATTTCTTTTTTTGGCGACCTTGGCTAGATATTCCTTATTATCGATATATCGATTATCTAAGCTCTAACTCGATCATTTCAGAAGATACTGGGAAATTCTGAATATACTGGAGGCAATAAAAGGGATCCATTCTAACCATTTAGTCAGTTTTTCACGACAAAGCGGCTTGATGTTAATACTTCCGTGACTGGGCTTCTCCTATTGGTTAACCTATTGCTGTTTTATTTCTGAGTTTACGCTGTAAGTTTTATGTTGACAGATGTTATTAAAGCTGTGCTCTCTGGTAAAACTGATGTTGAAATTTGTTCGAGAAACCTACAATCTTCTGGAATATTCTATAAACACACACACACACACACACACTTTTCTATGTCTCTGCGATATTCGTCTTTTATTCACAGACAATCCACGTACCGCGAGTATGCAACAATATATATATATATATATATATATATATATATGTGTCTGTGTGTGTGTGTGTGTGTATAAGAAATTTGAAACAATCTGTATATATATATAAATTACGTGTCACGATGTTTGTCCGGGGTAAACTCCTAAACTAAGGAACCGATTTTAATGAAATTTTGCACACTGTGTGCAGTTTGGTCCAACTTGAGAGATAGGATAGTTTTTATCTCAATTTATTGTCACAATATTGTTTTATTGCAATTATTTGTTAATTATAGACCTTTATTAAAGTTGCTCCAAAATATCTGTGAGTTCCATAAGTTTAATTGTTGCCAAAAAGTTCATTTTCTTTCGACATACAAGTAAATACATTTAATCAAACGTGAACGTTAAAAAATTATAAAAAGTTAAATTATACATCTCACGAAAATTGACGTCATAATCAATTTAAAGATTTTATTCGCATTGATAAAGTATGTAGTTATACACAAGCGAAGTGTGACGTCACTGACAGTCTGTGAAATCAGGAAAAAGATTTCTTATGTTAATGGCCCATTGTATTTTTTGTAAAAAATTATTAAAAACGAGGAAAATTATTTCCGGATTTTAATCCCCATATTTTTGTATAGATATGTATTATTTATCATGTGCATACGTTAGATTGAGTTATTTTGCTGTTAAATTGACAAAATTTTAATTTTTAATTTCAAAGCTCTGTCGTCCTTGGAGTTTTTCGTATTTGGCGATCAAAAACGTAACACGAAAATATACAAGCTAGATGTATATTTTCGTAATATGTATTGTGTGAAATATTGTTTCATATTATTCATTACGCTCTTAATATAAGTTGTTAAAATAACCATGATTTTTGAAAGGAATTAAATGTGTGCGCCAGATAATTTGGCGATATTATTTTTTTTCCGCCAAGGATGATAGATATGAAATTTATTCCGCTGCAACATGTTAATATCTTATATCAGATACATTATGTATATGCTACAATTTATTTCACGTGACACGTGTGTTAAAAATTTATTTACGACATAACCTTGCTTTTTCAATTTTTGTTGCATTATTCTAATCTGTATCACTTCGTTTTCTTTAAGAAATTTGTGATCTATACATAACGTTCTAAATAAAAAGTAACCATTTCAATATTTTAAAACTTATTTAAAAGTCTGTTTTATTTAACATTAATTAAAAAAATTAATTTAAAACTTATTTAAAAGTCTGGAAGAGTTTAAGTCTGTTTATTTTTTTTGTAACGCTAATCTATATGATCGATGTTCGAAACTTTAATTAATTATTTCTCTTATTTTTCTTTACTTTTTCATTAATAACTTACCAATTTAACGCTCCTGATTAAATTTGTGATTTATATATGTATTTTGCATTAAATTTTGACTCATATTTATTGCTGAAAATGCGATCTTAAAATCTTGCAATTTTCTTATCTTAATCCTCAATGCTTTCCTTCTTGATTAACTTGAATTTACTATTAAAATTTTAACATACTCAGAATCTTCTCACCACTTCGTTAAAATATATTAATCTTTTCAGTAATATATTAATCAGTATATCCCCACAACGATATTTGGCAATTTTTTGTTGGCGATTATGGCTAAATCATAAATCTGTAAATGATAAATGATAATCTAAATCATAAATCAAAAACATAAAATAATAAATCCAAAATAAACAACATATAGGCTGCCATATTATATCACAAACAGTCCAGAGCGTCATCGTTATCGTTCAAAACGGCGCCAAAGGAAAATCGCCAAATTCAGCTGTGGGGATATACTGATACTGAAGTTATAATTATCCGAATATAATTACTGAAGTTATATTATAAGTTATAGTTGTGGGTAACAATTATAGTATTTCCCCACAACTGGATTTGGCGATTATGGCTAAATCATAAATCTAAAAATCATAAATGATAAAATCATAAGCTAAATCATAAATCTAAAATAAAAGCATGCAGGTTACCGTATTTTATTGCAAAGAATCCTGAACGACTTCGTTATCGTTCAAAAAGGCGCAAAAAAAAAAAAAAAAAATAAAAAAAATCGCCAAATCCACTAGTGGGGAAATACTATATACCTTATCAAATTATCAACGTATTACTTAGCCGCAGCAACGCGTGGCCGGGTCTGCTAGTAATCTATATATTTCCTTCTAATTAACATCAAAATTCCGAAATTTTCGTCCTTTAATTCTCTTTTAAGGAAAGTATAAAAACAACTTTTATGGTATTTTTTAAGCATATTAAAATAAATTGCTTAAAATCTTGTTAATGATATTTTGTGTTTAATGAACAGTAAAACTATAGTAGTTTACCTAGGGATTTATTTAATATAATATAGTTATCTTTATTAATAAATCTTAAGCTACGAAAATACAAATTTTTCTTTTGTCTATTCGAAGATTTTTTATTTGTTTGTACCAAGAAACTTAACTGTGTAAGATGATTAGTTACAATGGATTACTTAAGGACCTGTAAAAAATATATATTTAACTTTGAAAAATACATCTTAAATTAATATTTTCTCTAATTAAACATTTTAAAGAAGAATAGCATTTTAAGATTCTTAAAAATGGAATTTGAAAGCTACAAGATTAATTTCTTCGTATATGTAAAATTTTCTAAGTAATTTAATGAGATTTCACATTCTGTTAAATGTAAATACTCTTATATTATCTCATATATTTTATGAATTTAAAAAGTTCATTGCTAATGAAGAATAACATTAATTAAACGCATTATAAATTTTATTTAAATGAGTAAAAGTCAATATTTTCATTTTGCGACATTATTAAAAGTAAGCTCGCATATTTATCTTTTACAAGTCCTTTAATTATGTTTCATATCTCGAATAAAACTGGTGTTACCGACTTAAAAATATTTTTTGATATATTTCCTAAAACAAAAGTTGGGTTTTTTTTCAAGAAAAATTATCGAACTTTTAAACTTCATAAATTTTACATTCATTAAGAAAATTTTTAATATCGGTAATATTCAAATCTAAAGAAATGTTTATGCTCACGATTCTAAATTTTGATTATATTTCTATAGAATATAAAATTGAAAATTAATTTTTGTAGATTTTTAAAGTTTCAGTTATATTTACAAAATGTTAATGTTCATATTATTTGCATTTTATTTTATATTTATTGTGCGTACAAAATTATTAACACCTTACCTTGCCGAAGAACATTTTACGAGATTCGCTTCAAAGTGACTCTGTACTCTTTCAAATCTGAAATGAGTTAGTCTTTCAAAAACAATGTCAAGATCACTTTCAAGTTTATTTTATAGCACTTTTAAACCATGTCAATAGTTTCACTGGTAGCAATACGGTACAAAAGATCTTAAAACAGGAATAAACTACTACGTCAGAAACGCCAAAGAAAAATTATAAACTACTACGTTTCTGACGTAGTAGTTTATTCCTGTTTTAATATTCTAATGCCAAGTCTCCTGCTATTACAAAAGATCTTACTTCGGAAAAACGTATGTATACGCAAGGGGCAGTTAAGGGTTTAAGGTAAAGCTATGAGACTCTGCGCCGAATGCTACAAAATGCAGTACAAATATTCCAGATACTTTTTTTTGTTTTTTTCTTCTTTCTTTTTTTTATGTGGGGGGGGGGGGGGGGGCTAAACTATCGATGAATAATTTTTAATTAAATTATTATTATTATTTATTTATTTTTTGCATTTCTAATGGATTTTTTTTTTTTTTTTTTTTTTTAAGCTTTGATCTAATGCAACAGTTGCAATAAAACCAAGAGAACTATTTTGCGCAATCGTAGAATTAAATTATAAACAATAATAATTACAATTAAATGACATATTGTTGTAAGTTTCTTGTAAAGAAATATTTAGAGGGATATTTAAGAGTGGATATTTCAACCTAAAAAATAACAGTCCATAATAATAAAAGAAGTTTTAAAATTATTTTTAAAAAATAATTTAAGAAAAAATATATAAAAATCTGAAAACGGCAAGCTTAAATGAGATTAGAAACTAACTATAAGTTACTAGATGGCAATTTTAATTTAAAATTAGAAAATGAAAATGGAAAAATAGAAATAGAAATAGTTGTATAATTTTTTTATTGATAACAAAAGAGGTTTTCTGCTGCTGTCACTCACTGAAGAGGAAGGAGATGTAACGATATGATGTGTTCTTCAAAAACGTTTTTGTTAAACTAATTTGTTCTTTTTATAATTCATTAATATTTTGTAATTCTTTTTTGTTTATCACACCCACTTATTTAAATTTGTTACCCTTATTCATTATCATTTATTGAAAGTAATATTTCTTTTTTATAATTACGCTAGGATCACACACAAGCATTTACTTCATGGGGAACAGGAGCCTTCTTGTCTTAAGTGTCATTTTGATTTACTTACTGTTCGTCATTTACTCACCGACTGCCCTTGCCTCCGTCACTTGTATAGGTATTACTTTAATTCATCATCACCAAAACTGACAAACCTTTTGGATATTAATCCACATTTTCTTCTGACATACTTTTTAAAAGAGACAGAAGTTTACTATGATATCTGATTTTATTATTTATTCTTTTCATTACATTTTACATCTGTTTTTATTATATACACTGAATTTTATTGTATACACTGTTAATTTTTTTGCTTTATGTGGTTTTTTATATTTTATATTATTGTAACGTTTTTAAATAACAATCTGGATGTGTTAGCTACATTTTATTTTTCATTTTTATATTCCATATAACTGCTTAGCACAGCATGTCCCACATGCGACATTGCGCCCTTAAAATCAATCAACAAACCAACCAACCAACTTTTGTATAATTATAAGCGCTGTCATTGACAATATATATGTATACAATATGTATGTATAAGCTACACACTTAAAACTACACAAATTTAATTTTATAAATAAATAAATATTAAATATTGCAAAATATTTTAGAAACTGCTTTAATTAATTATAATCTCAATGTTCGAAGAGAAATATCTCCTTAAATATAACTTTGACATTATGAGTAACACAAATAATCATTTAAAAAAAATCATTTTTTAACTGCAAACACTTCTAATTAATTACTTTTTGTAGCTTAAATCTTTTATTTATCTTCTTAAACGCTTATAACTTAATACCATCAAAGTTATTTATCTGTTATTTAGGATATTAAATTAAGAGGATTTAGAACTGTGGCAATTAAGTTCAAAGCTAATGAACTAATTACCTTATTAAAAATTAAATTTATACCTTTAATGTTTATTAATATATATATATATATATTAGAAATATCTTTTGTATGTAAAACAAGAGAGAATTGTAAAATATTTAATAACTTCAAATACTTAAAAAGTTTATGTATATTCGTTTAATGAAAGGAAAATGCAACACAAAATAAATAAATAAATAAATAAATCCATTTATTTTCTTTAATCAAAGACGCCTAGATAAAATATATCAAAATTCTTGGGTAAATATAATTGACTTTTTTTATATTTGTCTTCGAAAAACAGACTATGATAGATCATATTTTTATTATTAACTTGATATTTATACAAAACATCATCGAACATTCCTCGCAATTCATCAAGTAACTTATGAAATATGAAGAAGATTTGCTAATACTGTAGAGTTATGCTGGCCGTACTAATTTGAAGTAATTTTTAAAAAGACAGAAATAGTTTAGAGGTTAACCACGCAGTTCGTAACTTCAAATGCAACTTTAAAATAAATAACATGACTTTATAATAATAACTGACTTAATAATAATAATAATAATAATAATAATAATGACTTAATAATAATAATAACTTAATAATAATGACTTAATAATAATAACTTAATAATAATGACTTAAATAAATACATGACTTAAATAAATAACATGACAATTTATATTTCTCTTGAAATGCTCTAAGCATGAAAGAGCTATTAAGTAATTTTTTTTAGAGTTCTGCACATGAAATATTTGCAATAATAACATCGTACTGCTTCGAGTTAGACAGCGGGAGATAACTATTTTAGATGTCGACTGTAGTGAACCAGGAGGTCGAAAATGACTATGGGAGTAAGGAAAGTCAAATTTTTAAATGATGCCAGATATGATAGTAATAGAGAAATGTCGTGCGACAAAGCCAACGTGAATATTTTATCGTTCTGTGCAAAATCTATTGGAAAATTTGAACATAAAACGACGGTTAAAAAAACGCAACCTTCAAAATTATCTTTATAAGATTCGTGATGTAAAACCGTTAACTGACGCCTGAAAGACTGTAAAAATATTATTAAAAAACGAAATGATGGCCAGTTCCACAACTAAAGGATATATATTTAAACAGATAAGGTAATAAATAAAAATTAATGAATTGAAATTCTCATCTGCCTTTGAACTGTTAAGGGCAAAATAAAAAAATTACGCCTTTAAGAAATCCCCTTATATATATATACAGGGTGTTCCAAAAGTCTCCCTCCCTCCTAACTCGAAAATGAGTCGGAGTTGTGAAAAATGGCCAAACTTGTGTTCGATGAATTCGAGAAGGATCTCTTTTGGTAAAAAATTTAGGTCCGGTGGGGCTAGAAGGTCCGCTAGGGACGGCAACTTTAAAATTTAAAATAGAAAGGTATGTTTTGTGATACATCCCCGGAAACTTCCCTTCAAAACAATGAATTTGATATAAATAGTTCTGCCCTACGATGATTATTAAAGCATATACATGAGTTACATGAATTTTTAGGCTTTTCAAATGTGGATTTTATGCTTATGCATACCCTTTAATAATCATTTCAGGACAAAAATATTTTTGTCAAATTCATTTCTTGAAGAGACGTTTCCAGGGATGCATTTCAAGACATACTTTCATGTTCGAAATTTTAAAGTTGCCCTCTCTAGCGGCACTCCTACCACCCCCTTGCCCGGGCCCAAAAATGTTTGGGCAAAGTATGTCCTGCAGTGATTATTAAAAGGGATATATAAGTATAAAATCCACATTTCAAAAGTCTAAAAATTCACCTATCTCCTTTAAATATCATTGTAGGACGAAACTATTTATATCAAATTAATTGTTTTAAAGAGACGTTTCCAGGGATGCATCTCAAGACATACTTTGCCATTTGAAATTTTAAAGTTGCTCTCCCTAGCGCCCCCCCCCTCCCCATAGCCCCCACCCCTGGTCCAAACATTTTCCACCAAAAGAGGTCCCTCTCTGATTCATTGAACACGTGTTTTGCCATTTTACACAATTCCGACTCATTTTCGAGTCAGGAGGGGGGGAGGGGGGGAGACTTTTGGATCACCCTACACACACACACACACACATATATATATACAAAGAGAGAGAGAGAGAGTATAAGGAGTTTGCACTGCTTTATCGAAAGGATTAATATTATTAAAAATGATATTTTCAGATAATATAGTTAAATAACTTAAGTGAAATATTTAAATTATTTATTTTATTATTTAAAAGATTATTATTATTTTTTTTTAACTTAGAGTTTGACATTTAATTAATATGGAATATGTATATTTATATCTGTACTTCGGAGGTAAAGCACACTACGCCCAAAAATGCAATTTGTCAGGAGAGAAACTTCATATTTTAAAACTTTATTTTTACTTTTTTTGCCTGTTTCTTCACAATTATCGGTAATCTCTTAATAATACATTAATATAGTATTAATAATATAATGTACTAAACGGAAATGCTATTTTTAATAATACATTTTGATGCTAACTCTTTTCACAAGAAAATGGACATGATATATTTTACCTACTGGTTGCAGATATAACTATATAAATAACTATATATATAATATGTGTGCAAACTTTCTGATAAAGGTGTCATCAGAGATCTAGGATAGTTCTTTCGGAGAAGACATTGCATAATGCAGTATGCTAATGTGTGTCCAATTTAATTAGCACGTGCGAATTTTTTGCTTCTTGTGCGATTGCAGTGGCCTAGAGCTCCTTCAATACAGGCTGGCTCATCAGGCATTTTGTTTCCCACTCAGCTATTGTTGCCCACGCTGTCCGAATTTTAAGTGTTATCAAATCACATAAAATGGAGGCTTTGCAACCGAAAATTGCTCAAATCATACCAGAACTGATTTTAGAACGTCTAGATTTCCAACAGATGAAGAAAGGCGAAAGAAATCGGCTATTAATTGTCCAAAAGAAAATTGTACGCTTAGCTTTCAATCACAAATATGAAGTGTAATTATGATATGTTTTCTTGCATTTTTTTGTATCCATTATTTGTTTTTATTGCTGTTTGATTATCTAAATGTTGTATTTTACAACCTACACTACTTTTCAACGTGTATAAATATTTAAAATTAACTAATTTAACAGCAACAGTGATGGCTACATTTTAAAAGGGTTATAAGAAAATTTCGCCAAATATTATCGCCAAACTTATCAAGTGCAAACAATAATTCTCTCTTCTGTTTAGGCAAACTCGCCATTTTAGGCGATGAAGACGCTGAGTAATACGTCTGCAACTAAACGTCGCCAAGCTATATTTCCGCTGGGCAACAATGATCAGCTGTGAGTCAGCTCGTATTATAGGAGTCTTACAGTGAACACATGCTATATACATCTCCATACGTGAGTTCACGCATGCCTTGGGTTCTTGAACCCAATATATCTCGGATGAGAAACACGTTGCCGAAATCATTGGGCCACCTTTGAAAGGTTTTGAACGATTTCAATAGAATTTCATTTCAAAGTTTAAATTGTTTTTGTATTTTACACTTCTTGGTTTTTTAGTTAAATATAGAGAGCAGTGTATTAGGCAACACTCACTAAAGTAAAACAAACGCAACTTAATAATTAGAATATTACTTTATAATTAGAATTCAGTTTTCAGTAAAATAAAAAATGCAGTGTATACGTTTGAATGTTTTCGTTGTGTGACGAAATAATATGTTTTTTTTTTTTTTTTTCTTTTTTTTTCCCAGTGTTCCTACTTTATAAAATACATTCTCTTTAAACTCAGATTTCAAGTTGAACTTTTATAGAAAGTGGAAACTTAAAAAAGTATCATTAGAGAAAACATAAAAATACTTTAAAAAAGAATGTCATTGTACAAACTAAATCAGAAAAAATAATCAATAAGCATAAATAAATAAATTTTGAAAAATCATTTCTAGAATTAATTTTTTTTTTTTAATTTTGTTTACTGTAAATATATGTAATTGTTAACACTCTTATAAACCAGTTTATTTTCTTCAATATTTAAAACATATTAATATAGATACATATGCTTATTTTGCGACTTCAATAAAATTCGTAATATATATTTTAGTTAGCCTGTAACCTAGCCACATGTTTATGTGTTATGCTGCAAGTTCAGAATTTAGCAATTTGCGTCCGAATGCTTTCACTACTTTATATATGCAGTTAATCCATTATACTGTAAAATGTTTCAGATGTCGTTGTATATTAAAGCCTCCTATGATGAGGTTCAATGGTTTTTATTCTGTTACATTCTATGTCTCATAAGTACACTGAAAATACATCCAATTTAGGAGTGTTGAATAGTAAGTTAAATATTTAATAAATGCAAAATTCATTAACTATAATTCGCAATGATATGCAATCAATAGATATTAACAAATATTTTTGAAATTGTTAGAATATAAACTGTCATTAGCTAAATTAAAAATTTTAATAGCTAGATTTCTTTTTCTTTTAATCTGATGTGTTGGAGGTGCAAACTTTGGAACATTTTAAACTTACATTGGAAAATGCGAGTGCAAGTATGTGCACTATAAAATAAATACTACACATTTTAATGTATTGTGTAAAAATATTCTTAATTTAACTCTTAAATATGTACTTAAATCACGTAGTTATCTTTCCTGCACACTGTGAATACAAATCTATAACGCTCAATTTCGAAAAAGATAACTAGTTGCTTTTTCTTTAAATTTTGGTAGCGAAATATTTTCTTAAATATTTTTGGTGCTAAGAGATTTTCAGAAGGCCTCTTTCATTGACAAAAAGGTTTGTTTTAAATATAAACGAAATTAATACTTTTATTTAATTGCATAGAATACTAAATTCCAACAGAAAATTTAAGAATTTTATTTTACAATGCATGTATCACAGTCGTTTATAACAGGCATTTTATATTTTGTGTCACACCTCTATGTGCAAATGTTCGTTCCACGAAAATAATGATCAAACATTTTCTGTTATTGAATTAATTTGTTATAAACGTAACGTTGTATTTTTGTTTAATATAAAATGACAACTACTACTGATTTAAAATTTATTAGGCGACAATTAGAAAATATGCGCAAGAAGTTCATGTATATATAGATTATTTAGACATGGTAGATTTAGTAATAGATTATTTTGGTAATAGATTATTTTTAGTAATACGTTAATTAATTAATATATTATTTTTAACACTTTCTTATAAATTCAAAAGTGTTTATGATTTCGGCTTATCTATGTGTCCAAGTTCTGATTACCACAAATATTTATACAATTCCTTTAAACTAAGGTACGGTATTCATGCTTTTTTTTCGCATGTTACTGTTGAAAATGTTGCGCATATCATCACTAGTTTTTGTAAGGATACTTAAAAATATTTCAATATATTGTATTCTAGAAGAAGTAATAAACCAGATTTTAAAAACGTTGTACTGAGCAAAACAGAATGAAACTGGCATTTATTATTCACATGAAAAAAAAAAAATCTTTAGAATTCGGTGTGATTTACATTAAGATTTACAAGGACAAACAAAAATATTAAAGTTCCTTAAGAACTATAATTGTAAAGTCCTGGAATTGCATTTTCAGTTGAGTTTGATGTATTTGTAAATTTTGTATAATGTTGCTGAATGGTTTTGATTCCTGTTAGTCTGTCCACCTGTCTATACTTCTGCCAGCTATCCGTTCTCTCTAATCCATTCTCCGACATATATAAATGTAAATTAAATTTAATATTTATAGAATGATTTAAAATTACTATACATCATTAATGTTTATAAGTGTATTTTTTCTATTGAAAATAATGTGAACAGCGCAACTGTTTTGTATACAGGAACACACAAAGGATTTCCGATAAATTTTAATCTACTAGCAGGCTTTGCCCGCTTCGCTGATCACTATATTTAAAGGGATATAGATATCTTTTTTATATAGCTTTATATATATATATATATATATATATATATATATATACTGAAATTGCTCAAATGTTCGCTTTGGGTTACCGCTGCCTTCGGCAGCGTCTTGTTCGTCCTCGCAGTCTCCGGTACCTGTCCCTATTTCCTGCGACAATGGCTTACCCATGGGCTTCCATTTCGGTGTTTATCATATATGACAGTTTCGATGCGGACAATATCGAAAAATTTGAAGTAGCCCTTTTATATTTGAATCCCAGTTACATATGAACAACATTATGCGTGATGTACATAATATTTACTTTCAACTTATTTCCTATATTTATTTGATTTAATCGATGAACCATAAAATGACAGTAATTTCAAGCCAAATATATGCTATGATCGGCTACGTGTATCGCATGAGACAATTATTATTATTATTATTATTATTATTGTGTGGTTATATATACTTCATGCTTAGTTAATAGTAGTTGGTATATCGAAAAATAAATAAATTAATTAATTTGTAAACCTGATCATGGTACAACCTTAATATAGCTCCTCTTGGCGACTTTTGAATTTTTGTCGCCTTTTAGACCAAAATATAATTTATGCGATTATTGCTCCTATTTCTTTCTATCTCTTTTTTTTTTCAATATTTTATAATTTAGCTATATTTTTGATGAGCTACTTGGCTTTAAATGGCTGTCCTTGACGAAAAATGGCCGATCTACTTTAGCATCAAAATGTAAAAATTTGTCGAAAATTATCAATAAGTAAATACCTTTAATATAATGCTGAATTAGCTTTTATGCCAAGCGTGATTCAACCGCGCTAAAAAAAAAATCTAAAGTTGAGGTACATAAAAAAATGCTATGAAATAAAATTCAGAAGAAACATGACTTGTCATTTTCTTATTCACCAATTTAACATTTAGTATTTTTTTACTTTTCGCGTGAAAGCATATTTCATTTTATGTTGGAAAATAATAATAATAATAATAATAAAATAAATAAATAAATAAAAATGCCCCGTAAACTTTTTTGGCAACAATTAAAAATTTAATTGGCTTATATTAAGGCAATTACCAGTTTATTATTTTCATATTTTAATTAATTTTAAAAAATCTAATCATATTTCCGGTATAAATAGTGGCCTATGTCCTATTCCAGATTATTATCTATCTCTGTACCAAATTTCATCCAGGTCCGTTTACCCGTTGTGGCGTGATTGAGTAACAAACATCCACCCAAACTTTCGCATTTATAATATTAATATAGATAAGAAGCACTTTTACTCACTTCAGGACGAGACAAGGTGCACTTGCTTGGATTCAATTTGAGGATAGCCATTCTGAGTTTTTTCAGCACCTTACGGATGTTTCTTAAGTGCTCCTCAAAAGTACGCCTCACAATTATAATATCGTCAAGGTCAAGACAAGCTTCATAGGAAAGTCCTTTTAACACTGTTTCTATCAGACGTTCGAAAGTTGCAGGTGCATCACATATTCCAAACGGCTAATTTTAAATTGCCACAATCCTTATCCCGTAGTGAATGCAGTCTTCTAGACGTGGAGGGGTGAAAATTTCGGATTTCGCTGTTATCTGACAAATTGGTTGAATGTGTGGATTTTAAATGTGTCAGCTATGTCTTCTGAACGTGAAAGCAGTTCATTAGTCTTAAAATCAAGTTGAAAATTACATTTTCTTACGAAATGAAATCCAAAAATTAGAGGATCTCTTATGTCGGCTACATATGACGTATGCTGGTAACTGGCGTTTTCAAAAATGATAGTCAATTTCATTTTTCCGTGAAATTTAATTCCGTCGCCGGTCACAGTCTGCAGTTTAACATAGGGTGGCGTCCAGATAATCTTTTTTTTAAGTTCTTGTGCTACATTCATTATAACGAGGGTTTCGTTGACTCCAGTATCGCGAATTATACAGCAGGAAGTATTTTTAACTTGATCATAAACATAAAGTCCGTTATCGCCACCACTTATCGAAGAATTGTAAAACACTGAAATCTGGGGCTGTCTAATATCAGTCTACCTCAGCCCCACGAGATTACCTCTCCTTAGTTTCCCTGCGATAACATTGAAATGTGGTTATTCTTATTTTTTTGCATTGGGCAGCTTCTTTTGACATGTTCATTTCTTCTACAGTAATAGCACTTGACCTTCGGATTTTTACCTTCTTTAGTACTTTCCAAACTGCGTAATCTCTTTGTGATGTCAGCCAGATTTTTCTACATTTTCTCCAGATCAACTTGGGAATCATCTAATGGCAATACTCTGATGGTGTTTCGGTCTTTACGGGAGGCTACTTGTACTGCCTAAATCTTTAATGCATATGCCAAAATTCAACCGACATGCTTAATATTGGCAAGTCTAAGGGCCTGTTGAGTCTCTGGATATTGCACGGCATCGATGATATACTGGAGGATCAAATCCCACGAGCTTCATCTGAGAAAGCTAAGTGTGACAGCCTCTGAATATCTGATGCCAACTCTTGTAAACTTTCACTCGCATTTTGGTAACGGGACTTTAACTGGATATTACAAATATATTCTTTAAATCATTTTTCCCCAAAAATAGTCTCCAGCGCTCTGTTTAGGGCCACTCTTCCCTCGAAAGAGTTTCCAGTATGTCAGCTAATTCGCAACAAAATGCTGCTTCTAAATGAACTGTCTTGGCGATAGGTTACCATCCATTAGCTTCATCTGCACTGGAAAACTGTGTCTTACTGTGTCCCAAGATGATCTATTATCATAGGTGGACAGCATTATCGATTCTTGATTCTGTATACTTTTATCTTTTGTTTCATCTTCTTGAGATATCGATGCTAATTTTTCTCGAACTCTTCCTCTATTTTCTCAAATTTACTTCGCATTTCTGAGACTCTCGATCAGCTTTTTCATTAACTTTCTCTTCCAAGCTCTCTCCTATCTTCCTTACACTATCGTCTATCTTCATAACGTTAACCTTCAATCTTCATAACGTTATCTTCCATTGCCCCTATTTTACTTTTCGAATCTTTTAATTTACTCTCTATTACTTTCTCACTGTTTAAAGTTCTTTCTTCACCTCATATTGATTAGATTTCACTTTCTCTTGGGTGGATATAATTTCTTCACTTAAACTGCCTTTCATAACTTTCTGTCCAGCTTCCATTTTCCCGATCAATCTGCATTTTAAATCCTTCTTCTGGGCAGTTAATCCTTCCAAAAGTTTCTTCATTTCCTGTTCCATACCTCTAATTATAATCAATCATCAGACAATCCCACTTCTGACACCAGAAAGTTCATTTAGAGAATATTCTAGCCATTTACAGTTCTGTAAACTGCATAACATCAAAATCACAGCATAATATTAACGTACAGAAATAGGCTGTAATCAAACAGTAGTAGGAAACTACTCAAAGAAGTTCTTCATAGGAGCCGCTTAGCGAGAAAACTGACTGACGGTCGCGAGGCAATTCCCTTATATACACTCGTAGTAAACGAGAATGCTCCTGTAACTGTTCAACCAATAAAGTTAGAGCTTAGATATTCGAGATATCGATATTAAAGATATTCTCGCCAACGTCGCCAAAGGAGTCGCCAAAGAGCGAAAAAGTCGCCAAAATTGACGCCGAGGCCATTATCTGCCTTGTCGAAGGTTTTTAAAGAGTTTTTAAAGGTAAATGAGCTATTTTAGCGCAAAAACCAGCTAGAAATGAAAAAAAAAAAAAAAAAAAAAAACATTTTATAACCCGACTAAGGCCTCAGTAAACCAAATTGCATAAAAAGAAGTAATATTATGTTCAAATTCGTAACAATATATATATATATCTGTCAGTAAAATATTACACGAAGACAAACAATTTGACATTTAAAAAATATCACAATAACGATAAAAAGCCGATCTATCAATCCATTCAAATCTCTAAACTATTTTATTCTTCGTCATTAGTCATCCAATTTCTAAAACGTTAACTTCTTTCCGCATGCTTAAAGCAATGGCATCCATTATAAATCTTTAAGAGATATGCAGTACTTAAAAAAAAAAAAAAGCACATAGAAAATGCTTGATACATTAAGATTTATGATTTGCTTTTTATTTGCAATCAAAATTTTATGAAAGGGGAAGAGTATGAATTGTGAGTTATTACATGCTGCTTTTTTTTTTTTTTTTTTTTTTTTTTTTTTGGGGGGGGGGGGGGGGGGAAGGGAAAATGCTCTTTAGAATATAAATATAACTGTGTTTCAGATGAAATATAAAATGTTTCATAACATAAATAGGATATTAATTATTAAGATAACATAATTAATGATCATTAAGTTGATGGAAGTGTATTAGCTTTTAATTTTATAAATATGAGTGCATTTATCTGAGAAATATTTATTTGTGTAATGATACAAAAGCGCATCTTTCAAACCGCTATTTCAAAAATAATCATATCTTAAAAATTATTTAATGAATTAATTGTGAAAAAATGGAAATATTTAAGAGTTCATACAATTAACCTGAATATAATAGTTAGCATTCAGTGTCTATTTGACAATTTAATAAGTCGATAATTATTTCATGAAATTAAAGGAATATTTTATGGATAAAAATATATACATTAAAAAAAAAATAACATGGGTAATTAGGAGCAGAAAAAAGCCAGTATATTGCATATCTTGATCTACATTTAAGATGGTGCAGTCTTCATTTAGCTAATGCTTATTTTTATGTATGATCTATTATATTATAAGTAACAAAAACTAGATAAAATATTAAATAATTATTATTTTATTTATATATTATAATTATATATTACAATTAACATATAACATATGTTAAGTTCATTATGTTGAATGCAGCGTAATTATGTTAAATTATGCTTAAATGAAATTCCGTCCATAAGCAATAATGGTAAGAAATTCATTTGTATGTCCCCGCGACCTAGCTACAAGCATTACATGCAACAATAAAAACTATACAACTTATTCTATATATGTCATTACTATATGAAATAATTTTGATATCGTTTTGAAAGATTACAGGACGTTATTGGAAGACATATGTATGGTTATGAAGATTAATTATTAAAGTAGATGCACATTTTGTTTTCTAAAGAAAACTTGCTTTAAAATATTTTAGTATTCCATGTTAAGTTCATAATGATCAATGTAGCGGTACCGCGCCAAAATTATATTAAATAAAAATCTAATGTTAACTACTGACTTTAACGGTAGAGAATATTTGTGTGTTCCTGTAATCAAGCTACAAATATTACACCAATGAAATTTGTACCTTTTTTTTTTTTTTTTTTTACAGCTAAAATATAATTCTCCAAAATTGACATAATTTGGAAATACACATTGACTGTATTTTATTCTTTTTTTTTTTTTTTTGTGTGTGTGTGTGTGTGTATGCATGCGTGTGCGATTCTGCAGATTAATCATTAACTCTAGGCATATTTTCATCTGCAAAAAACATGTTTTTAGAGTTCCAATAATGTACGTTAATATCATTCTGCTGAGTGCAGTATAACTACATTAATGTACGTTTAAAGTTTTTCTGTCATAGAACGGTAAGAAACGCTTTTTGTGTGTCCCTATAAACGAATCATTAACAATACACACAATAAAAAGTATGTAGCTAATTTTGTATGGTTCATGAACATGTGCTCCAATTTGCAAGTTAATAGAGGCATTTTTACAAATACGATCTCGGTACGCATAAAGTTTGTTCACAGGCCATAAGTTTAAGGAAAACTTTCGAGCGTTTCTGTGCACAATCTACACAAATTATACAACTGATTCTATACGGTCATTATCGTGAGCACCAATTTGCAAGTCAATAGGATGGAGTTTGTATAGTCGCTGTCTCAGTACACATTAACTCTGTTCATAGGCCGTAATGATACGAAAAGCATTGGTTTATCATTGTACAAGAATCACAAACAGATACATATGCATACAATATGCAGCTAATTCTGTATATGGCGGAGGAATTTGTGTACCAATCTCGAAGTCAACTAGACGAATTTTGTGGCCGCTATCGCAGTACAAATAAACACATACACCGAGACAAAAAACTTTTTCAGTCTCATTAGGAAAGTCTCCACTGATGTTTTGGCAATAATTTCATATTCATATTTCAACTTCAAAAATAAGTTCAGTTTCATAAAAAGTTGTTTTTGGTATTACCAAAATGCTACTTAAAATGATGTTTGCATAAGGCACAACCAGTGAATCTTTTTGAATTTATACATTGTCAAAATTTCACTCTTATAGATTCAACATCTTTTCACAAGATAGAAATGGTGAAAAGTTACGTCAATCCAAAATAAATGGATTGTCATCCCTCATTCGAACTTCTTTTAATCGGTTGCACAACAAAGGATAAAAAAGCAATTAGCGATGCATGTATGTACGTGTATGCGTACTATACAGCACTGTGAGCAGAGTCCGTATTTAAATCTGTATCTTTAAAAAAAAGCGGCATTCTTTTAAACGATATGTCAAATTAATAAGGAGTTTTTCTTATAGAAGGTCTTTTTGTATGTTCGTCAGTTTCTGTAAAATTACAACAGCTTAATTTAAAGGTTGTTACAGCCTGTATTTGTTCTCTATCATTTTCACTACAATATTTTGTATAGTGCTATTCGGCTATGTGCTTCAACGATTGATCAAGGTTAGAAATTTTATTTAAAAGATTTTGACACATCATACAATATTTATATAGTGCTATTTTGCCGTGTGCTTCAATGATTAAATAAGGTAAGAAATTTTATTTAAAAGTTTTTTGACATATTATACATTTTAAATCCACGATACGCGTTTCAGAAGAAGAAATTCTTCTATCTTTGTATAAACAGATCATTTAGGACGTCCTTATACACACGAAGATAAAACATTTAACTTTTTGGAAAAACTTCGTGCTGGTATTGGTACGTTGTGTCACAAACTTTGTAATAGATTTGTATTTCATTAGTTTAACTAAGTATATTTAGGACAAGTTATTACCTAAACATATCAGACCCAATTTGTTATTGTATGTTCTGGAAGATTTGTAAATATTTCATATAACATATCTGTCCTTTTTATCATTATTATTATTTCATTATGAGGGGTGGTTATAGTGGAAAAGCAAGAGAGAGAAACTATCTATCTCTGCTATTTTGTATTCTTTAAACATTCTCGCATTATTCTTACTATACTCCGAAATTCAGCAGTCTCACTGAGACTTTTTCAATACAGAAGTTGTCCAGCCGATGCCTCCACGAGTCTCCGCCATGTCGTAGTGGCGCATCTAGTCCACTTGACCCTACGGTAAAGTGGATGAACCGATTGGGTGCAAACCGTCTTCCAAAAATTTCAATTGTCTGCTGGGATTGCACTTTTTAGGTTCCTTTCTATTTTTTTTATTGCTGACAAATGCATATATTAATAAATATTTATTTCTTTTATAGATGCATAAATCCCTTTACTTCATTGAAAGATCACCAAAGAAACAAGTAAAATAAATGTTGCTTATCAGAGTCTTGCTCGTACCTAAATACTGTTTTAACCAGAGCTCCAGGAATTAAAAAAAAAAAAAAAAAAATCTGGTCGCCAACAAAAATGTCTGGTGGCCAGTAAAAATTAACCCCCTCCCCGGTCATTCTTTTTTTTTATTATTTACTCTGGAATATAGGAAATAAAATTCTATGCATGAAAAAATAAATATTTACTAGAACAGAATGACGCATTAGGAAACACCTGTTTAAATTTAACACCATGAAACACTTTTTATTATTTTCACTAAACTAAAACCATCCTCATCGATACATAATTACACTGGCACAACGATTCAATCCCAGGTCATAAAATACGCACAAACCAACGAGATAAATAAATTAGAGTGCTGATTCAGTGGATGAAGGGTTAGCTTTCCGTGGTTCAAGGTTAATCACGTGACATGAACTAATAGGTTGCTATGTTTGGCCCTTTATCGCTATTTGACATTTGAAATTTCAGTTCGGCAAATTATCATTATTATTAGGTAACATGACAGTCCTATGGCCTAAATAAATTGTTTTTTAGCTAATTTTTCACATATTTCACATTTTAATAAATAATAAAATACCTTTTTTTTTTTTTCATCGTTTCCCAACAAAGTTTAAAAGTGTTTATAAAAGAAAAGTTAAACTTTTCAAGAGCTAAATTTAACAACAAATTATAATTTTTCAACTATATTTAAGCATTTTGTCGGTTAAATTCCGTCTATACGAAATAAAAAGAAGTAAATAAAAAATCAAAATGATTTAGAACAAAAGAATGTTAAACTACGTAAGTAAACAGAAACATTGGCGGTTATGACTTTTGCCAAGAACAATCTCCAAACCGTTGCCATAGAAATTTATTGAAAATAAGCTGTTACCAAGGGAACCAACGCATAGAGGGTTCATGTCACATGACTCATGTTGGACCATGTCAGGGTTACCATCTATAACTCTACTTTATTTATCTCGCTGGCACAAACTGAAGCAGTGCAAACCAATTTCCTAATTTACTAATTTAACACCGAGTTTTGAATCATGCACCGAGAAAAGTAATGTAGATTCCCTATAATGGTACTGATTCAACTCAGTGTCTCTGCTGAATCTTTTACTTTTGGCAAGGACAATGATATCTCTAGACAAGATGAATACGTTTCAACTTTAGGTATAGACAAAAGTTAAATGCATCGTTGGTCTTAGAAGTGTAACTGCTGAAAATATAGATCCTGAAAAGTCCATTGTGGGTATCAAACGCATTCATAATATAAAAAAATGGTGATCTGTGTATTCATGCAAACAAAAAACAAGAATTTAAAATAGCTATTACACAAAATTAAATTTTGAGAGAAAAAACAAAGTTTAAGAAGCAGCCAAACGTTACTCTCAAATCATCAAAAAATAGAATAGATTCTAAGCAATTTTAATGTGAATGCCGTTTATATTATGTGATTCTGGTATACGAGTTATTTCAGAAAAAATTTAGATCATAAATCATATATTTTAGAAAAACATCTATGTAGAAGCATTTCGAAAACGTTGTAAAATACTTTAAGAAGTGTCATAGATAACATAGGAAAAATAACATATACATGTATGAAAAATCAAAAAATGTGTGGGTATTTTATATAGTATCAGGGGTATCATTAAAAACTAACATTTTTGTACAAGATGTAATTATTGTCTTATAATACACACTAAAGTTTGATTAGAAGGTAAGATAAGTTTAAAATCTCTTTCCTTTGTCAATTCAAAGACATTAGTTTAAGAACGGCACATAAATATCATTTAAGTATAAGCACCTCTTTATTTAAGACTAGCAGGCTACGCCCGCTTCGCTGGTCACTATATTTAAATGAATTTTTGAAAGAATTGAATTAATATTTATTTTTTACATCACATTATAGACAAAAGCTTAAAAAAAAAAGAAAGAAAATAAACTGAAATTGACCCAAAACTCGCTTCGTGTACCCGCTGTCAACGGCAGCTCTTTTCCCACCCGCACTGCATCAGATCTAGGTTTCCCATGCCTGCAGAAAGATCTTTCCCGAAACTCTTCAATCTGGATATTTTTCGATGACAGGGGGGATCTGCTACTATTTAAGAACTACGATTTTAAAGATGACTGTATCTCAGCATCTATTAAATATTTCAGTTTTGAAACATGTATTTTATAGCCCATGCTATTTACACTATATTACGATTTAATTCCGATCAATTTAATAAAATAAATTAAAATGTAGATTTAAAATATATATATATATATAGAAATAAATGTTAATCATTTTAATCCTTTTTACTATGCATATACTACCATTTTTCCCGACAAATACTGTAAATAATAATAAAAAAAATTGATGAATAAAAGTTTTTTTCTTTTAAAGGAATTAATTAAAAAATGAAAAATAAGAAGCTGTTCTACTATAAAAAATTAAACATAACTGTTATAAATACGTTTTAAAATTTAAAACTAATTATACTTAATTTTTTCTACTGCATTACGATTTTATTTTCAATAAATACATCAAATTAAAAAAAAAATCGCCTTCAAATGAATGTATTAAATAAAAATAAGTTGAGTAATAGCCGTTGCTATGATACGCAAACGATCGAAGCAAAATAATAAATCTATGAAAAATGAAACAAAGAAGCCAATATTTAAAATCGGAAAAACATTAATTTAAAAAATTCAAATTCGAAATTCGAAAAAATCTTGATGAGATGCAAACCTGCAGGGTCCCAGGTACCTATATCCTAAAATCTAAATATTTAATATGTTTAATTTTTCTACTGAATGTGTATAACTATTTGATTTCAATAAATATAATAAAAAAGATTTCTTCCTTAAATGAATTTAAATAAAAAAATAGTTTAATAGCCGTTGCTAAGATACGCAGACTTTTGAAACGAAAGAAAGTTCTGAAAAATGAAACATTGAAGTTAATATTTAAATTCGAAAAAACATTAATTAAAAATATTCAAATTCGAAATTCGAAAAAATCTCGATGAGGGGCACACCTGCAGAGTCCCAGGTACCTGTATGCCAAATTTGGAGGCTCTGCGATCAGTAGTGTGAGCACCAGAGCGCAGATACACAGACACACACACACAGACACTTCTCTTTATTTATATAGACAACAGTTTTGTACTAGTTTCTCAAGAGTATATATGTAGATATAGAGATGAAACTGAAAGGTTTAAAGAAAACAAATCTCTGTCTTTCTTCCAGTTTAACTCTATCTCTCTATAAGATGAAAATCATTGCTATAAAAATGTACTTAGACAATAATAATAAACTCCCAACAATAATGCGTTTTTTTTTTTTTTTTTTTTTTTTAACTGTTATTAATAAAAATTATTTAGCAGATTTAGTTCTATATCTTGATAAATTGCGCGTCTGCTTTAAACATAGATATAATAAAAATTGATTAAAAAATATTTTGTAAATGTAAATTAGGTGCCAAGTTTATTTTAGAACAAAAATAACATATTTATACATATTTATGAGACACTGCATTCATAAAAATTTCTGTTTGCTTAGTATTTTTAAACGTATAAATAAGATATATTAACAAATTTTAAAATAATTTTCGCTTTTTAAAAACTGTTATCAACGTTTTAATACATTTAATAACAGGAGTATTTATTTTTCTTTTTAATTTTCCTAGAAAGTGTAGAGTTCTTTTCTTCTTTTTATTTAAATTTTACAGAATCCATCGTTCTAGAAATTCTAAAGAGAATATATATTTAAGAAAGTTTTTTTTTTTTCTTTAATCGCACGGTATCTTTTTAAGTCAAAAATTTTAGGAAGATGTTGTATGGAATATGCATATTTTTACGACGGAATTCGTTAACTGATAAATGAAGTAAAATTAATCAAATATTTATTTTGTGACTGTTTTCAAGCAGTCCTCATTAGTATATTTTTCAAGAATATGTGGCATATTACGCGTCATTTATTATTATAAGTATCGATTACTTAAAAATGTTTCATGTGTAAGAAATGAAGGCAAAAATTGTTTGTATATAAGCCATGTTTAAATAGGTGTTAGGAATTACATTTCTCTATGGCTACTAAATAATCAATTATTAAAATTTAAGTACTTAAAATAAGTTTTATTGACAGTGCTATTTTTTAAATACGAATGTAACCACTTCTAATATAATAATATTTAATTTATTATATTAAAATATTATTATTCTAATATTAATTACTTTTACACTTTTACGACACTAATTTATTTTTGTATTATGCTATTTAAATTATACCATTCAAAATTTAAATGTAAATTTATGTAAGGTAAAAAACATTTATAAATCAATTATTCGCTAATTATATAGGTTGCTAATTTAATTTATCTGAAAGATGATACGTCATTCCTTTCTAATATTTTCTGATGTTTCCAAACTTTTTAAATAATTTTAACCTTTCTGGAATATGTTTGATTTTTAAGGGTAACTGCTTCATAACCTTATTTTTAAATCGAGTTTAATATAAAATTATTTTTAAATCGAGTTAAACTATATTCGTATTTCATACACATAGTTCTAAAATAAAAATGAACTAATTTTATGCTATATCAATAGTAGGGAGTGACTAATATAAGAAATAAAAGCTATAAATGAATTAAAATATATCATAACAAATAATTGGCTGCAAATCTACCTCCACCTAAAATGTCAGAT
The DNA here is from genome assembly GCA_963930645.1 of Salticus scenicus. Classification (NCBI taxonomy): domain Eukaryota; kingdom Metazoa; phylum Arthropoda; class Arachnida; order Araneae; family Salticidae; genus Salticus; species Salticus scenicus. The sequence continues at coordinate 37,120,522 of OZ005655.1, read as the reverse complement.
AAGTTCATTAAACAGAACTCTTATTTTTATTTATCTATATAAATAAAGGTAGGTGTCTGTGTGTGTGTGTAGGTGTGCATCTCATCGAGATTTTTCCAAATTTCGAATTTGAATTTTTTCAAACCTTTCTTCTTTAGATTTTATCCGTCGACATTTCTTTTTCATTTTCTAAAATGTATTCTTTCATTTCAATCGTCTGCGTACCTTAGTAAAGGGATTAAACTATTTATTTTTTATTTATTTAATTCACTGATTAGAAAACGATTTTTTTTTTTTTTTTATTATACTTATTGAAATCAAATGGTGAAACAGTAGAAAAAATTAAACATATTAAATTTTAAATTTAAAAACTATTTACAGTACTTATGTTTATGTATATATTTCAAAATATATCAACAATTTATTTTTCTGGTATACAATTAACTCCTTTGAAAGGGATTTATTTTATTTATTTAAGGTTAATAAATAATTGAAACATCTAGGTTTACTTATGTAGGATGTTCGTACCTTTTCATATTAAACATTCATGTTAACAAAATTAGATTTTGAATGTGTAAAAACAAGTAGTTAAATATGAACGTAATTAAAATTTTAGTTAAAGAAACGTTCAAAATTTTCAGGTATGAACTGAACTTTTAGCATGGAATTGAAGCTGTTAGTTATAAGTGCTCAGCTAGATTAAAATATGATGATTATTTCCTTAGAAAGTGGAAGAATCCGATTAAAAATCGGTATGTCTGCATTTCGATTTTTTCCTAATAACATTATTGTATCCTCCGCGTCATAACAGGTATCAATGTGTGTCAAATGCTCAAAGTAGGACATTTCAGTTAGTTAGAAAATTTTATCACCTTAATTAACGAAGTTCTTAACTAAAAACGTCAGATTAATAAAGCTACAAATATTACAAAAAGTTTCTGAAATCGTAGATATTTCAAATTTATGGAGTTATTTTGCACACACACACACACAAAATAAATAAATAAATAAAAATAAATAAATGGGACCAATGGTGTAAAATAAAAATAAAAATTAACGTCAATGTTGCCATTGGTAACAAAGAAATTTTTCGTCTGCCAATAAATAATAAAAAGTGTTATCTTAGATATTTTCAATGAAAAAATGAATTTTCGGTCTTCAGGTATCTTCTTTTTTTTCTACTTTTAGAAAATTAATTTTCTTACTGGTAATTTTTTATATTATTTATATATTTTTATATTATTATTATTATTATTATTATTATTTTAATGAGTAATAAAGTCATTTTTTGTGTAATTGACTACATTTATTTTTTTCTTTAAATTTTATGTATATTTTTTATTTAAAAACATATTTTAAAATATTTTGGATATATACAAATATATATATATATATAGATTCAATTTGAAACCAATTTTAACAGCATTTTCTAATTTAGTACTGATATATTTTTTAACACTATAGAATTAGATATTTCTGTGGTATATTTCCTATTTCTAATTATGGCAGAATATATATATATATATATATATATATATATATATATATATATATATGTATGTATGTATATATAAACATAAATATCACCTAAAACGTTTATAAAGAATATAGTAGATTTTATTCTTCGTTATTTTAAGAAATCGGGATGAGAAAATTAAAAATTGAAGCTGTAGGAGTTTTTTATAAATTAATATAATAATTCTAATAATAACCTTTTTTCCTTTTCAGACATTATTGAATGTGTGAAATTATTATCTAGCTGCACACTAAAAATTATATACTGCCCTAAATTAACTACAAAATTCAATAGTAAAAAGTACAGGCATTATAAAAAATAGGTACTAGACTTTATTTTCTTTTAACAAGCAATTATACCAAAAAATTTATCTCCAAATAGTGACAAAAATTTAAAAGTAGCCAGGAGGTTCATACACTAAAGCTGTAATGCCAAATAGTCTAGATAGTATGAATTTCTTTCTCTTCTGAAAAAAAAAAAAAAAAAAAAAAAAAAATAGAAAAAAAAAGACTTACTTTTAGCATATTATTTCATAATAGTGAGAGAGAGAGAGAATAAATATTATTTATTTCATTTTGACAATGAATATGGGGATTCTATAATATTTTTCTATTTTTGTCTTGCGTTATTCACTGTTAATATCCCTATTCAGTGAAAGGCAAAGCAGCGGATATGCAGGTAGAGCTCCGCAAAGGTTAATAAGTGAAGCGAGTGGGGAAGACGAAGCCTCCCTTGGGAGTTGTTGAGCGGAGCGAACAGTGGACAACTCGTTTTTTTAAATAATTATTAGCCTTAAAAACTTATAGGTAATATTGAGATATTTTAATGTGTACGCGAAAATAAAATATATGTTTTGTAATTGTATGTTTATTTTTTCATAATAAATTGACTCAACCACTTTCTTAAATATGTAATAAGCTTAGACAGATAATTTAGAAGCTTGGTTGAAGTATTTTTGTGTCTTTCTTTTTCAAATATATTAAATTTCAGCAAAAAAAAAAAAAAAAAAAAAAAAAAAAAGAAAGAAAGAAAGAAAGAAAGAAAATATATTACAATTATAACTAAATTAAATTATATAACCAGACTTGATATTGAACAGAAATATAAAATAAATATTTACTGAATGTTAAAAACGCCAGTGTAAAAAATATTAAGTAATCAAACTGAAGTTTTGATTTCTTTAAACATACGATCATCAGTGGGAAAATGATAAGACTTCCAGAGTCGGAATAGCAGCCAACAGAAATTTAAGAAACTAGAAGTGAGAGGCAATAGAAAATTGGGATAGAGAAAGTTATGTAAATAGTAGGTGAAACGATATTTATTTTATGTAATATTTTTAACAATCTGAAATAGGGTACAACAAAATCGCAAATATTGATATTTTTTATGAATTGTATGAATATGAAAAGTTTCTAGAAAATAGAATTCATGTAAATGATTAGGCACACAAATTATGTTAGCTGAATTAATGTTAAAAGGTCGATTTTCCAGAAGCTTTCCTTAACTATAAAAACTAGCATCGCTAAGTAGTCGAATCTTGAACACTTTTTTCAAAGCAAAGCGAAGCAAATTAATTGCCATCTCGTAAAAGGAATAAAATTGGGGCAACACAGCTGTCCCAATCGTTTGTCGATATGCATTCAAAATGAATCAGTTGATTTTTACTTAATATCTTTCTCCTAGTTTGGTACACTGTGGTTGATGAGCCTTTCCTGAAATGAGAGGAAATTGCAGTGTGGAAACTCCCCCTGTCCGGTGATATAGCCCAAAAGTTAATCGGAACCAATTCAAAGCAATGTCCAACCAAATATCAAGTTCCGTTAAATTAAGCCCATTGGTTCATAAAGTACAGTGTTCGAACGCAGTTACGCAGATACTTTCTAAAAATGGTCGAATTGAGTTAAAAAAATCTCAAAACGTGTAACTTCATTGAAAACTGAAAATCTATTTTTTTTCTGAATATTATATTTTCTTATATATGCAGAAGTTAGAATAATAAATACACAGTTTTAAAAATAAGTAGTCAATTTCAGTAAATTCAAAAGCAAGGAAATCTCAAAACGTGTAAATTCATCGAAAACCGGAAATCGAAATTTTTTCCGTATCTTCTACATTATTCTTATACATGCAGAATTTAGTAAAAAATCCATTTTTTTTAAAATAAGTAGTCAATTTTAGTTAATTGAAATGTAAGGAAATCTCGAAACGTGTAATTTCATCGAAAACCGGAAATAAACAATTTTTCTGTATCTTCTACTTTCTTCTTATACATGCAGAAACTGGTAATAAATCCTTTTTTTTTTTTTTTTAAAGTAGTCAATTTCAGTTAATTGAAATGTAAGAAAATCTCGAAATGTGTAAATTCATCGAAAACCAGAAATCAAGAATTTTTCTGTATCTTCTACTTTCTTCTTATACATGCAGAAACTGGTAATAAATCCTTTTTTTTTTTTTTTTTTTTTTTTAAGTAGTCAATTTCAGTTAACTGAAATGTAAGAAAATCTCGAAATGTGAAAATTCATCGAAAACCAGAAATCAAAAATTACTTTCTTCTTATACATGCAAAAGCTAGTAATAAATCCTTTTTTTTTTCCCCTCTTTTTTAAGTAGTCAATTTCAGTTAAATGAAATGCAAGTTAATCTCAAAATGTGTAAATTCATCGAAAACCGGAAATCGAAAATTTTTCCGTATCTTCTACTTTCTTGTTATACATGCAGAAACTAGTAATAAATCTACTTAAAAAATAAATAAATAAATAAAAGTAGTCGATTTCAGTTAATTCAAATGCAAGGAAATCTCAAAACATGTAAATTCATCGAAAATTGGAAATCAAAAAATTTTCCGCATCTTCTACTTTCTTCTTATACATGTAGAAGCTAGTAATAAATCCCCCCCTTTTTTTTAAATCAATAGTCAATTTTAGTTAATTGAAACGCAAGGAAATCTCAAAACATGTAAATTCAGAGAAAACAGAAAATCGAAAATTTTTCCATATTTTCTACTTTCTTTTTATACATGCAGAAGCTATTAATAAATTCACTTAAAAAAAAAAAAAAATATATATATATATATATATATATATATATATATATATATATAGTCAATTACAGTTAACTGAAATGCAAGGAAATATCAGAATGTCTAAGTTCGAAAACCGGAAATCGAAATTTTTTCCGTATCTTTTACATTCTTTTATACATGGAGAAGCTAGTAATACATCACTTTTTAAAAAATAAGTAGTCAATTTCAGTTAACTGCAATGCAAGGAAATCTTAAAACGTGTAAATTCATCAAAAACTGAAAATAGAAATTTTTTCTGTATCTTGTACTTTCTTCTTATAGATGCAGAAGCTAGTAATAAATGGGTATAGATTTTATATCTGTTCGTTCTTGCGTTTTGTGTATTTGGGGATCAAAAACGTAATACGAAAACATACCTGCCAGATGTATATTTTCGTAATACATATATAATGTATGAAATACGTTTCATATTATTTATTTCTCTTACATTATTAAAATAATCACGATTTTTGAAAGGAATTAAATATGTTCGCCAGATAATTTGGCGGTCTTTTTGTTATTAATTAATTTATTAATTAATTTTTTTTCCCGCCAAGGACGACTGATATCAAATCTGTTTCTTTTAAATGAAACGTTTATTTTTATATATTCGAAAATGGAAGTCTGCCACTTTATTTTTCCAGAGTTTTGAAATTGAATTAAAATTTTAAGAATTTTACAGAAAAAATAACTCAATCTAACACACGCACATAGTAGTTTATATATAATATACCCAAATATGGGGATCGGGAAATAATTTTCCTTAAGGTTAAAAAAAAAAAAAAAAAAAAAAAAAAAAAATCCAATGGACGATTAAAATAAAAATCTTTTGTTTGACCTGCGGACAGATCGGTGACACGTCATCACTTTGCTTGCGTATAGTAATAAATCATTTTTTTTTAATTAGTAGTTAATTTTACTTAATTGGAATGCATTAAGTTTTTGCTTAAAAATTTGTCTTCAAATTAAAGCTAGCGTAAATCCCCCCCCCCCAAAAAAAAAAATAAAAAATAATAATAATAATAATAATAATAAAAAGAAAGAAAGAAAAGAAAAAAGAAATTAGATCTTAAAAGAATTAGAAAACATTGAGAACTTTCATAAATGAAATCTTTTTTTTAATTTGCGTATATTTTCAACAGACTAAAATTTCAATCTATCTCTCATTGACACAATTTTCTACCATTCTTATAGCTGCTTTTCCTCAGAATAAAAAAATCTGTAGTCAAGAGTATAGTGATGCTACAGCTACGCAACGGTTTTATGTCTATGATTTTATCTGAGTTTTAAGAAATTGCCAGATTTAACAACTTTCTACTTGAGATATTTTTCAATATAAAATAACATTTGTATAAAATGAAAAATAAAAGTATAAAATGAAAATAACAGTATTTTTAAATACCTTCTTCACATTGTAAGAACAAAGTTCTGTATTCTGTAAATCTGGCTGATTATACCTTTCGAATGATATTACTTTCGACTTTGTACTCCCATAATTAATATGTTAAACGTGTAAGACAAATTTCATGCTTGCTTATTAATATATAGTTTACAAAAATGGTTTTTCTATTAAAAAAAAAAAAAAAAAAGTTAAACAATAATTAAAGAGCAATGCTCGCGCAGGTTTTGAATCTTTATTTTTTTTAATTGCTAGTTTAAAACCCTATAAAGGTCGTGAACGTGTTTTTGTAATGACTTTTCCCCTAAAAAACGTTTATTACAAAGAATTTAGTATATGATAAAGAAAACAACAATACCATTATCCCCCTCAGACAGACTCCCCACACAATTAGAAGGTTAATTTATCAAAAATTTATAATGCGGAAATTTTTATTTTAAATTGTATTTAAAAAAAAAAAAAAAAATACTCTGAATTATCTGAGTGCTTATTTTTAGTACATGCTTACAAAAGAAAGAAATTTTCAAACAAAATTATTTATTTATTAAAAAAGGAAATCTGAAATACTAATCTATACTTTTAATTATAATTAACATCAAATGTTTAAAAGTAAAAATTTTGCCTTCTTCTATTTTGAGCAAAATATATTAAACATATTTTATGAGAAAAAAAAAATTAAACATTAAAACAATGAATTATACAAAATTTTATTAACGATATGACTTGTTAAATGAAGTGTAAAGTTATAGATGTTTGCCTACGGATTTATTTAATATTCTCTAATTACCTTTATTAACAAAGATTCAGCTAATGAGATCAAAACATGTATTTTAATTTTTATTTTCTTGTCTCGAATATTTTTAATTTGACTGTACGAAGAAATTTAAATGTGTAAGATAATTAGTTACAATGGATTAATTCAGGAGCTGTAGAAAATATATATTTAAGTAAGTTAAATACATTCTAAACTAATATTTTCTCAAATTAAACATTTTTAAAAAGAATTTATTTTAGAATACCAAATAATAAAATTTGAAAAATAAATAGAAAATGTATAGAATTTCTATGTATGAATATAATTTAGAAAGCAACTTAAACAGATTCTATATGCTGTTTAAAGAATATATACATTGTGCTCTTCTAACCCTCATATGTATTATACATTTTATTGGTAATTAAGAATAAATGTAACTAAACATCTTGTGAATTGTAGTTAATCAAGTAAAAATTAACAAAAAGTATTGAAGCAAATTTAAAACTTTCAATATTTGACTACGCATTTTGCGCTATTATTAAAGCATAAATATTTATATTTTGTAATGCTGTTAATAATTTGTCAAACCTTAGTACCTTAATTAATTACTGGTGTTACTAAAAAAAAAAAAAAAAAAAACAATTTCAGATATAGCTTGTAACCAAAATTTGTAATTGTGTTTTGAAGAAATGTGTCCAAATATTAGTGTATGAATAATAATTTCAATGATAAAAACATTAACACCAATAAATGTAAAATCATTACCAAAATAAAAATTTATGATTACGAATTTATCTGTAGAGTACGTTCTAATTTCTCTATAGAATATAATGTTGTAATTTTTTATTTTTATTTTTATTTTATTTATTTATTTTAGTTTAAAAAAAAAAAAAAAAAAAAAAAAAACTTATAATTAAAAATTAGTATGTTGATGATTATAACATTTTCGTCTTATTTTATCCTTTAATATACATATACTCTGTAAAAAAGCTGCTTAGCCAAACAATGTTTTTTAAATATTTAAAAAACATTATTTAAAAAACATTGTTTGGCTAAGCAGCTTTTAGCGCTAGCTTTCTCTGTTTTACATATTATTATAATAAATTTTAAATTTGTTTCCCCCTTTTTTTAAATGACTTTAAACCTTTTAGTTAACGACCTTGACTGTAGGATTTCTTTTCAAATATTTTGTACCTTTCATATGTTCACACAGTTTAAAAGAATTCGCATTTTATGCAATAATGATTGTGATTTAAAAATAGCTCTTAAAATCCTTGCAAATTAACTGTCACGTCTTAACTTATAACCGAATGTTTCAGTGTTTTCCTCTTTCGATTTATTTCAGATCTGTTAGATTTCTTTTCTGTTAAAGGTGGTTTTCTGTTTAGAGAGAAGTTGGGGGCTAAGGATGGTTATTAGCTAATTGCTACTATCCTTTCAGAAACTTCTCTTTAACTCCTACACGGAAGGGCCTCCCTGATGAAGACTTCTGTGTGTTTTGGGGTTTTAATTCATTTCATTTGTTAAAATTATTCCTATATTAAAGTTTTACATTTCCTTTTGCAGCAATTTTGCGCATTGGTTTGTAAATCTCCTATTGTTTTTTCTAATCTTCAAAATTTTTATTTTAATTTCATATATTTATATACATATATATTCATACATATAAATGAATACATATATATGCATACATATATATATATATATATATATTCATTTATACATATATATATATATTCACCGCATCTTGGCACAAATTGGCGTCTATCAGTTTTTGCAGATCAAAATATGTGTTATTTATACGCTGGAATTTTCCGTATTTAAAGGAGATTTATACCTTTGATTCGTAGTACATAATTACATGAAATATAATATGCGAGACGATCTTCATGAAAACCTATGCTGGCAAATATGAGTATATATCAGCCGACATATACCGCTGTTATACTGTTAAAAATGGTTTCCTAAAAAATGAGCTAAACTGTCTCAAAATAGTTCCGAAACAATACATACTTAAATTTGAGAAACCGTGTACTCCTTTTCGAGTATATTGACTTGCTTCAAAATGAGGTTGACCAGTAAGAATCCAAACATCCCCATGTTTCACATGTAAATATACTCCAAAATGAGTACATGTGTTTTCAAATTTAAGTATATTATGGCGTTTGTTTTTACTACTTATCGTAACTGACATAATAACTAATTACAACCATGATTCCACACCTTCGATACATTGAAAATTGATTTAATTAATAGTCATAATTTAATAAATAGTCATAATTTAATAAATAGTCATAAATGAGTAGTTGACCTTTTAATTCCTATTATTAGCAATTCTATAAAAAAAAATATGTCAGTAGAATGTTCGTACAATTTCAAGAACTTTGATTAAAACCGTAACTAAATGTATCCGAAATTACCTATAGTAAGATGAAATTCTGCGATTGTGATCTATGTAATTATCCATATGATTTACCTGATTTTGGTATATTTGAATAATAGCAAGTCAAAAAGTTTAATGTTCAATATTTAAAGTTGGGGATAGGTATAATTTAGTCAATTAGACTGAGTATCACACGATTACTGATCAATTATTTAGCCAACCAAACTCGTCCTGGTCATACATTTGTCAATAGTTATTTATCTCAATATCACAAATGTTCCGAGAAAAAAACATTATAGTTTGGCTAAAAAAGTTTTAAAACATTTAAATTAAAAAATGAATTTTATGACAGAGAAATTGGTACAGTAAATTGTAATACAGATTCAAGCAAGAGAAGTAGATATTGAGGCATAACGAGCATCTAACTAAGGTTGTGTAATTATGTTAGAAAAATTCTCTCATTCTATGCGGAAAAGCAAAAAACAAAGATGTATAAGACTAACAACATGTAAAGTAGAGCTATTTTCCACTGAAGGTACTGCAAAAGAATTATCATGGACTTTAAGTGTTTTCCATGGACTTAGTTGTGAACAATTTGTACAAAGTATGTTTACCCGATACCAATCAGTAATAGATTGGCTAAATAGTGCAAAACCATGCAAAAAGCAAGACTTCCCGACTTTTTAACGGAATATTAAATTTACTAATAGCTTGATGCACAACTGTCTTGCTCACGTTTAACCTCGAACTTCTTTAACGTCCAGAAAATCCAATTTTATGCAGTGTCAATATTTCTGACTTTCTTGTCACAGTGAGTGAAGGTTTTTTTCCCATTACAATAATTACACAACAGCATTGTCTACGGCAAAATCCAATAATCAACTGGCTATAAACATGCCGGGCACCTTTATTTATAGCAGTAGAATGCGTCTGATGCAATAAGCACATGCGATGACACAATAACATGCGTAAATGATGCAATGTGTTGAAATACTGAAAATCGGCTACTGGTCTTAAACTTTTGCAAATGACTCTAGAATAACGTCTGTCTGTTTGAGACAAAAACAATATTGTGTCAAATCTAGATCAATAAATAGGATATAGAATTATACATATATATATTCACCGCATCTTGGCACAAATTGGCGTCTATCAGTTTTTGCAGATCAAAATATGTGTTATTTATACGCCGGAATTTTCCGTATTTAAAGGAGATTTATACCTTTGATTCGTAGTACATAATTACATGAAACATAATATGCGAGACGATCTTCATGCTGGCAAATATGAGTACATATCAGCCGACATATACCGCTGTTACACTGTTAAAAATGATTTCTTAAAAATGAGCTAAACTGTCTCAAAATAGCTCTGAAACAATATATACTTAAATTTGAGAAAACGTGTACTCATTTTCGAGTATATTGACTTGCTTCAAAATGGGGTTGACCAGTAAGAATCCAAATATCCCCATGTTTCACATGTCAATATACTCAAAAATGAGTACATGTGTTTTCAAATTTAAGTATATTATGGCGTTTGTTTTTACTACTTATTGTAACTGCCATAATAACTACTTACAACCATGATTCCACACCTTCGATACTTTGAAAATTGATTTAATTTCCTAAAACCAAATAACTCAGGTAAACACTTGACTGCTGTTATCAAAAATATTTCATCAAACTCTTTTCCCCCGTTTCCAACATTACAAAGCGTAATTTTGCTATGGATTTTTAGCCTTTTCTTCCGTTATTTACATTCAAAAGTGACATCGTACTTAAGAAAGTAAATAATAGAAGAAAAGGTTAAAAATCCATAGAAAAATCGCACTTTAGAAAGTAAGTAATAGAAGAAAATGGTAAAAATCCATAGAAAAATCGCACTTTAGAAAGAAAAAAACAAGGAAAGAGAGTGGAAAATCCATAGAAAATAGCATGGAGTGGAAACGAAAAAAACTCATAATCACAAGTATATGGGGGAAAAAAGGCTAACATCGGAAGGAATAAAAAGCGAATATAATTTAGCAAAAGTTATTGAAGCTCGGAAAGGGATTGAGCTCAGGACCATGAACTTATCGTCAATGGTTTGCTACCTCTCACCTAAAATGTTACTATTTCTCTTTCTAGAGATACTAAAATTCAACGTAATCTGTAAAATAACTTTCTAAATTTTCCCAATATCTCCTTGGGGTTTCCTCATAACTAGATCAATACATTTATTTAATAAATGATGCAATTGAAATTTAGTTTGAGCTTGCGCAAGTGAAGTTAAAAGTTTATTAGTAAAAATGCATACACTTTCTTAGGTATTTAATATATACATTTTGATATCTACATGTTTTGTCTAGTAATATACTGTCATAATCAAAACGGCATAACCTTTTCATAATCTTTGTTGTAATCTTTTTTATAGGTTTTTAAAGAAATCTTTATATCTTAATCAATATATGCGCCAGTCTCATATGAATTAATTCAGATTTTAAGAAGCTTCATTACAGCCAGAACGCATTTCATGCATAATTTTTACAGGGTGATTCTAAGAATTTTTCTTTTTCCCTTTAATATTTTACTATTACCCGTTTATCTTTTAGGAAAAAACATTATTGTAAATATATGTGGGCATATAGTATGTTTTTTACATGGCAGATAGCTTAGGATAATTCGTCAACATTTCTTTAGTTTTTGACAAAACTTCTGAAATCAAAAGTTCCTATAATTTATATATATTTTTTTTGTTTATTAAAAACTATTTGATTTTAATTTCATCATTAAATTTATTTAATTTCTTTGAAAAGACATTAAACATTTGTTTAAAAGATTTCTCCGATAATGAATTTAAACACATTTAATTTTTAAAATCTCATTTAAAAATTAATAAAATAATTTTAAAAATCATGAAAAACGGCAGTTTTTCTAGTGACGCAAGCGAAAAAACAAACGAACGCGGCGACACTCAGCGGAAAATACGAACGAAAACTGCGACACATATATACAGCTAATTTGAGATCAAAGAAACCGCTGAAAGCCGACACTTAATATCTCAGGAAATATGGGATGTTTTTCTCTGATATTTTCAAAATAGTCTTTTTCCTTCAGTCTGATCCTACCCTGAAATCGCTACATTTCTGCGTGCAATATATTTTGAGATATGAATTAGCTTATTTAAGTTATAAATGGACGGCCTACATGTAGTACAATTTTTTCGCGAATATGGCTCGAGCGAATGTCGTTTAATTGATACATGATATTAATCGCTTTTATCTGATGTGCCTGACATCACCCTTTTCCCCCGGAAAACTCTTGTTTTTTTTATAATTCAGTTTGAAAATCGAACTATTTTTTACTCCGAAAATACCGTGATGCGGCAGTTTGGCGGACGAACACAGTCTTCTCTTTCATTTGAAACACTCAATATCAAATAATCGTTTTGGCTCCCTCTATCGGGAATTGGCGTCAAAAATAAACACAAAAATATATATATATATAATATATATATATATATATTTTTTTTTTTTCTTTCTTTAATATATATATTAAATGAATTATTTATTCAGGTACTTGTATTTTATATGACATTTGTTTATCAAAAATATCATTGTATTTACATTGTTTTCATGTTGATACGTTGTTAACTTTCAAAATTGGTTTTATTTTAAAAAGTGATTGCAACAACAAAATTTTTTTTCTTTATTTTCATAAAAATGACAAATAATATGATAATCATATGCAAATATTTGTAATTTTTTTCAAAATTAGGTGATAAATCACTTAAACTACGGATTGAAAAATTCTTAAAACAGAATTTGAAAATAATTAATTTGCTCATTAAGTTTCTAGTATATATATTACAAAATGTTAAGCTGTAATAAAATTTTGAATAGATTAAGATTTTTTTTTAAATTAAATTCATAACAAACTATACTACTTAAATATTTACCAGTATAAAAATTTCACTTTTTAAAGATTTTTCTATTATTATTTATTTTTCTCTTTTAAATCAAATCTATACCTAAAAAAATATTCGCGTTTTTTTCTTTCTTTCTTGAATTTAACAGTAGGGAGGTGGCATGAATATAACAATAAAAACTACTCCAGAAAAAAAAAAAATAAATAAATAAAAATAAAAATATCCTCCTTAACTTGTATATATTGTTTGTTTTCGTTAGCTGTGACCCTGCTCACCTATGCGCATGCGTGAGGTCTGCATTGATTTTGTTAAAATAGGGTAGAAGCGTAGAAGATGAGAGAATGTTTACATTTTACGAGTGAGAGATAAGTTGCGGTTTCTTTTTTCTTTTTTTTTTCTTTTCAAGACATTATTGAATTTTGAGGCGATACTTCTTCGTTATATTCGTATAAAGGCAAAATGCTGATTTTTCCCCCTTGTAATTTTTAAATAAGTGTAGAAGATCAGTTTTATTCTTCGATGCAAAATAAAATCCGTAAACTTAAAAGTAAATGCCTGTTTTCTTTCTTCTTCTTCTTCTTTTTTTTTTTTTCAGTTAAAATTATTTTTATTTGCTTACTTGATCTCTAAATTCGTACTATATCTGTCATACCTGAACACTTGTTTCATGCACTGATTATAGTAGTAAATTAATTAAAAATGACTTAAATTAGGTAAAATTTACATAATTCATTAATAAAAGAAGAGAAAAAGAACAACGTTTACAGTAGACTTTACCTGTAGTAAAAGTAATATATTTTTTTCTTTTAAATTATACTGCTAAAATAAAAATACCATATTTTTGGATCTCTATTTTACAGAAATTTACAGAAAATCGTATTTAAATCAAATCATTAGATTTTTTTATCATGATTATTTTACACCTTTTATTTTTCGCGCATATTGTCATATAAATTACATTAAATAAAATATTGTTAATTAAAATTAAAAATTAAACTTTAAATTCGCGTAAAAAGGTAAAATAAATATTGAAGACTCATAAAAAGAAAACGAACACGTGTAGAACGAAAAGCGCATTTGGCTAAGTGCCCATCTCATTCAACGCATCACCCCTTTTCCGAGTAGGATCGTTCCGCGAGAGGTAGACATGGTTTACGAAAACGGACAGTACTTATTTCTTAGATATAATAGTGATATAAAATAAAATTGAAATTACCATGCATCTGCAACTTTTAAATTAGAAATTAATAATAACATTGTAAATATTGTACACACTATTCTAAAAAATATGGCATAAAATTTTGAGGATTTTTTTTTTTTTTTTTTTTTGGTGAATGATATCATTCAAATAATTAAATGACATAGATGTTCAAATAGGATTCAAGGATGTTTATTTCCATTACAAAGGATTTTTTTTTTTTTTTTTTTTTTTTTTTTTTTACTATCACATATTTTTTAAAAACCTCTGTTATTCATTATTTAGTACAACATATTGTTCTGAAATTTGTGTAAGTACTTGTTTATTTTTTAATACAGCTTTCCTATACAATATCCATAAAATCTTAAAAGTGTTACGAGGTAAACTGAGGCAATTTAAGCTTTTAACACAAAAAATTAAGTAAAATTATAATATGTAACTATTTTCCTTTTGTAAAACTAATCTATTAATCAGTTTAAAAACTTAAAAGTCGTGGCCAAACCAACAATAATAACGATTAATACTTATACTAAATTAAATGATTTTTCCGTAGCTTAATAATTACTGTTAACATAAACATTGTTACAGTAACTTGAGTTTGCATTATATTATAAAAATCGCAAAGGCAAATTCTTTACGAAAACAACTTTAAATTAAACTAATTTAAACTCATTTTGTATTATATAAAAAATTAACTGTACTGTAGGACTGTTCTGTAGAATTTTTATATTAATTTAATTTCATCGATTTTAGAAAAGTGTGTTTCCAAAGTTCATACAAAATTTCGCCAAACAGTGTCGAATATGAATTATTCAATTTGTTTTTATCTAGTAATTTTCGGAATTTCTAAAAGCTGTAAAACATGTCTACGAGATTTTTTACGGAATTTTGTTTAGTTAAGAATAAAACAAATGTGTATAGTAGGGGAAGGGAGGGGGCATAAGAACTCAGTGATGGGCAAAATGTCTTCTACAAAAAAAGTGACGCAAAAGATAGAATAATTTATTGAAATAAATATATTTCAGTACATAATATAAGCTTAATGAAAGTGATATATTTGACAGCGTATTTGAAAATTAAAAGCAATATTTCAATGTGCACATATACTTTAATATGCAAAACAAAATAATTGCAGTGAAATTTAAAAACAAATCATTTAATGTAATACCACAGCGTTACTGGAATTTCATATAATTTCTTTTAAAACACATGCTTTCATAGTATAAGAGATGTGAATGGAAAGGTATCAATGAGTAAATGCTATATATTATTTTATGTTGAAAATAATGTTTACACTGTAAATATAAATAAAAGGAAAAAGCAAATTCAAATAAGAAAATCTATGTATAGTTTAATTAATATCAAAGCGTCACTGAAAATTTGATATCATTATTTTTAAGACCCGTATTTCTGATTCTTATAGCCATAAAGCACAGTGCTGCGTCACAAACTTTTAACCCGTTAAGGGTTTTTTTGTATTGATCTCATTTACAGTTAATTCGTTTTGTAAAACTATTGTGAGAAGTATTTAATTATTTAAGAAATATATACATTGAAAAAGTAGAAAATATTACGTGGAAATAAAGTCAAACGTTAAAATTTTATTAAAGTTTAATGACTTTATAAAAATAATACGATTTTGTAAAATTAGGAGAGATTTCATTTATATTCAAGACCATGGACAAGATTCAAGACTCTCTTTTTAAACATTAGATTACTTCAGTTGTTAATAATGCTTAACTAAACAAATGATTCTTCAAATGTTTGTATCAATATTATGATAAATATAATTCGTTTGATAGCATGACTTTTAATATTTAGAAGTATTAAAATTAATCTTGCGTACTTAGCTCACATAAATTCATTCTCATTTTGGTAAGAAAAGCTCTGTTATTCAACAAAAAGTTAAAGTATTTAATATGTTAGTTAAAAGAAAAACATTTCCATAGTTATTACATATTTAAACTATCTTAAAATTTAATCAGAAACTTTAACAATGTACATGATTATAAGTTACAGAAAAGATTTAGTTACAGAAAAATTTAGTAATTAATACTTATTTTCTACTAAATGCATAAGTAGTTTTCAAGTACAATTTATGATGAATATTAAAACATAAAAGTTTTCAATGCACTAAATTCATTTTTAGACTTTATATCAATTATAACTGTATAATAATGTTTACAATTTTTAAATATTGCTTGATAGAAGTATTTGAAAGTTAATTATTTAAAATTCCTGCTTAAACATGAAAAATAGTCCGCATAATTAAAATTATAAACTATATATTTTTTTCTATTAACGTATTTTTCTCCACTAATATTTGTTATGTTAAATTTAAATGAGTAAAACAAACTATTAGCTTTAATAAAGAAGCATCAATAAACTGGCGTTGTAAAAATATTACTTACAAACTTTGAATAAACACCATAAAATGCAATAAACTCGCAACAATTGTTTCGGGTCGAAAAAACACACGACCCTTCATCAGGCGAATAAAGTAAGCACGACTGCTGCAGTAAAAGTGGCAACGCCTTACAAACTTTGAATAAACACCATAAAATGCAATAAACTCGTAACAATTGTTTCGGGTCAAAAAAACACACGACCCTTCATCACGCGAATAAAGTAAGCACGAGTGCTGCAGTTGCAGCACTCGTGCTTACTTTATTCGCCTGATGAAGGGTCGTGTGTTTTTTCGACCCGAAACAATTGTTGCGAGTTTATTGCGTTTTATGGTGTTTATTCAAAGTTTGTAAGTAAAACTATTAGCTTCTTTGAATAATTAGTATTACTTAATCACTTTAAATTTAGCGAAAGAAATTACTTTGCCTGATTAACGTAAAATAATAAGAGCATCATTAGATATATAAATTAAAGAAATACACAATTTCTATTTTATTTACAGTTTTATGACTAAAAGATGAAGTTTTAAAAATTTTAGGTGTTATTTTATATATAAATATTCAAATATATTCACTAAAAGTACACAAATCAACAGAAGTATCTTTAATAATTTACTTTAGTTTTCTTAAAAATTAAATTAGTAAATGATTTAATGTTTTTATACGAATTACAAACGCATTTATTTTAAACGTATTATATTTAAAGTGTTGTATAGAACAAGAAAAATATTTTAAATAAACAAATTTAATATTTAACAATATAACTTATTATAAATAATATTAATAAATAAACCTTAAGTAATAATATTGTTAATAATATTTAGCAATATT
Organism: Salticus scenicus; assembly: GCA_963930645.1. Classification (NCBI taxonomy): domain Eukaryota; kingdom Metazoa; phylum Arthropoda; class Arachnida; order Araneae; family Salticidae; genus Salticus; species Salticus scenicus. The sequence continues at coordinate 37,103,084 of OZ005655.1, read as the reverse complement.
ATTACTGTTACAAAATTGTAAATATTTGTGTTTATTTTTGTATAAATTCTTTCAAAGAGGCTTAGTAAGTTCATAAAGTGCTAATTTTGCGCATTTCTAGTCGTTTTAGCGTTGAAATAGCCTTATTTTCCCTTAAAAACGCATTAAAAAGCCCCAATAAGGCAGGTAATGGATTTGGCGCCAAATTTGGCGAGTTTTCCCCACCTTGGCGATTTTTTGGTGACCTTGGCGAGAAAATTCTTATTAGGGATATACCAAATATGGAAGCTCTAATCTCATTGGCTGATGAGATACGGAAATTTCTGGAACATTCCACATTTTTCTACAGGGGTATATAAAGGCTGTTTTCTTCGCCAAGGCTAGTTCAGTTCAGTTCTCAGCCAGCTTCGCTAATGCTTGCATTGCATTGAGCCTCTTTTAAAGAGACTTGCTGTAAGTGTTATTGCTATACAGTTTGTACTGTGGATTTGCTATTGACAGCCGTTGTTTAAGCTGTGTTTACTGGTTGAATTGAAGCTGATACTTGGTTTATAGACCTGTATTTTTCTGGAACTTTCTGTGAATAAATTACTGAATTTTTGTAAGTTTTGCCTTTCATTCTCGGACAACTCACGAACCCCCAAGTACGCAACATTTCTGGTGTCAGGAGTGGAGTTGTCTGTGAATGGTGATAACTAGAGCTATGGAGCAAGAGATAAAGAAACTTCTAGAAAGCTTAGCTACACAGATGAATGAAATGAAAGAAGGACAAAGAGAAATGAAAGAAGGACAGAGAGAGATGAAAGATAGCCTGAGTCAAGAGATGAAAGAAATGAAAGCAGTTCAGGAAAAGATGGACGCCAGTTTGACCGAAGAAATTAAATATAATCAAGATGAGATGAAGAGAGAGCTTTCAACGGCCAAAGAATCAATAGACGGTAAATTAACGGTGATGGAAAATAGAATGGATGGAATAGAAGAGAAAGTTATAAAGATAGAAGAAAATTTTGAAGAGAAAGTTTTGAAAATAGAAGAGAGTTTTGAAAAGAAAGCTATGAAGATAGAAGAAAATGTTATGAAGGTTGAAGAGAGTGTTACGAGGATAGAACGGAGTTTTGAGGAGAAAGTTAAAGAAAATTTTGATCAGGAACTGAAAGGAAGGTTTTCAGAGATACATACACGGTAAATTGAAGAGAATAGAAGTAGATCTGGAGAGAAAACTGGAAGAAAAGTTAGAATCCATGCCCCAGGAAACTGAAAAGAAAGAGAGAAGAATCCAGAATCAGGAATTTATTAAACTATCTACCTACGACGGCAGTTCCTCCTGGCATGTATATAAGACGCAGTTTTCCATCGTAGCTGAAGCCAACGGCTGGGACTCTACCGCCAAGTCAGTCCACTTAGCAGCAGCATTACGGGGAGATGCAGCCGAGATACTGAGAAATGTTTCTAAAGAAGAAAGAAACGACTTCGAGGCCCTGACTAGACCACTGGAGCTACGGTTCAGAGAGAAGTGTTCTAAGGACTATAGTCGCCTCCAACTAAAATCCCGTTACCAGAAAACGGGCGAAAGTTTGCAAGAGCTGGCAGCGGACATTCAGAGACTGTCACACCTAGCATTCTCAGACTGTCATGCTGACACTCGAAACAACTTAGCTCTTCAGTACTTTATCGATGCTGTTCGTGATCCAGAAATTCAAAAAGCGCTAAGAGTCTCCAACATCAGAGACGTAGAATCAGCTTTAGGCTATGCACTTAGAATAGAGGCAGCCCAACAAGCCTCCCGTAAAGACCGCTATACCATAAGAGCAGTCTCATTAAATGATACGCCTGCTGATGAAAATGAAATGAAAAGAAGTCTCGCAGAGATCTTAAAGAGATTGCGCAGCCTGGAAAATAATAAGGAAATAAAGGATCGGAAGATAAAATGCTGGGGCTGTGGAGGGGATTGTCATGTGAAGAGGAAATGCCCTGTACGAATAACTAAAGGACATCACCCGGCTTCACCATCACTCCAGGGAAACTAGGAGAAGGCCATCTCGCGGGGCGGAGGTTGCCTGAAATTAAAGAGCCCCAGTTTACAGTATTTCATGTTTCATCGATGAGTGGCGGTGATAATGGACTTTACGTCTATGGCCAAGTTAACAACGCCACCTGCCAGATAATTCTGGACACGGAAGCCAACGTGACCATCATTAGAACGGATTTGGCTCAAGAACTAAAAGAGAAGACCATCTGGACGCCGCCCTGCGTTAAACTCCAGACTGTGACCGGAGACGAAATCAAAATATATGGAAAAATGAACTTGAATATTACTTTTCAGAATGCCAGTTACCATCATATGGCATATGTGGCTGATATAAGAGATCCTTTAATCATTGGAATTGATTTCTTGAGAATTTAACTTTAAATTGGACTTCACGAATAATGAACTGCATTTGAGTTCGGAAGACATCGCTGCATGAATTTAACTTTAAACTAGACTTCACGAATAATGAACTGCATTTGAGTTCGGAAGACATCGCTGCATTCTACAGTGAAAATCAAGACATTCAGCAAATTTGCAAGATAACAGCCAAGTCTGAAATTTCCATCCCTCCACACACAGAGACAATAGTTTCAGGAACACCTTCTACCAAACAATACTTCCGCTATGGACTGATTGAATACCCGAATACAGACAATAACCCAAGAGGAGTTCTGTTAGCCTCATCTCTAGTTGATCTCTCAAAGAGTACTATTCCATTGAGAGTCGCAAACATCAGCGAAAAGGTCCGGACAGTGAAGAAGGATGAGGTGTTAGCAACCTGCACTCCTGTTACATGCATCAACCGCCCCAAACAATCAACTGAATCCAAGTCTTCGGAGCAATTAACAACGGAAATACTCAAGAATGCAGAATTGGGAAGCAAAGAGAGGTGTGCTGCGGAGAAGCTACTCCAAGAATTTAAAGACCTTTTTTTCTCGAACACCTGAAGACGTCGGGAGAACGAACATCACCCAGCACAGAATTGATACAGGAAATCATCAACAAACAACATCCAAGAAGACTTCCATTTGCTAAACAGGAAGAGGTCACTGAACTTCTAAATGAAATGCAGTGCAACGACGTCATCGAGCCATCAACGAGTCCTTGGGCCTCTCCCATAGTACTGTTGCGAAAAAAGGATGGTTCAACAACTTTTTGCGTGGATTATAGTCGTTTGAATGACATCACGAAGAAAGACAGTTACCCTCTACCCGGAATTGACGACACATTAGACACACTTGCTGGCAATAAATGGTTCTCGACTTTGGATCTCAAGAGCGGTTACTGGCAAGTAGAATTACATCCTGATGATCGTGAGAATACTGCATTCACCACGGGACAAGGACTGTAGCAATTTAAAGTTATACCATTTGGATTATGTAATGCACCTGCCACCTTCGAACGCCTAATGGAGACAGTGCTAAAAGGACTTTCTGTGAAGCCTGTCTGGTGTATTTGGATCATTGTGGGGCGCACCTTTGAAGACCGTCTACGAAACATCCGAAATGTGCTGGAGAAACTCAGAATGGCTAACCTCAAATTGAATCCAGGCAAGTGTAACTTGTTCCGTCGTGAAGTGAGCTATCTCGGCCATATCATCTCTGCCGAAGTTGTGAGAACTGATCCTGAGAAGATATCTGCAGTCGAGAACTGGAGTCGCCCTAAAAATGTACACCAACGACGAAGTTTCCTGGGGTTATGCACTTACTACAGGAAGTTTGTCAAGGGTTTCTCAAATATTGCCAAAACACTCCACAAATTGACGGAAGCCAAACAGAAGTTCCTGTGGACAGATGAATGTGAAAAAGCGTTCAAACGACTTAAAGAGCCTTTAACATCATAGACTATCTTGACATATCCTCAGCCCGATAGACAGTTCATACTTGATACAGATGCTAGACATGAGAGTGTCGGTGCTGTTCTGTCGCAGGAAGTTGATGGTCTAGATGCCTATTGGAGTAAATGCCTGTCTAAACCAGAGCGAAATTACTGTACCACCAGGAAAGAGCTACTCGCCATCGTAAAAGCCGTAGATCATTTCCATCATTACCTCTATGGCAGAAGATTCCTGCTCCGGACTGACCATGCATCTTTAACGTGGTTGCTCCAGTTCAAGAACTCGGAAGGACACATTGCCAGGTGGATACAAAGCCTCTAGGAATCTTCGAGATACGTCATCGTAAAAGGACTCTACATGGTAATGCAGATGCCTTGTCACGAAAGCCCTGCTCTGAAAGCTGCAAGTACTGCTCTAGAGCCGAACAGAAATACCTGCCGATAAATCCGGTTGCCTGCCAAGTTACTATCTGTCTCAACACCATTAGAACAAGATCCCGATCCATGGAGTGACGAAAAACATAGACAAGTCCAGTTGGAAGATCCTGACATAAAGCCCATATTACAGCTGAAGGAGACGACCAGCAACATACCTACCTGGCAGGACATTTCCAGATTTAGTCCCATTACGAAACGTTACTGGGCACTTTGGGACTCTCTTCATATCAGAAATGGTGTATTATACAGAACGTAGAAATCTGATGATGGGAAAAGTTTCAGATGGCAAATTGTATTACCAAGATCAAAAATTCCAGATATTTTAGAACAACTGCATAGTAGCTCTACCGGAGGCCATTTTGGGGTAATGAAGACTCTGCAGAAAGTTTGGGAACGCTTCTACTGGTGCAAGGCAAGGGAGGATGTGGAGAAATGGTGTGAATCCTGTTATGCTTGTGCGACACGTAAAGGCCCGCAGAAACGAAGTCGAGGAAGACGGCAACGGTATAACGTGGGAGAACCATTTGAACAGAATTTCACTCGACATCTTGGGTCCTTTGCCACGGACCTCCAGTGGAAATAAAAACATCCTCGTCGTGATGGACTATTTCACCAAGTGGCCTGAGGCATATCCCATTCCCGATCAAGAGGCATGCACAATCGCAGAGGTCCTAGTGCATCAATGGGTGTCAAAGTACGGCACGCCCTTACAACTTCATACCAACCAAGGTACGAACTTTACCTCTGCTGTTTTCAAAGGACTGTGTCAACTACTCGGCATAGACAAAACCCAGACAACACCCTTACATCCCCAGTCGGACGGCGTGGTCGAGAGGTTCAACCGTACCACTCCGAATAACCTCTCTCTTCTAGTATCAAGGAACCAGCAAGATTGGGACTTGAAGTTGCCATTGTTCCTGCTGGCTTATCGAAGTGCTGTCCATCATACCACCGGCTATACTCCAGCTCAGATGCTGTATGGACGCGAACTTTGTCTCCCATGTGATCTCCTGTTTGGTTGTCCAACAGATTCGCCTTCATCGCCCGAGGAGTACATCCAAGATCTCCAGTCAAGATTTGAACACGTACACAACTTTGCTCGGGAGCGGGTTCACATGGCAACAGAGAAAATGAAGACGAGGTGCTATCTAAAGGCTACACAACATGAGTTCCAGGAAGGAGACAAGGTCTGGTTGTGGAATCCTGTTCGACGCAAAGGACTCTCTTCCAAGTTACAGTGCAACTTGGACGGACCGTACACAGTCTTAAAAAGGGTGAATTATGTAGTAGTGCGGATCACTAAAACACCTTCATTAAAACCGAAGGTGGTGCACTATAACAGGCTAGCCAAGTACCACACTTAACGGTAAAATTAAAATTTAAAATTTAAATACTGGTAAAATTTGCACGTGCGTAATGTAAATATTTGTATATAAATATTTGCACATATTTGCGAATTTTTTAAATGTTTCTCACTTGATTTATATTTCTATTTTATAGTTATATGCAACTTAGTTTTTGTATTTTAGATTGTGTAAATTTGTTTAGTTTTTTCTCTTGATCAAGGGTTGCACTGCCCGGGACGTGCAGTCCTTTGGAGGGGGGCAGTGTTACAAAATTGTAAATAATTGTGTTTATTTTTGTATAAATTCTTTCAAAGAGGCTTAGTAAGTTGATAAGGTGCTAATTTTTTGCAATTCTAGTCGTTTTAGCGTTGAAATAGCCTTATTTTTCCTTAAAAACGCATTAAAAAGTCCCAATAAGGCGGTAATAGATTTGGCGCCAAATTTGGCGACTTTTCCCACCTTGGCGAGTTTTTTTGGCGACCTTGGCGAGATAATCCTTATTAGGGATATACCAAATATTGAAGCTCTAATCTCATTGGCTCATAAGATACGGAAATTTCTGGAACTTTCCACACTTTTCTACAGGGGTATATAAAGACTGCTTTCTTCGCCAAGGTTAGTTCAGTTCAGTTCTCAGCCAGCTTCGCTAATGCTTGCATTGTTTTGAGCCTCTTTGAAAGAGACTTGCTTTTTAAGTATTATTGCTATACAGTTTGTACTGTGGATTTGCTATTGACAGCTGTTGTTTAAGCTGTGTTTACTGGTTGAATTGAAGCTGATACTTAGTTTATTGACCTGTATTTTTCTGGAACTTTCTGTGAATAAATTACTGAATTTTGTAAGTTTTGCCTTTCATTCTCACGAACTCACGAACCCCCAAGTACGCAACATTACTTAAGGTTTTTCTTAGTTTATTCATGGTTATAAATAGTTATCAAAAATAACGCATTCTATTTAAATAGGAAAATAAAACCAATAATTAAAACATTTTTTCTCTTTTAAGAGTGTTTCCATTCTAGGGTTATGTTTTACAAATAAATTATTTAAAGAAAAAAAAAAAAGAGGATTGTTACAGTGCTACCATAAATTAAAATAATAGGAGCAAGAGAATTATGCAAGGGAACCAAACTACAATGCAATATTCTCAGGAAATAATAATAAAAATACGCATCTGTATATAACAATAATAATAATTATTATTATTCAGAATTATAATGATGGGGAGATAGAAAGAAATACTTCAATTAACTAGGTAGTATTAAATAATTACATATGTAGGTGAAACGTTATGCAAAGCAAACGATATTGAAAAAAAAAAAAAAAAAAAAAAAAAAAAATGTAGAAAAACAACTTTGAGAATTCGCCCCAAAAATTGCCATATCTTTATGAAACAGAGTAATAAATGGTAAGTGTTTCCTAAGACACTGACAGTGATATATAAGGTATACAAAATAACGATAATTCCTCAAGAACTCAAATATTTCAACAATGAATTTAAGTACATGTAAAAATTACGAAAATTTGCCAAACATTATCCATTTGTATCAACTGAACATGATACAATTTTAATGTAAGGTATAATATTATTAAATATTTAAAGAAGCTAATATACTGATAAGTGAAAAACGAAACATGTAGATTAATCATCACAGTTAAGCAGTGGAAAATGAGAAAGTTTATACCATAAATGAAGCTAACTATAAAAGAATTATCATACAAGAAAAATTTTCACGTACATATATATCCAGTATTAAGAAGTGAAGAGACGAGTTGAGTGATTTTAAAGATACAATGAATTATTCTAAGTAATATTTAGTTGTAAAAAATATTACTAATTAAAATTAATATCAATTTAATGTGATGAACTGTTAGGTTAAACAACTTCATAATTACGCTTATGTTTTAGAAAATACAAACGGGTGTATTTTTTCTTGACTATTCTATCATTTTTTTTTTTTTTAAGTAATATTCAGTAGAAATTTTCTTAGATTAATTAAGATGAAATTTATTCTATTTATGTTCTGGTAGAAGAGCCAGAGAAAAATGGGGTGCAAAAATCTGATGCAAACCTGATACAATTACTATCACGTTAATTTATACATAGGTTATTCATTGATTGCTTTTTACAATGCGTATTTTAAGCTGAAATAGCTATTTAAATCATAAATGGTATCTAGTATTGGTAATTATTAATAATAAAATCGTTAAAATATACTTTAAGACTAAGAAATGTGCAGAAAAAAAATAGAAGATACGATACTTTAAATGCAATGACAGATGTATTATTTTTTTAAATTTTATTTATTTATTTACTTTTTAATGAGTAAACACAATAACCCACGCATATGCATATTTCCGTACGCATATATATATATATATATATATGTGTGTGTGTGAGTGTGTGTTTGTGTGTATAAACGCGAATATTTAATTGTATCAGCAAATTATATATATATATATATATATATATATATATTAACAGTTGCAATGTGAAAATTATATAATTTCTTAATATTTTTAAAAAGTTTTTTTTTTAATTATATATTTTGAAAGGTTTTTTTTTTTTTTTTTTTTTTTCATATATTGATTGAAAATTCAATAAAACTTGTGCCGGTACTTTCTAAACAAATTGACTTCAGATTTGTACTTAAAAGAGAAAAACTGCGCGATAGTTTAAAAAACCCATTGGCAAGATGAAACATCCTGAAAGTACTAAAATAATTATAAAATCGATGCGAATTACCATAAGTTTAGTAATTAAAATTAAACTCGCAATAATTTAGCACCAAGGTTATTTTAAAGAATTAAATACACATTTTAACGAGCATTTTAATACCTTATTATTTGCATTATTTTGTACTTATTGATTAATTATTTCATAACACATATTATTTGGTTTATTAGATAACTATAAAACTGAATATTTTAAAGTTGTAATAGCTTATTGTTGTAAGATCTTTGTTTTTGTTTTTAACTGAATGTTTTGATATTTTGTCTTTACCATTTAAAAGTTGACACATAAAAGTTTCTTTTTGAAAAGAGAAATCATTACATTTATTTAAAAATAATAATAATAATAAATAATAATAAATAATAATAATAATAAACACAAATAAACAAGCCAAGCTTTAAATAAAAATTATCTCTTAAAATGTCGGCATGTTCTATAACTATAATTTCTTGACTGTGCAAAATATTCTCACAGATAAATAGAATTTATTTTATAAGGTGTGCCAAAATGAAAAGGAATCTAAAGTTATACGTGAAGAAATTTTAATAACAATATTATAATTACCGTTAATGTGGAATAGTACAACTATAAATAATTGCTATTGGCATTGATACACTGATTCCAGCCCGTAGGAAGGGAGTTGATAGTTTAAGAGATGGATCAGACAAACACCCAATCACTCCGTCTTCTGATTCTCTGACAGATGCTTGGACAATCATTGTGCACAAACATTGCCATAACCAAGCTTTTTGTAGATTATGTGATGCATAGTCCCTTTGCTTATCGACAGTTCAACAACAATTTCACATGTGATGATTCGGTGAATCTGCCGCATGAGCTCATCTACAGCCGATTTCTTTGTGCTGATCTGGAAGAATCCATCATGCAACGAACTGCGGAAATGACTATCCAGCACTGAAGATATTGATGCGAAGCCGTTAACTACGCATGTGCATCTAGCAATACCATCATGCCATCTATCGGCTAACACATTAACTCACTAAGATTTGATATAAGCTAAGGTCTCCTTTTCATTTGGCACACCATATATTTAGAAATTTTATTGGTTTAATTAAAAAAAAAGTATTATCACTGAAAATTTTTTAGATGGAATTGCATATTTAAAATATTTTTTCTGTGCTATAATACATAGTTTTAAAGTGTCTAAAAATTATTTAATTACAAATTATCCACATTATTCTTTCTTAAATTATCTATCATAATCTGTTAAATTACCTACATTGAAGTTATTTTTCATTTCAATTACTTAGGTTTGCTATTTAATAATTAAAATCATCTTAATAAGGAACGTAATTACATATTAAAGATTATTAAGATTTGTATCTTTATAATATCCCCAACTGCAATTTAATAAATGTAATATTCAGATTATTCAATGTATCCACTAACAAGGAAACATTCAAAAGGTGTCATATTCAAATATATGTGATTCTGCTCTTCATAAAACACCAGAAAATGAAAAAAATATCGACTGAAATTAATTACAGCGACCACAAAAAACTATCAAAATTAATCATATTTGGCGATTTAACTCTGTTAGGCAATACGTTTGCTAGCACCGATATTGCCGTGTACGAACAGAACAGTGTTTTGCTTTTCCGCCAAGTACTCAAAATCTATCGCCTAGCAGTGTGAAATCGCCAAATATGCTTAATTTTCATAATTTTTTGTGGTCGCTGTAATTAATTTCAGCCGATATTTTTTTCATTTTCTGGTGTTTTATGAAGAGTAGAATCACATATATTTTTTTCTATACTTTTTGAAGATGACACCTTTTGAATGTTTCCTTGTAAGTTGTAATGATTAAATTTACATGATTTAAAATTGTTTAGCTTTAATATTATTTAAATAAATATATTTCTTTCTACGCTATCTACCAATAAGTATTTGGACACGTTCGATTTTAAATGTTTTGTCAAATATCTAAAAATCTTCTCCAGGAATTATCTTGGAGCTTTGGGAGTATAAAGCGCATGTTATACCTCATACATTTCAGCAAACATTTTGTCCTGAAATGGAAAGAAGATAAGTAAAAAATTAAAAATATCAAATTGAAATACTTTTTAAAAGACAATGCTTGAAGTGAGTTTTGGTAGTATGTAATTATGAGGATTATTCTATTTATGTGTGTAATTTTTTATGAGACTACCACGTATATTCCTGTAGGTATAAATGTTACTTAAAAAATAAATAAATAAAATATCAACTTTTTTGTTATAACACATAGAGTATTAAACCCGTGTGTAAGCCTTAATCCTGTAGGCTACTAAGGTGCGTTACCGCTTTACTCACTCGTGCTTACTTTGTTCGCCTGGCGAAGGGTAGTATCTTCTTTCGACCCGAAACAATTGTTGGGAGTTTATTGAATTTTATGATGTTTATTCAAAGTTTTGTATTTATTACTTCAAAATGCCAGTTCTGTAGTGCTTTCTTGTTGTTAAACCCAGTGCAAAGCTATTTTTAAAAAACTTGGCATACTACATTAGTCGTAGCATACTGCAAACAGAATGCAAAAATGTTGAACATCTTACAAAATACGAGACCTTTTATTATATAATTTTTTAACTATACATACGCAATTATTAAAAAAAAAAAAAAATCATTTGCATAATTTAATAGCCAAAAATATTGAGCTACTTATATGAAATACCCAAACAAATATCGTTTAAATTCAAATAATGAGTCATAGAATGAACAAAATTTCAATTCCTCTCGGAAAAAAAAAAAAAAAAAAAAAAAAAAAAGTTTTTGATAGGGGTTTTTATCAATATTTATTTATTATCTGCAGACACTCTATTACCATTGGATTGAATCAGTATAAAAGTGTGAGTAAAACCCCTTATAATTTACCTTTTATTTTGAGGCGAACTGAAATTCTGTTCAGTCTATCTGTCATAGCTTTCTCAATTTACACGATGCTTATTTAGGGATTTTTCATATAAGTAGCTCAATATTTTTGGCTATTAAATTATGCAAATGTATTTTTTTAAAAGTTTGCACATGTGCAGATAAAAATTATTTAGTAAAAGTGTTAATATTTCGTAAAATGTTTGACATTTTTATATTCCGATTGCAGTAAAAATGGATTTGCACTGGGAATGCCCTAAGTGTTATAAATAAAAAGTAGAATTATTATTATTATTATTATTAATTATTATTATTATTATTTAATAAACCATTATATCCTCATGAATATATATGGTAGCCTCGTAAACTTTTATAGAGATAATTAGAAGAGTCGTCATATTCACATGCTACAGCATTTCAAGGTTTTTTTTTTTAACAGGGTGATCCAAAATATTTTGACTTTTGTTTAATTTTTTATAAGTCCTCTTTTCATTTTCATGACAAAACGTTTGCTGAAATATATGAGTTATAATATGTCCCTTATACCCCCAACGTTTCAAGGTAATTCCTGCAGAATTTTCCTAGATAAGTGACAAAACGTATAAATTCGAAAGTGTCCAAATAATAATTAGTAGATAGTATTTTTTTTATATATAGTCTTATTTTCCGTGATTGTTTTTAACCTCCTTACAGTCGCTGTCATACATGTACAGTCGGGGAAAAAAAAACGCAACACCCGCTGTAATTTCGTTATTATTTGACGCAGGAACATCTAATAGATATAATTCAACAGGAAATTAAAAGCACTTTCTGAATATGTTGTCAAATTTTGAATTAGGGGTCATCTACATATTAAAATGAGCGCCAACTTTGATTTTTTCAATAACAACACCCAATTTTGACTTCATTTTCGAATTTCTGAGAGTCTGGCAGTGCGGAAAAGTATACTGTTTGTATACTTTATCTTTAGCATTTATAGAGATCAAAAATGTGTTAGGGGGTTATCTGTAAATGTAGAAAAATTAAAATTATGATCCTATAAGAAATAGAGAATATTTTAATATTTCACACCGGAAATCTTTCAGGAAAAAAAAAAAAATAATTATAGAAATTAATTAAATGTTGCCAATTTTCGTTCCTAATTATCCTGAATTCAATTTTTTAGATTTGTATATCCCTTTAACGCGCGCTGTCCTCGCTGCGAGGACGCAAAATTTAAGATCCAGTTGCAAAAATTCATCCCGGAAATTTTTTAGCAAAAATTCACGTTTATAACATATCAGAAAAGGCTGGTTTTTAAAACCTTAAAATTTAAAATTTCTTTTAGTTTAATTTTGTTCATAAATTCCGGTGGCAGTATAATTTAAATGTTTCAACTTGTTTTGCGCCGCAAAGGGTTAAACTGCAGTACTTTTTTAGATAATTTTAGGTCTATTTAAATACCTTACACTTGCGATTAGTCCATACAGTACTCTTTAAAAACAGTGCAATATTTTTCAAGTAAAGTGTTTATTATGGCTGTATTGATCACCAATAAAGCTTAAATTTTTTTCCGTAGGTGTAACATGATATACGAAATGAAATAATATATATATATATATATATATATATACAACAACGCATAAAGTAAATCTTTTCGGATAAATTATTGTAAGGGTTCATGAAGTAAATATTAAATAATTTTAATCGCACTTACCAGTTTTGGGTCAGTTGAACTCTTTGGAACTGTACGATTCGTTTTATAATTTCTATGAAAATACAATTTCTTAATTAATCCTTTCGCGACTGCTGGCGTAGATTCACGCCATTTGAAAATCTGTAACTCTGTCAGTGGGCGTTTCTTTCGTAATTTGTGTGTTACTTATTTCTTAAGTGTGTACCCATTGTTCATATTTTTGCAATAAAATATACTATGGATAGAAAAATATTGATTAGAAAGAATATAATTATAATGTATATCCATTTGTAATATAATTGTGAATACAGAAAATTTATTCTGAAATATTAAGCATATTTTTCTATTTGAAACACTAAACCCCGCCTATTTAGTTAATTTTTTTCTTCTAGTGTTCGTTTAAAAGATTCGAAATTTATCACCAGTAATCGATGAAATAAATACCACTTGTGCATATTTTTGTCAAGATAAAATAAGGGGTTTAACACGAGTACTCGATGGCAAATTTACTTTTCTTTTTTTTTTCTGTATTGTTTTGTTTTAAAGAACGATGAAGGCGGGGCTTGTCTTCTTTAGAAAACAGGAATTCTTGATGACTAATGACTAAAAATCATCATTTTTGTTTCATTTTTTTGCGTTTGATTTTGTTGTTATATAATTTCACCTGTAAGTAAAAAAATAAAAATATTTTGTTTAATTTTCTTTGTTATTTTTTAAAGATTTGATTCGTTATCTCATGCAAAACTATATAAGAGACGGCCCCCTAAACCACTCGAAAATAAAGATTTATTTATATCTCGAAAACTAATAACTGGAATGAGCTGCAAATTTGCACACCCATATTTTTCACTATTAGGATTCATTTTATGTAAAAATTAATATAGGTCATAATTCATAATTTTTATAAATATGAATTTATTAATATTTTTCAGAATGAAAAATATTTTTCAGAATCAAAAGTAATGATGGATTATGTTTGGGTTTCTTCACTGTATCTTGTAAAAAAAAAATTATATCGATCAAGTTATTTTTTGTGAAGATATTAGTAAAAGTTTGAAATATGAATTTAACATTAGCACCTCCAAACTTTGAACGCTTATAACTCTGTGAAAAAATAAGTAAAATATACAACCAATATACTTTTTCGCGTTGTCGCGATCCCAGGAATTCAAATATAAAATAAAAATGGGGCATTACCATTGAATAAATCAAAGTTGGTGTGCGTTTTAATATGTAGACGACCCCCAATTCAAAATTTCAGTTCATTTTCTGAAACTACTCACAATTCCCCATCGAATGATACCTATTACATTTTTCTACATCGATTAGCAACGAAGTTACGTTGAGTGTTGCGTTTTTTTTTTCCCCGACTGTACATTCACTGAGCGGTTTTTGACTCTACAATCATAGTTTCCTAAACTATACTCGGGGCAAACCTAACTTGAGAACACTGTCAAAGGCTGAGCCTGTGTGGTTCCGCAAGTGATATATAGTTCCTTTTAAATACTTATTTATATAATTAAAAATAAATTGAAATTAACATTAAATATCCGTATTAGATTCAGTAATATTAGTTAAATCTATATACTCAGATTAAAGTGTATATTTTAATGATTAAGAAATTGTTTTAAAAAATAATAAGTTATACGTCACAATCTACTTATCCAATCAAAAGTTTTCTTTGTTTGGCGATTTACTCAGAAGAGCGAAATTCTGGCAACCCTCAACCCCTGGAATTTTTCGTGGGGTCATTCTTTTCTCGGACACCGGAATTGACGCTTGCTTTTCTTTTACCCTCTTTCTTCTCTTCCACAAGCTTCTTATCGTTTCAATGGCATCTGCTTCAGTTTCGTCCCTGCTTACTTTTCAACCTCAGAGAAAGGGGAAAGCTTTGCAAAGTTCTGGTTATCATCTTAAACGTTTTTATTAAACTCAGAGAACAAAATCCTTTGAAATCGGAAAATGAAATTACTGAGATGTGTTCTGAACTGACAGGAATTTCCCGATCATCCATAAACAGAATAAAAGCTGAAATGGCAGAATAAAAGCTAAAGACGAATGGGAAACGACGAATAAGATTTTTTTTTTTTTTTTTTTTTTTTTTCCCAAGGCTAAAAAAAGTTTTTTTTAGAACTAACGCAAAAAAAGTTCTTTTCAGAACTAACACAAAAAAAAGTTCCTATCAGAACTAAAAAATCAGTCCTTTCGAGGACAAAGCCTTATCAAAGGCGAAAATAAAAAAACAGAAAGATTAATTACACTAAGAATTTTGAACACAAATTATTCAATTGTCTTTTTCAGTTTCTCCTACCTTAAACAACAACAACAACAATAATAATGAGTAGGGTAGGTGCTACAGTGATTGGCATGCTCCAGTAATTGACATCTATCCCGAAATAATTAATAAATAAGAAAAATAATAAAATCATATATTTTACATATACAATTTTTTTTATTTTATGTCAAAAACTGGAGCATAGATTCCTAATAACTGGTAAAATGAATAACTAGCAGTGTCAAACACTGGAACATAGGGTGTCAATTACTGATAAAATGAAAAACTGGCAGTGTCAATTATTGGAACATTGAGTGGGTGTCAAATAAAAATTCATAAAAAAATAATAATTGTTATCAATTGTATATATTTTAACATATATGTGGTTCTGAATGTCTTTCATACCATATGTACTAACTTAAAACTTCTAAAAATATTTTCCGATGACTAGAACATTAAAAACATCCAAGATTGCTCTAAAAGTGTCAATCACTGGTGCACTTACCCTAAAATGAAATGTATTTAAATATATAATCCATTTCATAAGAAAGAGAACGAAGAATAGTCAGTCAAATTAACCACCATAGAAAAGAAATATATGATATGCACATATTTTAAATTTGCCAAGTCAAGGCTTTTTAAATATATATATATATTAAGCCGTTTTAAGGTTTCATAAGTAAAGCCTATATTTTAAATTTTCAACTCTAGATACAAAAATTTAAAAACCTTAACACAGTACAGCCTTTTTTCTTTTTTAATCGCCCTCACCCATCTCCCTCATTCATTTCCTTCTCCACCTGGAATTGAGAGGTTTTTCTCTTGAAACTGAGAGAGAGGTGGTACTGGGTTCGAACCCAGGTCGTAATCGGCAGCTTTGCTGTTCAGTGTTTTTCGTAGTTTTCTCCAAAACTCATTTAAATACGGACAAGATATCCTTGTATCCCACCCCTCCCGTCTGTTAAAGGGCATCCCATCCATAACTTGGCACTCGTACTGTCATTTGGACATACCACCGCCATTCATTTTTCACTGAAAAATTGCCTATTTGTTGAAAGATAATACTTTAAAGTAACGATGTTCTGAAACGTTTTCTTTCTTTCTCTCTCTCTTTTTTTTTTTTTTTTTTTTTTTTTTTTTTTGGTATGTGTGTGTAGATTTAAACACTGAATCGGTCATTTATTATTTGATCCACTGCTATTTGTACTTTATTCTTTATCAATCAATTTACATGGACTACTTTTCTGATTTCATCGCTTTTACGAAAATTGTTACTACAACAAAACTCAAATTTTAAGCAACAATTTTTTCTCTTGGGAAAATAGATATATCATTTGCTAAATTTCAATCTTCTGCAAATTCTAGTTTCAATTTTTTTTTCTTTTTATAAAAAATAATTCTTTTAGCTTAAGAAGAAATAACTCATATAATATGGAATGGTTAGCGAATTAAAACTTTATTATTATTATTATTATTGTATCAAAATATTTCAAGTAAATTAAACAAATCTGTATAACAATAAAGTGTAAAATAAAATAAAATGGATTTATAACCACGCATTTATGGATAACAAAAATATGACTGATATCATTGTGTTTTATTTTAGGGGAGTGAGAATTACGCAGTGTTACCTGTAAAACAAAGCCCACCAGCAGCCGAGCGGTGCTGCGCTCAAAGGTGGTAGATGGGAAGTTCCGGGTTCGATCTTTGGTTGCGCACATCCACCTACCCGTTTAGAGTTTTCCGTGGTTTTCTTCGAAACTCGCGTAAATACGGGTTAGGACCCCTTAGAAATGCTCCCATGGAGGCCATTCCAGCTAAAGTCCTAGGACCCTAGCATAGTCAATCCCTACAACCAACCAACCTGTTAAAGAAAGATAATTCATTCAGTTCTCAGAGTTTCTGTTCCCAGGTAGATAGAAGGTGCCTAGTTCTAAATTCACAACCGTCGGTTTAGCCATTTGGTGATCCTTGCGGATTTTTTCGAAACTCGCATGAATACAGGCTAGGTCATTGAGGCCACTGTGAAATCTACCTAAGTGTGTCCCTCTTCCCTCCTGTAATAGAGGTAAATTAGTATGAAGTCCTTTTGAAAAAATTGGGGACCGGAAAGAACTGGCTCATAAACAGAGGAGGACTTTCAGAAAGGTTTTACTGTATTATACAGCTTTTCCAACTACATTTTTCCATTAAAAATTAGTTCACCTTCAATGTATTTTACCAAAGTGATAGCACCTTAAAAATTCTTTCTTTTTAAAAAGAAATCATAAAATACTTTTTGTAGCATTGAAAATTGTTTGAAATTGCATACGCATTATATAATATTCTTAAAAAAAAAAAAAAAAAAAAAAGTTACCTAGGGGGGAAAAATGGATATCATGGCCATTTTGTTTATAACCCATGACTCATCTGAATATTCTTGCATAGCCCTGTAAACCAGTCATTAATACTAATCATGCTATACTCAATGAGAAACATGACTTTTGCATCTAAATAATGTATGTTACTTTCCTTATGCTTTGTGATATATATAAAAAAAAAATTAAAAATGGCTTTAAACAACTTATCGACCATAATGCACCCGAATCCTTTAGTGAAAACTTCTTAACAAGACAATAATTATAATCGCATTGTTTTCAAATTCAACAGATCAAAAAACTCTTAACGAATCCTAACTTAACTTGCTCCCTGGCACACGTTTCTGCCCACAGGGGCGAGATCGGCAATGAACTCGCTGACTCCCTTGCAAATGAAGCAACTGATTTCCCCACCAAGTGTTCCACAATCCCTGCCCCACCCTCCTATGTCAAAAATAGAATCAAAGAAATTATTAATCTCAAATGGCAAAACCTGTGGGATAGTTCAGAGAAGGGTAGGCACACCTTTTCGCTGATCCCACAGGCTCGTATTAATTCCTGGACCCTAACTCCACCTATCACGGCATTTTTAACAGGTCATGGCCCCTTCCCATCTTACCTTTACAAATTTCATTGCCGACGCTCTCCCCTGTGTTCCTGCGGCGAGGAGGGAACTCCGCAACACTATTATTTCCACTGTCCCTTAACAGCACTATATCATATTAGAAATCCCTCTCCCAGACCAATCAATTGGCTGGACAACATTTTAACAAGGAAACCCTTAATTAATAAATTAAATAAAATTTTCTCATTCCTAATGGATTTATGTAATCTAACAAACTAACCTAAAATCACAACTAAAGAAAAATTCTTTCTCCTAAACACATTAATCTTCTATCTCCCTGTTATCTTCCCGTGTGCCCGTGATGCTGCAGTAGCCCTCATAAATGCAAGGTTCTAAACTGGTAGCGTGCCGCTTGTCGCGGAAGGCCACACAGCCTCGCACCCTCTCTCCTATAATCAAGCGGCACCCCGTGTCGCGGGTAGACTTGTGTCTGGCGCCGCCCTTGTAAATACCCATGCCCATTTGCATCGCCCCTTGTCGCGGGCTGGCTAAGCCAGGCGATGCATGATGTAATTTTTCTTTTTTTTTCTTTTTTTTTTTGATTTCTTAATAAATGTCGGAGCAGCTCACGAGGATTTTCCTGGAAGCGCTCAACACCGCTCTTCGAGCGGTGAGCGGAGGCTGCTCCCTGTTCAATAGAAATCATGCCATAACACAAAACGCAAAGTCCACATGGATCTGTTATCAGCAACGAAAAGCAAGCCTAACGCAGAGGAGGTTTCCGATAACGTTTCCACCTGCAGCAGGCAGTCAAATATGACTAACTTCTCTCTTACAACACCTCTACCAGAAACGTACACCAGGAAAGAGGACTTTCTATCATTCTCATCCATTCAAGATGTGGCCAGAGCAGCCAACAATATCATCATAATCTGCCGGAAAAAACACATGTCAGCTCCACTCTCGGTACTCGAGAAAGCCTTCAACAGGATTATAGAACTACAGGCACTGGCAGAGGTCCAGGATCCACTTCAGCAAGTCACCCTCCGCATCACCACAACAAGTACAGACCCGACATCAGACATATCAAAGTATTTCTCCTCTCAAAGAATACACAAAATCCATACAAAGTAAATTCACAGATTTAAACATCCACATGCAAGAATTAAAGGGCCTACAACAAGCACTCAACATTAATTTCGAAAAGCAAGAAAAGCTACAAGAATCACTTGCAGCAAAACTCGAACACCAGCAAACACTACTACAAGAACATATTCAGAACACTACAACTAGACATCCTCAGCAACCACTGGAAGAGAACCAAAACATCACAGATCAGCCACAGCCCACTACAGAAAACACAATCTCTTATGCCCAGGCCAGCACACACAAGCAATCCTACACCACAGACCATCCTACAAAGACCTCCAAGCTACTCCACAAGAACTTACTACAGGCTGCAGCACAATACAGAAGATTCAGAAGCACCCTGTACATAAAATCACACGCAACCACTGACAGAGGCACCGATATCCTCAACCTGCTGAAGAAACACCACATATCAACTATAGGAAAGATCGAAGGAAAACAAGTATACAGAGCTTCAGTTGACATCAGATGCTCCTCCCCTGAAGAGGCAGTCCTCCTGGCAAAGGATCTGCAGACTTTCCAGGAGATAAAAGAAAAACTGAATATCAAGCCTAAACCCTGCCCCACCATCTGGTTCTTGCTCTTGGGCGTGCCGACAGACTTCGAGGATGCAGATCTCGTCCAAAAACTCTTTCAGGCCAGCAGCCTCCCTGGGGACCTCCAAGACATTATCAAACATGTAAGAACACAACCCGCCAGAGCAGCACACCTTAAAAACCTAGTTTTTCAAGCCCCGCTGCCCTTTGCAGAAGCTTTTATCAAGTCTCAGGCATTTAATCTGGGCCTCTTCAGATGCATCTTCAGGCCCTACACAAGGGTCCTGAGATGCACTAAATGTCAGTCGCCGGAAAACCCAACGTCCAAGTGCAGCGACAAGCTCTTCTGCTCGCAGTGCTCAGGCAGCCACAAGAATGAGGGGTGCAACGCCAGGGCGAGTTGCATCAACTGCCAGAGGTTCAACATTACTAGGAGAAAAAATCACGAAAGAGCCCTTCCCTCCAACCATCAGGCCTACTCTATGGACTGTCCACTCTATGCGGAGAAATACAATTCCCGTAGAGAGGAACTGGAAGCCAAGTTTTCCTCCCCAGTCTCGGCTCCACCTCCTCCCAGGAAAAGCAGGACGGACTCCCCAAAGCGCCCAACAAGACGCCGCTCCAGATCAACAAAGTCTTACAAGGCTCACTCCAAATCATCCCAAAGACTCCCCTCTAGAAGCCGCAAACACACCTCTCAAAAGAGTGCCAACCAACAAAGAACTTCCAGCAGAGCTTTCCTACAAAGGTCACTCAGCAGAAACTACAGTTCAGTCCCAGGACCCTCTCAGCAAGACTCAAAATATCAGCCATATCCCGACTACCCATTGTACTCTGACTATTACTCTGACTACTACAACTACCCATATAACCAAGGGTACTACACTGACGGACCCTATGATGGACCCTACGACGGACCCTATTACGCTGATGACTCTCGTTATGCTGACGGTCCCTACCACGGCAGCTCAAATCGCACCTCAGGAAGGTAACAGCTTTTATTCCTAAACTAACCCAACCTCTTACCCCAAAATAGCTATTAAAATTCAAAGCTAAAAAGAAAAACAAAAAGTACTCTCCTCACCTTCCCCAGAGGCAACATCCTCTTCCTCTCCCGAACCCCCAGTAAATTTCAATAACCTTAAGATCGTGCAGATCAACCTCAACAGGTGCAAGGCGGCGAACTCGACGGTCCTCACGTTCATGGAGGATAACTCCGTGGACATCGGACTGCTCCAGGACGCATATTGCACCGTTGGGGGAGATCTGTACGGCTTCCCTTCTTCCTGGTCCAGTTTCAGCTCTAAAAACAACTCAGCTCACATTATAATTCGATCACAAAACCTTATTTACACTCATCTTTACACTGGGGACCATTGTGTTTTTCTTACACTGACCACGAAGGAGGGCGAACTGATTATTGGCAGCGCTTACGCAGCCCCGTCAGAGGATTTTGAGGCCTGTCTACTGGAATGGCAACATTTAATCACACAAAAGTCACTCTTCATCTGCGGCTGCGACCTCAATGCTAACTCCCCCCTTTGGTGCTCACCGATTGAGAACAGCAGAGGTCGCAGCCTAATAGAATTTATAGCCTCCAATAACCTCTGCCTTGCTAACTTAGAAAACTCTGCTCCCACCTTCCAAAAGGACAATGCCCAGGGCTGGCCAGACTTCACTCTCTGTAATACAAAGACCCTAGCTCAAATCTTCGACTGGTCAGTCCTGGACATTTTTAATAACACAGATCACAATTACATCACTTACTCTATCAATTCAATACCCACAGTAACATACTCTAAACGGTTTGCCACTAAACGTGGAAACTTCAAGAAATTTAACAAACTTTTACTCAACTCCTCCTTATCACTAACAGACGAACTCAACGCCATTAACAACACCACACAATTAGAAAATTTTACAGTTAATCTAATAGCCTCCATCCAGACAGCCGCGGCCGCAGCATTCAGGCTGAAGAAATCGGGACGGCAGTACGCCTACTCCTTCTGGTCTCCCCAGCTCCGTTCCATGCGTAATCACCTAACCGCCCTAAGAAGACAAGTAAAATACCTTGACCCGTCACTTCTACAACAACACAGACAGAAAATAAAACACCATTCGGCAATATTCAAAAAACACATCAACGAAGCCAAACATAACGCATGGAAGAAATTCTGCACATCACAAACACAAATTTTCGGCACAGCTCAAAAGTTTTACAGTCAAAAATTCTTCACCCCGCCCCAGCTGAAACTGGAACGTCCTCCAGCTCTCTCCTCAAAACGTAACAATCTAGAGTACCTCACAAACATCCTTTTCCCAAGAACCGTCTACCCACAACACCAAGCACCACTCTACTCAGCTCCCTCGGATGTTCCCTTCACGGAGTCTGAGGTTAAAGCCACTCTTCACAGCTTCAACATCAAAAAGGCTCCAGGTCCGGACAACATAGATTTTAAAATCTTACAAAACGTACACTGCACAATGCCACACATCCTTCAGAAATGGACCAATCTATGTCTCAAACACCAATACTTCCCCGAAACACTCAGAAGAGGTGAAGTGGTGTACTTTTTGAAGCAAGGGAAACTTCCCTCTGAACCCTCATCCTACAGACCGATCTGCCTCCTCCCCACTTTAGGCAAACTATTAGAAAAATTAATTGTAACAAGATTAAACTTTTACCTCGAAACAAACAATCTACTACATCCTAACCAATTTGGGTTCAGAGAGGGCAGATCTTGCTACCAAGCACTACAAGCCATAAAAAGTTCCTGCGCCGTCAGCTGTAATGCATCAAACTACATCACTATCATCTCTCTAGACATTCAAGGAGCCTTCGACAATGTGGAGTGGCCACACATTCTACGCGCCCTACAAGACCTTAACTGCCCGAGTAATCTGGCCGGAATCATCCGCTCATACCTCTCCCATAGGAAAATTATTGTCAACTGGGGTGACGGGAATACCGAACATCCCCAAACTAAAGGCTGCCCACAGGGTTCGTGCCTAGGTCCTATCCTGTGGAATCTGATAGCAGACATAATACTCAAAAGCATGAACTCTGCGGGCTTCACAACATTTGCTTATGCGGATGATTTCTCCCTGATTGTCTCTGGTCGAACTAGAAAAAACCTGGAGGACCAGGCCCAGGAAGCCCTTTCCCACTTCAGTAAACTTTTGAAAGAATTCGACTTAAAATTATCCCCATCTAAAACCAAAGCATTAACTCTCGCCTTCCCTAAAGCCCTTAAAAGAACTAGGAATCCCAAGATGCGGATAGACGGCATCAGTGTCAATCATGTCGAAAACATGAAACTCCTTGGCATCACCTTTGACAGGCACCTCAACTGGCTGGCTTACGTTAAAGAAATTAAACTAAAGACTCAAAGTATATACCACAGCTCAGCAAAAATGGTGGGAAAGAGGTGGGGTATCTCCACCTCTCTCCTAAAAACCTGGTATAAAACAATCATCGAGAAAATAATAACCTACGGAGCCGCCATTTGGGGCGGTCACCTGAGAACTGATGCCATTACCTCTCTTAACTCAGCCCAAAGACCCTTCCTCTTGCAAATTGCAAGAGGATATAAAACAATATCCACTGATGCCCTCACCGTAATCACTGAGATTCCTCATGCCCACCTGCAGGTCTCGCAGACATATATAAAAACTCAAATCCTACAGAATAAAGACCCCGAATTAACAAACATCATCTTCCCACAAACCCCCATACAAACTTTGACCTGCAGCTGGGATATTCACCCAGGCAATGATGTTGCCCCATTCATCACCAATTGCACTAAAAATAGTTTATCTCCCTCTGCTCCAGTGGCGATCTACACTGATGGTTCCAAAACGGACGCCGAGGTTGCAGCAGCGTTTTGCGTGCTGGACCGTGGCACCGTGGCCCATCGGTGGGCCTGCAGGCTCGAGGACTATAATACAGTCTTCCAAGCGGAAATCTATGCCATAGAAAAAGCAATACGCTGGATTGGCGACTCGAACACAAATGATATCTTTAACATCTTCAGCGATAGTCTCTCGGGTCTTCAGGCAATACCTGGGCATCGGAGCAGACACCCACAAATTCAACAGATCAAAAAACTCTTAACGAATCCTAACTTAACTTGCTCCCTGGCACTCGTTTCTGCCCACAGGGGCGTGATCGGCAATGAACTCGCTGACTCCCTTGCAAAAGAAGCAACTGATTTCCCCACCAAGTGTTCCACAATCCCTGCCCCAGCCTCCTATGTCAAAAATAGAATCAAAGAAATTTTTAATCTCAAATGGCAAAACCTGTGGGATAGTTCAGAGAAGGGTAGGCACACCTTTTCGCTGATCCCACAGGCTCGTATTAATTCCTGGACCCTAACTCCACCTATCACGGCATTTTTAACAGGTCATGGCCCCTTCCCATCTTACCTTTACAAATTTCATTGCCGACGCTCTCCCCTGTGTTCCTGCGGCGAAGAGGGAACTCCGCAGCACTATTATTTCCACTGTCCCTTAACAGCACTATATCATATTAGAAATCCCTCTCCCAGACCAATCAATTGGCTGGACAACATTTTAACAAGGAAACCCTTAATTAATAAATTAAATAAAATTTTCTCATTCCTAATGGATTTATGTAATCTAACAAACTAACCTAAAATCACAACTAAAGAAAAATTCTTTCTCCTAAACACATTAATCTTCTATCTCCCTGTTATCTTCCCGTGTGCCCGTGATGCTGCAGTAGCCCTCATAAATGCAAGGGTCTAAACTGGTAGCGTGCCGCTTGTCGCGGAAGGCCACACAGCCTCGCACCCTCTCTCCTATAATCAAGCGGCGCCCCGTGTCGCGGGTAGACTTGTGTCTGGCGCCGCTCTTGTAAATACCCATGCCCATTTGCATCGCCCCTTGTCGCGGGCTGGCTAAGCCAGGCGATGCATGATGTATTTTTTTTTTTCTCAATAAATGTCGGAGCAGTTCACGTGGATTTTCCTGGAAGCGCTCTACACCGCTCTTTGAGCGGTGAGCGGGGGCTGCTCCCTGTTCAATAGAAATCATGCCACAGTAGACATGAGCAACATATATAAAATTCAAGGCATTGAAAAACATGTACACAATGCTAGAGAGATGAGCTGACGTCATAAATATTTTCTAAATTTTAATGACAGTTGTTTCAAAAACATTAAATGTAGCTATATGCATACAATTTAAAATACGTGTAATACTAAATGAATGCTTTTTATTTATTTATTTATTTATTATTATTATTATTATTATTAGTTACAATAATATCAGTAGAAACATCTTTTCATTAAAGTCAGACTTCTGAAAATACATAAAAATTAAATTAATATTTTGATAGATTAAATTATGATTGTAAATTTATAAGTTTAAAAAATTGTATTAAGTTATTTTGAGTCCATTCAGTATTATATCTGTACTTATATAAACGCACATACATACTATTCTTTGAAATAATAACTTAACGTATTTATAGACATGTAATTATTTTCTTTTCTTTTCTTTTTTTTTTTTTTTTTTTTTAATTCAACACCAATTCCTTCAATAATAATTTAAACACAATCCGCAATTCCCCCCCCCCCCCACACACAAAAAAAAATTAGGATAAACAGCCATATCTAGTAATCCTACTACCACTTATTTGTATGAATACAGGGAAAAGGGAGCAAACTGGCTCCTGTAGCTTTGACAGTGTACTTAAGTTAGGTTTGCCCCGAGTATAGATGCCTTTCGCGTGGCTCGGAAACTTGGCAACAGTTCAAACGGTAGACAGCGCCACCTGGTACAGATTGCTCGACTTTTTTTTTCAACAGCCACCAAAAATTTTTAAAAGTGGGACTTGATATGCTTAAAAGGCGAATAGAATCGAAGAAACGTCGATTATATATATCATATATCACTTTCTAAAATTATTGGTGACAGTTGAATAAAAAAGTGGCACATTCTGTAATAGGTGGCGCTTTCTACCGCTTGAACTATTACCAAGTCTCCGAGCCGCGCGGAAGGTATCTTATTTAGGAGGATAATCTACAATACACTTATAACTCACAGTTCCATAATTATGGAATTTTAACTATTTTATTATGAAGATCACATATGATAATCATAAATTTTGTATTTAAATATATTATTACTTTTTTATTTTTATTAATAAACACAATTTTAAAGTTTTACTTGCGATGGTTGCCATGGAAGCAATAGTTGTTATCATTAGCTCTTATGAGATATCAAAAACTCCAATTATCTGTTATTTGTCGCTGTTACTTTTGATTAACATCGAGTTATAAAGTAGGAGAACAAAAGTTTTTATTTTGATCGGTTGTCACTAGATGACATTAAATGAGCAGAATTTATTGTAGGCAATTATTGAACGGAATATAAACAGAACTTTATATCCTGTATCTGGCGCTATCTGCCGGTTATGTTTATGTTGTATTGTTGCCAATTTTCCGAGTCACTCGGAAGGAATCTAGTGAAGTAGGCTATGATTGAACAATGCCAATTTAATCCTTTTTGTTATTTATTTTTATCTTTTTTGTAAATGTGAGAATTTTATTTCACTCACTCAGTATCTAAATTAAACAAAATCTGCCTGTACATAATAACACAGTCAAATAACGGGAAAAGGAAATCCGAAATTCAGACAAAAATGAATTTTTTTCCAATAAATTATAAAAAAAAAATTCTGTTGAAAAATTCATGAATTCTTGCAATTTGGATTTAAATAAAAGGCTGTAAGTTTAACCCTTTGAGGTCCAATTAAATTTATTCCTCTGATCAGTGTAGCCAAATTTATGGACTTTTTCATTCAATGTTCATTAAAAATTTTTAACTGTAACGTTTACTTAATCATTTTCAAATTATTTGTCCATTATGTATATCAAATATCACCCCTCAAAATCTTTGATTTTAGTTGAATAAAGTTCTCCCTGAATTTTACATCACAGACTAGAAAGTTTTAGAACGTTAGGGCCAGCAAAGGCTTAAACAACTGCCTTTAAAAGAGTTAAAAAGTTAATAACCGTTATTTTAGTACGTTGCAAAAAATGATCGAATATAACATTACAATTTTATGCTTGGTTATAAAGTTTTATTTATTTATTTATTTATTTATTTTTTTTTTTTTACGATGAAATTTTAATTTTTATATAAAAATTTCCATACTTATTTTAATAGTATGAATAAACCAAAATAAACTTTGAATGTGGTCTCACAGAATACTAAAAAATAGCCAAAATATTCCGTATTACGAAAAAAGTAAAAAAAAATCTGGAGTGACTCCACTCGACTTTCCGAACATTGAGTAACTAACAGTTTTGTAGATAAAATAAAGAAAGAGGAGTTGCTAAACAAACAAAAGAGAGAAAAACATAACAGAGTGTTTGAGTATTTTTCTCCATACATCACACGAGGTTTTATTTAACGCTACTGAACTTTGAGCCCTTAGATCATAATGATAAAGAATTTTTCGTTGTGTACCTGTAAAAATCTATAAATGCTAGATTCACCAAAATGCTTATAGTTAGTGCAACAGTGATTTATAATATTCATACAAATTTTCAGCTCAATTGAATAAGGCGTTTAGATGCTATCGCACTTTTAACAATTTGGTCTCATAGGCCATAATGATAAAGAATTTTTCTTTGTGTCCCTGTAAAAAAACTGTAAGTGCTAGATTCACCAAAATCTATACAGTTGGTTCAAATGTGACCTATAATATGTGTACAAATTCTTTGCTCAGATTAATAAGGCGTTTAGACGCTATCACACTTTTAAAAATTTGGCAAAGAATTTTTCTTTGTGTCCCTGTAAAAAAACTATAAGTGCTAGATTCTCCAAAATCTACACAGATTGAGTATCTGTGACCTATAATATGTGTATAAAGTTTTTGCTCAATTGAATAAGGCGTTTAGATGCTATCGCACTTTTAAGATTTTGGTCCCTTGGCCATAATGATAAAGAATTTTTCTTTGTGTCCCTGTAAAAAAACTATAAGTGCTAGATTCACCAAAATCTATAGGGTTCGTACTATGGTGACTTACAATATACATACCAACTTTCAGCTTATTCGAACAAAGCGTTTAGACGCTAGCGTGTTCACTCACAGACATACACACATACATACACACATACATACACACATACATACACACACACACACACACACATACATACACACACACATACATACATCATCGTAAAAATAGTGAAAACGGACTCGTTGGACCTCGAAACGTATAGAAACATCAAAATCTCGATTTCGGATTTTTGACATGATTACAATACTTTCCTCACTATAGTGTTCGGAAAGTAAAAATACACACTGATATCGTTAAAACCAATACATATGTAATATACATGTTAAACTTAATGATTTGGAAATTACTTTCATTTCATTTCATTCCATTTTACTTTTCTAGAATGATTTCATGCATTTGAAATTAAAACAAATTGTTATTTTTATTTTACCTGGGCTGTTCTGTTCTGTTATAGATTTCTAATATGTCTTAGCTAAAACCCACTTACTATTCGATAATTAATTTTTGTGTACTAATTACGAAAATGAAATAAATATTGGAAAATTTTAGTCCGATATTACAAAATAAAGAAATATTCTGAATTAATTCCCTTCAAACAATATTTTGAGTTATTGTAATATATTTGAACGCGATAATTAGTTTCTAACTGCAACATTTGTTTGTTGCACATATTTAAAGAAAACTTCTGTATTATACGTAGTAAAGGTTAATTTTACAAATAATTCTCTTGTGTAGTAATATAGAAATATTATCTCTACAAAATTGAAATATTTGAGATTATTCAAGGTAAAATGTGTTGCTTAGGCTATTTTACTTTTGCTATGTATTTTCAGCTTCATGTGTCATGGTCTGTCAATCCTCGTACGAAGTATCAACATTATTACCCTCTTAACTTTCTCATATAAATATTATTTAGATTATCATTGTAAACCAACATTAAAGTAAAAATGCCTATATCGCACCACTTTAAACATTTTAATTTTTATCTGTCACATATAAACTAATTACAATTGCCACAACAAGAAGGTGGCGCCCAAAAAACGGAAAATTGCATGACAGATAAAATGCGCAGTGAAATGCAAATTAAAAGTTTTTCAACACATTTATACAAATCGGTAGCGACATCTATAATCTGTATAAAAGAAGAGCTTGTACAGCAGGTTTTTCATACCGAATTTTAACGTAGTTGTCTGATAAGAAAGCTGTTATTATGACTGGCGTATAAAGAAGAAATATTTACCTGCGCGTGTTTGACTTTCATTAAGATCGAATGACTGCCTCCCCACATTGTAGTGTATTTTACCGTAATATTGGTCTTTGTATTGGTCAGAATCCCATGATTATCTTCAGAATACGAAATCAAAGAGTTTAAGATGGTCTTATAGGATTCCGTGCAGGGTCTCAGTGGTTTGCAATCACTATCAGAAGATGAGACTGACATGCTTATCCAAATGACCCCAACGGATCGCACAGGTATCTCAGTATATTTCCTGAAAATATGGTATAATACCATAATTGATAAAATTATTACATATGGTGCGGGCATCTTGGGAGGTCACCTGACGACGACTGCCAAGACTAAGCTTAACTCTGTACAGAGGCCTCTTGCAGATGTCTAGAGAATACAAAAGAATCTCAACTGACGCATTGACTGTCATCATGGGAATCCCTCATGCAGACTTGCAACTTCAATACAATTTAAAAAAAAATAATATCCTTAAACTTGACAACTCAGACTTAGCAAGATCGCTTTTCCTAAATATTCCGATTCAAACCTTTTCCAAAACCTAGGAAATCCATCCATCAAAAGATGCTTCATCAGAATTAATTAATTGTAACATTAATAGCTATTCTCCCTCTGCTCCTGTGGCAATTTACACAGACAGCTCCAAAACTGATCATGGTGTTGTGACTGCATTCTGTGGGCTCACCAACAATGAATCTATCCACTAGTAGTCTTGCAGGCTCGAAGACTTCAATTCTGTATTCCAGGCAGTGCTTTTTGGAATTCTAAAGGCTATCGAATGGGTAGATGGAAACATCCACATACATTCCTTCATTAATATCTACAGTGACAGTCTCTCGGGCCTACAAACCATTGCCTGCCACAGGAGTAGGCATCCAATCATACTTGAAATTAAAACTTAACTGTACACCTTAAAATTTAATGTAACTCTGACACACGTTTCTGCCCACAGGCGTGTCGTCGAAAATGAACTGGCTGATATTCTGGCAAAAAATACCACTGAAAATAGTCTTTTACAATATTCCTTGCCCACTCTCTACCATCCTCATTCGTCAAGCAAAAATTAAAATTTCAACTGATTCAAAATTGGCGATCTCTGTGGGATGTCTCAGAAAAATGTAGACACACGCACAACTTGATACCCATAGCCGTAACCAATGACTGGAAACTTACCCCCCCCCCCCATAACACCATTCCTGACGGGCCATGGCGCATTCCCAAGCTACCTCCACAGATTTCATTGCCGACGCTCACCTCTGTGCAATTGTGGCGAGGAGGGAAATGCATTGCATTATTACTTAACTGTGTCCTCCCCTCTGCCCACCATATCAGAAATCCTTCCCCCAATCCAATAAACTGGCTGCACAACATTTTAACTAGACCAAATGTAATTAACAAACTCAATAAGATTCTCTCCCTATTGATGGATATATCAAGGGCCACTGATTAATGTTGTTAGCAATAACACTGCCTACTGACTCAGACAGGAACCTAGACCTCCTCAAGAACAATGTCGACAAGTGTATCATGTACATGCTCTGCTGTATAAATAGATTCAACGATCAGTAACCTGTTGCCCCTCTTGGCGAGAGGCGCACGCTCGGCAACAGGTGATTGCACCACAGCAATCACCTGTTATACCACAATACCTTAATATGTTTCAGCTGTTTACCTCATGAATTCTGAATGAATTTTATCGACCAGAATTAATTAAAACCAAGAACTTTTCTCTCAATTATCATGTTAACTCTATCAGTACCCCTTGTCGCGAGGGGCTTTGGCCCGGCACTAACCTCTTATCGTATCCATAACTGCCCATTGTCGGCTTCAGGCACTTTGCCTGGCGATATATTGTGAATATTACTTAGAATTTCAATTAACGTCCAGCGATTCTAGAACTGGCCCGACTCTCCTCCTGAGAGCAGGGAAATATCCTCGGAGTAGCTCCCTTTGTCTTTAGTCATTGAAGCGCTCATCATTGCTTAGAAACAACATTAGAAAATATGTGTACGAGTATAATAAATATCATTCTGATATCTGTCATCGTTCCTCGTGTAGCAGTTTAATGACCAGAAGAGTGATTTTCAGTTACATTTGAAACAATTTAATATTAAATTATAATTATTCGGCTATTCTTTTATTTATTTATTTATTTATTATTTTTTTTTATAATAACATTTACAGGGTCTGAGGCGTTCCTACATTTTTATGTGCGCTTCAATCATTTGCCATTATTATTTCAGAACTGTAATTAAAGAATAAATATTATAGAATTTATTAAAAAAGTGTTTATTTAATGTAAAGTACAAGTATTTTTATGTAAAGTACAAGAAACTTTACATAAAAATATTTCGATATTAATATTATCGATCTTCTCTTCATCTTGCTGAATTCTGTCTACATACATTTATAATCATTTCAGTTTCAATAATTTAGTTTGATAGTTCCATTTTTGATAATTTTATTTACATGTAAAATATACGGAAAAATATCAGCTGTTATATTTAGGTAAAAAATGTTTTATTGCAATATATATTTAAATATACATTAAAGCGCAATCGAGGGGAAAAAAAAGCGACACACGAAGTGACTTTGTTGCTAATCGATGCAGAAAAATGTAATAGGTATCATTCGACGTGGAATTGTGAGTAATTTTAGGAAATGAAATTTAGATTTTGGGTCGTATGCATATTAACACGCACACAAACTTCGATATTTTTTATGTAGTAATGCCCTATTTTGATTTTATATTTGAATTCCTGGGGTTGCGGAAATGCGAAAAAGTATATTAGATATAAATTCACTTATTTTTTTAACAAGTTAGAAGCATTCAAAATGTGAAGATGCTCATGTTAAATTCACGTCGCAAACTTTTATTAATATCTTCTCAAAAAAAAAAAAAAAAAAAAAAAAAAACTTGATATATATATATATATATGAGAATTCTTGCAAACGAGAACTCCTGTTTTCTAATTAAACCAAACCCTGCCTTTCAGCGTTTTTGTAAAACGACACAATATAGAAGAATAAAAGAAAAATTGACTTTACAATTTCCTGTTAAAACCCTCAATTTACGTATGCAAAAATATACATGAACAGCATTTACCTTATCGATTACTGGTGATAAATTTTGAATCTATTACACAAATACTAGAACGAAAAATTAACTAAATAATCAGGGTAAATGTTTGAAATAGAAAAATATGTAAACGTAAAAATTGTCAAAAAAGAAAAGAAAAAAGAAGTATTTTGGCAACCACTGGAATGCAAGGTAGACTTGTTAAATTGTCAACGACTACCGTCATAGTTAAATGGTTAATCATTTAGTTCATATATTGGTATTTTTTTTTTTGGGGGGGGGGGGAGGTGGGGCATTTTTATTATAAAGGATAGTTTAGTCTTAAAAAAATCTTTTATAAACATATTTTAATTAAGAAACAATTTTTTCATAGAAATAATATAACAAATTCTACAATTTTGAAAGAGTTAAACTAACCAAAAGCTGTTAAGTAAGATTAGTGTTTTTAATGCGTACTTCATGATACCTTACAATAATTTACCTGCAAAGATGCTGGGCATATTCAGATTGCGTTACGCGTCGTTGTTGCATTGAATTATCTAATTTGCGAAAGACGTTTTTAGTCACCATCATACAACACCATTTATTAATATCAATTTTATTAAACTTATATATATATATATATAGATAGATAGATATATTATTACAGTTTTCACATTATGCCACGTCTACAACATAAAATAATTTTGTTAACGCGAAAAAAAAAAAAAAAAATTATTGGAGATTAGTATTATCATGGTAGACATTTTTTTAACTGAAAAATATCGCAGATTTTCCAAACCAATCTTAAGCGTAATATATTTAAATATATCTATAATATATTGTATTCATATATGTATTTACACTTTACAATATTTTCCAATGAAGCATTTAAGTATATGGCTAAAAATTCGAAATCAGGGATAACCAAGGTGCTATCAATATAATAGCACTTGAGAACTGGGAACTGGGAACTGGTGCCGTTGTTGATGGCCTTCCTAGTATTCTTGCACTTTAGGGCCTGCTGTACTTTGGTGTTTAGCCCAGTAGTTTTTTGTATGAGCTCAGTGATTACGTTTAGCAGCAGAAAAAATTCTGCGTCTACAGTAAAAAAAAAACTGTACTTTTTCAGATCTTCGGATACTGTGATGGAATCACCTGTGACAAAAGCCACGCAACTCTTCGGCCTAAGGATGGAGCTTACGTGGTGTAAGTCCTGAAAAATCACAATCAGTGCAATGTAGAGAGGGGAAAAACAGAGAAGGAACACTAAAACATCAATACGTAATCCTGGAATTCATAAAAATAGGAAGCAGAAAAAACCTAAAATAAGGAAGGTTAAGGATAGCATCACAAAATTTAATAGAGAGTTTAAGGATAGTAAACGATTTTCTTTATACCTTAAAATTGTACTTCTACTATCATTAAATTTTATAAACTTTTTTTTTTCTCTGAAAATGTTTCCGGTGTAAAACAATAAAATTTCGTTCTGATTCTTGTATGATCTAAATATTATTTTTCGAGATTTACAGATAAGCCCCTTACACATTTTTTTTTAAATAAATACATGAAAACTAGAGATAACGTATTCAAACTGTATACATTTCTGTACTGCGGAAATTCAAATATGTAGTGAAAATTGAGCATTGCTGTTTAGAATTTTCTGCATCAATCAATAACGAAATAACAGAAAGTGTGTACTTTTTATTTTTTTCCGGACTGTACTTACATACATTTAGGGGAAAAAGAACAAACACTTCACATGTCCTTCACAGATATTCAAGATTTACTGCTCTAGCACTAGTCATTACGCATGTTTCTAATTATGACAAAGTATAATAAATTATGCTCGGCAATTACGCATTTTATTAATTACATTCAACAACGAAACAGTATTTAAAAAAAATGTATGACACTTTTGATTAAAAGAATACATAAATTTACCAGCTTTATGAATGTTTAATAACTGGAAATATGTCAGATTCACGAAGATTAATTTTACTTGTAAATTATTAAACTAAGTAGTTAATGAAAAATCTAAGACATTTTATCAGCAATAAATTTATGTCAGCAGTCTTATATTTTATTGTGAAGTGAAGAAAATTCATGCTTCTATAAGGTAAATGTAATTTAACCATATATATATATATATATATATATATATGTAAGCGAGATTTTTTTCTATAATTCTTAATTGTATAGTTTTACAAAATATAGCAAAAAAACATTACAATTTGTTACTCAAACAGATATTTTAACAATGTCTTCAAAATTATTCTTCAGAAACATTGAATAAATACTGTACAATTGAAGTATGAATTTCCGAAATAATGTTTTAAACAATATTCAAGCTTTTCATAACGAGTATGCTATTTTCGAATTATTCAAACAATATATTTGAAAAAAGCTACAAAGGAAAAGGTATGTTTTAATCAGTTATAATACATTAAAAGAGCCTAGGGGTACTCATCTCTTTCTACGTTTCTAGATTTTGGTTGCACATACTACATCTCTGATATATTGAGACTATGCCTTGAGATTTTTTTAATATCATAGTTAAGTATTTAATACAAAAGTTTCAATTTTATTTTTAAAAATACCAGTTCAATAAATAAATTTACTCGATACTTTATTTTTCTGTTCTATTGAAAAATACTGACACTGTGGATTGAAACCAGACGCACGCTTGAGTGTACAAAAAAAAAAATTAAATTAATGTTCATAATTTTTTAATAAATTAATATTCGTAATCTGCATGATTTTTGCATTAAATTAAACTTAGTAATCTGGGCAATAATTTTAATTAAAATTATTGTACTTGTTTATTTGTATAAATAGTCATTAGATGTTAATTGTACAAAAAAAAAAAAAAAATCATGATTTTTCCTACACGTACATTTTCTTTTTCAATTTCAACAGAACAGGTCTTTCTAATTTATTTTCAGAAACTTTTGATCGATTAGATAGGACAAGCCTTTTTATACCGTGCACTGTGGATATTTTGGCACAACAGTGGGAAAAAATAGTTACTGTTTTCGGCAGTCGATTAAGGTACTAAAAAATATTTTTTTTTTTTTCTTTTTATAGAAGGGATTTTTATTAAAATAGATTTTATGATTTTGGAAATTTATATATTGTTGTAAAGGACTCCATAGTATAATGTAAACACTGTATAACAAAACAGGAGTTTTAAACCTTTAATCTTTTAACTATGCAATTTGTACTAGAAAAAAAAAAAAATTAAAGAAGTGTGAAAATAGTATTAGAAAATATGTGATAAAATAATATAACATTAAGATTTTTCTTTGTTTGTTTGGATAAAAAATAGTTTAACATTTATAGAACATAATGAAAAACGGATGTTTCCATTTCTACTTTGGCTCAAACATACATTGCGCGAAAGAAGCTCCCCCGTCAGCTGCAAACTTCGTCCTTGACCATACTTGCCAGCATCCTAATTAATATTCCGTAGTGTTGGTATTCCAACCTTTTTTTTTTTCACACCAGTAAATATTTAGAGTAATATTCTCCAAATGCAATTACGATTAAATAAGAAGAAAAATACTCTAAAAAGATACTGTTGTCAAGGCGGAGCTTACAATACTACGGAATATTAATTAGTATGTTGGCAAGTATGTCCTTGACCAACGAATCAATAGTAATGTTAAATAACTTTATTTTTTTGTGCAAATAATTTTTATGCTTGTTTATCAGTAATACTAACCTTTTTTATGAAGATGTAGAAGACTTTGTTGGCAAATGCACGACTCTTAATCAAATAAATTTATATTCAATTAGGCAAGTGTGTGTGCTTCTTAATTATGAGGATAACCACGTCAATGGTCTAATATTTAAAATATCAACTAAACAAGAGCCAGGTCCAACACTTGATAGTATGACTAAGGCCACAACATGACTGACATGGACCGATTAAAAAAGACAATGAAGTGTGATTGAGCCAATGTGAAAAAAAAAAATAATAATAATAATAATAAAACAAAAACTCTCAGTTTGATTAATAACAGAGATCAGTATTTGTTATTGAAATACCTAAGAATTACGACATACAGAAATACTTAAATATATATTGTAATTATTCTTTAGTAAGTGAAATTTTTGATAAAATTATATTAAATTTCTAAACGTACATTTATCACGAAGTTATAGCCAATTTTCAGTTACTTGTTTTATTTCAATTGTTTGATTAACGGAACTAGATATGAGAGGATATATTGACCCAATTTAGGAAGCATAATATAATTTCAGTGAAAAATAATGACTGGGACAGATTAGCCCCAAATAGGGATTACTTTGATCTGATACATCAAAAGACTCTCGTTTTTGATATAGGCCGTTAAACTTTTATTTAAATTCATTAAAAATTCACTAAAAGATATTTCAATGAAGATAAATGTAGAATTCCCATTAAATTTTTAAAAGACGCAAATGCCTAATTTCTGTTTTAGTAACGAACTTATGCATATTTTTTCACATAATGAAGGATATGCTATTATTGTGCACTAAAAAATAATCTGGTGTGTCACCCACACGACTTTATCTTACCCTGAAATTTAATACTATAAATACAGGTTGCAGATTAAAAGGTAAGATAACGAGTATTGTTACGTAAACCTGCGTTAAACAATTCATATTAGGCTTCTGAAGAGTTTTATATGATAATTAGTTCTGTGTGAGGGGGGCTACCGCCTCCCTCAACCCCTCGTTTCATTAATGCACCTACATTTATATAGAATTAAATTCGGTTATTAAAAAATAATTTATTAATATTATTATTTAAAAAAATTATCTTTTATGATAATGCAGACGATTTCCATATTAGAGAAGTAGAAAACACCAAATATCCAAAGCCGATTTTTTTTTCTTTTTTTTTTTTTTTTTTTTTCGTTAAAAGTAAAAAAAAATCTATAACTTTGTTTTAAATTATCGCAGATCGATGGTTCAACAATTCGTTTTAAGGGTATTGGCGAGCTCTTTTGAACGATACCCATCATGAAAATTTACTCCCCTCGAGGGGGGACTTCCCTCCCAGGGGGGGAGGCGAGGCTCCTACGTACACAAAAATTTTTCCCCGGTTAACTAACTCTATTACAAAAAATATATATTCGTTTCATTTGGTTTAGTGCAGTCTATAGACGTTAAACTCTACTTACCTGCAATTCCCCCCATAGACGTAATGTATTAGAATTATCTTGATTGTCCCTGTACACGAACCATTTGTTTGATCTTAACGAAAAGCTTACTCTAGCATCCCTATATGATACACATTTAGAATACCAAGTTTGAACATTCTGCCATAATTTGTTTTTGAGATATGCTGATAACAGACAGACACACACACACACAGACATACAGACATACACACAGACCATTTGCTAAAAACATGATTTTCGTATTCAGGGCACCCCAAAACGTGTAAATATAACAAAATCTCGCGTTCGAAAATTTGACCCCAAAACAATACTTTCTCTACCTTATGGGTCAGAGAAAGTGAAAATGTTGCGAGTTTTTTTTTCTTTTCTTTTTTTAGAAGTTAGAAGGTTTTTAATTGAAATTGACTTGGTCATCGTGTCTTCGTGTCACGCTAGTAAACAAGGCGTCTGCATTTTAAAGTAAATATAAGCTGAATCGTTTGTCGTTCTGTGGCTCAGTTGGTAAGAGCGTCCCGTTAGTAGCGCGATGGTCGTGAGTTTGTTCCCCGGAAGGTCCAGCGTGTTAATTTTTGCAGATAATTAGTAGAAAAGGTGTCAACTGATACAAGAAAATTTTTCGTTGCTTACATTAAGAATTTTTTGAGAAGTTTTTTTTACAAAGCATTTTTTTTTTTTTTTTTTTCTTTTTTAGATATTGGAAAATACAAAACATTTTAGATATTAAAAAAGCACAAAGTAAAATGTTTTAAATAAAAAATATATAAAAATGTATTTTTAGAAGCTTTATTATATGTATATATTACTATTATATGAAACTGAATTTTTCATCGCATTTTTGTTACGCTAAGAAACCAAGACGCTTCCATTATATATATATATATATTTAAAAAAAAAAAAAAAAAAAAAAAAAAAAAAGTAAGCAACTTATTGTAACTGTTAATGGATCAGCTGGTTGCAGCGTCATGTTGATAACTCGAGAGTCGTGTGTTCGATCCTCGCCGGGCCGTGGTGTTATTTTTTTGCAAATAATTAATAGAAAAAGTGTCACTTGATAAAAGAAAATATTTCGTTGTGTACACAGTATCCTAATAATTTTTCAAGAGTTTTTTAAACGGCTTTTCATCCAGTTACAAAACGCACAAAATAAAAATGTAAGGAAAAATAAATAAATAAATAAATTTTTTAGAAACTTTTTATTGAAATTGGAATTTCTCATCGTGTATTCGTGACACACCAAAAAACAAGGTGCCACCCCTTTAAGGTAAATATAAGCAACGCATTGCATTCCTCGTTAGCTCCGTTGGTTAGAGCATCATGTTGATAACGTTTAGTTATCAGTTCGATCCTCGAAAGGCCGATGTGGTAATTTTTTGGGATATTTAATAGAAAAAGTGTTAATTAGTAAAAGAAAGTATTAAAAAAAAAATCTTCATTTTTCAGGTAAGATATTTTCATCCATTTTAACTGATTTTTATTACATGAATTTGAATTTGTCATCGCGTTTTCTGTCAGTGCTAAAAAGTAAAGTTTTTCGCATCTGCTAAAAAGTAATACACTTCCACTTAAAAAGAAAAAAAAATGTAAGCAATTCATTGTATCTCTATCTCTTAATGGCTCAGTTGGTTAGAGCATCATGTCAATTTTTCAAATAATTAATAGAAAAGGTGTCAGTTGATAAAAGAAAATATTTCGTTGCGTACACGGTATCCGAATAATTTTTGAAGAGTTTTTAAAATAGCTTTTTATCTGTTACTAAAAATCACAAAATAAAAATTTAAATAAAAATAAATAAATAAATAATTTTTTTAGAAGCTTTTTATTGAAATTGGATTTCACTATCGCGTCTTCATGTCACGCTAATAAATAAGGCACCTCAACTTTAAAGTAAATGACACAAGTTCTTATAGTCGCTTGTTGGCGCAGTTGGTTAGAGCGTCAAGTTGTTAATGCGATGGTGCTGAGTTCCATCCCGAACGATCGATGTGTTAAATTTTGCAGATAATTAATAGAAAATATGTCAATTGATAAAAGGAAAATTTTCATTGTCTAGACAGTATTCTAAGAATTTTTGAAGAGTTTTTTTGATGAAACTTTTTTTTAGATACTAAAAGGCTCAAAATAAAAAGTTAAATATATATATATATATATATATTATTCCTTTAGAAGCATTTTATTGAAATTGGATTTGGCTCTACCACCTTAATGTAAATTTAAACAGCCTTTTTCGTCGCTCGTTAGCGCATTTGATTAGAGCGTCATGGTGATAACGCGATGCTTGTGCGTTCGATCTTTGCAAGCCGATGTGTTAATTTTTTGCCGATAATTAATAGAAAAGATATTAATTGATAAAAGAAAATCTTTCATTGTCTACACAGTGTCCTAAAGAATTTTGATAGTTTTTTAAAGAAGCTTTTTCTTGAATTACTAAACGCGCAAAATAAAAATTTCAGTAAAAATAAAAATAAAAATAAATAAATAAAAATAACACTGAAAGATTTTTATTATTGTGGAGCCCTAAAAAGCCTAAAATAAAAATTTCAACAACAAGAAAAATTTAAAGAAAAATATAGATATTTCACTTTTGCAAAACATGAAAAATTTTAAATATTCCAAATATTTTAAAATACATTCGAGAACAATATTCCTTTTGTATAAGTATTTTTTAGATTTTTCTAGAATATTCTATGAGTTTTCTTGACAGTTCTTAGACTTTTGGTTAGAGCGTCATGCTGATAGCGCGATGGTCCCGGATTCGGTCCTCGAAATACGATATAGTACTTTTTTTACAGATAAAGAATCGAAAAAAAAAATCCAATTGATAAAAGAAAATCTTCCGTTGTCTACAAAATATCCCAAGAAATTTTAATTAGTTTTTTTAAGAAGCTTTTTCTTTTTCGGTAACTAAAAATCATAAAATAAAAGTTAAGTAAAAAATCATTTTTTAAAGTTAGAAGCTTTTTATTCTGAAGCCCTAAAAAGCATAAAATAAAATTTATTCTTGCGAGAATAAATATTATTTTATGCTTTTTAGAGCTTCAGAATAAAAAGCTTCTAACTTTAAAAAATGATTTTTTACTTAACTTTTATTCTTTATTGCAATTAATAGCGTTTAGTTACAAATTTATCTACTTATCGATTTCATCTTCATTTGAATCTATTCAGACTGATATCTAGATTTTCAAACCACAAATTTCTTGAAAATGCATTTTTATAAAAAAAAACCTTTATGAACGGTTATGTGTCTTTTAACCATTTTTACTTTCTCTTACCCAAAAGGTAGAGAAAGTATTGTTTTTGGGTCAAATTTTCGAAAGCGAGATTTTGTTACATTTACATGTTCTGAGGTAACCTGAATACGAAAATCATGTTTACAGCAAATGGTCTCTGTATGTGTCTGTGTGTGTGTCCGTGTGTCTGTGTGTGTGTCTGTGTATGTGTCTGTGTGTGTGTCTGTGTATGTGTCTGTGTATGTGTCTGTGTGTGTGTCTGTGTATGTGTCTGTCTGTTATCAGCATATCTCAAAAACAAATTATGGCAGAAAGTTCAAACTTGGTATTCTAAATGTGTATCATATAGGATGCTACAGTAAGCTTTTCGTTAAGATCAAGCTAATGGTTCGTGTACAGGGACAATCAAGAGAATTCTAATACATTAAGTCTATGGGAGAAATTGCAGGTAAGTAGAGTTTAACGTCTATAGACAGCACTAAACCAAATGAAACGAATATATATATTTTGTAATAGAGATAGTCAACTGGGAAAAAAATTTTTGTATGTAGGAGCCTCGCCTCCTCCCCCCCCCCTGGGGGGGAAGTCTCCCGTCGAGGGGAGTAAATTTTCATGATGGGTATCTTTCAAAAGAGCTCGCCAATACCTTTAAAACGAATGGTTGAACCATCGATCTGCGATAATTTAAAACAAAGTTATCGATTTTTTTTTTTTTTTACTTTTTTCAAAAAAAAAAAAAAAAAAAAAAAAAAAACTTAGAAAAAAATCGTTTTTTTTTTTTTTTTTTTTTTTTTTTTTTTTTTTAATATATATATAATGAGAATAAAATGGACCTTTTTTGGATATTTGGTGATATACTACTTCTCTAATATGGAAATCGTCTGCATTATCATAAAAGATAATTATTTTAAATAATAATTTTAATAAATTATTTTTTAAAAACAGAATTATTTTTTAATAACCGAATTAAATTCCATATAATTGTAGGTGCATTAATGGAACGGGGTGTTGAGGGGGGCGGTAGCCCCCCCCTCACACAGAACTAATTATCGTATAAAACTCTCTCGAAGCCTAATTTGAATAACATAGGTTTACATAACATAGGTTTACATAACATCGTTATCTTACCTCTTAATATCCAACCTGTATTTATAGTATTAAATTTCAGGGTAAGAGAATGTCGTGTGAGTGACACACCAGATTATTGAAATTAATTTAGCCCTTTTCAAAAGAAAATGTGCAATGAACGTTAAAGTTTTTAGCATTAAGCATTTTTTTTTTTTTGTTGTTGTTGTTTTTTGTTTTTTGCCCTATGTCAAATAAAAATATTAAAATTGAGTACAATTTAAATAAATAAAATATCAATTAAAGCAAAATGTTTGCAATTTCTTTACAAACGTCCGAAACATTTTCTAATTTAATTATTTACAAAATCCTTATTCTATGATTTTTTTTTTTTTTTTTTTTTTTTTTTTTTTACTATAACTTGTTTTTTGTTAAAAATACGGTACATGTGTTTTAGGCACATATACATAAAACAATAAAAAGATTAAAATTCACCACTCTTATTGCTACTTGTATGCAATTTGAATTGAGATTAAACATTACTTAAATCTATTTAAAAATGAAGAATCAATCAGACAGAAAAAGGAAAAAAATGAGATAAAGTCGAAAACTTTCGTAATTTATTTTTAAAATTTTATATTATCAGATGAATAATTAAATTTACATTTCACACATGTCCGAAGTGTGTATGAATAATGGAGTAACTTCCTGAAACCATGCATTAATAATGCTAATAAGTGATGCATTACTATATAAAGTTAGGAAATCAGCAGACTGTGTTTGATTGCATCAAGTATGAGTTAAATTTGTGAGATTCTCATTCAGTATACGGTAGTAATGTTTCAGCTGGTGTTGATGAATTTAATGATTTAGTATGTGCTTTAATTAATTTCATTCTACTAAGTTC
The DNA here is from genome assembly GCA_963930645.1 of Salticus scenicus. Taxonomy (NCBI): domain Eukaryota; kingdom Metazoa; phylum Arthropoda; class Arachnida; order Araneae; family Salticidae; genus Salticus; species Salticus scenicus. Next base: position 37,060,569 of record OZ005655.1, on the reverse strand, counting down.
AACGACTTATATTAGAATTTAAGAGAGCAGCAATAAAAGCATATCATATTACATAGCATGATATTAAATAAATGTAGAATTTATTGTGTAAGTGAAGTAACTGTTAACTATTTGTAACTGTTTCATTTCAGATAAATATTTAATGGATTCATAAATGAGAGTAGTAATTAAATTAGTATAAAATGAAAATATTTTGTAAGAGTCTGAGTTTCAAAATTTAATAATTTGTGCATCAACATTTAGCATTTTCCAATATATATATATATATATATATATATATATATATATATATATATACTATAAAAAAAAAAACCTAATTAGGTCTTTTTATATTAAATAATGATTTAGTTAATATATTCTTTATTAATAATTCCAATCTGTTCTTTTAAATCGAAATTACCATTTCCGCTTTCTTAAAAACTAAACCGTTAGCAAAATTAATCTTTTATTATTATTATTATTATTATTATTATTATTATTATTATTATTATTGTTGTTGTTTTAACGTATTTCTTTCAAATTGCTTCTTTTTTCTCAAGACAGAAATATTCCCTACAGACATTGGGCAAACCCTGTGTCAAAATTAAAGACCATTTAAATAAACGAAAATTACATTGCTACGCTTTCTTAATCACGTGACATGTCGTCACGTAAGGGAAAAATCCCGTACTTTCTTTTGAATTTCCCTAATATAAAAATGCATACATCCCAAGATGAAGAGCCTCTTTTTCTGGGATCCAGACATAATATCGCGGGACAAAATAACGCCGGACAAAATATCGCGTAAAAAAAAATAGTATGATCTACTTGAAAATTTGATTTTGTGTCACGTGTGATCTCTGGTGGGGGCCACAGGGCCTTATAAATATTAATTAATTAATTAAAATAAATAAATAAATAATTAAATAAATCATAGAGTTGAATTTCATTATTTTATCTATGTTTATTTTTAAGTTAATCTATCTTTTGCTTTTCACTAGTCAAAATACATTTTAAAAATCGTGTACATCACTTCTTGCATTAAAGCTGAACACTGTTCACAAACTTGAATTAAGAATTTTAAAATTAATGAGCACGATTGAATTTATTATGACTAATTTTGACAAAAGTTAATAAATATAGTTTTTAAACTATTTTAAGTAAAATTTATAGAATTTTTTGTTGTAGATTTGTCAGAATGTCAGTGCTCTGACCTAGGTATGTGTTTCATGAAATTTTATACAACATTACTAATAAATTCCAACTCATTATTGCTTTGTATTCATTTACGTTGGCGATATTTTGTCCTCGCGATATTTTGTCCCGCGAGATTTTGTCCCCAACCCTTTTTTTCTATAGCCGTTGCTAAGTAAACTACATGCTATTCTGTTAACAAAGTTAACGATGTTACATTTAAAATATTGTACTGTCCTCTAATACGCTTGAAAACCCTGCAATATTATTAAAATAAATACGACCAGTTAAATTGCGTCTCTTAATTATTGAGTCTATTTTGATATGGACCATGACTGTTTTATAACAAAGGGGCGGTCAAGTAAGCCCTTACAAGTCCGTAGGACAGTAAAAAGAGGCCAGTATTTATAAAATTTAAAACCTTTTTAAACAGTAGGGGCTTAAGCAGAGACCCTGTGATTGAATGTTGCTTTTAACGACAGGGAATCTAGCTGAACTCCTTGTGTGTCTTCGCTTATCTAGAAATATTCTGTTAGTAACATTAAAAATGCTTAAAAATAGTACAATTTTTTTTTTCGAACTTTTGTCGGGAGGAAAGACCACATTGATACAGTCAAAATCGTTTGTTTATCAACGAGTAATTTTCTTGTTTTGATAAACACTGTAACATCGTTATAGAAGTTGTTCCAGTTGCGAGAAGGATGTCAAGTGCCAGACCATGCTCCCTGACAATGGTCGCGAGAGTGTGACATTTCTGCTTCCTAAGAGTGTCAAGGCAGCTCTCGATGTCTTCTCGTGAGTGTCTTGTTGGATTCTACAAAAAAATCATCTTCTGTAGACGTGTGATAGCACACCAAGTTTCATCACGTACATCATAATTCGATGGTGATTTGTATGTGTTTAAAGATGTGAAGTATCAACAGCGCATTTTTACAAAAATCTTTTCAACACTATTAACATAGTCAGTGCTTTCTTTTTAGGCTGTCTTGCTATCAACCTTAGATATATTTTCTTATTTTTTTCTTTTTCCCATTTAGTAGCCAATCCTGCACACTGGACATTACGTTTTATAATTTTTTTCTTTTTTTCCTTTATATATATATATATTAAAACTGTCTCAAAAATTCTATAAAACTAATAGAAAGGTAGTTATATTTTCTCTCAATAAGATCTTCAGAATTTTCTTTAGTATGCTCTCTTAAAATATGTGACCGAATTTGCTTACTCGAAAACGAACGAAATATTTTTAGCCATAATTTGAGAGGAATTTCTAGGAAAAATCAAATGTGAGTAAAATCAGTCTTTTCTGATCAAAAATCTTTTCAGTCAAATTGATCTTTAAACCCTCAGCTCTTTTCTGAACGAATTTCGACCACTTTTCATTTGGTTCAACAAAATTGCGTAATGATGGTGCCATCTATCGATCATATTTTAAATGCCACATGAAAAATACTTTTTTTACATATATATAATTAAATTATTTATAGATTGTTTTAAAAATATGTTGAGGACTTTAGGTAATTAGAAAAGTAAACTATCAAAGATATATATATATATAAATATAACAAATGTTTTATACACAACTGACAAAAATAGTAGAGTTATCAATTAGTTAGTCATAAAAAACTAAAAATGATCAGTAAATGTCTTTTTAAAAACTGTTCCTGAAACAAATATATGAAGTATAAAGAAAAAAAAAATGTACTTGCATAATGTAGAAAATTTTTCATGTCTAAACATATTTTTATTATAGTCATTGAAACTAATTTATTAAAATGGATGTAAATGATTCAAAATATGTGTTACAATGTTTTAATTATACTTAAACTCAATATCGGGAATAATATATATAAACAAACTAGTAAATACTGTTTTTTTCAACTCATATTTATTTAAAAAATTCTGGAACATTGCGTAGAAGAATTTATTTTTTTAAACGAACTAAATTATGCAGAATTAATTTGCAAGCTTCTAAAATGTCTGCTTGTGATAGAGTTTCTGCTTTCAAGAATTCTTCCTCAATTTTAAATCAATAGTGCTATTTTAAGGAAGTTTATTGGGTTTCCCATAGCTTTATGCTATGCATGAAACAAGTAAAAATTGATAAATAATATTTTCTCCCTTTGAGAATGATTGATAACTGATATACGACAGTTTTTTTTTTTTTTTTTTTTTTATGAAATCACAGCGTAGTAGCAGCACGTTCGTCTGCCACCAAAGGAGACTCGCGTTCGATTCCGGCGGAGGGAATCTGATATTTTTTCCAACATTTCACAGGTTCACTCAAATTTGGCCCGATTTCTCTCAAAAAGAACTTGTTTCAGTTGGCTCAAATCTGAGCCAATGATTTGAGAGGATTTCTCTCTACGTAAGAAGTTGCCTTTATACATGTCGATTGAGTGAAAAATGGCTCAATTTGAGAGAATTTTCCGTTTCAATTTTTAGAGAGTGTACTCAAATATTTTTTTTTATAATTTAACATTTTTTTTTTTTTTTTTTTTTTTTTTTTTTTTTAAACCTATAGTATGTTTTTTAGAATGTACTAAATTAAACAATAATTTTTTTTAATGTATGAAATTTCTGGAGAAAAATATAAAAGGAAAAAAAAAAATATATGCCATTTCTACGTTGAATAAACATTTTTTTTTCTTCTCTCTTTTTTAATGGCTGATATATATATATTTAAATATGTGCACACAGCGTATTACACTGAAATTAACCACTGGGCTAAAGGTTTCGTCAAAGGTTTCTCCTTTGATTTGTTTAAAACCATGAGCTACCAATCTAGCTTTATAGCGGATAATTTCACATTCTTCGTTTTTCTTTAGTGTGTAAACCCATCGACAACCTAATGGTTGGACGTTTTCAGGAAGTTTAGTAAGATACCATACCCCTCTTTCCATCATACTGTTAATTTCTTCCCCCATCGCTTCTAACCAGAGTTCACGTTGTTCTGTCTTTAAGGCTTGTTTGTATGTATGCGGAATTGCTATGTCTAGTCAGGATGATTGTGAAAAAGATGTTGAGCTCCCCCCTTGACCAGTAACAGTACCTTTAAAATTATCAGATCCCTTAAAACTAAAAATGTGAGATACAAAAAGAATTTTATTTTCTCGAAAATATTTCTCTACATCTGTAAGTGATCTTAACCTTTCGGAATTTCCCGAATCGTAATAATAAATGTCGGTGCGTGAGCCGTCTGACCTAGGGACAGGTTTACGTACCCACGTAACTTCTCTGAACGGTGCAAGCTCACTAACCTGATCAGTTTCTTCTTCCTCATTTTACGAGGTTAAAAGATGTTGCGAATTACTCAATGAGATACTGTCCGGATTTTTAGCATCAGGTATGTGGCCCGTCACAGCTCCACTCACTTTCTGCTCAGAAATTTCAGGTTTAAGAAAAGTCACATTAATGGTTTCAATAACCTTACGAGTTTCGGGCAGCCAGATCCTGTACCCTTTGGTACGGAAAGCATATCCGATGAGAATACCCTTAGTAGCCTTTGCATCAAGTTTAGACTGATGCAAGTTTAGACGCTGCTGCCTCGGGATTCCCACATAAACTTCCGATCCAAAAGCTCTAAGATGGCGAACAGAGGGTACTGAGCCACAATAAAGTTCAAATGGGGTTATGCTCATGTGCTTATGACACACTCTATTCCAAGTACACGTAAAATGTAACAAAGCATCTGGCCAAAAATAATTGGGTAAACCACTATCATGTAATAAAGATCTCATGGCGTCTGCGGCAGTTTGGTTAAACCTTTCGGCAACCCCGTTTCGTTCAGGAGTATAAATGTTTGTTCTTTCATGTTTAATTCCATGTTCCTGATAAAAATTAGCGAAATTGGAATTTACAAACTCTTTGCCGTTAGTACGAACTGCCTTTAATTTACGTTCAAGAAAATTTTCAGCTTTAGTTATATGTTGCTTAAACGTATTGAAGACCTGAGACTTATCATTAATTGGATAAACAGTTACTTTTCTAGAAAAATCATCTATGATAGAGAGATAATAGGGTTCACCCCTCCTGCCTTTATCTTTATTAGGTCCCCAAACATCCATGTAAATAAGATCTAATGGCCCTTTTGACCAATGATTTCTATCATGTTTAAAAGTTACCCTCCTAAACTTATTGAGCTGACATGTTTCACAGCAAAATTATTTTTCCCTAAGCTTGGGAAGACCTTTAACATAGTTTCGCTGACTAGTCCTTTCTATTGTGTGTGGACATATGTGTGCTAGCCGCCTATGCCAACTATACATTTCATTTTTCTCAACATTAGAAGCTTGAAATTTAACGATTTTAGGAGGAGAATTCAAAACTCTAGGAAACACGCAATAAATTCCATTAATAAGATTGGCATTGAATAAAAATTGCTTACTTTTGGATAGTTTCACCTTACCTTTACCACCAATAAAGAATATCCCTTCTTCATCTAGGCAAGGACCGGATAACAGGTTATTCCTTAATTTAGAAGAATGTAATACATTTTCAAAAGTTAGGATCTTCTGTCCAAACTTCAGCTTAACCTTCCCTCTTCCTTCGATCGGAAAGGAAATTCCATCTACAGCTACAGAAAGAGTTTCATTTTCGAGAGGATGATACTCCAGGAATGCACTTCTATCACGGCAGAAATTGTATGTTGCTGCTGTGTCAAAAGCCCAAACATCTTCGACAGCACTGATTTCACTGATAAATGCTTCACACAGGGAAGCATTACCTTTTCTGCTACTTGTAGAAATATTGCATTTGACTGAAGACCTGCCTCTATTCCGTTTAACCCTCGTTGAAGATTTTCTACTCTGCTCAACTTTCCGACCAGGAGAACTTTCACGTGACGATGAACTTTCAGAAGTATGATACCCTCTAGGTTTATTTTGGTAATATTGAGGAGTCTGTGTTTTAACTTGGCACTGATTCTTAAAATGACCGCGTTTTCCACATTTAAAACAAACTACTTTTCTATAAATAGACAATAAGACTTATTGTCTATTTATCATTTGTACACCAGTTTTGCATTTAGTTTTGGTGAAACTACTTTTCTGTTTTTACGCTTTGTAAAATGCACTTCAGCATTTCTTTGATCTGCTTCCCGTAATTTAAGTCTGCTTTCTTCTGATATGAGCTCTACAATAATGTTTTTCAGGATAAATGTATCATCAGGCCACCTCAAGATACCTTGTGCAATTTGATCATATTCTAGTGGTAAGTATCTCAAAATTTGAAAAGATGCATAAATCTCTGGAATTTCTTTATTGATAGCTCGCAACTGTTCCAAAGTTCTCTTGAATCGGGATGCAAAAAGGTCAATACCTTCATTCGGCAGGATTTTGGTTGAGCACAATTCGCTAAACAGAGACATGTGATAGCTTCTATTATCTGGTCTGAAATGTATTTTTAACTCTTTTCATGCTTTGGCAGCTGAACCACACGATTCTATAATTTTTCTATAATCTGGCTTAATATTTAAATAGATACATGCAACGGCACTTCTTTCTCTGGTGTCATAATCCTTAACATCTCTAGCTGTAATGCCAGCTTCTTTATTTATTTCAGGTTTAACTTCTTTACCTTGAACTATTTCCCAGCACCCTTTATCAATTAAAACGTATTTGATATCCGAAGTCCAATTATTATAATTTGTACTGTTAAGTTTATCTATATTGTAAGTTGCAGCTGCCATACTTTATCAAATATTCAGAAAACTATATAATAAACGTTTAAATATCACCATAAATATATTTCCATAATGCCCCCCCCCCCCCTTCTCAAAATATCTTCATGCCAGGATTTGGGGCCAGAAAAAAATTGCAAGATTCAAAAAATGTTTATATACAATCTCAATACAATTTTAAAGAAATATTCAACAAATTTTATAACTTCATACTAATCTTCCAAAAACACGGCAATTTTTTTCAAAACAATATCTTCCGCAAATTGAATCATATATATATACATATCTTATTTTTTTTTCTTCAAATTCTTCTTTGATTAGCTTCCGGAATTCATATTATATTCAAAACAAATAGGTTCCCAAATTTACAAGTGCAAAAATTAATTCTTGCAAAGTTAGAGACAGAAACTGCTTCATAAAAATACTTCAATAAAAATTAAACGTTCATGGCTGAAAATGTTATGGCTAAATAGCCCATAACCTAATGATAGCCCATAGCAAAGCTATAAGCTTAATTATAATAGAGCATTGTAACAATAGAAGCATTTACTGCTGAAAAATGCCATAACTATTCAATGAACGTAATTATTTGAAGTAGTGTGTATAAAAGAGTCACTGAAGAGTCAAAGTTTTTAAACGAAATTATTTTTATTAAAATCAGTCTTCAAATAAAATTAATGATTTGAAATTAAACAACTAAAATATACTTGAAATGGAATTTAAACCACATAATAATTTACTTTTTCCGGAGCTGGAATAATTGATAAAGTTACATTTACGGAAGATTAAAATAAAACTTAAACATTACCGCCTGGTAATCATTTTAACAAGAATACAATACATTTAAATTCATTATGCTTAGCGACAGCAATACTGCATCGCTAAAACGAGAACTTTCTCGCTATCAGCTACGGAAGAAACATACTGATACTGAGATAAAACAACAGAGAGAGAGTAGCTATTGACACGACGTTAAATACCCACCGGCGGCTTGGCTTGCTGCCAAGAAGAACCGCCTTTCAGCTTACTGTCATAGATATGTCGTATCACTGACGTCACCGACACGCACAGCGTGAAGGTGAAAGAAAGATTGTTGGAAGAAAGTAACAATTAACGTAGCGACTTCAATTTAGATAACTACAAGTAATGTTTTTAATTGTTATAAATTCGTATCACAGACATTAAAAATAAGTAGAATTAAACTTTCATAACTCTAGGTGAGTGTATATAAGTAAGTGATAAGAACAATTACTTTTAATCTTAAGTTTGGGCCTTAGTTGTCAACATTCTTGATTTAGATAAATGCATTTTTCAATTTTAATGTGACATACTCAGAAATGTCAGTCTGTTTATAGTTGTGTAGGTTACAGTGTAGATGTTAAGGGCAATTGACAAACGAGGGTCCTAGTGCTGGATAATGTGAACTCCATGAGCGGGGGGTTGTGAGGTCGAGACTGTAGAAGGTCACCATAGTTTGTTTTAAATTAAGCTGGATCCAGCAAAGTATTCAGTTAGGATGGTTAAATCGCTTCGGTGCCAGTGACTCGGTAAAATTTTGGGTCGGATTAGTTTTGTGTCGACATGGTGCTGCAACGAAGGAATTAAGTTGTGAGATGTAGATGAATGGGAAGCGATTTTAAAAGTTTGGTTGAAATGAAGAGAAGGGAAGTTGGTGGAAAGTGGTATAAGATGGAGATGATTTTCGAAAAAGGGTGGTGTAGTGGAATCTTGTCCGACGTCTGTCTACGACAAAGTTTAAGTCTTAGAGCCTGGAGAAAGTTATATTTCGATAAGGGAAATTGAGTTGTACTTAAGTTAAGTAGTTTAATGAGTATTGTTATGCTTCGGTGCTAGTATTCGTGAATGGAAAATTTGATCAGCCGGAAATCCGCTAAGTAAGGAGTGCACCCGTCTCTATAAATTCTACTGTTCTGGGGTGAGATATTTCAAATTATCTAAATTAGTTATTATACACTTATTTGCTAAAGTATTTATATCGACTGACTGAGCTACATATTCCAGAGAAAACCTCTCATTATTCTGGTTGAATAAACTCTTAGTTTTATTTTATTTATCTGAGTCTTTGTGCTTCTTATACCTAATACTTAAGTTAACTAAGTTAAGGTGGGGTCTGCGTCAACGCAAATCTCACATTGGCGCGCAGTTTCGCTCGATACTCCTCCCCCCCCCCCGTTCGAGTTTACTTCACTGGCTCAAACAATATTAATGATTTTTTTTACCGAGATCGAAGGGTATTTCGAGTTGTCCAAAATTGAGGACACCGATAAATATAATTTATTAAAGTACTCCTTACAAGGAGGTGCCAAAATCTGGTTTGACACTGTTGCCTTTCGAGCTCTAGGTCAAAATCCCACGTATCAGGATTTGAAACTTAAAATTAAAAGTTCATTCTCTTCGATTGCTGATAAAGCCAGACTTCGTCAAGAACTTTATACGACTAAAATGTCATTTTATGATAAACCTACAGCTTTCTTGTTACGTAAAGTAGATATTATAAAGCAGCTAGATTTAGTTTTATCTCTTGCCGCTGCAATGAAAATTGCAACCCCGTTATTGACAATTCCAGTTGAAGATTATCTTGATCTAAAACCTGTCACTTCTTATGACAGCCTCTTTCAAACCTTGTCTAAGTATCAGGAACGTCACCCTTCAAGGGCTGAAAATAACTTTAACCGCCAGCGGGTCAATGGAAATATGCAAAATTCTAGGCGTGAAAATTTCACCCCCTCCCTCAAAATTTCAATCGCTATCAGCATAAGCGTCAATCGCCACAACGAAGGCGTACCCTAACAGCACAGTTAGGCTTAACTTATCCACAGTACATCTTAAGGACGTTTCTGGGATGTCTTTTCATCCAGAAGACATCTTGAAGATATCCTGTGGAGGCGATGTGCTGTCTGGGTAATAACTGAAAATTCTCGGAATAATCGTTCTAATCAAAATCAGTCTCCAAACTTTCCTCGAGCTGATAGAAATAACAGAAACTTTCGTAACTCTCGTAAGATTCAGAGTCGTCAGTTAAACGAGTAATTGGCTCTTGTGAGGAGGGTCAACAGCCACTCAATGACTCAACTACTCCCATTTAGTTTAAAACTTATATATATATATATTTTTTTTTTCGGGGTTTGTAGGTTTTTCGCTTAGGGACATAACTAAGATTTTTTTTTTTTCTCTCACCCAGCTAAAATTTTAAGTGACGGCTGCACTCACGCTTACGATGTCTGAGATTAGTTATACGTAAATTTATTAATGTGTTTAAAATTACTCTGTAAAACCCGTTGGGGATTTTCCTAACTAATTTTTTTTTTTTTTTAGTGGAGGGGGATTGTGAGGTCGAGACTGTAGAAGGTCACCACAGTTTGTTTAAAATTAAGCTGGATCCAGCAAAGTATTCAGTTGGGATGGTTAAATCGCTTCGGTGCCAGTGACTCGGCGAAATTTTGGGTCGGATTAGTTTTGTGTCGACATGGTGCTTCAACGAAGGAATTAAGTTGTGAGATGTAGATGAATGGGAAGCGATTTTAAAAGTTTGGTTGAAATGAAGAGAAGGGAAGTTGGTGGAAAGTTGTATAAGATGGAGATGATTTTCGAAAAAGGGTGGTATAAGAAGTCTTGTCCGACGTCTGTCTACGACAAAGTTTAAGGCTTAGAGCCTGGAGAAAGTTATATTTCGATAAAGGAAATTGAGTTGTACATAAGTTAAGTAATTTAATTAGTATTGATATGCTTCGGTGCTACTATTCGTGAATGGAAAACTGGATCAGCCGGGAATCCGCTAATCTAATTGGAGTCACGGCAGTTGAGTAAGAAGTGCATACGTCTCTATACTTTTTACTGTTCTGGAGTGAGATATTTCAAATTATCTAAATTAGTTATTATACATTTACTTGCTAAAGTATTTATATCGGCTGACTGAGCTACATATTCCAGACAAATCCTCCCATTATTCTGGTTGAATAAACTCTTAGCTTTATTTTATGTACCTGAGTCTTTGTGCTTCTTATACCTGATACTTAAGTTAACTAAGTTAAGATGGGGTCTGCGTCAACGCAAACCTCACAGGGTAGAGCCTTCTTTCCCATATTTACGAAAAACCATTGAAAACTGTGAACGGCTATGCCGACGGAAGCGACTTAGTATGGAACCCGGTACATTTCGTTTACCGGCTTTGAAACAGAACTTTTCTGTGACTGATGGAACTAAATTTGTTTACAACTTGTAAGTCTCGGAATCAAAACATGGTGGTTTTTAGCAGTAAATATATAAATGTGTAAATGTATTTAAACATGAATATAAATACTTTATATTTACTATAATATTTTTCGAGTCAGAAAACCAAAATATTACACTAAATATAATATGTTTAATTTAACAACAAAAAGAATATAGTTAAAAAAGGGATAAAAAAAATATTTTGTTTACAGTAATTCTACGTTAAGGAATTACTGTATTATTCATATATTAAACTCACTTTTATCATTTTACATGCCCCGCTATTTGTGTCAATAAGAGCAAAATGTAAATTTCAATTAATTTTTTTTTCAGCAAAAAAAAAAAAAAAAAAAAAAAAAAAATTTACAAGATTCTTGGCTTTATTGCGTGAAAAATAGCAAAACAACAACAACAACAACAACCTTTCTTTAACATAAAAAGTGCCATAACAACGAATGGCAAAAGGCATGAATCCATTTATTACTTATCTCTCTATACTTTATTTTATACTATATATATGTATATATAAAATAAATAATATATACATATATATATACTAGCTGACCCGACAAACGTTGTTTTGTCATATAAATTATTTCTAGAGAATATTTTGCTAGAAAAAAATAACTAACTTATTGTAAGTGTGTAAGGATGTGGTATATAAGTGGAAGATGTATGGAGCGCTGTGAACGGTGAAAGAATATAAAAATAACAAAACACCAATCATTTATTTTTTTAATTTATTAAAATTGATTCTTTAAAATTATATACATATCGCTACTTATAACAATATTACTAAAAAACAATATCAATCCCTTAATGCAACACAGTGTACAATATTTTTTGTTATCCCATCTTTCGCCAATACAAACAAAGTGGATGGTTTGCCCACTCGAGGGCCACGTATAATTGTCCGTGTGAAAAACATGATGATAGTCATTGCAAATGCCAATCTAATTGAAAATTGAGGGCGTTTAAATTGAATTGGCACATCTGCGCGTATGATAGGAATTCGCAGTAGTAATATATTTTCACCTCGGAATTTGTCATTTAAAATGATGGCTTCAATAAAATTTTTCATTAATTTTTTTATGACTAATCGCGTGCCGTTGCATAACCGTTGTGGGTTCAAATTACGAAGCAAAATAACCGGAGATCCAACCTTCAGTTGTAAAATATGCGGTGGCATGCCTGGTAAATCCAATGAGTTTAAAAACTTTGTTGGATAATTTACAGCTTCGGTGGCATCGCAAACTGTATCATTAGATTTGTATGACACCAAGTCTCCTTGTAAAAAATGTTGTATCTTGAGATTCAATTCGTTGACGTCCACATTTTTTGCTGCTAAAATTGCTCTTTCTGCCAGCCACTCATGATTTGTGTATCGTCTGTGTACATCGGGAAATATCTGGTCAATAAGAGCATCTTGAGAATCAATGATTGTGCAGAAATCGGTCGGTAATTTTATGCATCCAGTTTCATCTGTAGTAACTTTTACATCGCCGATATCTAACAATTGTTTTGAGAATGTTTCAGCGGATGGATCTTGAAGCTTTTGACCGCACAAATTTACTTTCAGTTGTACTTTTTCAACATTACGCCACAATGACGATGATTTTAAGCAGGCGTTGATCTCATCAGCGTATGTTGAACGCGGAATAACGGGAAGTGCTTGTCTGAAATCACCTGAAAAGAGTAACAGAGTGCCGCCAAATAGTTTGTCGTTGTTTTTTATATCTTTCAATGTCCTGTTCGACGCATCAATCGAATGTTTGTGTGCCATAGTGCATTCATCCCAGATAAAAATTTTACACTATTTCAGCACTGTGGCCATGGACGATTGTTTTTTTATGTTGCACACTGCGTCTGGGTTATTTTGAATATTTAGTGGCAGTTTAAATAATGAATGAGCTGTTCTGCCTCCATCCAATAAAGTTGCCGCAATGCCAGATGATGCAACAGCCAATGCGATGCCATTATTTGATCGTATTTCGGCGAGAATTAGCGAAATAAGGAATGTTTTGCCAGTTCCACCTGGTGCACCCCCCCCCCCCCAAAAAAAAAAAAAAAAAAATCCACCTTGTCCTGCCAAAACTGCGAGCATGATGCGGTCGTAAATGGTTCTTTATTCTTCATTTATTAGTGGGACATTGCGAGCAACAATCGCTGCCATTTCTACAGTATTGTATTGTAGTTCACGATTCAATTCAATGCTTAATAAATCAGATGCATTTCGATTTGTTGAATGCATACCGAAATGACTGAGTGGTAAATTGTCAATGATAATGCAAAAATCTTCAATAGCAATCAATGCTTCATTGTACATAGCGTCACTGAATACTATCGTTAGATCGTTGCACCGTGAACGATGTTGATGCAATATATCATCAGTCATTGAATCTTTGTGATTATCCCATAATATCTCTGCTTGGGCCGGGAAACATGTAGTCAACACTATAGCGAATAGTAGACGAATTTGTTTTGCTGTACAGTTCAGTCCTACTTCAGCAAGCATACACTCCCACTGGTTGTCGTCTTCCAGCAAGCCGAGTGCAAGGCATGCATCTTTATACGTTGGATACTGTTGTCCATTCACTTTACGTAAATCTTGAAATGACAAAGGGCCGATGACATTAACCAATAACAGTCGAAGATAAAAGCACTCAGTCTGCCTTGGATTGACTGTAAATACTCGTCCCAAGGTGTTTGATTTGAATAAACCGGGACATGCATCAATCGACGTGCCTTGCTTGCGGGGCATCCATTTTTTTGTTGGAGCCCATGTGAAATAGCGTGGTACTTCTGAATAGAGTAATGTCCGTGCAAAAGCACCAAAAGCATCCGCACGATTACACAATTCAAAAAATTCGGTGAGTGTAGTTTTTGGTGGATTTATAGCACGATCAATCGCTGTCTCGCTCTTGAAATATACGCGCTGGCCATTTTCAAGATGGACGGCTAAATGAAGAACTGCTTTATCACGTTCATGAATTGGGAAACCAAAGATACGCCAAACAGCTTCATTGGAGCTGACGTACCGGCTAATTTGGTAAAGTGTTATTTCGTCGTTGTTATTCACCTGAGGAGCATTCACATTGGTATTTTCTACTCGAAATACAGCCATATCACTGCCTTTATTCACATACTTGCAAATGTATTTGATGCTCTTTACTGAACTGCAGAACTCAACATTAATATGAGCACCAAAAATAAATTAAAAAAACTGGCGTACAGACAATAGCAAGAAATTCAAACTTCTTCACACACCATAAATTTTATAAATTCCAATTCCCTTCAACCAAATCCCTTGTTCCTGAGCTTCAAAAATGGGGTATCTATAATGTATCTTGTATTAACTGTGATTTATCTTATATTGGTCAAACTAAAAGAAATCTTGAATGTCGTTTACGTGAACATTCTCGGTATGTTGTTAATCAAGAAATTTCTAAATCTTCTATTGCGAAGCACAGTTGGGAATTTGATCATAGTTTTAATTTTAAGAGTGCCAAAATTATCTTTCATGCCAAACATGTTTCCAAATTGGATTTTTTAGAAAATTTAGCTATTTACCTTAATCGTGATAAAATTGTCAATGAAAAATCTGATTCCACTTTGCTGTCTACAGCCTGGAAAAATTTGTTTAATTCAATTAAATAATTTCCTTCATTATGTTTATAACTTCATATTAGTTATAATAAAATAATTCTAATTTAAATAAAAATAATAATAATTAATGGATAAATTTTATTAAATTTACTTATTAGTTTAATATTATTGAAAAAAAAAAAATAATAATTGTTTACTCCTTTCCTCCCTCCTCATTTTGTGGTGTGTGTGTACGTGTGTTCCTCTCTGATTGGTCCTGTCGTGCATGTTGCTTCCAATTGGTTGTTTGTGTTGCTCCTCCCCCTCTGGATTTTGTCCTGCATTCAGTCTTGCTTTTGCCTCCAAGGCAGTTGCACGTGTTTGCACCTGATGAAGAAAGGCTACGTCCTTTCGAAACCGGTTGTGCTGATTTAAAATTTATGGTGTGTGAAGAAGTTTGAATTTCTTGCTATTAATCTGAGCATTGAATGTTTTGCTCAGCAGAGGTGAATATGGTACCACCCAACGGTTATCAATGTCAATATCTATGTTGTTGACATAGATGACCGCCATAGTTGATAAGATTGTCCGCCATTATCGGGATTTCTTCGACGATATATTGGATATCCGTCAACATTTGTGATCGTGAAATTTTTCGGAAAACTTTTAGTACATTTTCCATCTGCACAAATGATAATGGCCTAAAAATTCATTTTTCATTTTTACATAAAATAACTCCGTCGGATATTGACGAATTTTTTAAAAGAATATACCATTTTATTTAATGTTAACATTTTAACAATATTAACGTTGAAAAAATATTTTATACACTTACGGTTAAAAATTCATTTTTCATTTCAACATTAAATAAATTCTGACATCGTGTTTACGATTCTAAAATATTAACTTAGAAAAAATATTATAAACACTTCGTAATATACGGCTAAAAATTCATTTTTCATTTCAACATTAATTAAATTCTGACATCGTGTTTACGACAACTCACGCCATCTAGGTGGAAAAGTTGTTGAAAGAGTTGGTTAAAAATTAATTAAAAAAGAACTAATTAAGTTACAACTTTCATTTGTAAATCTAAACCATTCTCGAATCCACCTGAAGACACACAAAAAATTTCATTAAACTCAGTCCAGCCGTTTAGGAGGAGTTCAGTGACATACACACGCACAAAAGAAATATATATATAAAGATTGTTTAGGGACTCGGCTTAGTATTTAATCGCAGTGTTACTTTCGAGATTGGATGGAAATCAGTACTATAAAACCTGTGACACAAAAGAAAAAGTTCGATATTAGAAAAATGTGTTTTACAGCGTTTATTTAAACATTTTAATCAACAGTATTTTACAAATTCAATCTTTACAATAAATATTATTATTAGTTTATTATTTCCTCTGATGCAAATTAGTAGTTAGTTTGTATGATGCAAATTAGTAATATGCCTGTGATAGAAATTATTCTGTTAAATTATTAAAATCAAATGGGAAATTGTATTTTTTGCGTACATTTGAAGAATTAGAATATTCATATAAATTTAGAAAAATTTCTAGCTAAATGTAGTTCAGAAATTCAAAGCCATAACATAATTATGCCTGATACATACAACTGAAATTTTTAGGTTAAAAAAATATTCCATATGCATCATTATCAATATCCTTATTCTAAATATTGCATCCTGTTTCTCAGCCAAAAAATTCTGAAGTCAATTCTTGTGAATGTGAGTGACTAAAAAATTCTGAAATTAAAAAATTAATATTATGATAATTTCTAATGAAATATTAAAATTTGCAAATAAGTTCTACGGAAAACTAAAATTTTCTCGCGGACAACTAATGGTGCACGGACTACCGCGGGTAGCGAACACTGTGTTAAAGCATTATTTTAGATGATATTTAATGTTGAAGTAGGGCAAAATTTTCCAGTTATAAAAGTTTTAGAGTAAAAAACTATATTCATAGAAACCTTTTCATATTTCGCTAAGTTATACACTGAGAAAAAATTCTGTTACTAACATCTAGAATCTAAATTGTGGCTCTAGAAAAAATAGTTCCATGTCATCCTTATAAATTCTAGTCCCCTTGAAAAGCGAGTTCTAGAAGCCCCTATTAGAATTCTAGAGTGTTTGCCTATATTCTCGAGGGAAAAATTATTTAAAAATCTCTGCAAATAAATGAGACTACTAGAGGCGGGTTTCAGCAACTATAATCTTGGTGTATGACCCAATTCTAGAAAATCAAGCGAGAATTTCTCGCAATACAAAAGATTCAGAATATTCGGAATATTTAGAATATTGTTTCACCATCTAGAAATGTGTAATCAAGAAATTCTCGACCATTTCGTCTATTCAGTTTATTGGCGTGCCTTATGCGCATAGTTCGGAAATCTGTATTTCTAGTTAAGGAATTTAGAAAATGGCAATTTATTCATTCTAGAGGAAGGCGGTATATATTCTTTTCTCTGTGTATATGAGCGAATTGTGGTTTAATGTATATAACTATTTTTTGATTTTGACAATTTTTTGAATTTTTTTTCCTTGCAATGCATATGTAGTTAGTGTCTAGATTACTTTTGTTTTTCAATTCTCTTATCTCCAAAAATAAATGAAATAGTTCTCTGAAAATTTCACAGAAAACAGACGAAGATATTTTACTTAATTTAAGACACAATTAATCAAAATATTTCAATTAGGTAAATTTATATATATGTATAATAATGTCCTTAAAAAGAATGGGAAGATAATCTGAGGGTCTAGGACGAACAAGGTATGTTTTTTTAAGACAATAATCCTGATAGTATACGAAAGTGTTGCGTCTTTCTTAGAAAAGTATTATTTCAGTTCCTGTTATTTTTTACACGACGGGCATATTTCTTATTGGATATAAAAGAGGAAGTGAAATTTGATCAAATTTAATATTATTTTGCATGCAGTATATGCATATACAGTAAACATTAGTCATCAAAAATTTAAATAATTATAACCAAGTACAAACTATAGTTGTGACATGTAATAAATATAATAACATTTAAGAGTAAATATTTACATGACTACTTTTATTTACGGATATTTAGAGTAAAAGACCTCGTAGATTTTGGTTGCTGGAACAAGTCTGTAACGAAGCCTCCGCTGGGGTAGCGGAACAAAGAGTGCAGGGACAAAATCTCTTGTAAATAAAAATTAATTAATAAGTATAAAATAAAATACTATACGATAGAATTTACAACATGTCTTTTCAGAATATTTTTTTAATTACTTATATTCCTTCCAATATCTCTTTAAAAAAATAAAGGGTATAGCCAAATAAATATCTTGAACGCATTTATGCCCATCTAAAGTAATCACGTGCTCAAACTAGTCCTTAATATCTTCTGGAGTATCGGCTTATGTCGATCCCCAACTTCTGATTTCTAAAGCAGCATCAAATCATGCAGAGGCCCTAGCGCTCGACGTCTGAAGAAAAATAATATGATGTAGAAACGCACTTTGATTTTTGAAGAAATATCAGATGCCGGACAGCTGAATATCTCCCATGAGAAGTTTAGCATTACTCCTCAAATTCAGTAGCTCTTTCAAATTCAACTGTTTAAAGTTTCAACAGAATTACTGATGCTTTCCCTACAGCAAGCTGAACTATTTAAAATTAATGTAGATGGAAGGAAGCTGAGGAAGACAACAGCTTTAACTTCATTACATTTTAGTAGAAGAATCGGAAGAAATAAAAAGAAGGTTAAAAAATGAAATAAAATATCAATTAGAAAAAAAATCGGCAGAAATAAAGAAAGAAAAATGAAAAGGTGATTAATGTCGCAGTAGGCAAGAGCAGACCGTCAGTGGTTCAATCCCAAGGGTAGCCCGAAGATATACCATCCATATTTTCATACTCACTAAAAGGAAAGGTTAAGGCAAAAGTTAGTAAATAAAGGTTAAGCTATTTTTTTTTTATCTATGCCAAATGTGGTGACTCTTTTTAGGAAGAAGAGGAAACTGATTCAATTGTTTTCAATTAATTTTGTGCTGATTTTTTGGATAATTAGATATGGATCCAACGCTCTTTATGTGAAGGGTGAACAAACTAACCTTGGATTATTGTGAAGAGAAAGAAATGATGTGAAATTTGGTTTGTGTGCTTTGCTTTCAGAAATTTAATCTTTCTTGTATATTCCACTGGAATACTTATTTTATGCCCTTCTGAAAAATATAGCTTTGTCTGTATTTTATTTTTAAATTTTTCAGTAATGCTATTAAAGTAACTCATTTTTTCATTAAGTTTACATGACATCCTGTTTTATCCCACCCATTTTGGAAGAAAGTCATTTTGCAGAGGTTCAGAAAATAAACAATAAAAATTGTATGTATAACATGCACATATGGTATGCATAATACTACTTCATAATTCAAAAAGATTATATTGTAACCATGTAAGGTAAGATATCGAACGATTTGTACAAATAAAGATGTATGTACGAACTGTCCATATAAGTTTAAAGAATAGCAGGTCTATTTTGCCCTCTTTTCCCTCTCATAAAAAATAATGACGTGTTAGACTTACTATATGTTTGTTAAATCTGTAAAGACGTCGGCTTGTCTGCCAACGTCATACTTTATAAAGTAGTGAGATAAAGTAATTCACAGAGATAAATGCAAAACTAAATATTATATTTAATAAAATTTCAATTCAAGGGAGCATGGGACTACACCATTAAACGACCTTTTGAAATACATTTATTTGCTCAAACTTCCTCGTAAACTTATAGATACTAAATACTTTTACTAGCTAGCAAGAATGTAACTTAACTATCATAACATAAATCAATAAACGATACTACAAAGGGCGTTCCATAAAAACTAAGAGTTATTATTTTTTTACGTAGTAGCAACACCGCGAAACTAAAAAATAGAAGTGCAGGCGATTTTTTCAAACTGTTAACTGTACGTTTATACAAAATTCTAAACGAAGCAGACGATTTTATTTTCCTATTTCCGTACTTGTTTAAAGAACTGTTTTATTTGCCCTACAGAAATGGGGATGAGTGATTCAGAGTTAAAAAACGAAATGTGTTGTGCCATAAAATTTTGCTACCGTTTGGGCAAAATAGCTCCAGAAACGTTAATGAAAGAAGCTTACAAAGACAAATGTTTTGGTGAGTCTACGATTTTTAGATGGCATGGTGATTTCAAGAAAGGCCGTTTGTCTGCAGAACTGGCTCCTATGTCTGGGCGACCAAAAAGTGTTGTGAATGATCTAAATGTTAACACTGTGTGGGTAATTCTTCAAGAAAATCGGTGAATGACATGTGAGGAGATAGCGGCATCAACAAGCATTTCGAAAACGTCGATATTTCGTGTTCTACGCAAAAATTTACAGCTTCGCTATGTTCGTTCCAGATGGGTCCCTCATCACCTTACTAAAGAACAAATGAAAACAAGAATTCACCAATGTTGTGAATGGAAACAGATGCTTCAAAATGATCCAAATCTCCTAAAGACTGTAATAACAGGTGATGAAACTTGGGTGTATCATTATGATCCCCTTACCAAGTCCGCAACAAGTGTATGGAAACATACTGATTCACCGCCTCCGAAAAAAATCCGAAAAACTAAATCTGCTGGAAAGGTCATGATGATTATTTTCTGTGATCATAAAGGTGTAATCTATCAGGATGCTGTGCCTCCAAAAACTACTGTGAATGGTGAATATTATGTTTCAGTTTTGAAAATTTTGCGACAACACATATCGAGAAAGCGTCATGAACTGGTAGGGCATTGGACATTACATCACGATAATGCTCGACCGCATGTCGCTACTTCTGTTCAGCAATATCTTAGTAAATGCAATATTAGAATCATGGCACATCTTCCTTATTGTCCAGATCTCGCACCATGCGATTTCTGGCTGTTTCCGACGTTGAAGGAGTAGCTCCGTGGCAGAAAATTTTAAACAGATTCTGAAGTTATTTCAGCAGTCTAGGGTTCTTTGAAGCATCTTCCAGAAAAGGGCTCCTCTACTTGTTTTGAAATGTGGGTTGAACGATGAGACCGTTGCATATCCTCTGACGGAAGGTATTTTGAAATTGAATGATATATTTTTTGCTGTAAATATATTTTTTCATTTTTTATGATTTTACTCTCAGTTTTTATGGAATTCCCTTTGTATATTACCATTCTTGAAAAAACTTGACTACTAGCTCGATGATCCCTTGAACAGCTAGATATCCTAGGCGCACTCGTGGCCAGACTTATGCTTCCAGGCCGAAGCCACTTCACACCTAAACCATACCCATCTCTCCGAGCACGATACCTTCATTCTTTTTATACATTTAGCTAATTTGCATCTTTCCATTTAACCGCGCTTGTACTAAAACTCCCTTGGCGAATCTCGTTAAATACGCAAGTTCTTTTTAAATCCTAACTCCTTATTAGAATACTTTAGTAGGGAAAGTAAAACTTTGAAAACAGTTTCGCGACTCGTATTTTGCGAAACTGCCTCCTACCTTACAAATCAACTATTAATGACGGACAATGCAATAAGTTTAAAAACGAGTATTTTTAAGTAACAATAAGATAATATTAACATTTTTTATAATTTACTGCTAATGATTAAACCGAAATATTTTTGAATTGGTCCTAAATGCTCTCTTTTTATGCGACTATACAGCAACGTTTAGTTTTCTTATAGCGCTGTTTCAAATTTACTTCCCGTGATAGGTTATCTTGAACATAGGGCTTTTATACTCATAGTATGTCATTCAATTACACATAAATTTCAATTCAATTTATAAATATTTAATAATTCATGTTATGATAATTTTGTTGCAAGAAAAAAAAATGTTATATTTCTTTCGTATTGCAAGTATCAGTTTTATATTTCAGATAAGGTTTTTAATATTATGGAGATTTACATTTTTCGCATTCTAAATAAAGGAGAAAGATTATACAAAAATCTTTCATAATGAGATAGTTAAATACGGTGGGAAAATGTATTAAATAGATACTAACAAACAGTTGCTATTTTTAAAATTTATTTGGAATGAAACTTTTTAAAACCATTCGCATACATTTTTTATTTCAATGAAAAATTGTAACATCACTTAAATTTTGATAATTGGTGATTTTTGAAATTTTGCTGATTTTAAAACTTAAAAATAGCATTTATTTAAGTATTTATTTAAAAAAGTATGCATGGCAATCACACAGGTAATTTATACTACAATACTTAGAATTAAAATTTGTAAAAATAATTTTCTTAACATAAATTATTCTTCGACCGCTGATCATGAAACCATGGAAGCCTCTGCCCAAGCGCTAATTCAACGAGTCCACTGTTAAAATAGGGGTGACAGTCATCCGGCTCATAGAAAATGAATGATAAGAAAGCGCGAATTATTGGATGTTTTCCAAATCACAACCTGCTGGCCAAGCTGGCATCCCTCCAACATTTTGGACTCGTCGTCGCTGGTAGTTTTAGAAAACGTGGCTGCACTTTATTTTTAGATGCAGTCGGTAAAAAAAGTGTCCGAACACTAGAAAAAATTCCTATGTAAAGAAAAGTACACTTCATACAGTTTTGTTTAATAAATCCTTATTGAATCATGTTCTTACACTGACTAAGAAAAGGATTCGACAAGGATTTATTTAACAAAACCGTATGAAGTTTACTTTTTATTCATAGGAATTTTCGCTAGTGTTCGGACACTTTTGTTACCAACTGTACATTTAATTTTAAAATTCAGTAATAATAGTTCATTATATATATATATATATATATATATATATATATCGCTCCTTATTAAAGTTTACAATTATTGCTTCAAAAGTTTATTTATTTTTTTATTTATAGATATAAAAAAAAAATAGTCTATATATATTTTTAAAGCTTTATTTCATCATGTTATAACAAACTTGCAAAAGTTTAATTTAAATGTAAAAATGTAGTTTTTCTTTTTTTTTCAAACTAAAAATTTATACATATTCAGTCACAATAGAAATAATGCACAAAGGTAAGAAAAATAATGACTTTTCGGAAACAAATTTTTTACGAAATCCCTTGTGAGTTTTTTGTGTTGTAACGAAATTCAAAAGACTTGAATTTACTTATATTCTTCTAATTTTCTTTTTCGCAAATAAAATAGGAAAAGGAACTTTTATTTATTATGTAATTTGATTTTTTTTTAAGTTTCATACGAATTAATGAGATGAGTTTCATTAACACAATTTATTTTACAAGAAATGGTGATCGATGCATTTTTTTTTAAAAGAAGATAATGAATGTGCTTAATAGTGTTAAAAATATTAAGAATTTATCGATGTCAGTCATTTATCTAAATTTATTATAAACTTAGATATTTTTAAAAATTTTGCTATCATATATATCGTTAAACATAAGCAACAATTAATTAAAAGTACTGTAAAGTACTTTATGTTGTGTAAAAATGACAATTTTTTATTGCCCAACTGACTAATATAATTGTACACGGCTTCAACAGTGTACAAAAAAGTTCTCACAAGAAGTCATGGTACTTTCATTATTTTGTTACAACCACAAATTAAAAATCAAAACCGTCTCAGTTAAAGCTAACGTAAGTTTATTTTACTATTAGCAAAACTTTTTTAGAAAAAAAAAAAAAAAAAAATTCAAGCTTCATACGAAAAGAGCATTTTTTCACTTCGCGAAATACTTGTACAAATACATTATTCTTCTCTGGGCTAAAACTAAAATGACGAAACAATCTAGTCACACAAACTTATCACAAACTAGTCGCCTTCGGTGACCAGCTGGTTCACGATCCCTGAAAAATCCGACTTTACGAAAATCCCGCTCAGTAGCGACTGCGGCGCCTTTTTCCCATTTCAAGTTCTACAACAGCTTATTGACATATAGTGCAAATAGATTTATTGAAAAATTTAACCGTAGTAAATTCTCGCTCGGTAGCGCCTGCGGCACCCTCTTCCCGTTTCAATACCTGAAACAGCCCGTTCGCTAACCGTGTCATGATCTTTGAAAATTCAGACTTCAGCAAAGTCCCGCTCGGTGGCGTTTTCGAACTTACAACAGCTTGCTCGCTCATAGTACAAATAGCTTTGAAAATTTTAACCCTGGTAAATTTCCGTTCTGTGGCGACTAAGGCGCTACTTTACGTTTCATGATTTGAAACAGCTTGTTCGTTCACTGTGTAAATAACTTTTAAAAATTCTGATCGTGGCAAATCCCCAGCACGATGGGGGTCTACGGTCTCGTAATCTTCTCCATATAAGTAATTTAATCAGAATCATAATTAGAGATATTGAATTCTTAAAATATTAAAGCTCCCTCTTGCGACAGGGATTTGCAACATGTACTCTTAAATCTCAATTCAAATGACTTTTAAAACGATATTTTATCTATGAAGTTTTGTTAATTGAAAGCTGTGATACAAAGTAATATAAGCATTGTTACAAAAAAATGTGGGTCAGATTTTTTGTGGTTTTTCTCTGAAACTTGCGTAACTGCGGGTTAAATATTGTTAAAAATCCTGAATGCGAAATGTAAGTGGAGTATCGGAATTCGAAAACCGGCATCATAATTAGAATTGGAAATATTGTAATAAAGGTGTTCCTGCATTTCTGTGGTTTTCTCTGTAACTCCTGTATGGAATTTAACGGCTTATATCAGTTTAAAAGTCCGCATTATTTCAAATGATGTATTATAAGTAATTTAATCAAAATTAGAATTCTAGATATCGAATTATTAAAATATCAAAGCGCCCTCTGGCGAGAGAGATTTGCAACAAATACTCTTCAATTCTTTTTCCAATAACTTTTAATGATATATTACTTATGAAATTATGTTGATTAAAAGCTGAGATGCAAAGATAGTATAAACATATTTATAAAAGTGTTTGGATCTGACTTTTCCGTGGTTTTCTCCGAAACTTGCGTAATTCCGGGCTGTATAATATTAAAAATCCTTAGTACGAAATATGTGCGGAAATTGGAATTCGAAACTCTGTAAAATATAAAAAAAAAATAAAAATATTTTGGGTTTTTCGTGTTTTTTTTTTCCGAAAATCTCGTGGGGAATTTGAACAGCTTATATCACTTTAGCAGACCGCAATAAAAGTACTTTAAAATAGTTTCCGAATAATGTATTATTTAAAATAGTAATGAATATCTTTGATATATTTTACATTGAAAATGGCTAATCTATCAAGGGTGATTAGCGATTTCTGTTGAAATCCGTCTAAAATTTAAGAAATTCCAAAACTACTTTTTTACCGCTCAGTTCAGAAAAGAAAAAAATAGAGAAAAAAAAAAAAAAAATTATTATTTTAACCTTTGTCTCTTTACTTAAACAGATAAAAAAAAAGAATTTAAATAAATATAAATCTGCCTATTATTATTATTATTATTAGTTTTAGTTTTTCTTTAGCTTTTTTAATTGCAGACAGAGGTGAACAGTAAAGACACGCGGTTATCAATTTCTGTTTAAATCGATTTAAAATTGAAAAGAAAAAAAAAATCAAAAACTGCTTTTTTTATTTCAAGCACCTTGTCATATAATCGAAAAGCAATTTCCGGTCCAGAAGAATAGTAAGCCAATATGCCTGCCACTGAATAATTGATAAATGATATAATCAAGTGTTGCCACCTAAAATTCATAGTTTAGTTAATTTTAAAAAATCCAATTGTCGTGTTCAAATGGTGTTTGCACTCCTGGATTCAGAAAAAAACGTTCCTTTCATTTGGCACGGAATTTGTAACGATTGGATCGATATTTCTAATTTATTTAGCTATTTAGCGCTCCTCAAACGCATCTTAAGCTCAAAATTGACTGGTTTATTAACGAACATAGGTTGACGTTTTAATTAATATCTCTGCAACTAATTGAAATTTTTAAATTCTATTTTCAGGAGCCCCCCGGGAAGGCTCCTGAGCATCCGTATGTCAATTTTTGTACTTCTGCATTCAATAGGAACGTATAGAAGAACAGACAGACAGATAGAGAGACACACAGATAGACAAACATTTCCTTTTACTATTATAGATTCCCATTAGAGCTAATATTAAGAACCATATAAGAGCAAATAGCCCCAGAAACACGAAATTTCTACACACACACACACACACACAAAAAAAAAAAAAAAAAAAAAAAAAAAAAAATCTAAATTCATTACCGTAAATGCAAAGGAATTGAAAGATATCTTTATATTGTTTCTTTTCTTAAAAAATAAATAAATAAATAAATAAATAACAAGTTTAAAATAGTGATTTTTATAATAAAATAGCGAAATACAGGGTGGCCATAATAAAACATGACTTATTCAGAGCACTCTGTAGCTGTAATTAAAATGCGGATTGGATCGAAAATTTGTAAATAGACATTTCAAAGGATACGCTCAAAGGATCTGTAAAAAAAAAAAAAAAGATTAATTATTATTATTATTATTTTCCGTTCTGATGTGACACACATCAAAATACAAACAAGCTACAAATTTTAATACAAACAACTTTATTTATTATAGATTTAATTGTTATTTGTTCCAAGTTACAGACTGTTTATCGATGGAGATTACATTGTTTAATATGGTTCCATCATTAAGTTGTAAAATCTGCAGCCGATGAACAGTGTGTTCAACAGATTCATTGAGAGACATACAGACACAAAAATGATATTTAACTTGCATAGAAAAAAAAATCACCTTTTTGTCAAAATGAATCAGTGAGTGGCTTTACTGTCCTTTGCATAACTTTGATTTATCTGCAGCATTTGAAAATGTATCTTTTAAATGGCGTTCTATATCAGCGTAGGCGGGGTTTCTTCCTAAAGTACGATAAGCAACAGTTTGATACCAAAATTAGGCGTCACCTTTGAGGCTATAGTTTTATACAATAAATTTGTCGGTGTCTACAATTTTACTTAAGTCTAAATCCTTTAGTTTAATCGAATAATCCATTAACATTAACGTATCCTGTAAAACGTACTCTTAAAGGGGTGGGGTTATTGAGCTGCAATGTTCTTTGACCTTATACTCTTGTATAAATATGATTTTAGATAAAATAGATAGAATGTGATCAATAATGATAAAAAATATAAATTTAAAAGTTTATTTTGAACTTCTAGAAGAGCGGAAAATAGGACTAATCACGATATTTAGCGTCAAAACACTACTACATGTACTGACTGCAGCGTTTGGAACATGTTTGCGATGAAAATGTCTGGCGACATACGAAACTAACTGTATTAAAAACACATACTTTTTATGCTCAAAAATAAATCCATACAAAATTAAACCTCCTCTGATATTCGCTCTTCGATTTTAATACTAACTCTCTACCAGGAGAAGCTTTAATCCTTTCAGTCGCAGTGTTCCCGCTGATGGAACACCTAATCTTAATTCTCAAGTGCAAAAACTCATCCCGGAAATTTTTTAGCAAAAATTTACATTTATAACATAGCAGAAAAGGCCCTTTTTTTAACGTGAAAATTTAAAATTTCTTCTATTTTAATTACGTTCGTAAATTCCGGTGGCAGTGTAATTTAAATGATACGAATTACCTTGCGCCGCAAAGGGTTAAAATACTCCTGAATAAATTTAAATGTTGGGATCTATGCAACTTTTACGAGTTTTTGTTGTCGATAATGTTTACTTATAAAGTGATTTATTTATTAAATTTAATATTATTTGAATTTAATAAGGTTTACTAACAGATGTTTCAAACCGAAAATTTCTCGAAAAGGAACTATGCTAATTTTTTATTTTTTAAATATTTATGATCAGCTATGTGTCTAAAAGTCATTTTTAAAATTACTTTAGTAATTTTTAAAATAAATTAAGTAGTGAACGTTAAAGGGTTAAAGAAAAACTCTCAGATAAAAAAATTTCCTTTACGCTGGAGAAATCGCTATTTTTGCAACTAAAATATCCCGTTTAATATCTACTATCACATATATCCTTAAAAATAATATATGAACCAATTTATAAATCATGAAAGCTTTGCCAAAATCTAGAGTTCGCAAACTTTTCTGTAAATCCCAGTGAAACTTCTTTTCAAATCACACCTGCAGAGTTGCCAAATTTAATTTATTCCTGAGCATTCTTAGCCCAGCCTTTATTCCATACTACTTTTATTTAAAGAACAAATTTTTCTTATTTAACCATAGATACGTATTGGAGAAAATTGTTCGAAAAATTAAGTGGTGCGAAATAAGGGTGGGGTTAAAAATGCTCCGGAACAAATTAAAATGTTGGTTTCAACGAGTAAAACAATTTGAACTATGTAAATCTTTCTTCTTCGCAGGGTTCTTCACAATGAAATTTTCAACATAATTTTTCTTTATTTTTTTCGGATTTTTTTTTTTTTTTTTTTTTTTAAGAAATTGAGATAAAAGTTACTGAATTTTTCTTATACTAATAATGTGCCACCTATACGGTGTGTTGGTTAGTGTACGTGACTCCCACAGAATAGGACCCGGGTTCGATTTTCAGACAAGGCACACATATTTTACCCTGTGTTAGCATACTTGCCATCCATCTTATTATGAACCGTACAATTTTAGTACAATTTTAGTACCTTTTTTTTTTTTTTTTTTTTTTCCACACCAGTCATTTTTTAGAGCAATTTTATTCTTAATTAATCGTAACAATATTTGGAGAGAATTACTCTAAAAATAAAGTGGTGTGAAAAAATGGGCGTTTTTTCAAGGGCGTTAACAATTGTACTGTTATTAATGAGATGGTTGGCAAGTATGTGTTAGGGGTAGCGATGACCGCCCATTGAGCATCTCTTCACAAATGACCATCACAGGGATGGAACACGGGCGCAGGATTCATACCGGAATCTGTTTAAGAAATTTATCTGCCTATAATATCAATGATTTAAGGAGTAGGAAATTTTCTTACATTGATAGTGGTATGAATTCTGCGCCCGTGTTCCATCCCTGCCATCAATTCGGCGATCAATCCTCTGGCCAATGCTTAGGTAGCAAATGCTGAGTCTAAAAAATTATAAATTAATTTTCTTTAATTTCTTTAATAAATTATATTTATATATTTTGTTTCATTACTGCTGAACATATAACTAGATATTATTAGAAATTTAAACCTATTTTTAACAAAAATCTGAAAACCACGTTATTTACATGAAATATATATGTATTAAATAAAATATTATTTTCGAAACTTAAAAATAATATCGAATCTCAATTCTAAAACTTTTTTGCATAGTATTTTATTTCTTTTTCCCTGATTATAACTTTTGTTGTTGTGATAAGCTAGACATTTATATGCTTACACATATTTGTGTTCTTTCAACATATATATCTTGAACTTCACATACAATCATTCAGCAAAATAATATCCTAAAGCAATTTATTCAAAGAAAATTGCATGAAATCTATTGAAATTTATTTTGTTTTATTTACTTACAATCCTAAATTCGATAATAAAGTATTTTTTACGCTAAGAATTTACATTGAACAAAATAATGTCTTTTTAAATCTTGCGAATTATCCCAACACTGTTTCACAATGTTTACAGATACCATTAATACAGAATAAAAGTCAAAAAAAAAAAAAAAAAAAAAAAAAACTAGAAATTTTATTTTCCTTTAAAGCAATAAAGTTAAATGTTCTAGCTGAATAAATAGATTTTTTCACATAATGATGTTATCCATTTAAAACCCGGAAGGAAACGAAATTTAAATTATGAAATAAAATTCAAGATACAGAAAGAGAAGTGACTACTAGGGTGGTTCGAAAAAAACTTTTTTTTAAATTTCAGATCGCTATAGTGCGCAAAAGTTGCCATTGATATAGACATGAAAAAAGCACTAATTATTATTTTTTTATTAATTTGTCTTCCGGTCGCGCAATGCCATCGAAGTTAGCAAAAAATTGTGAAAAACCTTAATTTTTCATAATTTTTTTAAGCACGCCAGATGGTTTTAATTGCGTTCCTATCCCCTGAATTAACTACTAAAAGTATGTAAAATCAATATATATGCACTTGTTATACATTTGTTTCATATCTTCCGGTCGCGCAACATAGTACAAAATGAGTAAAATTAGTAGTTTTTTCAAAACTTCAAAGTTTGACTGTTTAGTACATTTTAATCATACGACTTCTAGAAACGCTATAGTTTAATTCTATTACAATAATATATTTAAAATCCAAGCATTGTAGATAAATATGGCTATAAGATAGACGTGGCGTACGTGACGAATGCCAGCGATGCGCGCGCAGCGCTGCCAGTCGCAGCCATTATCGTTTCCCGCTATCTTCTTCAGTCTGCTCATGCCGCTAGTTCTAGTCAGTACTAGATTGTGTTGTGCTTAAGTCCGTATTCTACTTTTGTGTTCAGTGTTTGTACTTGAATACGACAGTTATTGATACAATGGATGTACCAATGAAAGTTGGTATAGGTACAATAAATAGAAAAGATTTTGAGTGCCCTATTCTTGGTCGCTCACGAGACTTGTTGCACAACAAGCTTTCCTACTCATGAAAATGTCCTTCGCTGCTGCTTTCAACAGAGATTCAACTTAGCTGGGACAATAAGCAACAAGAGTGTATCTTTTTCAAGAGTAGCCTCAACAGTAGCAAAGAAAATTATCGGTTTGTATGACAAAGCCTCGATCCGAAGTGTTACGGAGTACAGAGTCATCTAGCTAATTAGTTCTTACTACGAATCTTACAGTAAACTCAAAAAGTCGTTTCATCGTGACAAAGATAAACCAGCATTCAAACTTAAACTTGACAATTTCAAGGAGAAAGGATGCTCTCTTTTTGATGTCGCGGCGTGTAAATGTGCAAGTACGTAAACCTTAATTCAAAAGGTGGAATATTTTTTTCTCTTTCACAAATGCAGTTCACACTTAGAGGACATACACATGTATCTGAAGATTTCTTACATGAACAGTCATTAGCAACAATTACACATTTACACGCCACGATATCAAAAAGAGAGCATTCTTTCTTCTTCAAATTGTCAAGTTTAAGTTTGAATGCTGGTTTATCTTTGTCACGATGAAACGACTTTCTGAGTTTACTGTATGATTCGTAGTAAGAACTAATTAGCTGGATGACTCTGTACTCCGTAACAGTTGGGATCGAGGCTTTGTCATATAAACCGATAATTTTCTTTGCCACTGTTGAGGCTTCTCTTAAAAAATATACAGTCTTGTTGTTTATTGTCACAGCTAGGTTGAATCTCTGTTGAAAGCAGCAGCGAAGGGCATCTTCATGAGTAGGAAGCTTGTTGTGTAACAAGTCTCGTGGGTGACCAAAAATAGGGAACTTAAAATCTTTTCTAGGTTTTGTACCTATACCAACTTTCTTTGGCACATCCATTGTATCAATAACTGTCGTATTCAAGTACAAACATTGAACGCAAAAGTAGACAGAAAAATAAGGACTTAAGTACAACACAATCTAGTACTGATTCGAGCTAGAGGCATAAGCAGACAAAAGGAAATAGCGGGAAACGATAATGGCTGTGACTGGCTGCGCTGCGCGCGCATCGCTGGCATTCGTCACGTACGCCACGTCTATCTTATAGCCATGTTTATCTACAATGCTTGGATTTTAAATATATTATTGTAATAGAATTAAACTATAGCATTTCTAGAAGTCGTATGATTAAAATGTACTAAACAGTCAAACTTTGAAATTTTGAAAAAACTACTAATTTTACTCATTTTGTACTATGTTGCGCGACTGGAAGATATGAAACAAATGTATAACAAGTGCATATATATTGATTTTACATACTTTTAGTAGTTAATTCATGGGATAGGAACGCAATTTAAACCATCTGGCGTGCTTAAAAAAAATTTGAAAAATTAAGGTTTTTCGCAATTTTTTGCTAACTTCGATGGCATTGCGCGACCGGAAGACAAATTAATAAAAAAATAATAATTAGTGCTTTTTTCATGTCTATACCAATGGCAACTTTTCCGCACTATAGCGATTTGAAATTTAAAAAAAAGTTTTTTTCGAACCACCCTAGTGACTACCCATATCTATTAACATATCATTTAATCTTTTGAAATTTTTAAACATCAGGAAATTTTAACTGATCCAGTTTTATTTTTTAGTACAAATAGCTGTATTATCGGCATTTTTTTTTTTTTTAACTGGAAAGAGTTTTACAGTTATTTTTTAATAAAATAATGCTATTACAGTTTTTTATCGAATATTTTATAAAATCGATTACGCAGCTTAGATAAGATATTGTTACTATCTGGCATTGTTATCTAAAAATAACTTTTTTATGTAACCAGTTTATTTTTGAGAAAGCTAATTTTACGCTGTGTTTTATATTTATATTTATATTATTTATTTTAACGTCAGACACATTTAAGTCAGATACATAATATGATCAATCAAATCACTGTGCAAGAAAGTTAAACTGGTATTCCATTCCACTACTAATTTTAAATATATTGTTATAAATAAATAGTTAAATATATTTTTTTAAATCTGTATACATCTTAAATCGTTCTTCAAGATTACTGTCTTACAGTTAGAAAGTTAGCATGCATAAGCATTGAAATGTGCCGATATTATATATATATGACAAATTTTCAAAATCAATTGAAGAAAAAAAAATAATAAAAAAATTCAAAATTTGACTTTTTTTTTTTTTTTTTTAATGTTCTAAGCAACTCAGTTTTTAAATTTCCCTTATAATTCTATAATTTTACAAATTATGAATATTTTATAAAATTATTTGTACGTTACTTGGTCGATAGTTAATGATTATTATTTTTAAATACCTCTATGTACATGAATTTCATCTTTCCAATAATACAGTGGTATCCTTCTTTGTCTTTTCTTATATATCTGCATCTAAAATAGGACTTTGGTGGTCTAACTCTCATCGTTTCTTCTGCCAAATTGTCCCGCCTAGCTCTATTTTAAATACTTAACCCTACAAATTACATCACTAACTTTGATTTGCTCCCTAGTCCATGTTTTTCGCTTTGGGTCTCTTCCGGTGAATTCTAATATTCATTTCTCCATGATTCTCTGGGTTGTTTGAAGATTTTGTATAGTTTTAAACGTTAACGCAGCATAAGTATTGTGAAGCATAAGTTAATACAGTGAAAATACACTGATCAAAATATTTTATTTTCAAACAAATTGGGAGGTCGCTTTTGAATATAGCTCGATTTCTGTTAAATACTCTCTATCCAAGTTTAACTTGGTTTTTAATTTCTTCCATGACGCTCCCGTTATCGTAATGACCTGTCCCAAATAAGTATAACGGCATAATTTTTCTAATTCATCCATATCAACAGTGATATTTAGTGAAGGAACAGAGGAATTTAATATAATTTTTATCTTACTGAGGTTTATTTTTAATCCAACGAGCTTGCATTCTTTGATTAATTCTTGGAGCATTTCTTGTAAATCATCAAATGAAGAAGGAAGTAGTGCAATGTCATCCCAAATCTCAAATGATTAGTAATTTCTCCATTTTTAACACTTTCCAACAAGGTTGAAAAGTGTTTATGACATGGGTTTGTCTGTCTGTCTGACTGTCTGTTCGTCTATCTGTCCGTCCGCGCTCTAACTCCCGTAAATATTTATGGAATTTCTTGAAACTGATATATGTTATTTAAGTTCACTATCGGATGTTCCCTATTGAAAATGGAGTTTATACCTCTACTGGTTTGTGTACAGGGACCCCCGATAATATTTCAAAGCATTGTGTTCTATGAGAGGCATTTCTATAAATCATATATTTATACCGTTACTGTACAAAAATCTTAATGAAATTGAAATATGTTATACAAATTCACTATCGGATGTTCCTTATTGAAAATGGAGTTTATACCTCTACTGGTTTGTGTACAGGGACCCCCGAAAATATTTCAAATCATTGTGTTCTATGAGAGGCATTTCCATAAACCATATTTTCATACCCTTACTGTACAAAAATCTTAACGAAATTGAAATATGTTATACAAATTCACTATCGGATGTTCCCTGTTGAAAATGGAGTTTATACCTCTATTAGTTTGTGTACAGGGACCCCCTAAAGTATTTCAAAGCATTGTTTTCAATGAGAGGCATTTCTATAAACCACATTTCCATACCCTTACTGTACACAAATCATAATGAAATTGAAATATGTTATTCAAGTTCACTATTGGATGTTTCCTGTATAAAATGGAGTAAATACCACCACTGATTTGTGTACAGGGACACACAAAAGTATTTCAAAGCATTGTGTTCTATGAGAGGCATTTCTATAAACCATATTTCCAGAACCTTCTGTACACAAATCTTCATGAAATTGAAATATGTTATTCGATTTCACTATCGGATGTTTCCTGTATAAAATTGAGCAAATACTACCACTGATTTGTGCACAGGGACACACAAAAGTATTCCAAAGCATTGCGTTTTATGAGAGATATTTCTGTTAACTAAATTTTAATAACTTTACTTTGCACGAAGATTTATGAAATTGAAATGTGTTATTTATAAGCACAAAAGAAAATGCTTTGCATAGAATATGGCATGATTAGCATTAGATTTACAGGGTGACACAAAAATATTTAGTTGTATAAAGAGCTATTAATAAATATTTGTTAAAAGTGTGCTTTCGTTTACATTAGGCGTTTTTAACATTTTTTAACATTTTTAACACTTCCCAACAAGGTTGAAAAGTGTTAATGACTTCGGTTTGTCTGTCCGTCTGTCTGGCTCTCCGCGCTCTAATTCCCGAAAATATTTGTGGAATTTCTAGAAACTGATATATGTTATTCAAGTTCACTATCGGATGTTCCCTTTTGAAAATGGAGCTTATACCTTTACTGGTTTGCATACAGGGACACCCGAAAGTAGTTCAAAGCATTGTGTTCTATGAGAGGTATTTCTATAAATCGTATTTTCATAACTTTACTGTACAGATACCTTAATGAAATTAAAATCTGTTATTCCAGTTCACTGCCGGATGTTCTCTGTTGAAAATGGAGTTTATATCTCTACTGTTTTGTGTGCAGGGGTGCCCGAAAGTATTTTAAAGCATTGTGTTCTATGAGAGGTATTTCTATAAATCAGATTTTCATACCTTTACTGTAAACATATCTTAATGAAATTGAAATATGTTATTCAAGTTCACTATTGGATTTTTCCTGTATAAAATGGATTAAATACCAACTTTGTTTTATATACAAGGACACTCAAAAATATTCTAAAGCATTGCGTTCTATGAGAGACATTTCTATAAATGAAATTTTAATATCTTTACTTTCCCGGAAGTTTCAGGAAATTGAAATATGTTATTCATATGCACAAAAGAATGATTTACATAGAATATAGCATGAAGAGCATTAGATTTACAGGGTGACACAAAAATATTCTGTTATAATAAGAGCTATTATTAAAAAATTGCTAGAACTTTACTTTCGTTTACATTAAGCGTTTTTAAAATTTCCTAACATTTTTTTTTAAGTGTGAATATGATATCAATTTTTGTATCTGTCCGTCTGTCCGTCTGTCTGTCTGCCCGCGCTCTAACTCCCGTAAATATTTATGGAATTTTTTGGAACTGATATATGTTATTCAAGTTCACAATCGGATGTTTCCTATTGAAAATGGAGTTTATACCTCTACTGGTTTGTGTACAGGGACACCCGAAAATATTTCAAAGAATTGTGTTCTATGAGCGGTATTTCTATAAACCATATTTTCATACCTTTACTGTACAATATCTTCATGAAATTGAAATGTGTTATTCAAGTTCACTATTTGATGTTTACTATATAAAATATATTACATACCACCACTATTTTATGTACAGGGACACTCAAAAGTACTCCAAAGCATTGTGTTCTTTGTGAGATATTTATATAAATCAAATTTTAATAACTTTACTTTCCACGAAGTTTTAGGAAATTGAAATATGTGATTTATATGCACAAAAGAATGCTTTGCATAGAATATAGCATGGTTACCATTAGATTTACAGGGTGACACAAAAATATTCAGTTATATTAAGAGCAATTAATAAAAATCTGCTAGAATTGTACTTTCATTTACATAAGGCGTTTTGGACACTTTCTATCATTTTTTTAGTGTGAATATAATTTCAATTTGTGTATATGTCTGATTGTTCTTCTGTCCGTCTGTCTGTCTCTCTGTCTCTCTGTTTTTTTTGAGCTCTAATTACCGTAAATATTTATGGAATTTCTTTAAACCGATATATTTTATTGAAGTTCACTATCGGATGTTCCCTATTTAAAATGTAATGAATACCACTTCTAGTTTGTGTACAGGGACACCCAAAAGTATTCGAAAGCAGTGTGTTCTATGAGAGGAGTTTCTATAAATCATATTTTAATACTTTTAATGTATAGAAACTTTTATGAAATTTTAATATATTATTCAATTCCCTGTCGTTTGTTTCCTATGTAAAGTAGAGTACATTTCTAACTGGTTTTTGTACAGGGGCACTTGAAAGTACACCAAAGCATTGTGTTGTATGAGAGTTATTTTTATAAACCAAATTTTAATAATTTTATCTTCCTCAAAGCTTAATGCAATTGAAATATATTATTCGTATGCATAAAAGAGTGTACCTTCTATGTAATATAGTATGGTTAGCATTAGATTTACAGGGCCACACAAAAATAATCAGTTACATTAAGAGGTATTAATAAAAATTTGCTGGAATTGCATTTTTGTTTACATGAGCGTTTTAACACTTTCTTATAATTTTAGTGGGAATATGATTTCAATTTGTGCATCCGTTTGTCCGATTGTCTACCTTTCTATCTGTTTGTCTTCGGCTGCTTTCATCCGTGAATATTTTGAGAATTTTTTAAAAATGATACACTCATGTTCCCTATGGAATATTCCCTATTTAAAATGTTATTAATAGGTCCTGTACAACTAGTTTCTTTACAGGGACAACAACAACAACAATAAAAAAAAAGCCAATGTATTACGTTTTAGGACGGAATTTTTTAAAAGTTATATTTAAAAAACTTTCTACTACAAAAATCTTCAAAACATTGACATGTATTATTAATATTCTAAAATATTGTTTTGTATAGAATATGATATGATTAACTTTCAGATTTACAGGGCTACAGTAAAATATTCAGAGAGTTTCAAAGATGTAATTACAATCTAACGGCTACATTTTTTTTTGTAAAGCGTTTTTAACATTTTCCTAATTTCCTAAGAGTAATTTTAAAATCAATTAGTCTATCTGTACGTTTTTCAGTCCTTCTGTCTGTTGTGTGATAACGTAGGCAAAGAATATTAATAGTTATTCGATGCCACAATTGCGTACAGTTGGAAAGTGTTACTAATCAATGCGTACTGCATGATTTTTCTTTCTTGTTTTTCTTTATTTTCTCTTCCTATTTTAATTTCTTAAAAACTTCTTGAATCGTTGAATCTGCATTGAACAGTTTAGGTTTAATTATGTCCCCTTGTCTTCCTTCCTTTTTTAACACTTTCCAACAAGGTTGAAAAGTGTTTATGACTTCGGTTTGTCTGTCTGTCTGTCTGTCCGTCTGTCCGTCTGTCCGTCTGTCTGTCCGTCTGTCCGTCTGTCTGTCCGCGCTCTAATTCCCGTAAATATTTATGGAATTTCTTGAAACTGATATATGTTATTCAAGTTCACTATCGGACGTTCCCTATTGAAAATGGAGTTTATACCTCTATTGGTTTGTGCACAGGGACACCCGAAAGTATTTCAAAGCATTGTGTTCTATGAGAGGCATTTCTATAAACCATATTTTCATACCTTTACTGTGAACATATCTTAATAAAATTGAAATATGTTATTCAAGTTCACTATTGGATGTTTCCTGTATAAAATGGAGGAAATACCACCATCGGTTTATATACTGAGACACCCGAAAGTATTTCAAAGCATTGCGTTCGATGAGAGATATTTCTATAAATGAAATTTTAATAACTTTACTTTCCACGAAGTTTTAAGAAATTAAAATATATTATTTATATGCACAAAAGAATGCTTTGAATAGAATATAGTATGATTAGCATTAAATTTACAGGGTGGCACAAAAATATCCAGTTATATTAAGAGCTATTCATAAAAAATTGCTAAAATTGTACTATTGTTTCCGTTAAGCGTTTTTAACACTCTCTAACATTTTTTAAGAGTTAATATGATTTCAGTTTTGTGTAACTGCCTGTCTGTCTCCCCGTCTGTCTGTCTGTCCGTCCGCGCTATAACTCCCATAAATATTTATGGAATTTCTTGAAACTGGTATATGTTATTCGAGTTCACTGTCGGACGTTCCCTATTGCAAATGGAGTTTATACCTCTACTGGTTTGTGTACAGGGACACCCGAAAGTATTTCAAAGCATTGTGTTCTATGAGAGGTATTTCTATAAACCATATTTTCATACCTTTACTGTAGACATATCTTAATGAAATTCAAATATTTTATTCAAGATCACTATCGGACGTTACCTATTGAAAATGAAGTTTATACCTCTACTGGTTTGTGTACAGGGACACTCGAAATTATTTCAAAGTATTGTGTTCTATGAGAAGTATTTGTATAAACCATATTTTCATACCTTTACTGTAGATATATCTGAATGAAATTTAAATATGTTATTCAAGTTCACTATTGGATGTTTCCTGTATAAAATGGAGGAAATGCCACCATCGGTTTATATACTGGGACACTCAAAAGTATTCCAAAGCATTGCGTTCGATGAGAGATATTTCTATAAATGAAATTTTAATAACTTTACTTTCCACGAAGTTTTAAGAAATTAAAATATATTATTTATATGCACAAAAGAATGCTTTGCATAGAATATAGTATGATTAGCATTAAATTTACAGGGTAGCACAAAAATATCCAGGTATATTAAGATCTATTAATAACAAATTGCTAGAATTGTACTTTCGTTCACATTAAGCATTTTTAACACTTTCTAACATTTTTTAAGTGTGAATATGATTTCAGTTTTATGTATCTGCTTGTCCGTCTGTCTGCCTGTCTGTCTGACCGAGCTTTAACTTCCGTAAATATTTATGGAATTTTTTGAAACTGATATATGTTGTTCAATTTCACTATCCAATGTTCCCTATTGAAAATGAAGTTTATACCTCTACTGGTTTGTGTACAGGGACACCCGAAAGTATTTCAAAGAATTGTGTTCTATGAGAGGTATTTCTATAAACCATATTTTCATACCTTTACTGCAGACATATCTTAATGAAATTGAAATATGTTATTCAAGTTCACTATCGGACGTTCCCTATTGAAAATGGAGTTAATACCTCTACTGTTTTGTGTACAGGGACACTTAAATGTATTCCAAAACATTGCGTTCTATGAGAGATATTTCTATAAATCAAATTTTAATAACTTTACTTTCCACAAAGTTTTAGGAAATTGAAATATGTTATTTATATGCGCAAAAAATACTTTGCATAGAATATAGCATGATTAGCATTAAATTTACAGGGTGACACAAAAATATCCATTTATATTAAAAGCTATTAATAAAAAATTGCTATAATTGTACTTTCGTTTACGTTGAGCGTTTTTAACACTTTCTAACATTTTTAAGTGTGAATATGATTTCAGTTTGTGAATCTGTGAATCTGTCTGTCTGTCTGCCCGCGCTCTAACTCCTGTAAATATTTATGGAATTTCTCGAAACTGGTATATTTTATTGAAGTTCACTATCGGATGTTCCATGTTGAAAATGAGTGAATATCTCTTCTGGTTTCTGTACAGGGACACCCATAAGCATTTGAAAGCATTGTGATCTACGAGTGTTTTTTATAAATATTTTCCCTATAGAATGTTCCCCATTTAAAATGAGATTAATTGGTCCTGTATAACTAGTTTGTTTACAGGGACAACAACAACAACAACAACAAAAAAGCCAATGCATTACGTATTAGGACATAATTTTTAGAAATTTATATTTAAAAATCTTTCTGTTGTAAAAATCATAAAAATATTGAAATGTATTGTTAATATTTTAAAATAATGTTTTGTATAAAATATGATACGATTAACTTTCTGATTTACAGGGCTACACTAAAATATTCAGAGAGATCAAAAGCTGTAATTATAATCTAATAGCTGCATTTTCTTTTTCGTTAAGCCTTTTTAACACTTTCCAAAATGCCTAAGAGTAATTTTAAAATCAATTAGTCTATCTGTATATTTTTCAGTCCTTCTGTCTGTTGTGCGATAACGTAGGCAAAGAATATTAAAAGTTATTCGATACAACAATTACGTACAGTTGGAAAGTGTTACTATTCAATGCGTTTTGCATTATTTTTCTTTCTTGTTCATTTTGAATGCATTACTTGCTTTGTGGACCTTTAATTTGGTTGTTGCTACTTTTTAAATGTTTCCAAAAAGGTGAATATATCCTGAATTTATATTAATTTTTCTTGATGAATCTATAGGAT
Organism: Salticus scenicus; assembly: GCA_963930645.1. Lineage (NCBI taxonomy): Eukaryota > Metazoa > Arthropoda > Arachnida > Araneae > Salticidae > Salticus > Salticus scenicus. Next base: position 37,020,463 of record OZ005655.1, on the reverse strand, counting down.
GGCTTTTTCAAGGTCTACACAAGCCCCACATAGATGGAGTCCGTATTCATTCTTTCAATAATCTCTCTAATTGCATATATCCGGTGGTACTAAAACCACTTCGGAATTCTGCTCGTTCTTTAGGTTGTGATACATCTGATTGTTAATGTTAGCGATTTGTAAGGGCATTCATTAGATTTTTATACTGGATTGAGAGCAAGCTTATCGGATGATAGTTTCTAATATCTTCTTTTTCTCTTTTCTTGAAAAGTAAGATTATGGTAGCATTTCTCCTGTTCTTTGGAACATCATATAATGTTATACATTTAACTACTAGATCTGTAAGAACGTCAATGGTTTCATTTCCTGTTTCTTTTAAAATATCCACTGTTATTTTATTTTTTTTCTCCTGAAGATTTTCAAAATTTCCTTACTTTTATTACCTGCTTGTTCTTTCAATGCTGTTTTAATAGCGCCGTTTGTATTTGATAGGATATATGAACTACTAAATTTTCCTTGTACAAGTCTAAATAACAATTTGCTGCTTTATTTAGAATTTTCTCTTGATTCAAAGTGATATACCCTCTTTTTTCTTCAAAGCTAGAATTATTTTCTTACCAACATGAAATTTCCTTTTGCAGTCATCAAACCTTTATTTTCTTCAGTGGCTTGCTGAATCATATTAAAATTACTTCCTGGTATTTTCTATAAAAAAATTACTCAGATTTTTTACTCTCTTCTACAAATTCAACTATTGCTGTAATATTTTCTTTGTTATTTTTCACTTATTTTTCTCTTTTCTTTAAATTGTCAAGTCTCTTCTGCGATTTTTTAAAATAGGTTTAACTTCTTCCAATCCAGCGCATTTTTTGATGATTTCAAAGCAACATTGAAAAAATTCACCATGAACTCAGTGACATCTTTATTATCCTTAACCATCTGAAATCTCTTTTTTAGTTCATATAAGTTTAAAAATATTACATTTGACACTGACAAGAACACTATTCATTTGCAACATTTGAATTAAAAAACATTACTCTAAACATGCTACTTTGAATGTTTCGCAAATTATTGAAAATTTACGGGATTTCTTAACATGGCAGAATAGGGCAAAATTTCACATAAACGCCAATTTTTAGGGATATTTTCATCGTAAAGATGTCAGACCACTTTTGAAATAATAATTTGGATACTGGCATGAATATCATTGACCACGAATTATCCAATATAAAAATTTCGTACGTTATTGGGAATTTACGAATTTCTTAACACGGCCGAATAGGGCAAAACTGAGCATAAACGTCCATTTTCAGGATCATAAATATATCAAATTTCAAAATAACATTTGTGACGCTTGTTTGAACATGATTGACTACAAATATTTTAATAGGAAAATTTCGTAAGTTATTCGTAATTTAAGATTTTATCAACATAGCAAAATTGTAAATTTTCCATATGAACATGCATTTTGAACATTCTTGAATTGGAAATAGTAGCATGAAATCTAAACTACGAAATTAATCCTGATAAAATAAATTAATAGATTAGAATAAGATAAATATATCGAAGTAAACAGTGTATAGCCTATTAGGCGGGGATTTCATTTTTGTCACTGTGTCAAGTGTTCGGTCAAATTCATTTATTTTAACATGATTATAATATGTCCTGCACTAGAAATTTATGAGAACATATATATGATGCGGAACTCAGCAAAGTCCATCTATTCCAACTAGTTTAGTTCTCCATCATACTATAGGTATGGGGAACTTAGGTAATTGTGAAAATTTTTAACCTCAGTTTTTTTACTTTTTTACACGTTTTCAGGTGTGAGGAATCTGAAAATGACAAAATTTGTATGGTGTCCGTCTATAGGGTGCGTGTTAGTTTGTTAGTCTATGTACAAGATATCACAAGAACAAATAGTTGCAGAGAAGTCAAATCGGTTTTTAAATATTGCTTTCAACACTGGGAAGAACCCTATTCATTTACAAAATTGGAATAAGAAACCTTTGTAAGTTATTAGAAATTTACGATTTTCTTAACATGGGAGAATATGCCAAAATTTCACTTAAACGTGCATTAAATGGAAAATTTTTACTGTAAAAATTCCAGACTAGTTTTAAAATATCAGTTTTGATGCCGGAATGAACATCATCGACTATAAACATGCTACGTTGAACGCAAGTTAGTAAACATTTACGAATTTCTTAACATGGTAGAAGAGGCAAAATTTGATATAAACGTCAATTTTGAGGATATTTTTATCGTAAAGATGTCAGGCCACTTTTGAAATAATATTTAGGATACTGGCATGAATATAATAGAAAATGAATTTTCCAATTTAAAAAATTCGTAAATTATTGGAAATGTACGAAATTTTTTACGTATGGCAGAATAATGCAAAATTTCACATAAACGTCAATCTTAATAATTTATTATCGTCGTAAAGCTGTCAGATCACTTTTAAATTACTATTTAGGATACTGACATGAATATAACTGACTATGAATTTTTTAATTTAAATGTTTTGTAAATTATTTAAATATTACGATTTACTTAATATAGAAGAATAGGGCAAAATTTCGCATAAACATCCATTTTTAGGGACATTTTCGTCATAAAGATATCAGATCTATTTTAAAATGACATTGACGATAATGGCTTGAACATTATTGACTACAAATATTTTAATTCGAAAATTTCGTAAGTTATCCTAAATTTAAGATTTTATCAACATAGTAAAATTGAACGACATTTTATATGCATTTTGGGGATCGCTGCATCGGAAGTAGTGTGGAATTGGATAAAAACTAAACTACGAAACTGACCCTAATAAAATAAATTAATAGATAGAACAGACTAAGGTAAATACATAGATGGTGGGTAGCCTATTAAGTTCGCCATTTCAGTCTGTCCCTCTGTCAAACGATTGGCTGAATTCATTTTTTTAACATACATATAGTATGTTTTGTATTAGTATTTTATGAGAATATATTTAGGAAACTGTGCAGAGTCCACCTGTGTCAACTAGTTTCTCAAATGACTCAAAATCTTAATAATAGTTTGAAAAGTCAAAAAGAGGATATTTTATAAAATGCATTTTAAAGTCAACTCGCAATTGCTTTAATAATGGGACAGAAGAAAAATTTAATCAATTAAAACTTAAAATGTCGTTCGAATTTAGCATCTTTTATAATTGAAAAAAAAAAATGTTGAAATCTTTTAAATCAGTAAGTTTCTGAAAATTTACTCATTATGCAGGTTTAAAATATTATTTATAGTAAATATTTTAAAAGACTAAGTTACAGTTAATTAAAGAAATAATCTGATTTGGCACACATACGAATCTGTACGAACTCGCATTTCAGTACTACATAGAGAGATTACAAGGGGTAAGGGGTAAGTTATGATGAAAATATTTTAAAAACAAAAATATTGCTTTCTCTCTCTCTCTCTCTCTCTCTCTCTCTCTCTCTTTTTTTTTACATATATTTCTGTGTTTTCGGGGCTATCGCAATCCTCAACTCTTTGTTTGAATGAATATATTAGGAAAATTTATAAACAAATTAAGGCTGTTATTGAATTTACCTTTACTGACAAGGAAACATTCAAAAGGTGTCGTCTTAAAAAGTAGTGAAAAAATTATATTTGATTCTACTCTTCATAAAACACCAGGAAGTGAAAAAAAATTATCGGCTGAAATGAATTACAGCGACCACAAAAAATGATTAAAATTAAGCAAATTTGGCGATTTAGCGCTGTTAGGCGTTCAGTTCACTAGCACCGATATTGCCGTGTACGAACAGAACCGTGTTTTGTTTCTCCGCCAAGTACTCAAAATCAATCGCCTAATATTACTTACAAACTTTGAATAAACACCATAAAATGCAATAAACTCGCAACAATTGTTTCGGGTCGAAAAAACACACGACCCTTCATCAGGCGAATAAAGTAAGTACGAGTGCTGCAGTCAAAGCGGCAACATACGCTTTATTCAGTCCAAGAACAGGATTCGACAAGGATTTATTTAACAAAACAGTATTAAGTGTACTTTTTTTATATAGGAATTTTTACTAGTGTTCGGACACTTTTGTTACCAACTGTACTAACTTTTTTTAATTCTATATTTTACTTTACGTATTAAAATAATTAAGCTTTTTACTTGACACATATCTTTTCAAAAAAGATAAGTTTTAATTAATTTAAAGCATTTATTTTTGCCAAAAAACACATTTATTTAACTAAATACACTAGTACTTTGAGATATTTAGTAATACTACTAATATTGATGTGTTGCAATACGTATGATTTAAACTCAAATTTTTAAATGTTATTCCGTTCTTATATCTCAGAAATATATTTTTTAAATATAACAGAAAACTTTTTTTTAAATAATGTATTTTCCTTTTGCTCATTTCTTTTTATAATTATATGTTTCTCAATTTTACTCAACTGAGCGAATTTAGTTATCTTATTACTTTCCTACACAATAGAATGTTCTTCATTACTGTTACAAAATATGTGCTTTCTTTTCTTTTCTTTTCTTTTTTTTCTTTTGTGAATGATTAAACGCAGAAAAAATGAATGAAATTTATTTCTATCATTTTTTTTTTTTCCAAAATCTAATAAGTTTTTTTGGATTACACAGGAGGAGTTCAAAAATCGTTCTTTTCAATAGGTTATTTAGAAAATTCTTTTTAAGAATTACTTTAAACATTAGACTTTCAACTTAAAAACTAATGATTTTTTCTTTTCTTTTTTGATAATACTCTATAAAAAAACATTAAATTTTATTTTGAAAATGAGCATCTTTAAAGTAGTTACAAATTAATTAAAAAAAAAAAAAAAAAAAAAAAGGTAAAATTAAACGTAAATTTAGTTTAATGTTGTTGTATAAATAAAAAAATTCTAATATTATTGAATTAAAAAGGATATTTCTTTAATAACTGGTGGACTTTAAATAGTTAAATTAAATCTTTTAGATTTAGTTTTTACTTTAAATTGCTTTTACGTGTTTTTAGTGCAGAAAATAAAGTCATAAAAAACATACTTATTTAAAAATTACCTTCGAAGATAATAAATATTATAATGTTGTTGAAATCATAAAAAATGCGCAGATTTTACAAATTTTCATTTATTATTTTTATTTTTTAAGAATAAGCTTTTTTGCATAACATTTTGATCTACTTTAATTTATTTTAATATTTTACTTAGTTATTTATATACTTACTTTTGAAAGTAATTTTAAATAATAAAGTTAAAGCATTTTTATAAGGGCCAAGAGTCTGTTATCAGTTTTTTGTAGGAGAGTTTGCCCACAGTTAAAAGAATGCTCATAAAAAATCCAAATACTAATTTTTTGCTAAACTATTGCTAAATAATTTTGAACTATTTCGTATTTAATGCATTTCAATTACTATTTTGTATTTATGTTATAAATTAAAGTAACAGTTATGATAAAACCAAAAAAGCAACTTTGGTTTTCAATCTGTCTATTTAGAAAATACAAGAGATTGCTCTTAATTATTACTATGGTTAAATTATTAACAATAATAATTGCACTTACTTAAGTGACACTGTTGCAGTGTTTTTGTAAACATTTTTTTTTTGTATTAGAGTAAATATATCATTTTCATATATATATATATATATATTTTTTAATGAAAGAAATTTAAAAAGAATAAAACAAAAAAAAAAAAATAAATAAAGAAAATAAAGAAAAAAATATTAAGGAATCAGAAAAGAACAAGACATGAATACAAACTAACATTGCCACCTAATATTATGTATAAATTAATTTAGTACATTTCTTTTTTATATTAAATGTTTCCTTATCTGCTGAACTAATTTGCCATTCTCCACAATCGTTGTACTTACTGTTGTATATAGTGCATCTTTCGTGCATCCACTTACCACAAGTAACATATACAAACTAGTTCATGAGAAATAGTTTGATTTGAAAATATTTTGTAATACTACCATTCTATAGAAATTCTTAGAAAGAGTTATGAAAATTCAATCAATCTTTTTTGAAAACGAAAAAAAAAAAAAAAAAAAAAAAAAAGCAGCCACGTTTAATCTTAGACGCCTGAAGTAATCGACATGCATATTAAAGTCTCCACTACTGATGTTGTACAAGTAACTGTGCGAACTCTATTTCCTCCAGTCGATCACCTGTATTCGTAATCTCTCCTAGCTTTACCTTACTTAAATTTTTAACCGATGTTTATATTAAAGAATATATATATGTATATATGTTACCGTTAAAGTGTATAATTCAGTTATTTCATAGAATAATTAGGTATTTCATGAAATAAATAGACAAGTCAGTTAAAGTATATAATAGATAAAACATTTCATACTTTACCTAGTTATTCTATGAAATAACTAACGACAGACCGTTAAAGTATAAAACAAATATATTCAAAGTTATTTTATAAAATAATTTATCATAAATTCATGTACGCAAAGTGTACAGACGTTCGCAATACTGGCTGCTGCGGTACAAAATTGTGCATATGTTTCAGATTCATGCATTTTGAAATAGGGGTATCCATTAATGTTTTTTTTTTTCATGTACGCAATGTGTACAGACGTTCGCAATACTGGCTGCTGCAGTACAAATTTGTGCGTATGTTTCAGATTCGTGCATTTTCAGATAGGGGTATCCAGTTATGTTTTTTTTTTTTTTTTTTTTTTTTTTTTCTTTTTCATGTACGTAAAACATACAGACGTGAGCAATACTGTCTGCTGCAGTACAAAATTGTGCATACTTTTCAGATTCATGCATTTTGAGATAGGGGTATCCAGTGATGTTTTTTTTTTTTTTTTTTTTTTTTTTTTCATGTACGCAAGGCGTACAGACGCTCGCAATACTGGCTGCTGAAGTACAAAATTGTGCATATTTTTCAGATTCATGCATTTTAAGATAGGGGTATCCAGTGAGGTTTTTTTTGGTTTTCATGTACGCAAAGCGTACAGACCTGCGTGATACTGGCTGCTGCAGTACAAAAATTTACTTAAAATGCATGAAATTAAAAAAATATGCAAAATTTTATACTGCAGCAGCCAGTATCAAGCCCGTCTGTACGCTTTGCGTACACGAAAAAAAAAATCACTGGATACTCCTATCTCAAAATGCATGAATCTGAAAAATATGCACAATTTTGTACTGCAGCAGCCAGTATTGCGAACGTCTGTACGCTTTGCGTACATGAAAAAAAATCACTGGATACCCCTATCTCAAAATGCATGAATCTGAAAAATATGCACAATTTTGCACTGCAGCAGCCAGTATTCCGAACGTCTATACACTTTGCATACATGGAAACAAAAAAAAAAAAAAAAAAACATCACTGGATACCCCTATCTCAAAATGCATGAATCTGAAACATAATATGCACAATTTTGTACTGCAGCAGCCTGTATTGCAAATGTCTGTACGCGCAGCGTACATGGAAACCAAAAAAAAAAAAAAAAATCAGTGGATAATCCTTTCTCAAAATTTCAGAATCTGAAACATATGCAAACTTTCGTACTGCAGCAGCCAGTATTACGCACGTCTGCACGCTTTGCGTACATGAAAAAAAGTCACTGTGCTCCTATATCAAAGTGCATGTGTTTGAATGATACGTAAAATTTTGTGCTGCAGAACTTCAAAAGTAACCGGTAAATGTGGTTGAATAATTAATCACATTCCCAAAAATTTAGCGGGGATTATGCATAATCATTTCATACTTCAATCACGATCAAGTAATCGTTATTCTATAGAATACCTAGTTAAATCGTAGAATTCAATAATTTTATATACTTTAGCTGACTTGTCTAGTTATTTCATGAAATACCCAGTTATTCTATGAAATAACGGATTTCATACTTTAACGGTAACATATATATATAATTCTAACAAAACCTTCTAACAATTGGTTATTATTATTGTATAGTTACCATCTTCTGTAAATCATATATTATAAATAATTTAAACACTATTTATACATTTGATATCAAATTTGTATTAAGGAATAAAATGTAACCATCCTCCTTTTTTTAACTAGAGGCTTAAAATAACTTTAGTTTAAAAAATGTTATTCCAGATAACGATATCATTTAAATTTAAAAGCAAATATTTATAATTAAATAAAAGGTATTTGTTCGTAATCTTTATATATATATATATATACATGAAGATTCATTTGAAATTCACTTTTCATAGACATATTTTGTATGCATTTATTTTTTAATAAATGCTTCAATAAATTAATGAAGTTTGTTTTTATAGAACTAGATAAATACATTTAGCAGTTTATTTTTATTTATTTATTTATTTATTTTTATCAAATTCATTAAAATAAATAGTATGCATATTTAGTTTTGCGTTAATCCTAAACAAATTTAATAATTTACTTTATTTAAACTTTATTTAACATATTAACTTTTCACTTAAAAATAAATAAGCTTCAGATCACTTGCTTTATTACTATTATTTATTTATTTATTTAGCCTATTGTATGAAAAAAAAATAAGAGTTGATTCCTTAACCATAATAATTTGTAATAATATAATCTCTATCCTATTTAATCACGATATTTTACTATAAATATGCGATAACGATTTATGTAAGAAAATTATGGCAGCATAAAAGACGGAAATTTCTCCTTTCTAACAGAGTTTCCAGGAAAAAAGAGAGGGAATGTATGACCCACCATATTATAGTAAAATCTCTTTTCACTCTCTACACCACTGTTACATTCCTAGACATTATTACTATTATAATAGATCCCCCTTTTTCTCTTTTTCAAACGAAATCTAAAATTCCTTATGACTTCAATTTCTGTGTCTGTTTTCTGCGTGTTCCTCAGTCTGCACCAAAAGGTAATCAAATATCACCAGAAATCTGACTTCTGATGTATTGTTTCCAAGTTCACTATAGTATTTCCCATTTCCCATATTGAAAATCGCAAAAATATAGCAATAATGTTTTATCTACAGTGAGTGATATCATTTATTTCAATACATTATGGTCTACAATTTTTTTTTCTTTAAGCATATTTTAATATTTGTAAATAAAATAAAACATAACGAAATTCGCATGCAATGATAAGCTTATTATTATTATTATTATTATTATTATTATTTTTTAACCTGACGAATAAAGTGAACTTCAGAAATTTAATTCATCAACCTGGAAATTAATTTCGTATAGAATGGAGTAGAAGGCTGATTTTTACCAAGTATATGTGAAAAATACCAGAGCCGGGAATCGAACCCCGGTCCTTCCGCTTAACGCACGGATGCTCAAACCACTGAGCTACCCTGACTGATAATTTTCAACCAGGGTAGCTCAGTGGTTAGAGCATCCGCGCGTTAAGCGGAAGTCCCGGGTTTCGATTCCCGGCTCTGGTATTTTTCACATATACTTGGTAAAAATCAGCCTTCTACTCCATTCTATAAGAAAGTGAACTTATTTTAATAATTGATTCAAACGGCAACACAAAATTTAAGATATAATTTCGTGATATAAATAGATAATATGTGATATATATTTTTATCTGTGGATTAAGAAGTATTTTTAATACAATACATGTTTAGTGCAATTTATTCTGCACAAACCCTTTTTCAATCGTATACAGGCCTGCATAAAGAAAATTTAATGAATCTCTTTTATGTGTCTACATAGCTGCCAATATCCTAATTAATAATCCGAAAAATACCCGCCTTTTTTTTTTTTTTTTTTTTTTTTAAGAATGTTTTTCTTCTTATTTAATCGTAATTACATTTGCAGAGAATTACTCTAAAAATTATGTGGTGTAGAAAAAGGAACGGGTATTAACAGTACTCCGGAATTATAATGAGGATGTTTTCAGTTATGTATATATATATTGTTGCGTACTTGGAGTTCGTGAATTGTTGGAGAAAGAAAAGCAGAGCTTGCAGATAAGCATTAACACACAGCAAGGCTGTAATCCAAAGAGGCTCAGATCTTTTTCAGTAGCAATGAAAGCATTCGGCGAAACTCAACTGAGACTGACTGATTTGACGTAAAACAACTCCTTAAATACCCGCGTAGAAAAATGTAGAAAATTCCAGAAACTCGTCAGCCAATGAAGTTACAGCTTCCATATTTGGTGTATCGATGATAAGGATTTTCTCCCCAGGGTCGCCAAAAAAGTTGTCAAATCCATTTCTAAGATTTTAAGACGGAAAGAAGCCGCTCACCACTATGCAGCGGTTTTGAGCGTTTTTAACCTTTAGAGAGGGGCTCCAAAGCCACTGTTGAGATTCAGAAGAGCCCGTCTCCAAAGGTTAAGCCTTCCCCGTTGTTTATTGCATAGCAAATAACAAAAAAAAAAAAAAAAAAAAATTACAAAGGTCGCCAGAGCAGAGCTCTTCCGTGAGAAAAGGCGACAAAGTTGCATTAAAGTGAAGAGGATCGGAGCCAAGTGGAAGTCTGTTTACAAAGTTCATTCAGGTAATGTACAAATTTCACAGTCTTTATACAATGTACTCGCAGTCTTTATATCAAGCCCAAACACCCTATGAACAATGTTGGTTAATAGCAACATCATGCGCAGGATGATTGCTTTCCGAGAGCACTTCTGTGGAATACTTTAGCATCAGACATGACCAGTATTCGCCATGTAGGAGAGGAGGAAGAATTAAGGAAAGATAGAGAAGGAATTTAGTTTGTTGAATTTGATAAATCTTGAAGGAAGGCATAGATGCCCTTTAATTTGAGCCGTAGGGGCTTTCTAGTTATTATATTGTTCAGCCAAGTTGCTGGTCTAGGGTTAGGGTTCCTTAAATGGTAAGGTATTGTAAGTCGACAGTGAAAGTAGTAATGTTGTGCAGTCCCCTCCTCACCGCATGAGCATAAGTGTGATCGTCGGCAATGAAATCTGTGAAGGTATTTGGGGAAGGGGCCATGACCTGACAGAAAGGCAGAGATTTCCGGGGAGAGGTCCCAAATATTGAGTGAGACATTTGGTATTAGCTCGTGAGTGTATCTCCCTTTTGGAGACACACTCCAGATATTCTGCCAGTCATTAATTAGTTTTTGATTTAGGTGATATTTTATGTAGGAAGGGGGAGCTGGGAGTGAATAGGCTATGTCACTAGATTATGTTGCTGATTTTGCAAGAGAGTCCGCTAGTTCATTTCCGACGACCCCCTTATGGGCAGAAACGTGTGCCAGGGATATTTTAGTTTTTAATTTTGAGAGCTTTATTTTAATTTCAAGTACTTGTGGGTGTCTGCTCTTGTGGCGAGCTATGGCCTGCAGGCTCGAGAGGATGTCACTGAAGATTGAAATTTGATTGTAGTCTGGAGAGTTATTTTCTGACCACTCAACTGCCTTCAGGATGGCAAAGAGCTCAGCCTTAAAAACCGAATTGTGGTCTGCGAGCCTGCCTGCCCACTGATGGAGAACTTTGTTATTGTTTAAAACGCAGAGTGCAGCTCCCACTCCATGATCGGTTTTGGAGCCATCAGTGTAGATCGCCAGTTGAGCAGACGGGAAGAAGCTGTTTTTTGCACAATTTATGAAAAGGGAAGCAGCATCCTGTGCTGGGTGTAATTGCCAGCTGTTAGAAAGCTGTTGGACGTGAATATTAGGGAGGAGAGTGTCTGTGAGAATGGAATTATTTAATTGCAGGACGTTAGTTTTGTTAAAGTTGTATTTTAATTGGAGGTGAGCATGTGGAATACCAGTGATGACTGTGAGGGCATCAGTAGAGATTGTTTTGTAACCTGTAGAAATTTGGACCAAAAACATTCTCTGTATTGAGTTAAGTTTATTCGACGCAGCTTTGGTGAGGTTGTCCCCCCCCCCACCCCTCAAATGCCAGCGCCGTAGGTTAGGATCTTTTCTACTACTATTTTATACCAGGTTTTTAGGAAGAAGGTGGATATACCCCACCTCTTTCCTGCCATTTTTGCTGAATTGTGGAAGATTTTAGAAGTTTTTATCTTTAGGTCTTGTATATGTGCCAGCCAGTTTAGGTTTCTATCTATTGTGATTCCCCATATTTTTAGTTGTGGAGCATGACGGACACTGACGCCATCGATCCTCATCACTGGGTTCCGTTTAAGGAGTCTTGGGATGGAGAAGGTTAGTGCTTGCGTTTTCGAGGGTGAGAGTGTTAGATCTGATTCTATTAATAGGGAGCTGAAGAGGGAGAGCTCATCCTGGGCCTGTTACTCCAGAACTTTTCTCGTTAAACCCGAGAGAATCACAGAGAAGTCATCAGCATATGCGAGGGTTTTAAAACCCTCTGAGTTCATTTTTAGAAGAATTTTGTTGGCCACCAAGTTCCAGAGGATCGGGCCTAGGCACGATCCCTGGGGACAGCCCTTAGATTGTGGAAAAACACTGTAGTTAGGGCCCCAGTTAATCAAGACTTTCCTGTTGGAGAGGTAGGAGCTGATGACTTCCGCAAGATTTCCCGGGCAGTTGAGTGTTTGTAGAGTGTGTAGGATGTGTGGCCATTCGATGTTGTCGAAAGCCCCTTTAATGTCAAGTGAAATAAGAGTGGTGTACTTTCCAGACTGAAAGTTAAGAGCGCAGCGGTTTAAATTTGCTGCAAAGCGAGTTCACATGATCTGCCCTCTCTGAACCCGAATTGGTTGGGGTGTAGAAGATTATTGGATTCCAGGTAGAAATTTAGTCTATTGACAATGAGCTTTTCTAGTAATTTGCCTATTGTTGGTAGCAGGCAGATCGGTCGATAGGAGGAGGGTTCAGAGGGAAGCTTCCCTTGCTTCAGAAAGTACACCACTTCACCCCTTCTGAGAATTTCTGGAAAATATTGTAGTTTGAGGTATAAGTTTGTCCATGTGTGAAAAATATATGTGAGTGTATTGAAGGAGTGTCTAAGGATTCTGAAGTCTATGCTGTCAGGGCCAGGGGCCTTATTTAAGTTAAAGCTATAAAGAGCAGCCCGAATTTCTGCCTCCGTGAAGGCTTCGTCCATGGGACCTGAAAAATTTGGAATATGGGGGCTGGTGAATTTACTCGGAGGGAAGAGAACTGAGGTGATATATTCTAGGTTGTTCTGTTTAGACGAAAGAGCTGGAGGACGTTCAAGTTTGAGTTCTGTTGGTGCGAAAAATTTAATGCTATAGAATTTCTGTGCAGTGCCATGGATGTTTGTTTGTGTTGTGCAAAAATGTTTCCATGCGTTATGTTTTGCAATGTTTATTTGTTTTTTGAATTTTGCCGAGAGTTGGCGGATTTTAAGTTTGTGTTGCATTAGATCTGAGGGGTTGATATATTTTTGTTGTCTCCGGAGTGCTGTCAGGTGGTTACGCATGGATCTGAGTTGAGGGGACCAGAAATTGTAGGTGAATTTCCGTCCCGATTGTTTGAGCCTGAATGATGAAGAGGCAGCAGCGTGTATTGTGGAGATAATAGAAGAGGTTGCATTTTCTAAGTCTTGGGTGTTCCTTACTGTATTAATGGTGCCAGTTAGTTTATCGGTGGATAGTTTAAGTATTTTATTAAATTTTGAGAAGTTGCCACGTTTTGTAGCAAACCTTTGAAGAGTTGATTTAGTTGGTGAGGATTTTAGGGTATATGTTATGTATTTGTGATCTGAGCAGTTGGCTATATCCAGGACCGACCAGTCGTTCATTTGTCAAATCCATTACCTACCTTATTGAAGCATTTTAATGCGTTTTTAAAGGAAAATCAGCTAGAAATGCAGAAAATTGACATTTATCACCTCACTAAGCTTCTTTGAATAAAGTTTCATAAAAATAACTACGAATTATTGACAAATTCGTAACAATATGTATGTATATATGTATTTTGTGTGTGTGTGTGTGTAAATTGCAGCCTTTAATCCCATTGACCAACTGAGAGTAAACCTGCTGTAATGTTTTTCCCTAATAGTTTATACAATGCTCTAAATTAATTCCCATTTCAACTTAAAATTAAAATACATAATCATAAAACTGGAGATAATCTTTTTATAGTCATTTATAGCTTTCAAAAGGCAAAAACAAACTAAAAATGTCAAATAATTTATATTTTAGTTACTAGTTTAGAGATGACTAAACTTGTGTTTGGTTTTATTTAGAATGTATCATATTAATTAGCAATATATATTTCCCTTTGAAAGAGTAAGTTTTTTGTATGAAAATAACTAAAAAATTATTAATTATAAAATTAATGCAAATAAAATAGTAATATATGTCATCTAGCAGAACAATTATCTTTAAAACGATCGTAAATATTTCGAATTATAAAATTTTTAAATTTCTAGAACATAATTCAAATACACATTTAAATAAAATAAAAAGGGTAATTTGTCTAATCGATGAATAATACATTAGTCTTTGAAATGTATATTTTTAATTTTTAAGCTTCTTACATTAACAGCTTAATCATAAATTAAATATGCATTAATGTTTAGTTTACTATCTAATTATTATGTACGAAGGAAATCTATCTTATTCCAGTTATCTTGTTAATTGTTTTTTTCTTTTAAATCCGTTGCTCATTCTTTTTCATTTATCTTATTTAGTGTCAACCGCAAAGTCTTAATTGCGTTAGTACTTCTCCAGCTTAAATATTTGCGCTTTAATTCTAAGACATGTAATTAGTTATCTAGTACTAATTACTGTTTGTAATGAGATACTATGTTCTTTGGAATATAGGTACAAGAAATAGAAATAAGATTAAATGTGTTCAATTTTTGTTTCTTTGCAAGTGGATTGGTTAGATATTTTACATAATGTTTTTTTCGTAACTGTAATGTTAATAAATATTTATTTTATGCTTTGAGTATACAAAAAACATTTTAAATCGTTTTTTCCTTAAAACATAATATATAAAAAAAAATTATATTAATAAGAAAATGTTAACTGTTATATGAATGTGTAAATATAATTGAAAATATTTTAATTAAAAAAAATAATAATAATCTTTTTATGGGAACAGATTTTGATTAACTTTAATAATGCCTGTTTTTTTTTTTTTTTTTTTTTTTTTTTAAATTTTAAATTAACTTTTATATCGTTTGCTTAAAAAATTTCAAAATGTTGATCCTTTAAGACTTTCCTAGTAAGTAAAGAAGCATTGTATAAATATTTGGCTGTTTTTGATTATGTTATAATGTTTCGCATATGAGTGATGTTTTCTATATCTGCATTAATAAGATGTTAAATGAAACATTGAAAAAAGTTTAACATTTATTCAGAAACTTTTAATAAGTTATTTATGTATATTCGATATCTGCACTAGTTGTAATATAAGGCTATTCTAGCATTGGTTTTTAACAGAATCTTACAAATTAAACAGTCGAGCGTATTGCCATCAATTTCGGCGTTTGAACGATTGAGATATAACAATTAAAGTGACTTATAAAAAATGCATAAACTATTTCATACTTATTTGAAAAGATTTTGATAATGTGCATATCTTACCTTGTCTTAAATTTTTCATTTTCCATGTAGCATGACACTTAAATGTAATTGCTTAAAAGCATATCATGATTAAACCATATAACAAATTTTATGAAATCCGCACTCCCGATGTAAGTTTTTTTTTTTTTTTTTTTTTTAAGTAGTATTTTAAGTTTAACCACTCTGTATATACAGTGTTACATAAAGTTTATCAAAGCTGATAAACATGGATAAATAAAATTTTAATCGGAGAATTTCCATGCTGTTAATTTATATTTTCATTTTTGACTGAAAAATTTGTAAATATTTGATATGAATGAATAAATATTTTGACAACGAAACGAATATTTAATTTAAATTTCGTTTCTGTAAAAAAAAAAAAAAAAAACTGTATGATACTGAAATTAAAATCAAGACGTTGTTCCATTTATTTAAAAGTATATTTGTTAAACAGAGGATAAGTAAATATCTCAATTATAAATGTATTAAATTACTTAAGGATTTTAAAGTGAGAATTTCGCATGTTAAATTTTCATGTCTAAATAAATATCAGAATGATAGTCATAACAAAAATTGCAGTCAAAGAAAATCTTAATATAAATAAATAAATATATATGTATATATATTATTTATTAAATTATTCTCCATATATCCCACAGGGCAACTAACATATTAAAATGAAAGAAACTTGTAAGAAATATTAAATACCTCAATACATTTTGAATCAAAATATTATTTTTCATGTAAAAAAGAAGGGGGTTAATGGTATTTTTTAATTAATTTTGGATAAATAGCTATATGATTTTTTTATTGATGACATCTTTCTCCCATAGCAATATTTTAGCTAGTGACCAACTTTGGTTTCAATGCACAAAAATAAAATCTATTATATATGTTTTACCAAAAGAAGTTTTCTACGATGTTTTTTTTTTTTTTTTTTTTTTTTTTTTTTGCTAATTTATTATTAAACATATTTTATTTCTGTTTCACGAATAAGTAGGAGATTCTTTTGTACATGCAATTTTCATATTTTGTAAAAAGTTTAATTTAGTACGCAATGAATTGAAAAAGAAAAAAGTAGTTTGTCGAGATAAAAAGTTAATTTAAAGGGACATTTTGCATTAATTTAAAATAAAAAAATATAATAATAATTTGTGAAAGTGCCTTTTAATATTTTTTTCTTACAATACGTTCAAAATCTCTCACCTTCTTAATTAATCGAAGTGAAAATACATACATTTTCATTCATTTTCATACATTTTCATTTCATACATTTCATTTTTAAGTATTACGCTAGGTAGCACAATATATTATTTAGTGAAATAGAAAAAAATGAACTTCATAAAAAGTATATTATAATTGTAAATTTATTAAACATGCAATTTTGAGTGGAAAAAATAATGTTTTTGTGTAGTAAAAGTTAATGAATAGAATATTTTGAATTTATATACTTGAATTATTTCCTGGAGCAATAATTACACATAGTTCACATATTCCGAAATTTTAATACTTCTTTTGAAAAATTGCGATTTAGAAACTTTTGGATGAGCGTTAGGTGAAAACCCTTTTTTCATAAATGCTACTTGAACATCAATAGAAAATTTCTTTGAAATAAAGTAAGAAAAAATAAAATGAATTTATTTATGCCAATTGAAATGCGTCTATATACTCAAAAAAAAAAAAAAAAAAATTATATACTTATGAAATTACCTTTTTAATCATTAAAAAAAAAAAAAAAAAAAAAAAAAAAAGTCATAATATGTTTACGTGGGATGTAATGAATATAAAGGATAAGGAAATACAAATATTATGTAGTACAGAAATTTTAAAAGAGCAAAAATTTATATTTCAAAAGGAGGGATATTTATAAGACATTTATCAGAAGAAAGGTAGCCATGCCTAGCAGAAAAAAATAATACTAATAACAAACTAATCTGAAGCAATAAAATGCTAATTTTTAATCATTTATCGTTTATCCTATTTAGTGTAGATGCGACATTTTTCTTTTTTTGTAAGTGAGACAAAACATACATTTATAATCCGAATCAACGGACATAGATACTGTGTGATCAAACAACAAGTTCTTCTTTAGACCAACATTCTTGGTCTATGAAATATCAGTTTGATTTTACTTTTGCAGATGTCAATTATTATTGTCCTCACTTTGTAAGGTTGAGACAACGGAAGGTCACCACAGTTTTAAAATTGAGATGGATCCAGCGACTCTCGGTGTCGCAATAGATGGGAGTTTAGGATGCTTCGACACCAACAGTCGGCGAAGTTTCAGGTTAGGTTGGAATAGTTTTGCGTCAGCATAGAGCTGCAACGGAGAAAGTAAGTTGCGGAGTGTAAGTGAATATAAAGAAGCTTTAAAGTTTTGTTAAGTGAAGAGATTAATTCTTATGCTAGAGCGAAGTTATCCGTTAGTGGAGTTTTCTAAAGTGACGAGCGTTACAGTGTGAGATAGATTGGAAGTTGCGCGTTAGGAATTGTCGGAGAGGGGAATCCCGTCGTCAATCCTTGAGTGAGCGTATTGCAACGAGTCAACAGAGAGCAGGTTTCACTAAGCTTCAACTATTTCTCATGGGTGAGACTATTTCTTTATATTTCTCTAATTTATTAGTTTATAATTATTGGATAGAGTTCGGTCCAGTTACCCCTCCTTGATTTTAAGCACTAATAAAAACTTTATTTGAATTTACTTCCAAGTCTCGTGCTCTGATTTATCTATTTAGTTATCTAATAGTTATCTAAGATGGAGTTTGCAGCCACGCAAACCTCACAATCTTTCCATCTGGACGTCTGGAGGTCTTATCATACATGAAAACATTCAAACACTTTAAATGATCTCTCAAGCGTTGTCCACTTTTCAATCATTTGAACAGCCAATTTTTCGAGTATTACATTTTTCACCTTTTAAGAAGCGCGCATTTTTCCCTACTAGATATCGCTGCCTTAAATTAGGTAATTCTTTTATAATTAGCAGACCTTTTCAGTGCTCGTGCACTTACTTATATCTGTACTGACAAAGAATATCCACGCTGATCCAGAAATATAAGTTTACTGTTATAAAAATGTCTTTTGTGCGTTATATTTGTACGTTTTTAGCCTGTAATTTATTTAAAAAATTTATTGAAAATACAAGTGGATCAAAAAAGATTTTTTAACATACTTCATGTAAATTTACTTTAAATCTGTTAATTTTATATTCATTTTCATAAAAAAGAAGAATTTATTAAAGTTTATATAGTTTTGTTTTATAATTTTGTACAAATTAATAAAACTCAGAAGATAAATTCTTATTAAATCTCCTTTAATATTCTAAATCAATAAAACATTATCATACTTCATAATATTAGGGTGAAGCATATAAACAAAATCAATATATGTATATCAACATCTGTCATACATTCTGAAATTTAATGAATATACATTTAGATTAAAGATAAAGAAAATTAGATAAATAAAAGTAAAATTCTAAAACTAAATATAAGAGTTCACAGAAAAAAATACATTTAAATATATCTTACATAATATATTTCGAATTATAACATTTTTATATTTCTGTACAGAATAATAATAATAATAATAATAATAATTTAAGACATCTAATTAAAAGAAATTGTTTAAATATTTAATAGATAAGAAATGTCTTATAATTTATAAATCTATACGTTCGCTCTAGAAACATTCTACATTACTTAACTAGAAATTATATATGTATTAGATTTAGTTTACTCTCTAATTACGATATACAAATGAAAATTTTACTATTTCAGTTATCTTGCTAATTGTTTTTACTTGTAAATCCGCTGCTTACTCTTTTCCGTTTATCTTATTTAGTGTCACCGATAACGTATGTTTTTTGCGCTAGTAAGTTTCTCTCTTACTTACGCTTTAATTGTAAGACAAGTAGTTAGTTATTTAATGAAAATTACTATTTCTGATGATTTACGATACTGCATGGAATAGGAATATACTGAAAAGAAATAAGATTAAATCCGTTAGCTTTTCTGTTATTTTTAAATATTTTGATTAGATATTAATTAGTTAATGTTCTTTAAATAAATTTCTTCATTAGAGATGTCTATTTAAATCATTTGAAAAAAAAAAATATTGTATAAAGTTACTTAAAATCAAACTTTTTAAGAAATATTAATAAACTATTAAGAAATGTTTCACTAACCCTTAAATGCATATCGATTAGATCTGAATTGCATGTTTAAAACCTTATACCATTTTATGTAGGGAGTTTTGACGGACAGACAGACAAACCGAAGTCATTAACACTTTCCAACAAGATCAGTTGGAATAAAGTTTGTGTGTGAGCTGAGCCTCAGTTTTTTAACCCTTTAATTATTCTTTAAAATCTCAGATCATATTTGGCCAGATAACACAGACGAAAAGCCTTATCTTTTTAAGGACATTTTTTTTTTTCTTGGAGCTATTTTATAAATTCTGGAACTCTTGTTCACAAAATGTACTAATGTAATCTTTAAAATCCTCTTATCATACAGAGCTACTAAGCTAGGATTAAGTTTAATTGTATTTAGAACAAACATATTTGTACAACATATTTTAAGCTGTATTTTACTCCACCTGACACTACCTGATTTTACGCTTCCTGACTACTGCTTTACACATTCACGCCGGCGCATTTTGTTTACACAGTCTACTCAAAAGTATCCGAGCACTAGCCAATAATTCTGATATCAAAAAAAGTACACTTAAAACTGTTTTGTTCAATAAATCCTTGTCGAATCATGTTCTTAGACTGACTAAGAACATGACTCGACAAGGATTTATTTAACAAAGCAGTATTAAGTGTACTTTTTTTGGACAGGGATTGTTGCTAGTGCTCGGATACTTTTCTGCGTAGCTGTGACCCACAGGTGGGTCACGACGACGGCGTAAACGTGTTAAAACGTTATACACATATAACTCTGCATAGAATGGTGAGGCTTGAAAAAAAATATTATTACAACACATTACTACTGTTATGTAATTTCATATTTTAAAAACGATAATAATTATATTTAATATTAAAATACAGAACGAAGAAATGGATGTGCTCTTTAATTGTCGTTTAAGTTTTTAGAGACTTTTCATTTTTTTAAATAATGCCAATATTTTAGAGATTAAAAAAAGAAAAAAAAAAGAAAAAGAGATTTTGCTACATGTTTTTTGTGAAATTTATAAAATTTTTGGACATTTCTTATTTAAATTATGATTTTTCACGACTATAATTTTGCTACATTTTCTGCAAAGCATGATTTGTTTTTTCTATTTAATTCACTGAACGAATAAGTTAATAATAGGTAATATATTGTTTTGAAATTTTATTATAACTGTAGTATATTACTGTTGTATTTCACTTAAATTCATTCATGTCATCACATCTCGTTGTATATAATTAACGCCAGAAAAAAGAAAAAGAAAAATATGAATCAACAAAGCTCTTTAAAACAGCTTTTAATGCATTTTATGTGTACTGAATTGATAAAATCGATCACTGGAAACATTATTATTGTTTGTTTGTTTGGTTTCTGACAGAATATATATAGAAAGATAGATTTAATTATAATAGAGGATAAATTAATAAACTGCTGTTAACGTTTGTTAAGTTTTAATCAAAATATCAAAATATTTTTTTTTCTTATTTTTGGCATAAAATAGGTAGAAAGGCAATTTTTAATTACAAAAGTTAACTAACTGGTAAATTGCTTTTAATGTATCTTAAGTTTAATCGAAAAATCAAGCACAAATTTATCGTAAAATTCGACTGAGAATTTTCATATTTGTAAAAAAGAAAATTGACATTTTATTAAATTACCTTTACTTGTGTAATAACTTTTAGTTTAATTGGCTTGTCAGTTATTCATCAAATCACAATAATTTCACTTTTGAATAATTGAAATAGCATATTGAGTATGTACATTTGTTATTCATATAGCATACTTAAGTATTTACACAAAATATACCATTGATAGTGAAACCTTAATAATATTCTCAGGAACAAATAAATATTAAAAAAATTTTAACGTTGATGCATGTATTTAATGGCATTTAGTTTCGCTCCTGTGTAATAAATAGTAACTAATCCAAGTGTTTATAAAAAAATCACAGAAAATATTAAAAATAATAATAGACAGTATTAAAGATTTAAGTAAAATTCATAGTTATAAAATTCAATTAATGTTTCTAAAAAACGTGTTTAATTTTAATGACCATATAATTCAAATAGTATGGTAATTCTAAAATAGTATCTCTTAATTTTCGTTAAACAGATAAACTATTTAAGAAGTGTTATTTGAATGTAAGGAATTTTTAAATTTTTCTTTCAGTTTCAAATACATTTAGAGAGTTTTGGAAAGGAAACTTTTATTTCATTGTTTATACTTTTAATATGTCTAGCAATCAAATGTCTTAAATGCAACGTTGTGAGGTTGAGACGTTAGAACGTCACCACAGTTGTTTCAATTAAGCTGGATCCAGCAAAGTAGGAAGTGGGGACGGTTAAAATCACTCCGTCGCCAGTGGCTCGGTGACGGTTGAGGTCGAGATAGTTTTGTGTCGGCAGGGTGCTGCATTAAAAGACTTAGATTTTGAATATTAGTTAAATTAGAAGTGATTTTTAAAAGTACGGATTGAAAGGTAGTGAAAGGAGGGTGTAGGAAGAAGTATAAAAATAGAGATGGTTTTAGTAGATAGTGTGGATGTTGGAAGATCGTATGGTGGTTGTTGGAGGATATTATAGCGAATGTGATGATTCTTATTTTGGTGAATATCGAAAGTGGAGTAGAGGAGTTTTAGTGGTGTGAAGTTAAGTAGTGTTGAGTGTTGGTGAGTGTCTACTAGTTTTCGGAAAGTTCAAGCTGGGATAGAAGGGAATCCTCTGTCCCATAGTGAAGCCGTATTAGTGAAGTACGAGTGCAATCGTCTCTACACCTTTCGACTATCTGCTGGGGTGAGATATTTAAGATAATTAAATTGTTGATTCATATATTTTGATTAAGTGAAACGCTGGCTGAGCTATATAAATTTACCAGGCCGCCCTCCCATTAATCTGCTCAAATAAACTTTAGTTATTGTTATATAAAGTCTTGTGTTCTCTTAGTAATCTAATTTAAGTATTCAAATTAAGATGGAGTTTGCAGGAACGCAAACTCCACAACGTAATTGACAGAAATGTTCTTAGAAATTAAATAACAAGTATCTCACTAAACAAGTAAGGAGTGGACAAATTAATAAAATGCCAGAAGGTTAAGAACTGTTGCGGAATTCAAAACGTATTTAACACGTACACAACATTATAGGTTATCATTTGAATTATTTATATACATATAGAAATTTGCATTTCAATATAATGATAAAAATGTATTTAAGAATTAACAAAAGATCTAATACATTTTTTAAAAGTCTGAATACTATTATACAGCACAATGTACAGGGTGTTTATAAAGTCCCGGATCCATTTTGATGTTTAATAACTCATAAAATAATAAAGATAGATTAAAATTAATAACATAAATGGTTAGATAGACTCAAAAAGTTTCATGACCCTTATCAATGAACTTCCACGTGTGCCCCCTTCGTCGCACGGAGAATATCAAGTCGATAGTCAATTTCACGCCAGGTAGCGGCAAGCATGTCTGAATTAACCACATGCATCTGAAATTAACCACACGCGCTGACGATACTTGCAAAAGTAAAGATATTCAAACCTGAAAAGAAAATATATGAGTTATTCCATCAATTAATGCCATAAGTTTGTTTATATCTTCATTATTTTATGAGTTATTAAACATCAAAATGGGTCCGGGACTTTATAAACACCCTGTATATTACCTACCAATAAGCATTTGGACACATTCGAATTTAGACATTTTATTAAACATCAAAAAACTTCTTTTGAAATCATATTGAACCTTTGGTAGCGTAAATAACGCATTATGCCTCGTATATTTTAGTAAAAGTTGTGTCCTGAAAAGGAAAGGGGACAAGTAAAAAATTAAAGAAAAATCAAAATGTTTCGGATCACCCTTTAAAAAGCAATGCTTGAAAGCCATTTTGGCTGTAACATGTGATTAAGAGGAACTTTCTCATTATCGCATATGTTCATAGAGATAAATCGCTTTTATTTTTAACATCCCTCCCCCCCCCCCAAAAAAAACAAACAAACAAAAAAAAAATTGAAAAAAAAAAAAAAAAAATTCATTTTATTCTCAATAATAATAAAAAAAAAACACTTCCGTTGGACATTTGGTGAAATAACTTTCGGAGATGTAAATCGCCTGCAATAATAAGAACATCAATTGAGGTAGTGAATCACCGAATGCTTTGCCAGCTTCGCTGGTCACTATATTTAAAGGGGACTAATGTGCAAGTTGTACCTGACGGGACTAAAGTGAAAGTTGTACCTCAAGGGACTAATGTGAAAGTTGTACCTCACGGGACTAATGTGCAAGTTGCACCGAACGAACAAACTATTTCTTTGAACGAAAATGCCTACTAACCCTGGACGATAGGTCTAATATATCGTATCATATTATATATCGTATTTATCGTAATATAACTCAATACTTATTTCGCTTCCTTCTTCGACTCGTTTTAATACGCATTTTTTATATGCATGAGCAGAACCCGAAAAACAAAAACATTAAATCGTTAAATTCATTTTTTTACTTATTTTTATTTCATATTATTTCACGCGCACTTTTTATTTCCTAATTCAAAATTATTTAAAAAAAAACTTTTTCGATATCGCTTGTAATGATACTGATTATTATTAATTTTCTTTTCTTTTTCTTTCAATAATAATAATAATAATAATAAAAGATTTTGATGAAATTCTGGCAAAAGCAGAATTTAGTTTAGGACGGAGGACTAACAGTTTTTTTTTTTTCAAATTATAACATCGCTTTCAAATTATTCAATTATATTTTCAATAAATTTTAGATTTCGACAAATGTCCAACTATCGAATTCGACAACGCAAAAATCCCAGATTGAGACTAATAGGCCCTCAGTCCTAAAAAAAAAATCCACTTTTTTAATTATAGCACATATGGTGTTAGACCTAGAGCAAAAACATTTTCAAAAACATTGGCATACTTCATTGGCTTAGCTTGATAAATGATTTCATTAGACACCGCAAACTGCAATCAGAATGCAAAAACGTTAAATATCTTACGAAATATGAACATATTTACTTAAGAATTTTTATCTACGTATGCGCTACGAATTTATATCTACATAATTTCAAGCAGCTTATATCAAAAACTGAATCAAATATCATGTAAATTTAAAGAGTTATGAGAGATAAAAAGAAAATAAGTTCAATTCTTCTCAAAAAAAAAAAAAAAAAAAAAAAAAAAAAAAGAAGAAGAAGAAGAAGAAGAGGGTTTTTCATCAATGTTTATTTACAATCAGCAAACACTGATTGAATCAAAATAAAAATGTTAATTGAATCACTGAGTGAATCAAAATAAAATGTGGTAAAATACCTTATAGCCTAGTTTTTATTTTGAGAGAACTGCAATTCTATTCATTCTATCTCATAACTCTTTAAATTTACATGGCATTTGTGTGGTGTTTTCATAAAAGTTGTTCAATACATTTAGCTATTAATTTATACAAATGAAATTATTTAAAAGTTAGCGCATGCGTACTTAAAATTTATTTAGTAAAAAGGCTTATATTATGTAAGTTATTTAACATTTTCGCATTATGATTGCAGTATGCTGTGTCTAATGAAGTATGCAATTTTTCTGAAAATGTCTTTGCTCTGGGTCTAATACCCTAAGTGTCATAATACCCTACGTGTCATATTTATAGTAACTATATATCCAACATACAGATAAATACACAGCCGAAATATACATAACACAATCTGAAATGCACATGACATAGCTTGTAATGCACTTTGAGATGTTCCCAACTATCACTAACATATCTAAATACTTTTGCGCGGAACGTAGGATTAATGCTTTTCAAAACGTGAATATCCATCTCATAATTTCTTAATAAAACATCTTTTCGTGCATATAAAATGATAAAAAAATATATCCTTAGCCATAAGGTAATTGAGTACATTTCATTGTCTCTATATATTAACCATTTGACTGATATCGATCAAACAATTCACGAAATATTCGCATAAGTGGAATACAGCATTTCAAGTTTAGAATTTCTGCTAATAACTTTTTTCTGATTTATACTGATAACAGACTCACAGAAAGGGGCAGGTAGACATTTAAGCCTATATTCAGAAAATGGTTAAAAATTTATTTTCGGATTCAAAAGACCTTAAAACATGCAAATATAGAAACAGGTGTATTTCGAAAAATTGACCTAAAATTAGCACTTTCTGCACCATTATGAATGAGGAAAAGTAAAAAGCCCTTCTAAAATCTAAATTGAATTAAAACATAGTAATACTTTTTTGGAGAAAAACTTTAATGAAAAGTTGTAAAAGAACGACTTTGCCAGTTTGAAACGTTCAGAAATGTACATAAAAAAATTCTCGTGCAATATACATTACAACGAATAATAAAATTGTAATAAAATACGTAATTATAAAAACTGTACAACTTTCATGTAAGTTTTCTTATCTCATACTGGTCTCTGTCCCTAGAAAGTTTTTTAGGCTGCGGGAAAAATCATTTATATTTATGATTAACAATAATGATAACTGTTTTACACAAAATGTCCTATAAATTGTCCCTCTCATTAGTTTTATTTGGCATCAATTAATTCTTATAGAATTGTAATTTGGTTCACTTTGATGAAGTTAATTATTATAAATTTAAATGGATATTGATTCCCGTATCCATATTAAAATTTTAAAATATTTTAAAAAACTGCCAGCTACACTTTTACATAATAACGTTTTCGTAAGTATACTTTTCCGAAGCCATTTCTTTCTCAAGTGATGAAAGTGGTTTGTTTGTTAATATATAAAGCGGTGAAAATGTGTTTTAGCCCACTGCTTGGTAACTTTTCCAGCAATTGCCAATTTGGATTCAAAATATCAATGTGAGGCTGCTACATTTCTTAGATCGATCGCTCAACGAGATAAAAAACATGCAGGTTGCCAAGTTTGGCTTCTTTATCGCTCATTAAAAACAAGACATCAAGCAATGGGTTAAAGTATATTTCACCCATTTTGCGGTTACTTATTCTTACCATATTTGAATACCTTATCTGCTATGTTTCCTAGCATACAAACAACATTAATAAGGTTAGTGACTTCTCATACTAACAGCTTAAAATTATTACCATGCAAGATTTAGTAGAATAAATTTTATTTAAGAGACAACTACTTCATGAATTTCAATAAGTTATTAACTTTGGTTTTCATGTAATGTGTATTTAAAGAAGGTTAACGAGATTTTCATCAGAATATAAAGTTAATTTTAAGCATACCATGAACATCATAAGTATTCTTGTTTGAAAAATGAATTTTACAAGATTAAGGTATTTAAAAAAAAGTGTTTATGAATTCAATTTCAACCGTGTTCAACCTTGATCAATCGTTTCTGAGTCTCCTCATTAGCTAATTAGACAGTTGTGACGCACTAGACCCCGGGGTACACTAAAGAGAAGTTAACTAATTTAAATGCATCGCGAGTTAAAATATTGACAAAGAATACCTTTAAAATATTTAGTACATTAAGACAAATTATTTGTTCCAATTCTTTCATTATGAATTCTTATTGATAGCATTTGTATGCAAAATACTTGACATAAATATATGCAATCCACACTTTAATTATTAATTTACCAATTATGATAAAAATTATACACACACAAAATATTATACGAATAAATGCGAATCTTGCTACATTTTCGTGATTTTAATTCATGGGAGAAAATTCTTTCAAATACTTTTGAGCATTTTTAAATAGGATTTTCCTTAGTGGACGCGTCTGAAGAAATTTGCTTTTTTTTTTTTTTTTTTTTTCGAAACTGATAGCGATTACTTATAAGTCCAAAAATGTTTTTCAACTGTTTTACCATTATATATTTGATAGAAAAAGAATTATAAATATATCACTTTTGTTTACGACAAGATCTTATTTTAGAAAACGAAATGAGTGAAATAATGATCAGTGACAATATCCCTATTTCCAACATTGAAAAGTTCAATTTAAATGTCACATCCCATGACAGGAGAAATGTAGGCAGATCAGTTAAATATAGAGAAAGATATAACGTAGATATATAAGCACTACAATTTAAATAGCTTTACTTACAACAACACTCTATTTCTCCAAACTTCTAAAAGCAGAAATATTTTCGAAAACGAACTTAAATTTAACAAATGTCCGACAGCTTTCTTATACTTAATCTAACAATGAAATGTAATTGAAAATAAAAAATCCCTTTTCGGCAAGCTTAAAGGCAAAGGTAGATTCCTTTACGTTAATATTACAAAACTAAAGAAATATTACATATGCATTAACACATGCTTAGCAAATATGTGGCTTTGTTCCCACACATTGCATTATTTACGTCGCTATACTATTTTTAAGAAATTTATTTATCAACTACAATTATTCATTCTAATTAAAATTCTAGGCTAGATTTGTTGGTCAGTAAATGTTTCAATTTTATAAAATCCAAGCTCATAAAAATTCAACAAATAGAAGCCATAAAGATATACAATTTTAATAAAATTAAACATAATTTATACGTCTCATTAATATATTAAAACTAATGTAACATTTAAAATGAGATAAAAAAATACAAAAATTTAAAACTTAAAAAAAATACATTTTAATTAAAAACATTAAAACACAAGAAAGACGTTTCGGCTAGAACACTAGCCCTCCTCAGTGTCAAACATACAAGCACAATATTTACAAAAAATCTAAATACATCATAGCAAGATTAAATATTCAGGAGGAATAGCTTTAGCCTCGTTCAAGGCAGAATGTTGCATTTTAGTAAAAGCGCCCTCTAGAAAAAACGGAATTCATAAATATTTACATTAGAAGCTAAAATTTTAAAGTTTTCAAAATCCGGAATATGATCACTATTGAGAGAATGGATTACGAGTTTTGATCTTAAACCTCCTGTTTTATATGAGCGTTTATGTTTCTTTAATCTAATTTTACCTGTTCTGCCAGTTTCACCGATATATGTAGAATTACAATTTTTACAAGGAATACTATAGATTACACCAAGACGTTTAAGAGGGGGGGCAGCGGGTTTAAAGTTTAAGAAAAAGTTACTAATACGGAGTTGAGGTTTAAAGCTAGTAGAGATATTAACTGTTCTAAGTAATTTAGAGATATTTTCAGAAATACCTTTATAATAAGGGATAGTAGCACGATAAGTGGAATTTTTAACTTTAGGATAAACTGATTTATATGAAAAATAAAACTCTTCTTTATAAATTCTTTTAATAAAACGAGAGGGATAACCATTATTTTTTAAATCAGAAAAAATTTTGGATAGTTCAATATTTAACAATTCGGAATTTTACAATAATGCTTTTCTGAACTAACCAACTATATCATTCGAAAGAGCATCTAATAGAGTGTTTATTAAACAAATTTGAAGAAAATCGTTAGAGCCTTTTTCGAGATACGGATTTACGGTTCCACTTCCGGTTTCCGATGTCCCACTTCCGGTTTTTCAATTTTCACCAAATTTGGAAAATTTATCTGTACACCAGACTTGTCTCAATTCTGAAATTTTGTAGTTCTATCTTTATTAATTTCAAAGATATGATAGCCAGAAGATTCCACACATACACACATACATACACACTGACCTATTGCCAAAAACCACTTTTTTGGACTTAGGGGACCTTAAAACGAGTAAATCAGGTGAGATCTCGATATCGAATTTTCGGACCAATTACAGTACTTCCATTACCTACGGTAGTAGAGTAATGGAAGTAAAAAATAATTACTATAATAAATCATTTGGGAGTTATATATACACCTCATACCTATAAATAAAAAGAATTAAGTTTCTATATTCATGCAAATTGTTTTTCAAATATATTTTACTTGCTTCATGTCACTTTATTTATAAACAAATACTTCCTGTAATTATAAATATTTACTGCATTCTCTAAAGATATTACATAATATTTTTCTTCTTTATAATATATAAATGCAGCTGTTGTTTCGAAAAAAAAAAATATTTTGCTAATACTTGAAATAATTTTAAGTTTATTACTACTAATTTAGTGTACACTGACGCAGGAATATGCTATAAATCAAGTACTTTTTTTTTCTTTTTATTATCTGTATAATTAATAGGCAATCATGGAATTTCTGGTACACTTTTCACATATTAATTATGGGAGTACAGGGCTGAAAATGGTATCATTCGAAAGGTATGATTAGCCAGATGTACAGATTACAATAATTATTTTCTTACGACGTCAAGAAGGTATTTATAAATACATTTATTTTTATGCATTTTTCCATTTTTACACGCATTCTTTTATATTGAAAAAATATCTAAAGTTTATTTGATCAGTACATGAGATTTTTTGCTTGCCTCTAGGGCTGTTTATATCTCGAAAAATCCACACCACAAGAGTTTACAAGTTTTCATTACAAGAACAATTACATGAACACAATACATCCATGCTATCTCCGGTATTCGAACCCAAGCCCAACCGTGTAGAAGTCAGGGACACTAACCATTACACCGTCAAAACCTCAAGTAGAAAATTGTTAAATCTGGCGATTTCTGAAAATTCAAACAAAAACATAGACACATTTTTTTTTATTCTATGAGAAAACAGCCATTAGATGGTAGAAATTTCACTTAATGAGAGGTAGATCGAAACTTTATACTGTTGAAAATATATGCAAGTTAAAAAAGTATTTGATTTATAAGAGTTCTATCTTTTTTTTTTTTTTTTGTAATTTTTGAAAGATATATCTTCTTTTTCTTTTTCTGTATGTGTTTTTTTTACGTCAGCTCTAATTTGAGAATATATTTTTAAGCAAAAACATAATGCATGCCAATTAACTAACATTAAATACTTATTATTTTTTTTTTTTTTTAAAGTTTATTACTATACGCAAGCTAAATGATGACGTCACTGACCGCCCTTGGGGCCAAGTGAAGGTTTCTTTTGTTAATTGTCCATTGGATTTTTTTTCTTCTAACATTAAGGAAAATTATCTCCTGATTTCAATCCCCATATTTGGGTACAGTTATATATAAGTTACTGTCTGTGTGTGTTACATTGAGTTATGTTTTCTATAAAATTCCTAAAATTTTAATTCTAAATTTCAAAATTCTGGAAAAATAAAATGACAGGCTTCCATTTTTGAATATAAACATAAACATTTAATTTCAATGGAATAAGATCCATTTAAAACGAACAGATTTGATATCTGCCGTCCTTGGCGAAAAAATAATATAATAATAATAAAAGATCGCCAAATTATCTGGCAAAGATAATTAATTCCTTTGAAAAATGATGGTTATTTTAATAACGAGCAATCAATAATATGAAACAATATTTCGTAGAATATATATGTATTTCTAAAATATACATCTGATATGTATGTTTTCGTATTACGTTTTTGATTGCCAAATACACAAAACACCTAGGACGGGCAGATATCGAATCTATGCCTATTTTGTTTCTAGAGTTTTGTAATTTAAAATTTTGTCAATTTGACAGCAAAATAACTTAAACTAACGATGATTAATATTTAATTACGCCCAAAGAATGGGGATTAAAATCGGGAAATAATTTTCCTCAATTTTTAATAATTTTTTACAAAAAATTCAATGGACGATTAACATAGGATTTAGCCAAAACGACGGTCAGTGCCGTCACACTTCGCTTGCATATATCTTCTACATATGTAAGAAGAAAGTTTAAGATTTGGAAAAACTTTCGATTTCCGGTTTTCGATGAATTTACACGTTTTGATATTTCCTTGCCTTTGAATCAACTGAAATTGGCTACTTACTTTTTAAAAAGTGTATTTATTATAAGATTGCTGCGGCTGCACAGAAGAAGAAAGTAGAAGATACGGAGAATATTTCGATTTCCGGTTTTCAATGAATTTATACGTTTTGAGATTTCCTTGCATTTGAATTAAATGATATTGGCTACTTATTTTTTAAAAAGTTGATTTATTAATCTATCCTCTGCATACGTATGAAGAAAGTATAAGATTCAGAAATATTTCAGATTTTCTGTTTTCTATAAAGTTACAGGTTTTGAGATTTCCCGAACTCATTTCGACACATTTTTAGAAAATATCTGTCTTTTTTAGTTCGAACACTGTACTTTATGAATCAATGGAGTTAATTTAACTGCATTTGATATTTGGTTGTTATTTAGTTTTACATGGTGTGGATTAGCTTTTGGGCTATATCACCGAACAAGTTCGCTTCCACCTTGCGATTTCCTCTCATTTCAGGAAAGTATCAACATATACAGTGTACCAAACTTAGAAAAATATAATAAGTAAAATTCTGCCGATTCAGTTTGAGCGCATATCGCCGAACAATTGCCACAGCTGTGTTGCAATTTAATTCCGTTTAGGAGAAGACAATAACTTTGCTTTACCTTGCTTCGCAAAGAAGTGGTCGCGTTTCGACCATTGGACGATACTAGTTATTATTATTATTATTATTTCTTCAAATATATAAAGCAAGTTTTGAACATTTCACAACAAAATACTGAAGATTTGACAGCAAAGATTATGTAACTCATTTTAATAACAGAATAATTTAAATTATCTATAAGAAAATTCCTCAAATTATTTCATGTTTAATGTAATTTTATTATAATTTTGATTTTCGTTTCTGTATAATAAACATGAAAAATGCTACTTCGCCACATTATAAATAAAATTTAAAGTAATAATAATAATAATAAGTAATTCTGTATTTAAACACAAATACGTATATGCATACTGGGTTTTTCTGTTTAATAAGGCTTATGTACATTAGAAAATCCTATTAATATTTTACCAAATGTCAAAAAAAAAAAAAAAAAAAATGTTGCATGTATGCGGTTGAACCAATACAAATCCAAATATTAGGCGCATGAGCTTTTTTATGTATACTGGTAAGTTTTTTTTTTTTTTTTAGATAAATGGCCTTTGTATGTTGGCATAAAACATTTTCATTACGAAAGTTTTATTTAGATCAACAATTTTGTATTTAATCATATTTTTTAAATCTTAGAACAGTATAGATACGATAAATGGTTGAAATCCTGTTGCGGCAAACTATCTAAATATATCTAACCACGATCTATAACGTTATAAACTTTTTTCCTCCTCAATAAACATTTTTCTTTTCTATCTGAAATATAACATTAACTGCTCACTTTTTCTGGCTTTCGTATACATCTGATATTTGAATGAAAACTGCAATAATATTTGCAATTTGCGTTTATTTTGAAACAATTTGTTAATTTCTCTTTTTGATGAGATAAATGAACTAAAGAATTATCTAAATGTGAATGTCCTTTTGTATATATTAATTGGTTACTGTAGGGGTACTGATAGTCGTCAAGATTTAGTAGGCCAATTTTGGTTCTCGTAAGCAATAGTTTTAACCCTTAAATGCCGAGTGTTGCCTTTCGGCAAAATACCTAAGTTTGTCTTCTACAGCATTATTAGAATAATATTGAAGCTCTAATGCCTCATTTTTGGCGATTGGCCACAAGTTACTTTTTAGCAGTAAACCATACTTAAAATAAAGTGTGATAATAAAAAAAAAGAAAAGAAAAAAAAAGAAATCCCATAAATTACACTGTGCTACAAAAAAAAAAAAAAAAAAAAAAAAAAAACGATCCATGATACCATTTCTGCTGATTTTTACGTAAAATGATCTCCTGAATCCGAATATGACCCCCATTTTGCTCAATCAACCACTGTTTTCTCCGGGCGTCTTCTCCTTCCCCAATTTTTATAACTGCTCGGTAATTTTATGTCCATGAATATTATCTAGAGAACGGAAAAATATTATTTTAACACTTAAAAAAAAAAAAAAAAATGTATAATAGGCATTGATAATAATGAATGTAATGAATGTAATTTAAAATTTCAATGGCAAATCCCCCTCCTAAACTTTCCCATTTTTGTAAATGCTCATGTTTTATAACTTTTCAACTCTGTAGGCCCTTAGAAGATATTTAACAGTTTAAATGAACCTTTCCCTACTTATAAATCAAATTTACAGATAAACAATTACCGAAAAGTGGTAAAAATAGAGGGGCGTCCCTAGAAACCGGTGGGCGATAATGCAAAATGGTTGGCATATTCGGATTTAGGCGGAAAATTGGCATACGAATTTGCAAAAATGGTGTTGTTACCAATTTTCATGCTGAGCAGTGTTATTTAATGGAGGTAAGAATAAAATATTTTTACGTTGATTAAAAAGTAATCAGGCATTAATGGGTAAAAGAAAAAAAAGAAAAAAGAAAAAAAGCTCAACGGATTTTCTTCAAACTCGCCACCTTAACTTTTTTTAAAAGTTCTTTCTTATGTATTATTATGTTTAAATTGTACAGATGAGTTTAGCGAAAAGTTTAATCGAAAATCAAATTTGGAGCTGAAATTTGGTACCTCAAAAACGGCCATAACATTTTCTTTTTCTTCTATATATAGATACATAAGTCCCTTTTTAAATGACTTTAGTATGCATTAGTAAGTTAGAAGAGTAAAACTGACAGACGCTCTGGTGATGTATTCAACGTTTAGGTCTCATAAATGGAAGTTCGAAAATATAGTTTTTCTTTAAACTCGTTCTATGAAGTCTCTGTTAGATGCCGTTACAATGCTTGTAATGGTTCGTTACTATAGGAAAATTAGTAGACATCTGAGTCAATTTTATGTCTTTTAACTGCACTATATCCGAAAATCCTTTATAATATGTGTTGTTAGAAATTGTGTGATTTTATACGCCAGATATCTGTCTGCCTGTCTATCTATCTATATACATTAATAATAGAAAATTATTTGTATTTATTTTCTTGTAATATTATCATGTTTTAGTTCCATAATTAATTAAAATTATATTCTGAAAAATGTGATGACGAAGGTAAATTTATGGAAACATATTTTAAATACACTAATACTCTGAAAGTCTAACATATTTCAGCTAAGATGACAGGTAATAATTACTTTTTGAACTATCATGGTTATACTCTAATGATCATGTATACTCTAAAAATTATGTGTTTATAAATGACTTGAAGGATTTGAATATGTAATGCTGCAGTATTTTGAAATACACATAATGCTAAAGATAATTAGTTTTTATGTTACATGTTTGTTTCTTTTCTTTATTCGTTTTCCTTTCGTGAGTATAAAATTTTAGCCAGCATTAAAATTAAATAGAGGTTTATCTAATCTTTATGATTGAAAATTCACTTTTATTTATTAGTGCTAGAGGCCTATTTCAGTCGGTACAGCGTTGTCAAATTTTTATACGTCACTCTTAATTGTGCTAAGGGCCTATTTCAGTCGGTTTATTGAATGGGGATTTATTGAATGAAGTCCCCCCAAGGCCCAACTTTGACATGAGTCCCCAATTGAATGCATGGGGCAATCGAATTGACCAAAGAAAGTAAATTGGACAAATCGACATCAGGGGAGACAAGAACGAAAGTGTCATTCACATACCTAAACCAGTGAGGAAATTTATATACACCGAAGAGTTTTTCTTCAAAATAGTGCATATAAATGTCGCAAAGTAAAGGAGAGAGAGGACTACCCATGGCCATACCATCATTTTGGGAATAATTCTTTGGTCAATTCTTTGGTCAATTCGATTGACCCATGCATTCAATTCACTTTTGAGGTTGAACAGGATTGCTCTTTGCCTTTTCTTGACATTCTTGTGAATAAAGAAAAGGATTGTTTCTCAACTACTGTTTTTAGAAAACCATTCTCAGTCTCTTTGCCGCCGCATGCTCTCTTTAACCACGCCCCTCCACAAAAAATGTCTGCTTTTTACACTTATGTTTATCGTGCCTTACACATTTGTTCTGATCCGTCTAATCTTTCGAAAGAAATTAATTATTTAAAATCTCTTGCTCTCTCTCGTGGCTATAACCCATCTATCATCGATAAAGCTCTATATAAATTTAAGAATCCTAAACGTTCTTCTCCCAAATTAAACGATCACAGTCTCATCCCAGTTGTTTTACTTTTTTATTCTTCACTCTCTTTTAAAATCTCTAAAATTATTTCACCGTTTGGTTTCAAAGTTATTTACAAACCCGTCAATAAAATTAAATTATCTTCTCTTAAGGATCCCATTCCCACCGAAAACCGCTCTGGAATTTATTTAATTCCGTGTTCGTCCTGCAACTTAGGTTATATTGGTCAAACTAGGAGGCGTTTGAAATACAGAATAAATGAGCACCGTCGGAATGTTCGTAATGAAGAGATTACCAAATCTTCTATTGCTTCCCACTGCTGGTCTCAAGTTCATCGTTTTGATTTTTCCAAAACTAACATAATTTCATCTCCTGTATGTTCCTCCCATTTGGATATTCATGAAGCATTTTACATATTTAAAAATTCGAAAAATCTTGTTAATGATATTTCTTCCACTCCTTTCTTCTCTGATGCTTGGAAATTACTCACGTAACTTAGATTTTCGTTTAATTGTGTTATCCTTAGTTTGTTATATGTTTAATCTCACTCATTTATTTATTTTCCTGTTTTCTTGTACAATTCTACTCACACCAGTAGCTATATTTACTTTCTACTTTATAAAGTTTTTCTTTTCATTTCAAACGATTTTGTGCGTTGCCGCTTTGACTGCAGCACTCGTGCTTACTTTATTCGCCTGATGAAGGGTCGTGTGTCTTTTCGACCCGAAAAAATTGTTGCGAGTTTATTGCATTTTATGGTGTTTATTCAAAGTTTGTAAGTAATAATTTTTACAACGCCAGTTTTGTGATGCTTCTTTAATAAATATGTACATTATGTTGAAAATCGAAATGTAGATTTTTATAAAGTACTTCGTAGTGTAATAAAGCGAATTATTAAATACAAAATGCACATAGCTGTCATCTCATTCCTTTGGTCTTATGCAAACATGACAGTTTTACTTGTTTCAACCATTAATTCTAAAGTTATTACAAATAAAAAAGGTATAAGTCATTTTTTCTGCAATGCGGCCTTTTTTTTTTTTTTTCTCCCTTTGTCACTTAGTGTATATAATCATAAAATAAATAAATAAATAAAATCAAAAAGTAACAGAAACTCATACATAAAGTGTTTTAGGCAAATTAGTCAAAAAAAAAAAAAAAAAAAAAAACTAGCTAGAAAAACAATGATTAATCAAATGTATTAACACCAGGTCAAAAAATATAATTTCGGCTCATATAGTACACCTGACAATAAAATTAATTATTGATCAAATTTATTCCCAAATCACCTGGTTAAAAATATCATTTAGGCTCAGTCGGAAGGGTAGGTTGATCTTATTCTTCTTATTCCTCATTTGATGCTGGCAGCACACTATCGTTACCCGATAGAGCGTTAGCGTCATTAAAGGATCGTCGATTGCATCGAAATGTGTCACGCTTTAAAAGGCGTAGTGAATTTTCTCACTTGCCTAATGCATTATGGAACTTGCCTAATACATGCGCAGAACATTTCTTGCATAAAAAAAAATCTAAAATATCATGTGTTTAATTATTTGTTCGGGTTTGCATAATTTGCATTAGGACGCGTGAGCACCCCTTTTGAGTTGCCTTGCAATTTTTTTATATATAAATATACATGTAAAAAAAAAAAAAAAAAAAAAATCCAATATTCATCTGATTGTATTCCACACAAAATAAATAAATAAATTTAATAAATTTGTTAATTAAAAAGTAAAAAGTAAAATTAAAGTAAAATTAAATTAAGCGTAACAACTTTTTTTTATGTATTTTAGTTTACATGAATTTATGGCGCATATATCTGTCATATTTTTCCACATATACGAATTTCCGACAAACAGTTTCTGATCCCTCTTTTAATAGTAAAATATTTAATAAAATAAATATTTTGTAATTAGACAATGTAACAGGAAATTGTACAGTTCTGTGTCATAGAGAAATATTATTTAATTTCAATAATAACCTATGCGTCAAAATTTACCTATCTTTTCTTATTTTGCAGTAGTTAGCTAAAATTATTTTTATATAAGAAAATAATTCCTTTTTTTTAATTATTATTTATACTTGATGATAAATATTAATTAGTCTCATCATGCTTGTAAAATAAAGTAAAATACTCAAAACTATAGACGTATTAATTAAAATAACAGCGATATATATAGCAAAAAAAAAACCTACATTTATCTTATCTAAACGCAAAAGAAGCTTGTAAAACTATTCGCTATCTTTCTAATTATAAAGGAAATTGTTTTCTTTCGCTTTCAAACTCTAAGATGGTGTAAATTAAACAACTTCCTCTATTCTTATGTTCACTTTATTTAATTAAACTTTTTTAGTCGTAACAAAAGTGCTTCCTTTTAATTTTTGTTTAATATTCAAAAATGCCACCTCTTCTAATTTCCTCTAAATAAATGCTTGTGATTAATGCGCATACGTAAAACCAGAAAGAAAAACATCGCTTATTTTTATTTTATTTTTATTTTTATTTTTATTTTTTTACTCAAGTTTATAAAATAACAGTCTTAGAAAACGTACAATATATAGGATGATTAAAGTACTTACTTTTATTTCAGCAATTATTCATCAAATATTGATCTCCAAGACATCACAACAAATAATAATAATAAAAAATTAATAAAGAAGTTTAAAGGATATTATAAAACTAGGGTGCTCTGCCTCCTGCTGCCTACCAGCGGCAGAGCGGTTCTGTATTTGAAGCTGGTAGATGGGAAGTGCCAGGTTCGATTCTAGGTCACGCTCATCGACTTAGTCGTTCGGGTTTTCCGTGGTTTTATCCGAAACTCGCGTACATACGGGCTAGGACCCTTAGAAGTAACCCCCACGGAGGATATTCCACCCGTAGGCTTAGGACCCTAGTGCAGTCAATCAGTCTTAAACTCTACAACCCAACCAACTCTGCCCCATGCTCGCTTCGCTATCCAACACCTGCGGCAGCTTATTTAGCAGGCTTTGACCGCTTCGCTGGTTACAATATTTGAATGTATGTTGAAATAATTGAATAATTCAAACGTTTAAATAAACATATTTTGATTTGCGACTATTTTCAGCAATTCAAATCCATGGCCATATCCCGCTATATACAGCCGTTAATGAAATGTAAATGACCTTTAATTATTTGTGTTTCATTTTATACTTTAGAAAAAAAAAATAATTTAAAGTAAAATAAATATACATTGACACTAGTGTGCGGACTATAAAATCAAGAAAAAATAATATATAAGATTATTTGATTAACTGAAATTAGTATTTAAGTAATAAGTAAATAAAAAATAAAATTTTAAAGCTATTATATCGTCAGTTTTATCAGAAATGTTTACTGATACAGGCTTAACATTTTTTACTTTCCGAACACTATAGTGAGGAAAGTATTGTAATCATGTCAAAAATCCGAATTTAAAATTTTGATGTTTCTATACGTTTCGAGGTCCCCTGAGTCCGTTTTCACAATTTTTGCGATGGTGTATGTATGTATGTGTGTATGTATGTGTGTATGTCTGTGAGTGAACACACTAGCGTCTAAATGCTTTGTTAGAATAAGCTGAAAATTGGTACACATGTTGTAAGTCACCATAGTACGAACCCTATAGATTTTGGTGAATCTAGCACTTAAATTGTTTTTACAGGGATACAAAGAAAATTTCTTTATCATTATGGCCTATGGGACCAAAATCTTAAAAGTGCGATAGCATCTAAACGCCTTATTCAATTGAGCAAACAATTTATACACATATTATAGATCACAGATGCGCACTCTGTATAGATTTTGAAGAATCTAGCACTTATAGTTTCTTTACAGGGACACAAAGAAAAATTCTTTACCATTATGGCCTATGGGGCCAGATTTTTAAAAGTGTGATAACATGTAAACGCCTTATTAATATGAGCAAAACATTTGTACACAGATTAGAGGTCACAGTTGCAGCAACTGTATAGATTCTGGTGAATCTAGCTTTTACAGGTTTTTTACAGGGACACAAAGAAAAATTCTTTATCATTATGGCCTATGGGACCCAATTTTTAAAAGTGCGATAGCATCTAAACACCTTATTCAATTGAGCTGAAAATTTATATGAATATTATAAATCACTGTTGCACTAACTATAAGCATTTTGGTGAATCTAGCATTTATAGGTTTTTACAGGGTCACAACGAAAAATTCTTTATCATTATGATCTATGGGCTCAAAGTTCAGTAGCGTTAAATAAAACATCGTGTAATATATGGAGAAAAATACTCAAACACTCTATTATGGTTTTCTCTCTTTTGTTTGTTTAACAACTCCTCTTTCTTTACTTTATCTACAAAACTGTTAATTACTCAATGTTCGGAAAGTCGAGTGGAGTCACTCCAGATTTTTTTTTTTTTTTTTTTTTTTCAAGAGTAAGAAAATATTCCTTTTTACATAAAAAAAAAATACACATTTTATTTTTGGTGGAATATTCTGGAAATCAGAACGCGAAGAAAAATGTCGAGGAAAAATGCAAAAACCTCAAAATATAATATATATATATATATATAATTTTTCAAAATCAAAAAATTGTTGTATATTGGCCACCACAGTTAGCTGATGTGAGCAAAATCTGTTAAATGTTCCATGAATAGTTTTTGAGGCTCTAAAACTTTGCTACATCAACATTAATTATCACCTAAAATAATGATTTAACATAAAAATGGGTTCTTCAAACATATTTATTCTGCTTTTCAGTATAAAACAGCTAAATTTAACATTTTTATATGATTTTTTTCTGGTATAAGCTATCAAAGCAGAAAACATGATAAATAAATAATAATAAAAAAAACTGCGGTAGTAGAATTTTTTTTCGTTTAGAATAGAAAGATGGGTCAAAAAATTCCAAGATATACTAATTTTCAGCACCCTAATTTGGTGATTCTTAACATATCAGAAGTGTAATAAAAATGCCCTAGAGATATGTTTTAAAATAACATTGCTGTGGGATTAGTGTAAATATAAATTCTAATTGTGTTTATTTGTTTACGTTTTCACTTGCGTTTCCCTATGTCACCTATAGAATCTTACGACTAAAATTTTACCTCCTGGAAATTTATGCCAAAATATAGGAATTTAGTTTATGTCAGCATTTCACTTTGGTTACATATCGCAGACTTTGGACTGTGGGAGAACGTTGTAATTTTATACAATTGTTCTCGAATGCTTAAAATATATTCTGGAAATGCAATTTCACATGATACTAATTTGTAAATTATAAGTACATATTAAACTTTATCATATACATATATATTCAACTTATTTGAACACCATTTTGAATGTTTACACTGAGAAAAAAAATGCACCGCCTTTCTCTAGAATTATCGAGAATTTCTAGTATACACATTTCTAGATGGTGAAACAATATTCAGAATACTCTAAATATTCTGAAACATTTGTATTGCGAGAAATTCTCGCTTGATTTCCTAGAATTAGGTCATAAACCAAGATTATAGTCGCAGAAACCCGCCTCTTATAGTCTCATTTATTTGCAGAGATTTTTAAATAACTTTGCCCTCGAGAATATAGGCAAACGCCCTAGAATTCTAATAGGGGCTTCTAGAACTCGCTTTCCAAGGGGACTAGAATTTATAAGGATGACATGGGATTTTTTTTTCTAGAGCCACAATTTAGATTCTAGATGTCAGTTACAGAATTTTTTCTCAGTGTATTTAAGTATCACCAGTACCCGAGGTATTATTTCCAAAAGCATGTGGACGCGAGGCGTCGTGTTCATTTCCAGTTTCCGCTTAGCCACTCAATTTAGTCGTTTGGTGTTTTCCGTGTTTTTTTTTTCTTCTTCTTTCTTTTTGAACAAGCGTGAAGTGAAAGGACGAATAACAAGGACATTTTAAAAACAATCACCATTCAGAGTACCTTATCCATGTCTAGGTTTTTCCTCGATTAGGCAACAAACATTTATTTAGAAAATCAGTTTATTTGGATTAAAAAATGCAAAAGAAATATTTAATAAAAAAATAACTTTTTTTTTCTTTTTTACATTATCTGGCCTATATGGCGAAGAAAATAATGTTCTTGGTTTGACTTTTCAAAATTAAACTTTTGTTAAGTTTACACGTTGTCAGGTCCTCTAAACAACAACAAAAATTAAATAAAATAAAATAAAATATTTTCACATTTTAAGGTCCTCTGAATCTAAAAACAGGTTTTTAGTGATTGGTCCATGTCGTTGTATGCGTGTATGTGTGTGTACTTTTGTGTGTACATCTGGGCATCTGTGTGTGTGTGTTTATGTCTCTTTGTCGGTTATCAGTAAACATGAAAAACAAATAGTTACAAAAGTTCAAACTCAGTAATCTATATCTGTATTATATAGGGCTGTTACACTAATATTATCGTTGAAATCAACCAAATAATTTGTATACAGGTATATGTAAAATAATTCAAATACATTACGTCTATGGATGAAATTTCTCGTAAGTTCAAATTTCATATATACGCTACAGTAAAAATAACGAAGTAAGCATACATTTTTTATATGTATTGATGCATATTTTTTGTAGAATATGGCATGGAACTATTTCATTATTTGTTTACAGGCTACCAAAAGCATTTTCATATGTTGGGGTTATATATCGAAGTGGTTGGAAGTGTATTGCGTTTTGTGTTATATGTTTTCATCAAAACTAGATTTAAGTACACAATATGTGTATATAGTTTATAGACAATATACAGGGCTACCGAAAATTAAGCTAAACGTTCTTTTCGATTGAATGTAATTGGTGGAAATGCTTTGCGACTGTGTCGACAAACACTGTTCAGTTTCAGGAAGGAAAATTAATTTCACGTATCCATATTTTATTATTTTTTGACGTTTGATTTTCACCTCCGATTTTGTGTAATTTGTTTAGTACCTCCCAAAAATTCC
Organism: Salticus scenicus; assembly: GCA_963930645.1. NCBI lineage: Eukaryota > Metazoa > Arthropoda > Arachnida > Araneae > Salticidae > Salticus > Salticus scenicus. The sequence goes on along the minus strand of OZ005655.1, from coordinate 36,978,032 downwards.
CTCCCAAATTCACTTGTGCCATAACGCTTGAAAGCGGCGTGCTCAAAAGATCAAAAATAAGGTTACAAAATACAGTTTTAATATGCCCATTAAATCAAACAGAATATATATAACAACTTATTCGCAGCAACAAAGATTTAACTAACCCCTTGAAAACCTCAGGCATATATATAAAATTCAATCTTCCAGACCCAATTCCTCCAGCGGTGTTATAAAGGTATGACCAAAAGAAAGGTAAAAAGTAAAATTAAAGAGCTCTTTTCGGAAATTAAATTTAATAAAAATACTACCGAGTTATCTAAAACCACTCAAAATGAAAAAAATCGGTACTAAATTCAATAACGTTACCATACTTGCCGAATACGAAAACCCAACCTAAGTGTTTTTCCTTGAAACTATTGAAATAATCAGAAGTTACGAATCATGTAATGAAAATGAGCCCAAGGCCGATATTGGCCGAATGCGGCGCCACCTACACGATGATAAGCAGAAGAAATAAAATACATCACTTGCTTTTCCAGAACTCCGGCCGAGAAAGATACCTTTGAGGCAAAATTAATTTCGGATAACGCCTTCAAATATTGTTTTTCTTGTTTCAAAAATAATATTTTATATTCTAATAGAACACAGGTAATATCTTCTCTTTGTGCTGTAGACACTGATTGTTTATACATTTGTCAGAGAAACATCATGCTCAAAACTTATTGGGGTTAATGTCAAAATTTTGTATTAAGTGATTGTTACGTATATATATAATATAGAGAGAGAGAAAGAGAGAAAGAAGGAGAGAGAGACGGGGGATAAAATATATCTCTGAATCGAAAATTAATATAATTATGAGTAAAATCTATTATAATTTCTATTACTATAGATGTATTTAGTGACTGATTTCCTTAAATCACGATTATTACTGCCTTCTCATGAGTGTTATCTTTCTTAAGTAACATTCATGAGATTTTTTAAAGAATTCTTCGCCTGAATAAATTATGTTTACTTAAAAAATTCGGAATGCCTCTTTTTTAATAACAAAAATATACATTATTGACTATTTTTATTATTTTCATATTGTAAGAAAGTGTGTAAAATAAATGAATAATACACCTGAAATGTAATAAAAATACTTACTATAACAGAATACACATTCTAATATACTAGAATTAAAGAATAATGCTTTCCAGTTCTAGACCTGCACACTACAAGAAGGAACAACATGACTTTCTTATTGCTGTTTCTTACTGCAATATACAAATATTTTGTGAATAACCTATAATAACATCCTAAAGGTAACACTTATGAGTTGAACAAGAAAACACAAGATGCATTAAATTTTTCAAAACATCAGATTGGTGTTTTATAGAAATCCCAAGCATTTTTATTTAAATGAGACATATTACTATATGTTTAATATTGCATATACAGTCGGAAGCAAAATTATAGAAGCACACATCAATATTTTTCATGTATATATATATATTTAGTTTGATCGCTAGTTTTTATCATCAACTTTGTGAGGTTGAGACTACAGAACGTCTCCACAGTTGTTTGAAATTAAGCTGGATCCAGCAAAGTATAAATTTGGGACGGTTAAATCACTTCGTCGCCAGTGTCTCGGCGAAAGTTTAGGTCGGGTTAGTTTGTGTCGGCATGGTGCTGCAACGAAAGAATTAAGCTGTGGGAGAGTTAGATGAATTGGAAGTGATTTTGAAAGCTTGATTAAAATGAAGAGAAAGGAAGTTGTTAGGAAGTAGTATAAGATGGAGATGTTTTTAGTAAATTGGTGGTGGATTGGAGAAGATTGTGGATTGGAGGAGATTGTGGTGTAGATTGTGAAGATTCTTATTTTGGCGAGTATTGAGGTGTAGAGTAGTGGAGATTTAGTTGCGTGAAGATTAAGTAGTGATGAGTGTTGGTGTGCGTATCTACTAGCATTCGTGAACGTAATGTTGGATCAGTCGAGAATCCGCTAATCCACAGTGAAGTCACAATAGCGGAGTTAAAGAGTGCATCCGTCTCTACGCCTTCGACTATTGCTGGGCTGAGATTTTTAAAATTATCTAGTTTAATTTCTGATGCATATATTTTGATAAAGTAATTAAATACGCTAACTGAGCTATCTTGATCGCCAGACCGCCCTCCCATTAATCTGTTCAAATAAAACTCTTACTTATAGTTTAATTCAAGTCTCGTGCTCTCTTTACTTATCCATTTAGTTATCTAAGTAATTAATTAAGATGGAGTTTGCATCAACGCAAACCTCACAACTTACTATTTTATAAACAGCATAAGACTAAGATGAGGACTCGACAAATATTTACTTAACAAAGCAGTAATAGGGAAACATCTTTTAAATAGGAATTATTGGTAGTGCTTCAATAATTTTGCTGCCGAATGTATATACCTATATACCTATATATATATATATACATATATATATATATATATATAGTCGGTAACAAAATTGTCCGAACACTAGCAAAAATTCCTATGTGAACAATGTACACTTCATACGGTTTTGTTAAATAAATCCTTATCGAATCATGTTCTTACACTGACTTAAAACAGGATTCGACAAGGATTTATTTAACAAAACCGTAAGAAGTGTACTTTTTTTACATAGGAATTTTCGCTAGTGTTCGGAAACTTTTGTTACCGACTGTATATATATATATACACTAAGCGACAAAAAAAAAAAAAAAAAAAAGCCGCACTGCAGGAAAAATGACTTATACCTGTTTTATTTGTAATAACTTTAAAATTAATGTTTGAAACAAATAAAACTGCCTTGGTTGCATAATACCAAAGAAATGAAATGATACATATGTACATTTTCGATTTAATAATTCGCTTTATTGCACTGTACGAAGTACTTTTTTAAAAATCTGCATAAAACTTTCTTTTTGAACATAATGCAATAAACATACACTTGTACTTTATTTTGATTTATTATATGAAATAAACAAGTTATATTTTAATATATGAAATAAAACTATTTATTTGTTAGATTTAAGCAATTTTTTATTAAAAATATTTATTCTGCATTGGGCTAATTCCACCTTTATATGGAATTACTGCTTTAATGTGCAATAGCATAATTTTATAAAGTGTTTTAATATAAATCTCAGAAATTGCAATGTGCCAAATATCACAAATAATTTTTTCTAGTTCTAGTAGATTTGTAGGCTGCAAATTTTAAATAATCTCCCATCTCAACCGCCTTTTTATACGCGAGACATTTTCGAGCGGATCGCGATTAGGACTATTTCCATGTCTGGTAAACAAGAAATTCTACTATATCCTTTGTGGGATTTAACTTAAAGTGAAAAAAGATATGATTACTTACAGTATTATAGGTTCTCACGGTAATGGATAGGAAATTTTGACAATTTGAAGTGAATGTGAATAAACTTACCACAGACGCCGTGTAGTAAGCTGCATTATCATTTTGAAATGATGTTTGCGGAAATGTCCAAGATACCTACAAAATAGTCGGTAAGGCACCACTTTTATGAAGATTGTGTTTTATTTAGAGTTAATTGATCCCTTGAGCATAAAAATTTGTCCGACTGCTTGAAAAGTTATGCACCTCCGTACCATAATGTACGGAGAATGCGTCACTGTTTTAAAAGTGCGATTTTCAGTAAGTCGGTCATATTTTCGTTGTCAGATCTGGTTGTTTTCTTTAGCTTGAAATAAGTTAAACTCGACTTATGAAAGAGAACCAGTTCAGACCAATAATTAACTAATCATTTTTTAATTTTTTTAGCCATCTGAGGTCTTCCTTTCTTAATTCTCTTCACTAAGGATGGAATTTTTTCAAATTTTCTCTCATTTAAACCTGCTTTGTTTAATAGTTTCTGTACTGTAGCTAAAGAAGTTATGCTGCTAAACACTTTTTTCTGAATCTCTCTAATGTTCTAAATGCAATACAAACCAATTTTATAAGCAATGGCTTTTCAACTTACGGTCATCTCGCTTGGATAAGCAATATGACCGCCTTAAACCAAATTTCCACTTCAAACGGCCAAAAAATTTTATGTCTTGCTAAAAACCCTTTTACGAATACTTCGCTAACATTTAATTATTTTGCCATCTCACGTATTAAAATATTTTTTGATTTTCATTCAAAAATTAATACTTTTGTGGCATCGTTAGCTGCCTTATTCTTACCATTTTCGAAATAATTTCTAAAATTACAATTTTCCTGACAATTGCATTTTGTTTTCAACACTGGACTCAAAGCTAAAGTGTATGTGGAGGACAACATAATGAAACTGTTCGAAAATTTGCTTTTTAAACGATAAAATTGGCGGTTGTAGATGGCGAAAAGGAAAATATCCAAGTGCGGCTTTTTTTTTTTTTTTTTTTTTTTTTGTATATATATATATATATATTGCATATATATATATATATGCATTTTTTTTATCACAAAAAGAAAACAAAATCGGATTATGCGGGGTTTGTTATACAAAATAGACAAATGTAGACTATTTTCTAATTAAAACAATTGAAAAAAGCATTATTTAAGAACACATTTTTATTTTATTTTATTTTCATTAATTTATTTTTAGTTTTTTTTTTTTTTTTTTTTTTTTTTTTATGCATTGAATTTAATGTAAAATGACACAGCACTTTATGCTTATATAGTATCACACTAAGAAATTCATCAACAGGAAATTAAGATTGAAAAGCTAGGACTTGAAACTGACATTTCATATGAAAATTGGCCAGATATATTTTTCACGTCAAAAAATGAATATTGATTCTTTTTTATGCATTTATCGTCTTGTTTTGCGCTACTAAAAATCATAAAAAAAAAAAAAAAAAAAAAGAAAAAAAGAAAAAAAGGAATGACTAAGTCAGCTCATGAGTGTTTGATCGTCATATATAATCAGCGCCTGTTAAGCTCAGATACAAAGTTTAGTTAATTTGTTTATTATATTAGGTGATGCAGTGTCCAGATATTTTATACACATACACAGTGCGCATAAACAGACAGATATTTTCTAAATATGGTGAAATCATGTTCAGATCATTCCAAAACATGTAAATCAATCGAAAACTGGAGTTCGAAAAATTTCACGAATCCAACCCTCTGTTTTTATGGTTGCGTCGGTGTTCGGGTTAAGGCCAATTTTCTACTTTTGGGACCTGGGCCTAGGAGTTATGCCGTCCGTGGGGGGTCTTTCAAAGGTAATCATAACCCGTATTAACGGGAGTTTCAGAGAAAACTACGGAAAACTTTGAACGGCTACGTCGAGATAAGCCTGACCTGGGATAGAAACCGACACTTCCCGACCAGCTTTGAACGCAGAACCACTCGGGCACTGGAAGTCTTTTCTTCTTATACTTTAGGAAGGAAGTAAATATTTACTGATTAACTTTACTAATTATACATAAACAACATTATTTATCTCTATGGAGAAAATTTTGTTAATACTTTAGTTATGAATTTTAAGTCAACGAAATTTAGAATTGATCTTTCACTTTAATCTCAAAGGATACAACTTTGGTTTAATATGAAATTAATGAAAGCTAAAATCCACAAATTAAAACTACGAAAATTTAAATCTGAGGCCAGACGAAATTATTCTTATTTTTTTCCCCAATGGATTCATTAAAATTTAATTATAAAATCATTAAATCGTAAATAACTTTATCGACTTCTGCAGGCTTTTGAAAAGTTGCAGTTAATCTTCGACTCAAATAATATACCAGTTTAATCTACAATTAAAGAAATTTCAATCGGGAACTTTTAGATTACCATAAATGGGCAGATGGTTTTTATAGTACATTAATGAACTTTTTTTTCATATGCCTTTTCATTTTAATACTTTATATAAGTCAAATACGTCGAAAATGTAATTATCACACCATTTATGCTTATGTAATAAATATTCTTAAAGTAATACAGATTTTAATGTATCATTTGGCTCAAATTTTCATTTATTATTCTTAAGAATATTTCAAAAACAACCAAAAATTATCTAAACTGACGTATAATAATATTTCATATTTCTAATTATCAATAAAATATAGTTTAAAATATTTTATTATATATATATACGTATTTTTATGTATATATATTACGGTGTCTCTTAAATCAGGTGGAAATTTTGTTTTTGTTTTCTCTTTTTACTTTCTTCTATATGTAATATAGACAAAGTATTGGATTCGCGAAAATTTTCGACCTCCGTTTTTTGACGGATCTACACGTTTTGGGATGTCCTGAACACGAATTGATAGTTTTTAAAAAATGTCTGTCTGTCTGTCTGTGGGTGTGTCTGTGGTTTCTTGTTTTCACCGTATCTCACGAACCAATGAATGAAATTCAATCAAACTTGGTATATAGTTGGACCCTGGTGAGGCATTGTGCTGATTACATTTGGGGATCAATCGCCCAGCAGGTGGTGCGTGATCGCATTTTATGTAAACTTTTAACATGGCAGTATAGAACAAAATTTCGTATTTTTCACCGTATCTCACGAACCAATGAATGAAATTCAACGAAATTTGGTATATAGTTGGACCCTGACGGGGCATGGTGCTGATTAGATTTGGGGATCAATCGCACAGCAGGTGGCGCTGTGATCGCAAAATTTCATATTTTTCACCGTATCTCACGAACCAATAAGTGAAATTTAACCAAACTTGGTATATAGTTGGACCCTGACATGGAATGGTGCTGATTAGATTTTGGGATCAATCGCCCAGCAGATGGCGCTGTGATCGCATTTTATGTAAACATTTAACATGGCAGTATAGGATAAAATTTCGTATAAATGTGCATAATGAGCGTTATTTTAAACTTGTGATTGTAAAATTAATATGAGTTATTGATAATAGTAGTAGTTAACTAGGAAAAAAATTTTGTGCATGTGGGGGCATCGCTTCCCCCCCTGGGGGAGAAGTACCCCCCCCCGGGGGGGGGTAAATTTTCAAGATGGGTATCTTTCGAAAGATCTCGTCAATACCTTTAAAACGAATGGTTGAACTATAAATCTGTGATAATTTCAAACAAAGTTATCGATTTTTTTTTACTTTTAACAATTTTTTTTTTTTTTTTTTTTTTTTTTTTTTTTTTTTTTAAACGAAATATAACCAAACTTGGTATTTAGTTGGTCCCCGACATAAACTGGTGCTGATTACATTTGGGGATCAATAGCTCAACAGGTGGCGCTGTGATCGTATTTTTTCTAAATTTTTAACATTGGCAGTATAGGACAAAATTTCGTATAAATGTACATAATGAGAGTTATTTTTAACTTGTGATTGTAAAATTAATATGAGTTATTGATAATCGTAATAGTTAACTAGAAAAAAAATTCTGTGCATGTGGGGGCATCGCTTCCCCCCCCCCCCCGGGGTGTGTAAATTTTCAAGATGGGTTTCTTTCGAAAGATCTCGTCAGTACCTTTAAAACGAATGGTTGAACTATAAATCTGTGATAATTTAAAACAAAGTTATCGATTTTTTTTTTTACTTTTAACAAAAAAAAAAAAAAAAAAAAAAAAAAAAAAAAATCGTATTTTTTTTTTTATTTATTGTTACTGACTGAATATGTATTACTTTTAACAAAAAAAAACAAAAAAGAAAAACCTTAGAAAAAAAATCGTAATTTTTTTTTTATTTTTAATATTGTTACTGATTGAATATGTATATAGGAAAATATAGAAGAAAGTCTTGTGGTGGCCACAACATTTTATTTTATGAAATCCTATACACATGCCATCTAATTTCTTCTCTATTTGACCCTAAAAAATTGTTAGGAAAATATCAGTTATCTGGCATAAAGTTAACAAGTGCCGAATTTATGGGAAAATCCTAATACAGATTTTAGGATTTTATACATGCTAACATTATCCCAGAGAGCTGGTTTTTTTACTAAAAAGTGTGTAGGGTGAAATAAAAAAAAAATATAGGGTATGCGTATAGGATTTAAAAAAAAAAAAAAAAAAAAAATCTCCCTCAATTAAGGGACAGCCTCATAGATAAAGGTATGTATGCAGTCGAACCGCGTTAACGTGAACACTGTTAACATGAATTACTATTAACATTAACTGTTACCATAGTCCCCGTCAAAATGAACATTAGTTTAGTTATATGAAGTTTTGTTACTGATAGCATAAACTGACAACAGTAACCACTTTTTTATTCACCTTAAGATTCATGTTAACGAGGTTCGACTGTATATATATATAAATGTAATGAATTAATAACTGGATAAGAGAGAAATGACAGGCGCAGCACACATTAACGACTAGGCTTTCTTTCAGGAAACATCTTTATTGATTCAGTATGTTTGAACAGGGCGCAGCCCCCGCTCACCGCTCGTAGAGCGGTTTTGAGCGCTTCCAGAACAGAGTTCACGTGGGCTGCACCATAGCTTCAGTATGTCTAAGTCGAGACAGGGTAAGGCGAATGGAAATTGAATCCGACACTATGACGATCCACGGGCGACGGGCGGCTCAAGCGGCGCCCCGGGCCGCAGAAATCTGCTGGGGAGGCCTGTAGCACCTACGTAAATTCAGAGGAAGTCTGCGGCGTAGAAATGTTTAACAAGTCAAAATCGTGGCAAGAAGTGTCCGTTTGTTTAATGTTTGGGCTTTTATACCTAATTTTCTGAGCTTCTGATTGGTTCTTCATATCGTCCAGGCTCTTAAAAGGAATTTCTAGGATTAATTAATATGCAGCTCAATGCAGAGACAGCTGCAAATTGCACTAACGTCAGCGAATTTCAACTTATAATTTCGTTCCTTTTCTGATTTCTGAGTTATAAAGTCTTCTGCTAGGAAACAATCTTTAAAGGGGCAATTACGAATTATAAGCGATTATAATTTCGATTAGCGATTTTCACACTTTTAAATTGGGTTTTTTAATAATTTAAAACTATTTATTTTTATCCCTTTCATATGCCCTCCTCCCAAGCGAGATCCCTCGGGTTTGCCAGCAAAGCCGTGGGAGCTCACCTGGAGGTAGATGATGTTCCAGGTGATACGGATTTAATAATTTTGATTTACTCTATTTTATTTTACTTATTTATTTATTTCTATTTCTTGATTTATTTACTTAGGATTGCTTTTAGTTTAATTATTTTTCACGAATTTTACTCCTACCATGGCTCCATTGCCTTGGGAATATACAGAGGTGTTACAAGATTAACAATAAGCTTGCTGCTGAATAAACATATTATATACATTTTAAATTTCTAGATTAATTGTTGATTAAACATTATACTATTCATTATATTTAGTAAACACACACTGATACTTCTTATTAAAAATTACTAGTAAAATAGAACAAATGTATGACACTAAAAAAAAAAAAAAAAAAAAAACATATTCAATAAAGTAGATATTTAAAAAAGTTCTTGGCCAAATGTCTTTGAAATACATGAAAACGTTTTCATTTAGATGTCGTCTAAAACAACAACAGTTTGTGTTTTTCTTTGCTCTATAATTGTACACGAATGTTCTTTGAGTTCTTTGAGAACCTCATACTTGTGGGAGGTCTCTAATTTAGGTACAGTCTTTTAAACTAAATGTCCATTCTTGAAGCAAATAAATATATAATCTTTATAGTGAATAGAGTCTTTAAGCAAAATTTCACTATACACACTTTTTTTTTCACTTATTTAATACAACACTTAAAAGTTGATAACACAAAAATATGATATTTGATACAAATAATACGTATTTAAGACATAAACAATGTTATAATATACTATACTCAATTCTGAAAAAATAATAATATGGATATTAGAAAGAATACTGACACTTAAAATTATATATTAATACTTGATAATAGCAATACTTAAAAAGAAAAAAAAAATACTTGACACGATAACTTCTCTAAATTGCTTGGGATGCGTATTTCTTCAAACTACTGTCATGATACAAAACACTAAAAATGTTTACTCAAAAAATTCTATTTATGGGTGCAGAGACCCGTGAAACTCTGTGAGAGCTTGTCAACCAAAACGGAATATCCGAAAAAAGTAAAAAGTGGTTCTTAGACAAGTCTCATCAGAGGAGGGAACACACTTGTTGCCTCATGCTCCTCGGGGGTCTCAAATCAGATGAAGTCCAGAAGAACATGAGTAAACAAGGGCCTAAAAGAAAAGGGGGTAAGGAGCGGAGGATCCTCATTTCATAAATACGTCTAGTAATATTTGTAAATAAATTAATATTTGTAAAAATTAAAAATAAAAAGAGTTAGGGGCACGCCAGTGCTACTGAGCGGAAGAATGGAAGTTATATCTCCCGACATCCCTCCGAATTCTCCGACTCAGCTAGGATCCTCATCCAACGAGTAATGGGACGATAGGACAGATTTTTTTTTTTTTTCATGGCTACTCCTGACTGATAAAGGGGTTATTCATGGCACAGTTTAAAATTTTGAGGATTATTATAATATCTTAGTTTAGAGGAATGCACAATTTCAGACTGTCTTTTAAAATGAGGATTTGGTCTATCAATTTCAAAATTTACGTTAGATAACTGTTTCAAAATGGTATAGGGTCCTGAGTATGGAGCAGTTAATTTACGTGTATTAGGATATTGAAATTCTTCATATAATACTTCATCACCAACTTTAAATTTAGAAGGGATAAATCGAGCGTCATACCTCACTTTATCTTTATTATGATATTCAGTTGTATGTTCTTTTGCCAATTTTCTCGCTTCATCAATCTTAGGATAATAATTGTTATTAGGAATTAAAGGGTTATTGGGTATATTGCCAAACAATAGATAACTAGATAAATATTTTGTAACAGAATGAGGGGTAGCATTATACTGGCTTAAGACATCCTCTAGTAATTTTGTCCACGGTGCTTTAGATGAAACAGAATTTACTTTACACTTTAATCTAGTTACGATAGTTTGGTTCAGACGTTCAATTTTTCCGTTTGTCTCCGGGTGATGACTGCTAGTTAAAAGATGTTTAACATTGTAATTACGTAGGAAATTTTTAAAACGTGATGAAGTAAAGACAGCGTTTCTATCAGTTAATAGCTTTTCAGGGACTTAAATTCTCAAGCGGCGCCCCCGGGGGGGGGAGGCCTGTTGGGGAGGCCTGTAGCACCTACGTAATTTCAGAGGAAGACTGCGACGTGGAAATGTTTAACAAGTCAAAATCGTGGCAAGAAGTGTCTGTTTGTTTAATGCTTGGGCTTTTATACCTAATTTTCTGAGCTGCTGAGTGGTTCTTCAGATCGTCCGGGCTCTTAAAAGGAATTTCTGGGATTAATTAATATGCAGCTCAATGCAGCGACAGTTGCATATTGCACTAACGTCAGCGAATTTCGACTTATAATTTCGTTCCTTTTCTGATTTCTGAGTTATAAAGTCTTCTGCTAGGAAACAACCTTTAAAGGGGCAATTCCGAATTATTCGCGATTATAATTTCGATTAGAGATTTTCACACTTTTAAATTGAGTTTTTTAATAGATTAAAACAATTTATTTTTATCCTTTTCATATAAGTATAAATCAGGCGTATTGGGTAAGTAAGTACCGCTTGTGTTTCTTAAGGCCACATTACAAAGCGTGCATGTTTCGTACTTTCTCTGCCGTACTTAAAATGTGCTGACATTATTTTAAATTATCTGACAGTTGTAATATAACTTTGAAATAGCAAATGAAAATTGAAGACTTCACGTTTTATAATTTGTTTTCTTAAAGTGAAGAACATTCAACCATTTGACATTTGTTAGCAGGTGTTTGATGATTTGTGATGTTTACGTAGAAAATGTGATTTTAAAATAGCCATTTATTGGTAAAGAGATAGATTCACATCATTAAAGGAGATGCTGTGTTCATTGTTACATTTGAGTAGGATGTCCATGTTTAATTAATGTTGAACATTTAAACTTGAAATCTTCTTCACACACCATAAAATAAAAGGAAGCACTGCCGGATTTTAAAGGACGTTGTCTTCTTCTTCAGGTGCAAAAACACATGCTACTGCCTTGGAGGCAAGACTGAAAGGACAAAATCCAAAGGGAGGGGAGCGACACAAACAAGCAATGGGAAGCATTCTGTAAAAAAACAACGAGAGAGGAACACAACCAAAAAACAGGAAACAAGAGAAACAAACACAAAAAATTGAAGGAAGGGATTTTAATTAATTTAATTATATATTTTCGTTTGATTTTAATTAAAATCCATAAATTAAATTAAATTTAAATTTAAATTTATTTATTTTATTTAAATTAAATTAAATTATTATTATTATTATTATTATTATTTTACAATATGGAGGAAACTATTTAATTGAATTAAATAATTTTTTTAAAGCTGTAAATAGCAAAGTGTAATCAGATTTTTCATTAACAGTTTTATAGTGATTAAGGTAGATAGTTAAATTTTCTAAAAAACACATTTCGGAAACGCGTTTGTTTGGCATAAGAGATAATTTTGGCACGCTGAAAATTAATACTATGGTTAGATTCCAAACTATGTTTCGCAATAGACGATTTAGATATTTCTTGTTTAGCAACATACCGGTTCATGTAAACGACATTTAAGATATCTTTTTATTTGGCCTATGTAAGGTAAATCGGAATTATGACAGGAGACACGGGAACAGAAGATTTAGTTTAAGGATATCCATAATGCCCATTAGGGTGTCTATGATTCCCTTAGTAATATTTCGCTATTTTGACGAAAACAAGCACATTTTTCATTTGGTTGACACCACAGATGAAACCTTCCGATGAAGACGAACACAAAATTCTGTGCCTCGCTGTTACAAGGTTGTATACAAAACAGTGCTAGTAATGCAAAAATTAATTTAACTATTAAAATATTCAGCACATTAAATATTTTTTAAATAAACATTTTAAAGGTAATATAATTTTACGTGGTAAGAAGTTTCACTGTTACGACGAAAACAAAGAAATCTTTAATTTAGTTTACATCACAGACGGAGCCTTTGTATGAAGACTCAATGAAAATTTTTTTTGCGACTCTGTCACAAATGCAATAAAATATTGGAAATGATGTAATAAAAAAATTTTTAGCCTTTAAAGATTTACGCGCTTTAGATGTTTTTTTTTTTTTAATAAACCTAAAAATGAGAATTTGATTTCAGATATGAATTTCTGAGTAAATTTTTTCGTCGCACAACAGTTACAAGCGTTAAGGGTGTTAGCAAGTTAAGCGCTGTACAGTGGGTTATTTGCATTGCTCTGGTATTTACCCTAGGGATTCTCTGGAGAAAAGTCATCAAAACTTTTATCGTTCGCGGATGGGTTATCTTTGGTAACCAACAAGTTTTTAGTTTTGCGAATCTATTAAGACACTGCAGTGATGACAGATTTTACGTGCACCAGTCACCATTAATGTACATCTTTGACCAATTCTAGCATCGAATCAAATTTATACTTTTCAAATACATTTCTTATGCATTTTTTATACATGATATTATTTTTATTATTAAATGATCATGAAATGGGTGGTATTATATGCAGTAATTCTTTTGCGGTTAATATAACATCAGCAAACATGATATTTATTTGCAAATTATGTGACATTTAATATATATATATATATATATATATATATATATATATATGTATATATATATGAGGCTTTAAGTTTTCTTTTTGTGAATTTTTGCATTGATTCTATGATAATCAAGTTGTAATTATTATTCATACTCTTGTTTATATCGCATTGTTTTAATGAAAAAATGAAAGTCACTTAGTTTAATGCATAAATATCATGCATTATTAAGATAATCTTTTAATTTTTTAACGGAAGAAAATTTTTATTCACTTTATAATTTTACAATAAATGAAGTAGAATTTGGTGTTAATAAAAAATCTATAAACCTTTACTATATTATAAGTACAAAATTTTGAAAAAAAAAAAAACACTATAAAATGCAAGAACTTGCAACAACTGTTTCAGGTCGAAAGAAAACAGGACCCTTCCTCAGACGAACACGAAGCACGAGTGTTGCGAATAGAGTTGCAATCTTTGTTTGCAGCACTCGTGCCTATTTTGTTCGTACGACAAAGGGTCTTGTTTCCTTTCGAATCGAAACAATCGTTGCATGTTCATGCATTGTATGGTGTTTATTCAAATATTTTGAGCTTTTTACTTTTAAACGCCAGCTCTGTGGAGCTTTCTCATAACATTTACTATATAATTGTCACGAATATAATTACCTGATATTTACTGCAATTTTTTTAAAATGATACATTTTCTGTACCAATAAATATTCCTTTTTCAAACGAAATGATTTAATATAAAAGATAGCTTTTCCTTTGGTATTTCATAGATCCCTTAAATTCACGCAAAAAAGCTTACATATATATATTATTGTTTATGTTTTGCACTACCATAGATTACGTGTGACATTTAAAATGGACTTTTGTTTCATATATGCAGTCCACTGGCGATAATCTTTAAATTCGCATATCCAAATTTTTGACGTTTAGATACGTCATATGTGACGGCCTATTTTTGCATTCATCTCGTATCTATCAACTATATTCGAAAAATATATGAAATAGCCCTTTTGAGATTTGAAGAACCGTAGGTAAACAGGATCAGTTGCATTGAAATTGAAAATTTATGTACCAGATCTCGAAATGAACGGTATTTTATAAATATAAACTGATATTTTTATTCTTGTCTAATATATTATGTGAAAGATATTTTAAAAAATATTTCAATATTTAAAGTAAATCACATATATAAGAAAGAAAAAAAAATGTGTTTTTTTAATTTATAAAGAAGTTTGAAAACTATTTTAAAATACATTGTATAAATCAAAATCTGCATATTACTTTTTAAAGGAAATAATCTGGTGTGTCCCTCACACGACTTTCTCTTACCCTGAAATTTAATGCTATAAATACAGGTTGGAGATTAAGAGGTAAGATAACGATGTTATGTAAACCTGTGTTAAACAATTCAAATTAGGCTTCGGGGGAGTTTTATATGATAATTAGTTCTGTGTGAGGGGAAACTACCATCCCCTCAACCCCCCGTTTCATTAATACACCTACATTTATATAGAATTTAATTCGGTTATTAAAAAATAATTCTGTTTTCAAAAAATAATTTATTAAAATTATTAATTAAAAGAATTATCTTTTATGATAATGCAGACGATTTCCATATTAGAGAAGTAGTAAAACACCAAAAAGTCGATTTTATTCTCAATATTTAAAAAAAAAAAAAAAAAAAAAAAGGATTTTTTTTCTAAGTTTTTTTTTTCGTTAAAAGTAAAAAAAAAAAAATCGATAACTTTGTTTTAAATTATCGCAAATCGATGGTTCAACCATTCGTTTTAAAGGTATTGGCGAGCTCTTTTGAAAGATACCTATCATGAAAATTTACTCACCTCGAGGGGGGGGAGGCAAGGCTCCTACATACACAAAAAAAATTTTCCTACTTAACTGTCTCTATTACAAAAATTATATTTTCGTTTCATTTGGTTTAGTGCAGTCTATAGACGTTAAACTTTACTTACCTGCAATTTCCCCCATAGACGTAATGTATTAGAATTCTCTTGATTGCCCCTGTACACGAACCATTTGCTTGATCTTAACGAAAAGCTTACTGTAGCATCCGCATATGATACACATTTAGAATACCAAGTTTGAACTCTCTGCCATAATTTGTTTTTGAGATATGCTTATAACAGACACACACAGACCATTTGCTAAAAACATGATTTTCGTATTCAGGGGACCTCAAAACGTGTAAATATAACAAAAATCTCGCGTTCGAAATTTTGACCCAAAAACAATACTCTCTACCTTATGGGTAAGAGAAAGTAAAAAAAAAAAAAAAAGATTCCATTTCACACAAATACCTTTTAAAAGATTTATTGGTGTGATGACGCATTGTGGTGCTTAAAACGGATATCTATGCATGGAAAATGTTTCGGATAATGAACTTCGAAACTTCACTGAAAGTATTCGGTTCACTTAAAATATTAACACTTTCAAACTCCTTGTACTCATTGCATTTTTAAACATTGAATGTACTAGCCTACATTAACGCAACACACAACACAAAGACAGAAGGGCAGTAATACGGACAGATAGACTAACTAGATTCGTAATTACTGTTCAACATTATTGGAAAGTGTTAAAAAGCTTAGCTCAAACCGTAAGTGCAGTTCGAGCAATTTCCAATTCGAGCCCTTAATATAACAATGTTTTTGTGTGGCCCTCTAAATTTAAATGCTAATCATTCTATATTCCATAAAAAAGTGTTTTTTTGCATATGAATACTAAAAGTCAATCTCATTACGATTAATTTAAAATGGAGATATAAAAAAATATGGTTTATAGAAATGCCTTACGTTGAATTCAATGCTTTAGAAATGTTAGGGGTGTCCGTGTAGCAAACTAGTGGTGGTATTTAAACCATTTTCAATACGGAACATTCCACAGTAAATTTGAGTAATATATAGTAGCTTCAAGAATTTCAATGAATATTCAAGGGGCGTGAATGTATACAGACAGACAAACCGTAGTTAAAAAGATTTTTTTCAACATTGTTGGAAAGGGGTAAAACGATATTTAAATCTTAATTACAAATTTTTTTTCGCTGTTAGATTATAAGCCGGCTAAAGTATCACTATTGTAGTCAGTAAACATGGAATTATGTAGATTCAGTTAGGTTGAGGTGTATATATTTACACCGAAAAAATGTTTCGTTGACTCATTTTACAGATTAATTTTGTTATTTTCAAGATAGTTTTGTACAGTGGACGGAACTAACTTGCTTCGATTTACTAAAAATATATAGACGAAAAAAAAAAATGTCATTGTTACTGGATAGCTCTATAATAACCTCAAAAATCTCTCTGTTAAAAAACTTAAAAGCGGCTGATGTGTGCTTTTCGATTCTAGCGAGAAATCTTTTGTTGAGGCTCTATAAAAATAAATAATTAGATGATTCAACAATATTTTCGGTATTTTCATCTTTTTTTTTTTTTTTTTTTTTTTTTTTTTTTTATCTGACTGCAAGGAAAATCCTGGGTTAACTACACTCATGTCCATAAATTAAGGATAATGCTAGCTGAGGCAAATAACGGTTCAGAAGCAAAACAAACATGGCTTATTCATAAAGTCCATTTATTAAACAAAAGATCAAGAACAAAAAAAGGCGGTTTATGTAGGATACCATTTATAAAAACTACGACTTTTGCTCCCTGAAGCAATTACAAATAATATCTCCCTTACAAAAACTTAACATTACATGGCTTGTATGATGGTTAATACATTGTATGTCTCTCAGATGATGAAATACAGTCCTTTACACGCCTAGGAATGCTGAGTATTAAATTATTGATCTGATCTTGGAGAAAATTACTCTACTCAGTAAGCAATGCTCTCCAAAGTTCCGGTACACATGTAGGAGGTGGTTGACGGACTACAACTCGTCGGAAAAGCATGCCCTACACATGTTCTATCGGATTCTAGTCAAGTGAGAATGCTGGCCATTCCATGTGGATCATAGCTTGAGATTTTAGGCATCCGTGTACAACGTTTGCACTTCGAGGACGCGCACTGTCATTCATAAACACAAATTCTGGGCTCATGGCACCCCTAAACAAACGTACATGTTGTTCCCGAATGATGTCCCGATAAATTTGGCCTATAATTTTTCCGATTTGAACATGCACATCTGTTCGGGTGCCCAATATGATCCCCCCCCCCCAAACGAGCACTCCTGCCCCACAGTAACGGTGTCGTTCAATGAAGTTGTTTTGGTGGTAACGGGTACCTGACGTTCTACATATGAAAGTCTGGCGTGAATCACACTGCAAGCTAAACCTGGACTCGTCGGAAAAAATCACACAAGCTCACTGTACCGCTGTCCACATTGCATGTTTTCTACTCCAAGTTAACTGCTGGCACAGTGCATTGCCGTGAGTGGAACACATCTAACAGGCCTGCGAGCATATAGACCAATATCTCCTAAACGTCTATACACGGTTTGTCTTGAAACTGTGGCACTCGTGGCTGCAGACAGCTGACGAGACAGGTCTGATGCTGTGCTTCATCTGCTCATTTTGACAGTTACTTTCAAACACCGGTGGTCATTCGGCATTGTAACTCGGGACCGACCAGTACTGTAACGTCGAATGGGATTTCCATCATTTTTTAATCGTTGCCAAAGCCTGGAGATGTTACTTTGGGCGATTCTAAGTTCCCCCGATACTTCTATATGAGTACGCCCACATTCTAGTCTGCCGATAATTCTACCGCGTAAAGAAATATCTGCATACGTCCTCTGTGTCATAACCATTCGGTTGTGGCACTGAGCGGCACACAGAACGTTTGTGAACAATTTTCCTTTTTTGCTCCCACTCCTTATCTACCCCCTTCTTACACTTTCATCATTGTAACATCATATCGGCGTCATCTGATGACTTCTTATAATTTGCATATTATTCTTAAAGACGTGTGTGGTATTTCTACGGGTGAGATTTTTGCATTAAAGTTCGATTTCAGTGTGAATCTCAATTATCCTTAATTTATGGACATGAGTGTATAAAAAAATATATGGTTGGTTTTGATTTTGGGGTTAAGGTCGATTGACTATGCTAGGGTCGTAGACATACGGGTGGAATACTCTCCGTGGGATCTTTCTAAGCGGTCCGAGTCCGCATTTACGAGTACCAATTTTAAGCGTACAACCGCTCGGCTACTGGCGAGTTTAAGAATGTATATAAAAAAATATATATATTAGTTTAGAGTAAACACAATAGGAATGTTTTGGTCAAACTTTTATGTACATTACCATAATGCCAGTGAAAAATTGTTTTTAAAACTTTTGCTTTGAAACACAAAACATTATGGTGTCTGTTATATAGCCTGCAAATACCGCAATGGCTATTGCTAAAGCCATTCGTTTAACTTAAAATCTCGTACAAATGTTTCTAAGACGTATTTCTTCGTATATAATGTAGCATCTATCATGTTTGTGAGTAGTAGATCACTTAAGAATTTAATACATTATTATTGTCAATAGATGGTATTTCTCTTGTATTTTTTTATCATATATTTACACTGCATTCAACCAAATATAATTAACATATATGGTTGAGGCACTAAATATCACAATTTCTGTATGAAATGATACATACAGAATTAATGTTTCATTTACAGAGCTAAGCAAAAGAAGAAATAAAATATGTTAGGTTTATGCACGAAATTCACTGGATGTGAATTTTTGGCGGTGGTATGCTCATAATACGAAAATAACTTAAAGATGGAATATGACAAAAAAAAAAATATATATATACATATATAAAGTATGTTCCAAAATTCCCACATCCCCTTCCTAACTCGAAAATGAGTCGAAATTACTAAAAATGGCGAAACAAAAAATTAATGAATTCGAGAGGGACCGCTTTTGATGAAAACAGTTTTGGGACGGCAACTTTAAAATTTCAAATGGAAAAGTATGTATTGTGATACATCCCTGGAAACGTCTCTTCAAGACAATGAATTTAATATAAATAGTTTCACTCTACGGTAGGAGATACATGATTTTTCTGACCTTTGAAATGTGGATTTTATACTTATGTATCCCCTTTAATAATCACTGCAGGACAAAACTATTTATACTACATTCATTGTCTTGAAGAGACGTTTCTGGGGAGGTATCACAAGACATACCTTCCCATTAGAAATTTTAAAGTTGTATTCCCTAGCTGCACTGCTAACACCCCCTTGCCCAGACCCAAACATTTTGGGTGAAGTATGTCTTGTGATACATCCCTGGAAAGGTATCTTCAAGAGAATGAATTTGGTATAAATTGTTTTGTACTGCAGTGATTATTAAAGGGGATACATAAGTATAAAATAAACATTTCAAAAGTGTAAAAACTCATGTATCTCCTTTAATAGTCATCGTAGGGCAAAACTATTTACATTAAATTCATTGTCTTCAAGAGACGTTTCCAGGGTTGTATCACAAGACATACCTTCATATTTGAAATTTTAAAGTTGCCCCTTACCCCATCCGATATCTTTTTATTACAATGGGACAAGTCTTGTTTAGCAAACCAGAAACACTTGGCAAAATTGAGAATAATGTATGTGATGGCTTAAAAGATGTTTTTGCTGATTTGTCAAAGAAGGTCGTAGCAAACGTAAATGTTCGTTTTTAAGACAGTTTATAGAAAATACTATGACAAATATTCAATAGTAACTTTTGAGAGTTAATTGTATATAGTAAATTACATGAGTGCAATAAATTGAGTTTATACCTGTAATATTTTAGAAGGAAAATATTTAAAATAGGTTATAAAACGTCTCATAATCTATACGAAGAGTGTAAAATTATCTTGTTATGTTAGTATGCATTGACATAAGAAATAATGTAGAGCTTTCTTATGTATTAGTGTCCAATAAATTTTCACAAATGTTTTTAAAAAATATATTCTTACTACATAAGAAATATTTGCAAATTTGATTGCTTTTACATTATTAAGAGAGCCTCTTGGTTATTTGAAGACTTTCAAGAAGTATTACCTTAAATAATTTAAATTTTGCTATTTATTTTATATGGGAATTATAAGTAATAATAAAGGTCCATACTCGTTATTTTTTAAAATTTTAAAAGATTATTTTCTTCGCTCTATCGCTTTACATTTGAAATATATTAAGTACTGCAACAAATAAATTAAAAGATAAATATTGTTATCGATAAACGCTTAACCATATTTGTAGCAAACAATTTAATCTTTTAAATGTCTTTTGAAATTCATAGCTAAATTTATACCTTTCATAAAGATTTTCAAGATATTTTCGATATCTGAATATTTTATTTTTCAAAGTTACTTTTAGAACGGGAAGAAATCAGGCATAATTATTTATTAGTTGGAAAGATGATCATGAACGTCATTTCAGATTTTTGCAAAGGATATACTTTTAAAATATTTCAACGAAAAGCTCCTTAAGTTTTCAGATAATGATTTTCCTTTAATGCATTTTTGAACAATACACTCATACACCCAAGAAAATTTTACTTAAGATAGTAAATTTAAATGTTATGAATTTGAATAAAATTAAATACAGCAAAGTATATACTTGATGCTGAGGAAATAATGCCAACAAAATTTTATTAGAGACCTAAAATTTAAGTTTTATGTTAATTCAGATACCATCATCACAAAGAAATCTTGTTTTCAAATTTTCGTCAAAAGTTAGACAATATTCTCTTATTTTTTTTCTTTTTTTAATTTTAAGTCTAATCCTTTCATAAAAATGATTTATATAGAGCGAGAAGAGAATCATAATTTTAAAGTTATCTCTAAACTAAAAATAATAGTGACTAGTTTTAATAAATTCTTTACTAAAAGTAAATGCTTACTTTTGTCGGGACTTTTATTCATAGCTGCTCAATACTACGATTTGTAGCTATCTATCATAATTTGCAGAAATTTCTTATATCTTTTGAAATTAGTTATGATTAAGTTAGATGAAATTTTTAAGAATAAAAAGATGCATTAAAAATTTCTTTAATTTCGCATCAATGCATTTTTTCTTTTGAAATTAGCAATTTGTTCTTTATCTTTATTCACATATTTTTGCAAGTAGTATCGTTTAAATGCTGCTTTTATATAGCAAAATCAAACAGTTGAAACTATTTAATACATTTTATAATATATTATTAAAATTTATTTTAAATGTAATACATTTTATACATTTAGATGATTAAATATAATCCTATTAGTTTATTTATTTATTTTATGAAATGGTTTTTTCTGAAATAAGTATATACAGGGAGATTATAATTAAAGTTACGATTTCAAAACGCTATAATTTTAAAACTAATGGTCAAAATTACTTGACGTTTTACAAGAACAATCATGATACAATGTAATTTTGTTTGGCGAAGGAAAAAAGTATTTATAAAATGTGCCTATAGATGGCACGATCAAGGTAATCTCAATAGAAATGCCTAAATAAATTCATTATACACATGAATGATGTTAGCAATAGAATAGAATAGCAGAAACAATAGACTCTAATGGTTTACGTCAACGTTTTTAGCAAAAAAGACAAGAATATGAGTTTACAGCAGAAACAGCGATAGTGACAAGAGGAAAAGAGGAGGTTCATGAAACAAGCATCTTACGAATGGGTAACGGTACATTTTGGAACTTCTTTTTTTCCTTTGCCAAATAAAATTCCATTGCCTCACAATTGTTCTTGTAAAATATCAAGTCATTCTCAACGGAAGTTTTAAAATTATAGCATTTTGAAATCATAACTTTAATTATAATCACCCTGTATTTTAATTTTTCAAAGTAGGTTGTAAAAATTTCCTGAAAATGTTTTTGCTTACCAAGTTAATTAAAAGCATGCGCAGTAATATACCGGGTGATCCAAAAGTCAGGACAAACTTTAAAAATCAATAATTCGAAAACGAATCAAGATACAAAGATACGGTTTGCACCAAACGGATGAAAAAGAAGCCGGGTTTTGTGTGGCAAAGGAAAAAAATTAGTTCTGTTGGCGACCAACAGATGGCGCTATAGTGTTTTATTTCACCAAAAGATGATTTACAAATGAAAAAAAGAATGTTGACAACTTACAAGTCAGCTTAATTACAGTTAATTAGTACTACTACAGTAACTGTTCAATGTCCATCATTCAGAAGTACAGCTGTCAGATGATTCACCACATCGTTCACAGCATTTAGTAGCATTTCTTGCGTTATGGCAGACACATTTTGGCGGATGGCATTTTTCAGTGCTGCTAGTGATGCCAGTTGGTCGCGGTACACTTTTGACTTCCATGAATCCCCACAGCCAAAAGTCACAGGGTGCCAGATCGGGAGATCTTGGAGGCCATGCGTGATTAAAGTAGCGACTGAGAATGCGATATTTCGATGCATATAAGCTTCGACTACCATTACCTGCTGTAGTTGTTCCTTTTTATATCGTTTGTTGCTTTGCATAATCCTGCATCAGAAATACGACAGCGCCATCTGTTGGTCGCCAACAGAACTAATTTTTTTCTTTGCCACACATAACCCGGCTTCTTTTCCATCCGTTTGGTGCAAACCGTATCTTTGTATCTTGATTCGTTTTCGAATTATTGATTTTTAAAGTTTGTCCTGACTTTTGGATCACCCGGTATATTACTGCGCATGCTTTTAATTAACTTGGTAAGCAAAAACATTTTCAGGAAATTTTTACAACCTACTTTGAAAAATTAAAATACAGGGTGATTATAATTAAAGTTATGATTTCAAAATGCTATAATTTTAAAACTTCCGTTGAGAATGACTTGATATTTTACAAGAACAATTGTTAGGCAATGGAATTTTATTTGGCAAAGGAAAAAAAGAAGTTCCAAAATGTACCGTTACCCATTCGTAAGATGCTTGTTTCATGAACCTCCTCTTTTCCTCTTGTCACTATCGCTGTTTCTGCTGTAAACTCATATTCTTGTCTTTTTTGCTAAAAACGTTGACGTAAACCATTAGAGTCTATTGTTTCTGCTATTCTATTCTATTGCTAACATCATTCATGTGTATAATGAATTTATTTAGGCATTTCTATTGAGATTACCTTGATCGTGCCATCTATAGGCACAATTTATAAATGCATTTTTCCTTCGCCAAACAAAATTACATTGTATCATGATTGTTCTTGTAAAACGTCAAGTAATTTTGACCATTAGTTTTAAAATTATATCGTTGTGAAATCGTAACTTTAATTATAATCTCCCGGTATATACTTATTTCAGAAAAAAGCATTTCATAAAATAAATAAATAAACTAATAGGATTATATTTAATCATCTAAATGTATAAAATGTATTATATTAAAAATAAATTTTAATAATATATTAAAAGGCTTCTTTTCCATCCATTTGGTGCAAACCGTATCTTTGTATCTTGATTCGTTTTCGAATTATTCATTTTTAAAGTTTGTCCTGACTTTTGGATCATCCGGTATATATATATTATACATTATTTCTAGTGAACAGAAAAATATATTGAAATAAAGTTTTCACTAGCAAAAATAAACTAAAGAATTATGCAATAATTCAAATTTCTTTTTGAAGCCCTTTCATCTTCTAGGCAATCAAACCTATATATTTGGAAATTTATTTATTTTAGGTAGGTTCGTTATAGGAATTCGACCTACTGCAATGGTCCTCATGACAAGACTTCTGAGAAATTTCTTCATATCTTCACCGATCATGACACTTAGAACCCAAAACCACCCTCCATTCAAAAGTTTATATATATATATATATATATACACTAAATGGCAAAAAAAAAAAAAAAGCCGCACTTAGATATTTTCCTTTTCCCTTTTTGCAACCGCCAATTTTATCATTAAAAATTAATTTTTTGAACAGATTATTACTTCGCCCTCCACGTACACTTTAATATTGAGCCCAGTGTTAAAAATAAAATGCAACTGTCCGGAAAACTATAATTTTAGAAAGTATTTTTAAAAAACGGCAAGTATAAGGCATTTAATGATGCCACAAAAAGTATTAATTTTTGAATGAAAGTCAAAAAATATTTTAATCCGTGAGATGGAAAATTAAATAAAAGTTAACGAAATATTCCTGAGATGATTTTTAGGAAGATATAAAATTTTTTGACTGTTTAAACGGAAAATGTATCTTTAGGCGGCCATGTTGCCCATCCAAGCGAGATGGTGGCAAGTTAAGAAACAAAAGTTTAAAAAAAATCGATTTGTACATGCTCATAACTTAGAAAAGATTAAAAAAAAGTGCATAGCAAAATAATTTCTTCAAAAACAGTGCGGGGACAATTAAACAAAGTATATTA
Source organism: Salticus scenicus (assembly GCA_963930645.1). Lineage (NCBI taxonomy): Eukaryota > Metazoa > Arthropoda > Arachnida > Araneae > Salticidae > Salticus > Salticus scenicus. The sequence continues at coordinate 36,953,228 of OZ005655.1, read as the reverse complement.
AAAACCAGAAGATCTGCGAAGCATAAGCTTCTCTGATGAGTCAAGTTCATTTTAATTCGAGCTAAAACAAAAACTAGTGAGATGATAAAAATGTGACCGAATTATTGAAAATTGCATTCATAAACAGTGAGACATTCTCCGTACATTATGGTACGGAGGTGCACAAATTTTCAATGAGTAGGGAAAATTTTTATGCTCAAGGGATCAATTAACTCGAAATAAAACGCGGCGATTATAAAAACGGCGCCTGAACGACTATTTTGAAGGTATCTCAGACTTTCCTGCAAACAGAATTTCAAGATGATATTGCACCATTCTAAAGGGAGTCTGTGGTGCGTTTATTCGATCCAAATTGTTAAAACTACCTATCCTATCCCATGAGCACCTATAATTCTGTAAGGGATCATATCTTTTTTAACTTTAAGTTAAATCCCCCAAAAAATATCGTAGAATTTCTTTTTCATCAGACTTGGAAATAGCCCTAATCTCAATCCGTTAGAAAATGTTTAGTCTATAAAAAAGCGCGGGAAAGGGGCAAGGATTAAAAATTTTCAGCCTACTACTCTTCAACGACAAGAAAAAATTATTTATGATATTTGGCTCAGAGAAATTTCTGATCTTTATATTAAAACACCGCATAATACTATGCCATTGCACATTAAAGCAGTAATTCCATAAAAAGGTGGAATAACTCAATGCAGAATACATATTTTTATTAAAAAATTGCTTAGATCAAACAAATAAGTAGTTTTATTTCATGTATTAAAATATAACTTGTTTATATCATACAATAAATCAAAATCATACAATAAATCATTATATTACGTTTAAAAAGAATATTTTATGTAGATTTTTAATAATTACTTCGTAGAGTATAATAAAGTGAATTATTAAAGCAAAAATGCACATAAGTATATTTTTATCTCTTTGATATTATGCAAACATAACAGTTTTATTTGTTTCAACCATTAGTTTTGAAGTTATTACAAATAAAAAAGGTATAAGTCAATTTTTCTGCAGTGCGGCCTTTTTTTTTTTTTTTTTTTTTTTTTTTTTGTCGCTTAGTGTATACATATATGTGTATAACGCTTTTTCCCATGTTAAGTTGTGGACACGATAACTGGAGTAATTTTTAATTCAATTTAACCAGCTCGGGATATGTTGTCAGGACAGTAAAAATATCGGTCAAGTTCGTAGATGGGGTATCCAGCTAAAAGTGGGTGGAAATGATGGGGGGGGGGTGTGTGGAAATTTTCATTTATCCATAATTTCTTTAATATTGAAAATAGGAAAAAACTTCAAATCAGGCGAATTACCTCCGTACCCAAAAGAACATTTTTTGTATTTAACCTTTTTCGATAGCTTCAATTACTTAAAAGTTACAAGTTAGAAAGTGATTTTTCGTCAATTGTGATGAAGCCGACTTTTTTCTATAGCTTTAGTTGCTTAAATTTATAATCTGATGCTTACGTCACGTGCAGACGATAATAAAAAAGGACACTGAAAATATAAAAACCATGTTAACCGCTTTAATTAATAATTTAAAAATATAAAATCAAAATAATACATTAGTCTTAATAAAAATATTGTTTGCGATGAATAGTTTAGAACGCCGGTTTAAGAATAATTTAAGATTTACGATTGAAATTAAGAGTAACACGTTACAGTTCCTTTGCTTTTTTATCTTGGGGAAACAAGATATTGGTCTGTGAAGAAGTATTAGGTTTTCGCGTGAGAAGAAAATATAATGACGCCAAAGCTGCCATTCTTCATCGCCAAGTTCGCCAAATTTTGTCTTCAAATAACGAATATCGTCGCCAAGTAAAATACCTCGTCGTCAAATATCAGGTTTTGCTGCCAAATCACAAATTTCATTGCTAAGTCGTAAGTTTTGTCACCAAATTCTCGGAAATCGTACAATTTACTAAATTCGTAACAATTAACATTGAAATTTAGTGGTGCCCAAATGGTCCAGTGTTAACTAATGTTAATGTTCCTTGAAAACAGCGAGCCGGCCATAGACCGTCGTGTACACTAATGGCGGCTGGTGCACATAAAATTTGTCGTGGCCGAAATGTCCTCCATGTTCCCATCAAAAATTATACCTCTGGGGGTCACCGAAGCGGGAAAGCCATCCCTTCCGTGAAAGATCAAAATTGTGATGGCATGTTTCCGGACCACCTCTATGGGTGTGTCCCAGACCATCGTCAATTGCCCATCGGCGAAGCACTAGTGCGACGTATGAGCCAACCAACCAACCTTGAAAACAGAATAGCGATGTAGGAAATGCAATGTGTGGTAGCAAAGTCATTGGCTAATTATGTGTTAATGCATATATAATATTTTTTTACTTTTGTAACGTTAACGTAAAGGAATCTACCTTTGCCTTTAAGCCTGCCGAAAAGGGATGCTTTTTTTTCATCCATATGCTTTCATAAGTATTTCATTCCCAATATTTATTAAAAAGGAAATATTTTCCATTTTTTAATTTTTACTTCCTCTTACCCATAAGGTAGAGAAAGTATTGTTTTTGCGTAAAATTTTCGAACGCGAGATTTTGTTATATTTACACGTTTTGAGGTCCCCTGAATACGAAAATCATGTTTTTAGCAAATGGTCTGTGTGTCTGTCTGTTATCAGCGTATCTCAAAAACAAATTATGGCAAAAAGTTCAAACTTGGTATTCTAAATGTGTATCATATAGGGATGCTACAGTAAGCTTTTCGTTAAGATCAAGCAAATGGTTCGTGTACAGGGACAATCAAGAGAATTCTAATACATTACGTTTATGGGGGAAATTGCAGGTAAGTAGAGTTTAACGTATATAGACTGCACTAAACCAAATGAAACGAACATATATTTTTTGTAATAGAGATAGTTAACTGGGAAAAATTTTTTGTGTATGTGGGAGCCTCGCCTCCCCCCCAGGGGGGGAAGTCCCCCCCTCGAGGGGAGTAAATTTTCATGATGGGTATCATTCAAAAGAGCTTGCGAATACCTTTAAAACGAATGGTTGAACTATAAATCTGTGATAATTTAAAACAAAGTTATAGATTTTATTTTATTTTTAACGAAAAAAAAACTTAGAAAAAAAAAATCGTATTTATATATATATTTTTTAAATATTGAGAGTAAAATGGACTTTTTTTTGATATTTCGTGTTACACTCCCTCTCTAATATGGAAATCGTCTGCATTATCATCAAAAATAATTTTTTTAAATAATAATTTTAATAAATTATTTTTTAAAAACAGAATTATTTTTTAATAACAGAATTAATTTCTATATAAATGCAGGTGCATTAATGAAACGGGGGGTTGAGGGGGGCGGTAGCCCCCCCCTCACACAGAACTAATTATCGTATAAAACTCTTCTGAAGCCTAATTTGAATTGTTTAGCATAGGTTTACATAACAGTTCTCTTTATCTTACCTCTTAATCTGCAACTTGTATTTATAGTATTAAATTTCAGGGTAAGAGAAAGTCGTGTGAGCGACACACCAGATTATTTCTTACCCATACATAGTCGAAAAAGTATTGTTTTTTATTGAAATATTCAAAAAATGTGATTATGCTATATTTACACATTTTGAGGTCTGCTGTATCCGAAAATCAAATTTTTAGAAATTGGTGTGTATGAGTATGTGTTTGTTACCAGTAACTACTCAAGAACAATTGCCCGTAGGAAGTTCATATTCGGTAGTCTACAGGGTGCCTCGGTTATATATATCATAATTTCTAGGAGTGGTAGGGAGAATGACGATGAATCGAAATCATGTTTGAAAAAGCTTTACTGACGCGGTATATTGTACAGAAATATAAAAAAAAAAAAAAAAAAAAAAATCGCCCATATTTGATCTACTAGTTCTAAATATCTGCGTATATTCACTTTAGAAAATATGACTGCTTAATAAAATGAAGATTTTTGTCGCTGTTGTTTCAAAGAAAAGACGAGGTGACGGTAATAGACAGATAAAATTGAACCATAAAAGTAAGCAAGAAAGGGATGAATTTAAAGTATAATTATCTCAAATTCCTTATATAATGTTTTAGTAACTAGAATTTATTTTGAATAAAGTGTAATTGTAGAACTGATATTATTTACCATTGGTGAATTTTCATAAAATGGAAAGCATTCAACCTCCTCAAAAATGCAATTCACTAAAAAGTTTGCATATTCTTAAAATTTATTTCCTTAAATTATAATTTATATAACTTTTCATTTTTTGCTCTACCTGAATTAAACATTTTAGAATTTTCTATTAACTCTTTAAACTCACGAAGAACTTTTAGCATAATCAAAATTTTATGTGGAAAATAAATTCCATTATGCTTCAAAAATTCAAGAGCAAATTTTAAATGAGATTTCATACTAAAGTTTAAAGTTTTGTCCAGGAACTTTTCGTATATTTAGAGCATTTCAGTCAATTTTCACTAATGCATTTGTTTTAAAATCAATGCATGGAAAGATTTTACTTCTATCCATATACCACCAAAAGAATTACGTAATAATCTTATTCCCAAAAAAATTACGTAAAACATGTACGTTTAAGAGTTTAAAACACTGAAATTCTAATGTAATTTAAGATTTCGCAGAAAATATGGATCGAGTTCAGTATAAAATTATTATCCTCTTATACTTTGCTTAAGAAAAACTGAGCTCTAAGAAATTTGAAAAATGAAAAAAATCAAAATATTCATATATATATAAGGCTGCGTGTGTGGACAGCGTAGCGCAAAGACGGTAGTTCGGACAATCACGTGATTTGAGACGAAAGTGCCCCTCGAAGCCCCAATTTCGAATTTTTGATCAGTTTTCTTTTAATTAATTAAAGGATGAAATTAATAACCTCACAATGGCTTTAAATTAGACACTATAATTTTAACTATAATTTAATTGTTGCCAAAAAAAAAAAAAAAAAAAAAAAGGAAATTACGAGATCTTTTTTTTTTTTTTTCTTTCGACATAAAAATAAATACATTTGATACGCAAGCGAAGTGTGACGTCGCTAACCGTCTGAGGATGCAAGAAAAAAATGTCCTATGTTAATCGCCCATTGGAGTTTTTGTAAAAAATTATCAAAATCGAGGAAAATTGATTTTAATCCCCGTATATGAGTATAGATATGTATTAGTTATCGTGTGCCTGTGTTAGATTGAGTTATTTTGCTATCAAATTGACAAAATTTTAATTTTAAATTTCAAACTCTGTCATCCTTGGCGTTTTTTGTATTCGGCAATCAAAAACGTAATACGAAAATATGCATGCCAAATGTATACTTTCGTAATATGTATTGTACAAAATATTGTTTTATATTATTCATTTCTCTCTTAATATAAGTTGTTAAAATAACCATGATTTTTGAAAGAAATTAAGTATGTTCGCCAGATAATTTGGTGATATTTTTTTTTTCCGCCAAGGATGACAGATATGAAATCTATTCCACTGCAACATATGAGTATCTTATATCAGACGCTTTATTTAGACATTTGAAAACAAATTTGACTTCAAATTACGATAGAATATTTAGCATTTTCTTTTTAATTAGTATATTAGTTGGATCTTTATTGCGTAAATATCATCCTTTAAAATGAAATGTTTATGTTTTCAATCGAATATGGAAGTTTGCCATTTTTTTTTCTAGAGTTTTGAAATTTAAAATTCAAATTTTATCAATTTTACAGGAAAAACAACTTAATCTAACACATGCACACGATAACTAATATATATCTGTATCCAATTATGGGGATTAAAATCGGGAAATAATTTTCTTCGATTTTTAATAATTTTTTCAAAAAACTCCAATGGGCGATTAACATAGGAAATTTTTTTCATGCATCCAGGGACGGCCAGTGACGTCATCACTTCGCTTGCGTATTGAACGAGAACAATAAAAAAATATAAAATAAGTAATTATGCATTTCAAAAAATTGACGTCATTATATCACTTCAAAAATTTTATAAATATTGATAAAGTGCTGATATAGTTCATGTTACTAATATATGTTGTTGTGAAAAGATTTCTTATTTTTAAAACTACAAATTTTTATATTTTTACTGCCAAGTTGTTGTTAAATAAGTAAATAAATAGGTAAATAAAACTGCCCGTGGCGCAAAATTCGACTGCATAGCGTTTCTTTCTTACATTAAGCATCATAAATCTTTTTTAATTTTATCAGTTTTATTTATAAATCCTCATGGGCGATATTTTTAATTTTGGCGCCGAAGTACACTGAACGTTTTTCGCCAAGAACTTTCATTTAGCAATAGCCATTTTAAACCAAGTACTCAAGGTCACATGTTTATCATCTCACTAGTTTTTGTTTTAGCTCGAAGTAAAATAAACTTGACTCATCAGAGAAGCTTATGCTTCGCAGATCTTCTGGTTTTTAACATACTTTGTTTAATTGTCCCCGCACTGTTTATGAAGAAATTATTTTGCTATGCACTTTTTTTAATCTTTTCTAAGTTATGAGCATGTACAAATCGATTTTTTTTAAACTTTTGCAAATATACGGACTAGGAACCCTTTCATTGACCTCCACAGAAGGCACTCAACTTCAGGTCCAGGACTCTAGTACAGTCCATAATCCTAACAGCACACCATTAATATAAGCAGATTTTTTTTTTTTTTTATTTTTTTTTTTATGAGTAATTGTTTCTTCTACTATTTTATTTAAACACCATTATTATGAAATAGGAAAGCACTACAGAACTCAATTGTTTCGAATTCACACGACCCTTCGTCAGGCGAATAAAGTAAGAAAGAGTGCTGCAATCATGTGCACGAGTTCGGTGCGTCGCAGCTTTGATTGCAGCACTTGTTCCTACTTTGTTGACCTGACAAAGGTTTGAGCGTTTTTTCGACCCGAAACATATGTTGAGAGTTTACTGCATTTTATTGGGTTTATTCAAATTTTTGTACTTATTACCACTATCATGTATTGTTTTAAAATATCTGATATTCTCTTTCTTAATCTTTGCTATAAGTAAAATTAGATACAACAACGCTTGTAAACATAAATGTGTTAAATGGTTAAACAATTATATCTGTGGGATTAAAAAAATTATATCAGTTTTAAAATTTTAAGAATCGTTTAATGTACTACAAAACGTTTTTTTTTTTTGTTTTTTTTAATTAAACAAAAAATTTCCTTCTGTATTTACAACATCAAAAGAAAATTCGTTTTTTGAAATTCAATATTACGATGTGCTACACATGCTTCAAACTGAAAGAAACAATAATTAATTTATTCAGAACATATATATTTGAAATATTTCAGTTTTAAATCAATAAGGAAAATATTTTTTTGTTATGAAACTTTTTTTTTTCTTTGAAAGTAGAAATAAGGAAAGTTTTATTTAATAAACTCCTTATTTTTATCTATTAAACACTGTCTGTTTTAACTTTAGGCAATTTGAAAAATAAATTGAAGAAACCTCAAATTTAATAAATATTTTTTGCATGTGCATATTAAAGAATAAAACCCCTAAACTTTTACATTACTTGGTTAATATAGCTCAAGGTAACAGAAATAAAAGGACCGAAAAAAAATAACTTTATGAGAGCATTTCTCAGAAATTTCAATTAACTTTTCCATTTAAGCTGCACTTATATGAATAAAGGATTTTTTTCCTTTTCGTTTTTTAATAAAATACATTTCGGTATCGGTAAATTTCTAATCACATTCTCAATCTAAAAAAATATATATATAATCTCAGAAATATTATGTTACTTTTTAGAGATTTCATTAATTTAATTTGATAATGGAAGAACGCGCACTTTATTTAAAAAACGAAAGAAAAAACATCTAGAGATATTTACTGATCAAAACAAGCCATTGTCTTAAATAAATAAATAAATGCTGTGAAACATTGTGAAAATTTAAATATGCAGGGTAAAATTGACGTCATTAAAAAAGTCCTAAGAAAAAAAAAAAAAAAAAAAAACATTTATTTTATTCTATTTTATTTTATATATTTATATATTTAGTTTTTTCTGTTATTTAAACCATTTTTTCCCCATTTTACCCTCTCGCATTAAGTTAAAAAAAAGTAAATAAGTAAATAACATAAAATAAAAAAGTAGCATCGCTTGTACTCGCATAAGAAATGCGAATTGAATTGCATTTGCGAATTGAATTGCATTGCATGCGAATTGAATTGCATTTCATTACAATCCGTGATTGTAATGAAATGCTCGCCCTCTGGTGGGCTAAGGTAAATATATCATACCACTGATAGCTTTCACGCTGAAACAACGATAGAACAACAAGAAAGAACAATAAAGAAATACACGTGGCTATTATATTTACTAACAACTGCAGCTGAGAAACCTCCATCTATCGATCATTACAAACGCGGATAGTTTTAACATAAGAAATTATTCCTACGGTAGATATTACTTCTATAAAATTCCAAATTTTAAACTATATAACAAAATACGACCAACATCGTTGCTTTCTTTATTCTATTCTATTTCTTAAAACAATTTTTATGGAAGCCACACGCATCACATAACCTTTAAATTTTATATCTACTTTTTCAGATAGTACGCGATCATGTTTTATATAAAAATTAAATCATTAAATTCGTTTTTTTTACTTATTTTTATTTCATTTTGCGCGCGCACTTTGTATTTCCTAATTCAAAATTAATAAAAAAAAAAATTTTCCGATAGTGTTTGTTTCGATACTGATTATTATTAATTTTCTTTTCTTTTCTTTCCCTCCCCCCCCCAAAAAAAAAATAAAATAAAATAAAATAAAATAAAATAAAAATAAAAATATTTTGATGAAATTATGGCAAAAACAGAATTTAGTTTAGGACGGATGACTATTAGTTTTTTTTTTTTTTTTTTTTTTTTTTTATCATAACATCGCTTTCAAATTATTCAATTATATTTTCGATAAATTTTAGATTTCGATAAATGTCCAACTATCGAAAAATGACACCGCAAAAATGCCAGATTGAGACTGATAGTCCTCAGTCCTTAAAAAAAAAAAAGTAAAATTCTGTTATAGACAGAATTTAATTTAGTACGGAGGACTATTAAATTCAATCTGTAAAATTTTATTGTTAATTTTTACTTTTTGTTTATTTTTTATCTCACTTTTTGACCGTAAAACTTGGTCACGTACTTTTTAAAATAGCTGAAATGAATTAAAATGAAGTGTTGCCACCTAAGTTTCATACCTTAGTTAATTTAAAAAATCTAATTGTCGTGTCGAAAACCTGTGTGCACCCCGGAATTCAGAAAAATCGTCCCTTTCTTTTGTGCCGAAATTAAATTTCTGTCAAAGACAAAATTTAATTTAGTACAGAAGACTATTAATTTCAATCTGAATTTTTTTTATTTTTAATGTTTGTTTATTTTTTATTCTCACTTTTTGACCGTAATATTGGGCCACGCACTCTTTAAAATGAGTAAAATGAATTAAAATGAAGTGTTGCCACCTAAATTTCATACTTTAGTTAATTTTAAAAAACTAATTGTCGTGTCGAAAAGCTGTTCGTACCATCGCCTCTTTCATTTGGTACCGAATTTGTACCGATAAAACTGATAATTCTAATTTATTTTGGTGTTACACAAAACTTGTCTACAAAAACTCCAGATTGAAACTAATAATTCCCCGTCCTAAAAAAAAAAAAAAAAAAAAAAGTAAAATTGTGTCAAAGACAGAGTTTAATTTAGTACGGAGACTTAATTTAAATCTGTAAAATTTTATTGTGAATCTTTATTTTTTATTGATTTTTTATCACACTTTTTACTGTAAAACTCTGCCACGTACTTTTAAAAATAACTGAAATGAATTAAAATGAAGTGTTGACACCTAAATTTCATACCTTAGTTAACTTTAAAAATCTAATTGCCGCGTCCAAAACCTGTATGCACCCCTGAATTCAGAAAAATCGCCCCTTTCATTTGGTACTGAATTTGCAACGGTAGAACTGATATTTCTAATTTTCGTGTTATACAAAAGTGGTCTACAAAAACTCCAAATTGAAACTAATAGTCCTCCATCCCTAAAAAAAAAAAACATTAAATTATCAAAGGCAGAATTTAATTTAGTATGGAGGACTATTAATTTTAATCTGTAAAATTTTTATTTTTAATATTTGTTTATTTTTTATCTCACTTTTTGACTGTAAATGTGGGCCACGCACTTTTTAAAATGAGTGAAATAGATTAAAATGAAGTGTTTCCACCTAAATTTCATACTTTAATTAATTTTAAATATCTAATTTTCGTGTGGAAAAACTGTTTGATGCCCTGAATTCAGAAAAAATCACCCTTTTTATTTGGTATCGAATTTTTGACGATAGGACTGGTATAATTTATTTTTCTGTTACACAAAACTGGTCTACAAAAACTGGCGACGACGTTTTTATCCAGATTGAAACTAATACTCCTCCTAGTCCTAAAAAAAAGAAGAAGGTTATGTCTTAAAAAGAGAAATGGTAATCTTACTTGCGTTAGGAAAAAAAAAAAAAAAAGCTAAATAATAGTAATATTAATAATAATAATAACACATTTGAATAATTGTATATGTTAATGGATATAAGAAACAAAATTGAATGTTACATGTAACTTTGAAGTAAATTAAATAATTTTACATGGATAAAAAAAAAATATTTGCCAATGTAAATTTAAGAAAAAAAAAGTGAGAGAGAGAGAGTTGAACATTTAAAATGTTTGAACTGTAATTAAAAATGTACAGCACACCAAAATTATTTTTATCTGTTAACATGAATATTCTCGAATGCAGTTAGTAATTATTCTGAAAATTAACTATTACATTACTTTCCTAAGCTTATATTATATAATAGCAAAAATTACAAAATTGCTTTATATTATAAGAATTTAAAAAAAAAAAAAAAAAAAAAAAAAAAAAACTTTTATGTAATAATAATTAAAAAAAAAAAAAAAAAAAAAAAAAGATGCTAATATGTTTGAATAATTTTACACGTTTATGGATATACAGAACAAAATTGTTTTTATTTATGTAGCTTCCAATTGAATAAAATAATTTTAAAACTAACCGAAAAATTACATTTACCAGTACACAAAAAAGTGTTAAACAAAGAACTAAATTATTAATATATCTTAAAAAAAAAAAAAAAAAAAAAAAAAAAAAAAAAACCCTCAGTATAATGAAACTATTTTTTTTTTTTTTTTTTTTTTTTTTTTTTACGAGTGTGAATCAAGTATGAGTCAGAATTTTGTATCTGTACTGGATGCAGAGAGGAACGTTATGTACTATTTTTTGACCTCATCCGCTTATATTTTTATGCATTTTTCTCAGCAGTATAGAAGGTTTTTTATTGCATTTTCTTGAATTTTTTTGCAAGTGCAAGTGTACATTTCCAGCCACTTGCACAACTCACTCGATGGTGAGAGGTCTCAACAGTAGGACCTCTCACCATCTAATGTTTCTTTCAATGGCCTGAAGAGGTGACAGTTACAAGGGAATTTGTTAAGAATGTAGAGATTGTCCTGCAGTGTTATCAAATACAATTTTTTCAACTTTTCGATTAGCTGTCGTGTGTGTATGAATGGGCACTGTTGAAAAGCGGAATAATATTTCTGTCCAAAAATCTAATCGAATTTTCCACCCGTAAGCATGCTTTGTCTCATTCAACAATTAGCAATTGTCGGGAGCATTAATAGTGCGACATTCATGCAGGAAATCCATGTGCAAACTTATTGAACTTCTGAAGCAGAATCGTAAGGATTTAAACGTTGAAAGGCTAGTTTTTGCCCTCTCACCTAAAACTTTTTGTGTCATTCATACACTTAGACGTTTGTCAGACTAGACTTTCTCAAACTGTGTTTCAAATCTTCAAATGATTTTAGCTGGTTTGAATAGTTTGCATCAGAGACATTTTATAATAATCCGACATGAGGCTGGAACATGAAGCAACATAAGGCTGGAACTGTTTCTCACATATTCTGGCATGAACTGAAGCGCGGAAAAAAAATAGAATTTGCTGCAGGTACGTGGCATCACCTCCTACCATGTCTAGGAGCTCGCCCTTCCTTCCTGATATCTTAGTGGCCATGTGATAGGAGTACAATTCCCTTTCACATTTGATTCGCCCATTTACTAGCAACGTTCTCCTTTGTAGTTAACATTTTTTTTTTTAATTTAACGGTTACATTGGCGCAATCAAGCATATTTTATAGAATAATATAGAAAATGCAATTTTTACTCGTATATAATAATTATACTTTTGAAACAAGTGGATATGCAGATCAGAAGCCTTATCTTCCTATTTGCATCACACATTATTCAACAGGTCACTTTTATTTATTCATTATTATATAATATATATATATATATATATATATATTGATTCGATTGACTTGCTACAAAAACAGAAACTCTCCTGAGGAGGGCTGTCGCCCCCCCCCCCCACAGCAATCCCCCCACTGTATCTTTCTTTCTATACCTATCTGTATATCATATATATGTATTCATAATAAATGACAGTCTTGTATTATTTCCATGAAATTCACAAATATTTGTACCAAATTTCATGCAAAAAGATTACATAGCATATCGGAATTATTTTGTGTAACCCTGTAAACTAATTACCAATTCTATGCCCAAAACTTGTATTGTTATGTAGCTAGTAAATAATAATAATGATATATATATTTAATTTTTGAAAATAATATGTAATAAATAAAAATGATCAGCTGAATAACGACGTTGAGGCTCCTGATCTGCAGATATATTATTATACATATATTATATTAATTTTGAGTGACGTTTTAGTAAGAGGCATTATTTGTTTTGGTATTGATGATACAATCGGCTGCAAAATTATTCGAGCACTAGCCAATAATTCCTATATTTAAAAAGTACACTTAAGACTGTTTTGCTAAGTAAATCCTTGTCGAATCATGTTCTTAGACTGATTAAGAACATGACTCGACAAGGATTTATTTAACAAAGCTTTATTAAGTGTACTTTTTCTTGGCAAGGATTATTGCTAGTGCTCGAATAATTTTGCAGCCGACTGTATATCTGGTCCAGTTGAGTAAATTTATTCATTGATCAACTTAAATTTTTAAAATATGTATATATACATTACAAGCCCTAAATAATAATAATAATAGTAATAATAAAATAAATCCAAGTTTTCTTTATGATAATTAATTTTTAAACATATTTTATTTTTATTTTACGATTAAGTAAGTGATTCTTTAGATATGTTTTGCAATTTTTTAATTTAATTATCTACTTAATGAATTGAAAAGAAAATTAAGCTGTCAAAATAAAGAATAATTTGTATTAATTTAAAAATCACAAAAATGTTAATTTGTAAAACTGCTTTTTTATATATTTATGTCTATATATATTTTAATTTCATAATCTCTCAAGCTTATAATTCGTGAAAGTGAATAAAAATATTTCAAAACGAAATCATTCATTTAGAAAGCGTAATATATTATTTGATTAAGTTGGAACTAAAAAAAAAACTTTATGTGAAATAAATTTTGCCTGGGGATTTGTTAAATATGCAATTAAAAAAGAATAATACTATATTTAAGGTTCATTAAAAAATAAATCTATGGAACATCTTGTATTTTTTTACTTAAACTTTCGCCTGGAGAATTATTTATACACGGCTCATCTATTCAATAAATGTAACATATCTTTTGAAATATCAAAGCACACAAACACTTAGAAATATAATGAATGCAAATTATTTTTTATACGTATAAAATGCACATAGAGAATTACAATTCAATAGTTATAATTAAAAACTAATAAGGAAAATTATTTTATTTTTAACTATTGAAAGCGTATAAATTTTCTAAATTTTTAAATTAACTATTTTGGTATGCTGACATATGTTTTTCAATTTACAACAAAGGTGTCAAAGTATCTAAATTCTGCTGAAGATTAGCTTGCTGGTGTTAAAATTATTATAAATATATAAATATAACGATATTACTGCCAGTGCTTTTTGAAATACTTGTACAATTAAATTACCGACCACACTTTTTATAACCACATTCCTTGAAATTCACAGGCTAATATAACATATCAAATTGGTAGAAATATGCAAAAGATATTCAGAAAAATTTTTAGATAAAATTTATAAAATTTCAAAGTATTTCCTAGTTTTCATGCATATATCACATATTTAAATGTATATAGAACTTTCTTACTAAACCCGATGTGAAAATATTTTTTCTTTCTGTGTATCTTTTACACCACTTTCCTTTAAAGAACGTAAAAGAAAAGATTTTTTCAGTCTAGATTCCGATAATTAATGAACTTTATCCGCATTATGTAATAAACCCCTGACACGTGACTATTAAAAAGAAAAATGCAGGGTTATAATGTTTACATTTATGCTTTATGGGGAAATGTTTGCATTGCGTAGGGAAATATTTGTATCTAGAGGGAAATTCATAAGGAAATGGAGAATCAGAAGTCACATGTTGGGTATGATTTAGCCTCGAACCCAAGAAAACGGATATTGTCCATTAGATTTTTCATAAAAACCAGATTACGTATATATGGATTTATAAAATTTTGGCTTCCAAAGTACTAATTTTATGCATGTGAATTTTCAATGAAATTTAATTTTAATGATTAAAAATATTTAAACGATTTAAAGGATTTAAATGAAGGAATGGTAGCTGGTGCAAGTAAAATCTGTCGTGGCCGCAATGTCCTCCATGTTCCCATCAAAAATTATACCTTTGGGGGTCACCAAAACGGAGAACCATCTCTTCCGTGGAGGATAAAAATTGTGATGGCATGTCTCCGGACCACCTCTAGGGGTGCGTCCCAGACCGTCGCCAATTGCCCATCTGCGCAGCACTAGTGCGATGTAAAACCCAACCAACCATCGGAAGTACTAGTCAACCAAAAATGAGGAAAATATGCAAAGAATACCCAAATCGCAAAGTCATGACAATTGTAACGAATTTATCATGCAATTTTTACTTTAATTTGTTCCTATCTTTTACACATGTTTAGAAAGTATGTTACTATTCTAAAAAACAAAAGTCAACCATTTCTGAGAATAAGATACTTTTGTTATTTTGCTCATAAATAATCATAGCTTTTTCATGTTATTAGACTTTTTTTCATGGTTCTTATTGCTACATTTACGTATGGAGAGTGTCAGTCGCCTCACGTGGTGCCCCCAGTATCCGCTAAGCGACTTTTGTTTGTCGCCCAGTGCAGGCGTTTACATGAATTAGCGAAGTTGCTGCGGTTAATGCTTTAAAAGTAATATAATATATTACTATAAATTTTAGGTAAACTGTATTAGATTGCCTGTCATAGACTGCGTGCGCTCATGCCTAAGTCTGGCGTAGGATTAAAAAAAAAAAAAAAAAGAAAGAAACTTTGACGTATACATATTTATATATATATATATATTTTTTTTTTTTTTTTCGTATCTCACTACATTATTACAAAAATATTGTATTATTATTTTGTATTATTTGTCTCGTACCTAGAGTTGGTGATAAAATTAAGCAAATAATATATCAAAGAATTTTAAGATATATAATAATACAATTAAAGATTATTAGAAAAAAATAAGAAAGTCTAATAATTTATGTAAGTGACATTTCTGTGCCTTAATTTTGATTCATTATCATACTTTTATATAATACATCTTCAATTACATGTCTTACATGACATTTTGATTCATAATGTACACAAACGTCAAACCGTCTCAATTATGCATATTAAATCAAAAACTATTTTATTTACGAGACAAAACTCAAGTTAAAATACATTTAAAAACAAAATATACATATAAAAATAATTAAAATCTAGACGTTTCGAAACCCGTCCGGGTTTCCTCATCAGTATCAATTACAACGTAATATGCAAGCATTACATGAATACCCAAGGAATTTAAAGACGATTCTTTAAAAATTGCAACCAAAATTCTAAAATTGTAATCCATTCAATAGAAACCGATCATACTTTTATATAATACATCTTCAATTGCATGTCTTACATGACATTTTGATTCATAACGTACACAAATGTCAAACCGTCTCAATTATGCATATTAAATCAAAAACTATTTTATTTACGAGACAAAACTCAAGTTAAAATACATTTAAAAACAAAATATACATATAAAAATAATTAAAATCTAGACGTTTCGAAACCCGCCCGGGTTTCCTCATCAGTATCAATTACAACATAATATGCAAGCATTACATGAATACCCAAGGAATTTAAAGACGATTCTTTAAAAATTGCAACCAAAATTCTAAAATTGTAATCCATTCATTAGAAACCGATCATATTCCTGACTTCGATAACATAAAAGTTCTAAATTCTGGTTTTCATAATTATAAATCACGAATTTTCCTTGAGAGCTGGCACACTGCCAGGCATCCCCACACTATCAATGAAGCATGCGCACTGGCTCCGCAATATTCGGTACTTCTTTAAATTCCTTGGCTATTCATGTAATGCTTGCATATTATGTTGTAATTGATACTGATGAGGAAACCCGGACGGGTTTCGAAACGTCTAGATTTTAATTATTTTTATATGTATATTTTGTTTTTAAATGTATTTTAACTTGAGTTTTGTCTCGTAAATAAAATAGTTTTTGATTTAATTTTGATTCATGTCCCGTACCAGTTGGAAAGTGTTAATGAGAAATTGTACTGGGGAATTTTGTTACTCGTTTATTTTCTTTATTTTTCTCTGGGAGAATAAATAACTTACTGTGATTTTGAGTTAACAAGCAAGGAACATGCAAGGAACTGGATTTCACTTGACGAAGAAATCCAGTTCCTTGCAAACGAACGAGTACAAAAATCTAATTGAAATTAGATAAAAATTTGAAAATTTAAAAATTTGAAAACCATTTCTTTTTCTTTTTTTCTGATTGCAATATAATTTTTTTTTTTTCATAAAAATTATAAAACATTTTATTTTATGTTATACTGAATAAAAAATATTATTTAACCCTAGCATGTTTGTAAACTATAAAAAAAAAAGTATATGAACCATTCATATAATGATCAATGTAATAAGTAATAGAGCAATTTAACAAAAACAAAACCTAGATTTATCTTATATATTAACTGATATAGCTTGTAAAAACTTGTTTAGTCTTTTCAATTACAAAGAAAATAGTTTTCTTTATCACAAAAATTCTAAGAAAGTATAATCAGACAACATCCTCTCTTTTTTTACTGTTTCGCATTCCTTTGTTTAATTAAACTTTTTAATGCCTAATAAGAATGCTTCCTATCTCTTTTTATTCAATATGCAAAAATTCTAACATCAATTTCCTGTAAATAAAAGAGTATAATTAACAAATTCATCTAGACATAGAAAAAAATATCAGTTATTTAAAATACATAAAAAAAAGGTTTATTGCGAAAATCGTGTAAATTAAAAAGGATAATCAAATACATTAGAAAGTTTTTAAGAAATCTTCACCGTTGCTTCGATTTCTTAAATACTTTTTGTAGATATTTTTAACGAACGGCAAAGAAGTAAAAATAATGCTCAAAATTTCACAAAACAGATAAAATAAATCATATGATTCAATTTCAAAAATGACAAATTTAATTTTGAATATTTTCAGATAATATATATAAGGAAATGTAAAATGTGCCCCATATCCTAATGATGAAGTTTAAAATTTCTGAATTTAAATAAAAATTATGAAAGTGATATTTTCATGCAAACCTCTTGATGGATTAATAAAACTTCAAAATTAAATATGTTATTAATATTTTTACTTCCTTATACAAAGTATAAGGAAGTATAGTAATCCCGATTTGCGAAATGGATTTACTATTTCACATTGCTCGAAAACGAATGATCGCTGAATGTTCCCAATTTGTACATGTGACTGTCATGATGTCTAGTTGTACACATGCAAGTGTCGTCTTAACACGAGCTCTCGTTTTAGAGATATAAGCGACTTTACACGTTTTTTCGTGACGTCTGTATGTATGTGTGTCTGTGTGTGTGTGTGTGAGAGTATGTCGCATAACTCAAAAACGGTTAGACGTAGAAAGTTGCGAATTGGTACATAGGTTTGTTATAACATCTAGTTGTGCACCTCCCTTTTTGGACTTTGTATGTTTTTTCCGTTTTGGAGATATTTAGGAAAATTAGGTTCATAATGGCCAAAATGTATCAAAAAACGGTAATAACTCAAAAACGGTTTGGACAAATCTTGCAATTTAACTAACTTCCCGACTAGCTAGACATTTGAAACTTTCAGAAAAGCTCAGAACACTTTGACAATGCATTTTAAAAATATTTTTAGCCAACTGTTTCGGATACCTGCTGCCTTCAGCAGCGTTTATATGATTCCACAGAAAAATTATTTAACTAACTTCTCGACTATCTAGACATTTGAAACTTTCAGAATATTTCAAAACACGGTGAAAATGCATTTTTGAAATACTTTTCGCGATCTGTTTCGGATTCCTGCTGCCTCCGGCAGCGTTACTTAGACAAATCTTGCAATCGATTTTTAACTAACTTCCGATTATCTAGACATTTGAAACTTTCAGTAAAGCTCAGAACATGGTGACAATGAGTTTTTTAAATATTTTTAGCAAATTGTTTCGGGTCACTGCTGCCTTCGGCAGCGTTTATATGGTTCAACAGAAAATTTATTTAACTAACTTTCCGACTAGCTAGACATTTGAAACTTTCAAAATAGTTCAAAACATGGTGAAAATACATTTCTTTTAATATTTTTAGCCAACTGTTTCGGATCCCTGCTGCTTTCGGCAGCGTTACCTGGACGAATCTTGCAATTGATTTTTAATTCACTTCTCGACTAGCTAGACATTTGAAACTTTCAGTAAAGCTCAGAACATGGTGACAATGCATTTTTTAAATATTTTTAGCAACTTGTTTCGGGTCACTGCTGCCTTTGGCAGCGTTTTATGGTTCAACAGAAAATTTATTTTACTAACTTCCCGACTAGCTAGACATTTGAAACTTTCAGAATAGTTCAGAACACGGTGAAAATCCATTTTTTAAATAATTTTAGCCAACTGCTTCGGATCCCTGCTGCCTTCGGCATCGTTACCTGTACAAATCTTGCAATCGATTTTTAACTAACTTCCCGACTAGCTAGACATTTGAAACTTTCAGAAAAGCCAGAACACGGTGGTAATGCATTTTTAAAATGTTTTTAACCATTTGTCTTGGGTCCAATGACAATGCTTTTTAACATTATATATTTCTAATGATGTATAAGGAAGTCATGTGGTGCCCACATCAGATTTTTATTGTTATATTTCGTAATTTGTATTCAAACATTAAGATTTTATCAGCTTATTTCCTTAATTTGAGAATTTATATCGAGATACTGCGAAGTGGTATAGGTCAGCTTTTCTATTCGCTATCTCAGTCTTTTTTATGATAAAATGCTAAAAAAATTATACATGGAACTATTAGAGCAATAATCAATCAGAGTCTCATTGGAAATAAAAAACAAGAAAGAAAAATTGATTGCTGGGCATTGATTATTAACACTTTCCAACTGTACGTACCTGTTGTATCGTATAACTTTCAAAGTTCTTTGCCTACGTTATCACACAACGGACAGACAGAAGGACTGAAAGGCATACTGATAGACTAATTGAATTCAGTATCACTCTTAAACAACGTTGAAAAGGTTAAAAATGCTTAACGCAAAAGAAAATGCAGCCTCTAGATTTCAATTGCAGCCATTAATGTATCTAAATATTTTAGTGAAACCATGTATATTTGAAGTTTAACTATATCTTATTCTAATCAAAACATTATTTTAGCATATTGAGAATAAATATCAATTTTTTTAAAGACTTTTGCACTAGAAAATTATTTAAATGTGATTTATTTACATATCTGTCCAAAAACGTAATAGTTTGGCGTTTTTTGAGTTACCCTGTACACAAACCATTTATACAAAACCTATTAATAGCATTTTAAATTGGAAACATTCTATAGGAAGCTTCAATAACATATATATATATATATATATATATATATATATATATATATATATATATATATATAACTTCTGAAAATATTTACGGACACTGGTGGCGGACAGATGGACAGTCGAACAGACAGATACAAAATTTCAAATAACATTCAGAATTAAAAATTGTTAGAAAGTGTTAAGAACGCTTAAACTAAACAAAGGGAAATTCCAGCAAATTTTCAATAATATCCCTTAATGTAACTGAACATTTTTGCGTGGCCCAGTAAACCTTAATTCTAATCATACTTTATTCTATAGAAAACTTTTTTTGTGCATATGAATAACATATTTCTATTTTATTAAGATTTGAGTAAAGTAGAGGTATGGAAACAAGGTTTATAGAAATATCTCTCATAAAAACAGTGTTTTAAAATAATTTTGGATGTCCCTGTACACAACCAGTTGAGGTATTCGCTCCATTTTCAATAGGGAACATCCAATAGTGAACGTGAATAACATGCATCAATTTCAAGAATTTCCATAATTTTTTACGTGAGTTAGAGTGGAGACAGACAAACGACCAGATAGACAGACAAACCGAAGTCATTAACGCTTTTCAACCTTGTTGGAATGTGTTAAAAAAAAGAGTTTGTAAAAGAAAAATTCCATCCATTAAATTAAATCGCTTGAAATTATTATTTTTTTTTTCTTTCCAATTTTCTGTATTTTTTAACACAACTCTTGTTTTTCTAGCACATGTCTAAAGTAAATATTTGAATATTTGTAGATGTGAACACATTTATTTAAATTAAAAATGATTGAGCTAGTTGAAAAAAAAAAATCACTTTTCCATTAGATTAACATTAAATGATGAATAATAAATGCAGAAATAAGAAAAAAAAAATACTTCTTCTCTATTAAAACATGTTTAAAAATAAACTAAATTTTGAATTGCCTGTATTTATAATAATATTATACATATCTATATGCAAGGAGAGTTTGCGCAGATTTAAACAAAATAATATAAAAAATCCAGTTTCTTATATTGTTTTGTTGAATTACTTTTTTGACAAACTGTTGAGCACAATTTTGAATTGATACTTCTATGCATTTTCATAACTATTTTGTTGCTATAATTTAAAACAATAGCTATTAAAAACTAGTATGTTGTGGCCGCCACAAGACTTTCTTCTATATTTACCTATACATATTCAATCAGTAACAATATTAAAAAAAAAAACGTACTACTATTATCAATAATTCATATTAATTTTACAATCACAAGTTTTAAACAACTCTAATTATGCACATTTATACGAATTTTTGTCCTATGCTGCCATGTTAAAAATTTAGATAAAATGCTATCACAGCGCCACCTGTTGAGCTATTGATCCCCAAACATAATCAGCACCAGTTTATGTCGGGGACCAACTAAATACCAAGTTTGGTTAAATTTCGTTAAAAAAAAAAAAAAAAAATTGCGATATTTTTCTAAGTTTTTTTTTGTTAAAAGTAAAAAAAATCGATAACTTTGGTTTAAATTATCACAGATTTATCGTTCAACCATTCGTTTTAAAGGTATTGACGAGATCTTTCGAAAGATACCCATCTTGAAATTTTGCCCCCCCGGGTGGGAATTTCCCCCCCCCTGGTGGGGGGCAACCGATGCCCCCACATGCACAAAATTTTTTTCCAAGTTAACTATTACTATTATCAGCGAGACCTTTCGAAAGATACCCATCTTGAAAATTTACTTCCCCGGGGGGGGATTTTCCCCCCCAGGGGGGGAACCGATGCCCCCCCATGCACAAAATTTTTTTCCTAGCTAACTACTACTATTATCAATAATTCCTATTAATTTTACAATCACAAGTGTAAAATAACTCTCTTTATGCCCATTTATACGGAATTTTGTCCTATGCTGCCATGTTAAAAATTTGCATAAAATGCGATCACAACGCCACCTATTGAGCGAGTGATCCCAAAATCTAATCAGCACCAGTTTATGTCAGGGTGCAACTAAATACCAAGTTTGGTTAAATTTCATTCATTGGTTCGTGAGATACAGCGTCCACAAAAAAATGATACAGACAGACAGACAGACAGACAGACAGACAGACATTTTCTAAAAACTATTAATTCGTGTTCTCCATATCCCAAAACATGTAAATCCATCAAAAAGTGGACTTCGAAAATTTTCGCGAATCCAATACTTTCTCTATATTACATATAGAAGAAAGTAAAAAACTATTTTGAGCAATTTTCCCTTATAAGAAAGGAGTGATTGTTCACATGGGTAGGACAAATTGCGCTCAATTATAACTACAATACCATAGTTAATATTTTCAATGCACATAAATGACATTGTTGTAGGATTTTTCTAAACAAATACTTTCGTATTAAGAGTGTGTATTTTTATTCAATAATTAAAAAATCAGAAAAAAAAAAAAGAAATAAAAAAAAAAAAAAAAAATACAAAAAAACTTATTTTAAAGACAAAATATTTAAGAAACATAGAAAAAAATTATATACGAGATAAGATTACGAAATAATAATAAGTTACAAGATAAAACTTTTAATCTGCAATTAGTACATTTTCTTTCCAGCTTGAATTGTTGCTTCTTAACCAACCGAATCCCTCGTTGCCCACAACTGTTGCATTTATTGTTGTAAATTGGCAACCACCTGTAACAAGTTAATTCGTTGGAGATAGATTTTGTTAGCAAACTGTGTGTGCTATGTGTGTTCATTTCCGAAGCAAAAAGACGGATAGTATATGAAATGCAATGCATTTCTGAGCCAAAACGTGTAGCACACCGTGTGTGGAATGACATATGGCTGGCTAGTCTTGCCCACGTTTAAGCCCAGAATCCGCCTACCATTTGTTATTTCTGAAAGACTTTTTTCCCTCGAAATATTGCGCACAAAATTTTTCGAAACACAACTGCTTTCTCATAAATGGACTTAAACTGCAACAGTCCCACTTGAAGGCCGTTATGTACACCCAAATTAAAACAGTATAGTTTTACTCTCTTAAATTGCGTGACCGAATTTGCTTACTCAGAAGCGGAAGAAATAATTTTAGCCATAATTTGAGAGGAATTTCTAGGAAAAAATCTAATTTGTGTAAAATCAGTCTTTTCTGATCAAAAATCTTTTCAGTCAAATTGATCGTTTAAGTACCAGCTCAGTTCTGATCGTATTCCGATCATTTTTCATTTGGTTCACCAGAATTGCACTATGATGGTGCCATCTATCGATCATATTTTAAATGACACATGAAAAATATTGTTTTAGATATATGTAATTAATTAATTTGTTTTAAAAATATATTGAGGACTTTCGATAATTAGAAAAGTAAACAAACTATCATTTTTTTTTAAATAAATATAAAAAATACTTTAGATAGAACTGACAAATAAATAGTAGTGTTAGTCATAAAAAAATAAACATGAACAAATGAATGTCTTTTTAAAAACTGTTTCTTAAAGAAATATATGAAGTTTTAAGAAAAAGAACAATGTATTTATATAATGTAGAAATTATTTATGTCTAATGTCATTTAATATTTTTATTATATTCATTAAAACTAATTTATTAAAATGCAGTAAATTCTACAAATATTATGTTACAATGTTTTAATTATAATTAAACTCAACATCGGGAATAATATGTATAAACATACTAGTACATACTGTTTTTTCAATTCATAGTTATTCAAAAAATTCTGCAACATTGCGTAGAAGAATTTATTTTTCTAAATGAACTAAATTAGACTGAATTAATTTGCAAGCTTCTAAAATAACTGCTTGTCACGAGTTTCTGTTTTCAAGAATTTTTCCTCAATTTTCAATCAATAATGCTACTTTAGAAAAATTTATTAGGTTACCCATAGCTTTTTGTTATGTATAAAAGACGTAAAATTGATAAATATTTCCGCCCCTTGAAAATGATTGAGAACGGCTATAAGACCATTCTTTGTATGAAATCGCAGCGTAGTGATAGCGCGTTCGTCTGCCTCAAAAATGACCCGCGTTCGATTCCGGCGGAGGGAATATGATATTTTTTTCCAGCATCAAAGAGGTTCACTCAGATTGGGCCAGATTTCTCTCAAAAATAACTTGTTTCAGTTGTCTCAAAACTGAGTCGCTTATAGCAGCTCTATGAAATGAGATGATTTCTCTCAATGTGAGAAGTTTCCTTTCATCATGTCAATTCAGGGAAAATGGCTCATTTTGAGAGAATTTTCTCTTCCCATTTTTATACTGTAAACAATTTTGTGTAAGAATACACAACGTTATTGAGGGAACTTATTTTCCTCAACCATGTTGAGAAATGTTATCTGCTACAGCTGTGTAACAGAGGCATATAGTGGAACGTTACGCAATTACATCTGGTAACATTTCTCTACATGGTTGTGTCAAGTAAGCTGCCTCAGTATTGAAGTTTTTCCGGCTCACGAATCGATACAGTTACTTTAGCAAACATTAGCTAAGGAGTCTCGCTTTCCATTGGTATTCATGTGTTTGCATAAAATTTACTCTGTGAGAAGTTATAAGCCAAAATCTAAACTATGCCCGCAACCGAACGCATTCCCCTATATAAAGACAAAATAACACTCATTCAATTATTCAATTATTTAGCGTTGAGTCCAAATTACTGAGCAACATGCCATTTGTATAATAAGTTCCTTCCATAATGTAAAGACTCATTAAAAATGGATATAACGAAGTTTAAGTCTAAAGGGCTTTAAAGGGAAAGTCGGATTAATAAAAGAAAAATTCCATCCTATCTGTGCACTAGTTTCCAGTATATGCTTGAAGTTTAGTTTTCTCTTGCACCATATTTAATGTAAAATATGAGAATTTTCTGAAATTTAGTTTTTAAGCGGGTGAAAAGGACCATCTAACAGTTCTACCCGTTCTTCGCACGTAAAAAGTCTCTGCGGTTCACAATAAAACCTTTGAATTAAGTAAAATGTCATTTCTTATGCCATAATTAAGGCAAAAAAAAAAAAAAAAAAAAAAAAAAAAAACTAGTATGTTGTGGCCACCACAAGACTTTCTTCTATATTTACCTATACATATTCAATCAGTAACAATATTTAAAAAAAAAAAAAAAAAAAAAAAAAAATGTACGATTTTTTTTTTTTTTTTTTTGTTAAAAATGAAAAAAAATCGATAACTTTGTTTTAAATTATCACAGATTTATAGTTCAACCATTCGTTTTAAAGGTATTGACGAGACCTTTCGAAAGATACCCATCTTGAAAATTTATCCCCCCCGGGGGGTTACTTCCCCCCCAGGGGGGGAACCGATGCCCCCCCCATGCAGAAAATTTTTTTCCTAGTTACATACTACTATTATCAATAATTCATATTAATTTTACAATCACAAGTTTAAAACAACTCAAATTATGCACATTTATACGAATTTTTGTCCTATGCTGCCATGTTAAAAATTTAGATAAAATGCTATCACAGCGCCACCTGTTCAGCTATTGATCCCCAAACATAATCAGCACCAGTTTATGTCGGGGACCAACTAAGTACCAAGTTTGGTTAAATTTCGTTAAAAAAAAAAAATTGCGATATTTTTGTTTTTTTTTTTGTTAAAAGTAAAAAAAATCGATAACTTTGGTTTAAATTATCACAGATTTATCGTTCAACCATTCGTTTTAAAGGTATTGACGAGATCTTTCGAAAGATACCCATCTTGAAACTTTGCCCCCCCGGGTGGGAACTTCCCCACCCGGTGGGGGGGGGGAACCGATGCCCCCACATGCACAAAAATTTTTTCCTAGTTAACTACTACTATTATCAACCTGATCTTTCGAAAGATACCCAATGTGAAAATTTACCCCCCCTGGGGGGGTATTTCCCCCCTAGGGGGGGGGAAGCGATGCCCCCCCCCATGCAGAAATTTTTTTTCCTAGTTACATACTACTATTATCAATAATTCATATTAATTTTACAATCACAAGTTTTAAACAACTCTAATTATGCACATTTATACGAATTTTTGTCTTATGCTGCCATGTTAAAAATTTAGATAAAATGCTATCATATTGCCACCTGTTGAGCTATTGATCCCCAAACATAATCAGCACCAGTTTATGTCGGGGACCAACTAAATACCAAGTTTGGTTAAATTTCGTTAAAAAAAAAAAAAAAAAAAAAAAAAAAAAAAAAAAAAAATGCGATATTTTTCTAAGTTTTTTTTTGTTAAAAGTAAAAAAAATCGATAACTTTGGTTTAAATTATCACAGATTTATCGTTCAACCATTCGTTTTAAAGGTATTGACGAGATCTTTCGAAAGATACCCATCTTGAAACTTTGCTCCCCCGGGTCGGAACTTCCCCCCCCCCGGTGGGGGGGGCAACCGATGCCCCCACATGCACAAAAATTTTTTCCAAGTTAACTATTACTATTATCGACGAGACCTTTCGAAAGATACCCATCTTGAAAATTTACTTCCCCGGGGGGGGATTTTCCCCCCCAGGGGGGGAACCGATGCCCCCCCATGCACAAAATTTTTTTCCTAGCTAACTACTACTATTATCAATAATTCATATTAATTTTACAATCACAAGTGTAAAATAACTCTCTTTATGCCCATTTATACGGAATTTTGTCCTATGCTGCCATGTTAAAAATTTGCATAAAATGCGATCACAACGCCACCTATTAAGCGATTGATCCCAAAATCTAATCACCACCAGTTTATGTCAGGGTGCAACTAAATACCAAGTTTGGTTAAATTTCATTCATTGGTTCGTGAGATACAGCGTCCACAAAAAAATGATAAAGACTGACAGACAGACAGACAGACAGACATTTTCAAAAAACTATTAATTCGTGTTCTCCATATCCCAAAACATGTAAATCCATCAAAAAGTGGACTTCGAAAATTTTCGCGAATCCAATACTTTCTCTATATTACATATAGAAGAAAGTAAAAAAAAATGGGAATCTTCCGAAATTTAAACCTTAAGGATGGGAAAAAGGGTGTTTAAAATTTCTACCCGTCCTTCGCACGGAGAAAATAACGGTGGTTTATACTACAGATTTGAAACGTAAAAAAAAAAAATAAATAAAAAATAAATAAAAATAAAAATCTCCTTTTAGCCCCTAATTGAGTTAAAATATGAGAATCTTGCGAACTCAACGTTTAAGAGGTGTTAGTTTGTTTACACATGGAAAATTGCTGTGTTTTCCAATAAGTGTTTTCAACTGTACAAAGCTTGGTGTTTATGAAAACTCAGACTATTAATCATTTGCCAAAAGGTCAAATTAATTAGCTTTGTTTTAATTTTTTCCCCATGTAAAGAACGGGAAGAACTGCTAGTTTTATCATAATTTGGAGTTAAGATCATTATATCTTATTATTTATTCTATTGATATTAAATATAATCGCCACATAAACGTAATAAAGCGCAACAGTTTTCTGTATTAAAAAACACTTTTTCCATGAATTACTTCTAAGAAATGATTTCATTTTCAAACATTATTGTAGTATTTTTTATTTTATTTTTTATTTTTTTTAAGTGAATTCATTCTGATATTTCTGATATTTTATATATTCTGATATTTTATATATTTTTTTTTACTATATTAAGATATTAAGTAATTCTTAAGTATTTATTGTAAAATGTTTAAATCGCAGGCATACACATTTTGACTAAAGTAAAATTTTAAAACATTTTTTTAAATAATTTCACCATTTTTACTTTCTTCTATATGTAATATAGAGAAAGTATTGGATTCGTAAAAATTTTCGAACTCGGGTTTTTGAGGGATTTACACGTTTTGAGAGCTGTAGAACACGATTTGACCCTTTTTAGAAAATGTCTGTCTGTCTGTCTGTCTGTCTGTCAGTCTGTCTGTGTGTGTGTGTGACAAAATTTTGTGGCAACTGTATCTCAGGAACTACTGCACAGAATTTCATACAAATTAGTATGTAGTTTCACCTTGACATAAATTAGTGCCTGTCAACTTTTGGTAAAAATTGTCTTACAGGTTGCGTTGCCATCCTGCTTTTTCTAAATTTTTAACATGGTGATATAGGACAAAATTTTGTATAAATGTGCATAAAGAGAATTATTTTTTAGTAATCATTATGAAATTTACAAGAATTATTTATAATAGAGGTAGTCAACTGGGGAAAAAATTTTGTATGCGTAGAAGCCTCGTGAACCCCCCTGGGGGGGAAGTCCCCCCTCGAGGGGAGTAAATTTTCAAGATGGGTATCTTTCGAAAGGTCTCGTCAATACCTTTAAAACGAATGGTTGAACTATAAATCTGTGATAATTTAAAACAAAGTTATCGATTTTTTTTACTTTTAACAAAAAGTAACTTAGAAAAAAAACTGTATTTTTTTTTTTTTTTTTTTTTTTTTTTTAACGAAATTTAACCAGACTTGGTATTTAGTTGGCCCCTGACATAATCTGGGGCTGATTAGATTTGGGGATCAATCACTCAACAGGTGGTGCTGTGATCCTAATTTTTCTAAATTTTTAACATGGCAGTATAGGACAAAATTTCGTATAAATGTACATAATGGAAGTTATTCTTAACCTGTGATTGTGAAATTAATATGAATTATTGATAATAGTAGTAGTTAATTAGGAAAAAAATCTCGGTCATCGCTTCCCCCCCAGGGGAAAGTAACCCCCGGGGGGGGGATAAATTTTCAAGATCGGTATCTTTCGAAAGGTCTCGTCAATATCTTTAAAATGAATGGTTGAACTATAAATATAAACAAAGTTATCGATTTTTTTTTAACGAAAAAAAACTTTGAAAAAAAATCGTATTTTTTTTTTTTTTTTTTAAATATTGTTACTGCGTGAATTTGTATAGGAAAATATAGAAGAAAGTCTTGTGGTGGCCACAGCATACTAGCTTTATTTTGATTTCTATGCATTTCTACTCATGGAGAAAATATAAATTAGAAGTTACCTATATATGAAATTCGAAGTTTCTAGCTACAATAACACTGAAAAAATCATGCAAAAATCTGGTTTTTAAGAGGATTTTCTCCGTCCCTTTCGGCGGCGCATTCGCTAGAAATTTAAAACATCCCCAGTACTTCAACTACAGTCATAGTCAGTGACTGTGTCAAATTTGGTTCAAATGAAACCAGTGTTTTGAAAGGAGATGCCAAACATACCCACATAGATACACGCATACTAACAATGACTTTTATTTATATCAAGATTATTCTTATTACACGAAATAGCATTATCCGTGCTTTCATTTGGCAGAATTTCAATGCAAATAACGCATAGTACAGTGTATAAATACGTATATATTCCGTTATGAGAATTTAATGACAAATAGAAAAAAAAAAATAATCATTCCTGTGTATTTTAAATTGTGTAATAAATATATGTGAAAAAAATATTTAAAAAGGCAATAATTTCAAAATGATTTTTGTTAATTACTTTTTTGTAGCCATCGCTAAACTTTAATTTGTATTCATATTCTATCTTAGACTGCAATTTTTAAGTTAACAAAATTCTGTTATTCTTTAAAAGTATTATTTTGTAGAGAAAAATTAATATATATATTACATTAGCAAATTTGTTCCGAAACATTTAGCAGAATTTGACATGAAAATTTTGTTATTCATTTATTACAGTTATCATTATTAAGTGATTTTCATGGGACTAAATAGAATCAGACTTTTTAAAATCTTCAATTTATGCAATAAAATCATGCGATATATATATAAATATTATTGTACGGGTGTTTTGTCAATATTAATAACGGTCTCTTTTAAAACAGAATATTTTTAATCAAATATTTTTTATATTTTACCGTATAATATCTATTCATTTTACGCTAAAATAATTAGCGTATATATATATATATATATATATATATATATTTATTTAATAATTTATCTCTGTTTACATTCTGAACTACAATGTGCCATGTGTGACATTTAACATAAACTTTTGTTTCAGTGAATTACTCCATTTACGAAAACCTTTAAACTCGCATTTCTCAATTTTTGGCATCTGGATATATTTTCTGTGACAGTTTATTCTTACATCCATATCATACCTGTCACGTGTTCTCGAAAATATATGAAATAGCTCTTGAGATTTGAAGAAAAAAAGGTAAACAGGATTATTATCTCTAAAATTGTGAATACGTATACAAGCTTTTAGCTTAAAAGTTATTTCATATATATACGTACTGATATATCTTATTTGGTACAGTAAAAATCGAATGAAAAGCATAGTTTTATTATTTTTACACTAAAAAAAAAAAAAAAAAAAAAAGAAAGAAAAAGAAAGAAAGAAAGAAAAGTTTAGAAATTTAAAGAAAAGTTTAATATAATTGTTTGATTCGGAAAAGGATGTAAATGAACTAACTGAACCGAACTATGTTTTGCATCCGCTAGCTTGAATTTTAAAAAAAATGTAATTTGAGTTTTATAGAAATATTTACCTTATGCTTCGCAAAATATTCGAATGTTCGCATTCAAGCCATAAAAATGTATTTTAATTCGAATTTGAAGAAAAAATGCACTTATTACTGAATTCTAAACTTGTTTTTGTTAGACTATAACACTGGGCAAATTTTGGTGGAATTCATTTTTGAAATGTAAAAATAGAAATATGCCGTGACTATTGGTGAGTTTTGTGCACAAGTTATTATCTGACTGACAAAAAGCCAATTTACAGCAGAAAAATGTTACCTTTATATAATAAATTCTAATGTCGATTTTCTTATGCGCTGAAAGTGTATCGTAAAAAAAAAAAAAAAAAAAAAAACGCAGATTATATTCAACGAACGCTTGTTATTCAAAGAATGCTATAAAAATGTCTCTTGTGACAAAAAAATCAAGAAAACAAAGTTAAGCATACTACAGATCAGAAATATTGTTAATTAATTAACAATACTAAAAAATCTCGCAGTTTTATCGAAAAAACTATCGTTTGAAAAAAGTTAAACATCGTTTGATCTGGATCATCCTCTTTTATAGTTTTGGCAACGATTGGCAAATAATCGAGAGGGTTTTCTACACGAAATTCAGGGAACTTTGTTTCAAATCAAAGAAGAGTTTCAAATTTTTAAGAATCATGGACATTTATCACCAAATCCTCAATTTTATCGCTATCAATGTTCAGGGAAATTGTAATTAATCTTGATCTATTCAGAGCACTCTGTAGTTGTAACTCAAATGCACATTGAAGCAAATTTTTGTAGATAGACATTTCAAAGGATGCATTGAAATTTTTTTAGAAAAAAAAAAAAAAAAAAAAAAAAGATAGGTGGCGCATTACAGTCAAAATGCTTGAAATGACACGTAATAAATAACTGTGGTCTTTTGAACATGTTTAAGCTTTGCAACATTTAAAAATGTTATTTTCACATTTTGAAGCATTTTGACAATACAAAAAATTATAATTGCGACACTGCATGTGAAGAAGAAAAAAATCTGGTTTGCATAAGCAGATGGATTCAGCGTAAGCTCTATGTATAAAATAAAGAGTTTGAGTGAGTAGTATTCTTTCAGTTACAATGGCTGTTAGTTTACCAGAAAGTGCTGTAATCTTGGAATTGTTTTACGAAAACTTGGCTGGCGTGAAGGACAATAGGCGACAGATCTTTAGCGATCAGCTGCAGTGTTTCCTGACTTTGCTTCATTTTTATTGAATATGAATAGTCACCGGTTATTTTACAAAGTGATATTTGATATAACCTAGACGATTTGATAGACAGTTAATCTTCGTAGTGATTAGGCAACCGTTACATTTAAAATTTAGTGGTGGATATTGAATAAAAAGTCGCAAAATCTGGCAATATTGGATCAGCTTTGGTCAGTTGTTCTCTGTTCGTATGTCACTATGTTCACCGATTGCAGACAAATAAAGATTAGAGGTCCCACATTAAACAATATATTGTACAACACTAAACAGTCTCTAATAAATAACAAAAATGTCTGTAATAAATAAAAATGTTTGTATTAAATTTTCTAGCTTGTTTGTATTTTGATGTATTGCGCTTCCAGCAAAAACTATTTAAACTTTTTCGTTTTGAAGAATCTTTGAGCGTATATTTCTGAATTGTCTATATACAAAATTTTGACTTAATCCGCATTTTAGTAACAACAATAGAGAATAATTCAAGTTTAATTACAATCGCCCGTATTTCACTTATTTTTTTCTGCTCATAGCAATATTTTTATCTGCACATACAAATCAAATAAAGAAAAGTAGTTTTAATTCTTAGAAACATATTTTCTTTGTTACAGATCACATACTATATACATTTTCCATATATATATACAGTACTGTGCAAATTAATTGGGACAAGCTCAAAAATTTTCACAAATGTTGTTCAATTGGTATAGGTTAACTTACAAGTACGGTATAGCAATCTAATGCGAAATATGTCCTCCTCTAGCTTGACTGAGGTCCTGTACACGGTTTGGCATGGATTCCACTAAATTAGAACATAAATTTTTTATCTCGTCATCACCAAACCAGACTTTTATAACATTCTCAATCATTGTTTTCTTTGTTGAGCAGTCCATTTTATGCACATGTCTCTTTACAATGCTCCACAAATTTTCGATGGCATTTACATCTGGAGAATTACTAGGCCAATCCAAAATCGTTAATTTCTGTTCTTGAAAAAAATTCTTTGTTCGCTTAGAAGTATGGCAAGGAGGAAGAACTTGTTGAAAGATACCAACGCCACCAGCGAACGTATGCATCATAGGAAAATTTTTTATTTCTATTATAGAAATGTATTTTTTAGACTTCATCATCCCTTCAACTGGTACTAAGCTGCCAGGTCCTCCAAAAGTAAAATAACCCAAAAACATCTGTTTCTGAGGGTGCTTAACTGTTTGAATAAGAACTTGTTCCCTAATGGGTTCTCCATCACTTCGCCTGACAAATCTTGGTTGAAACTCTTGCACAATAAAATGTGTTTTGTCGCTGAATAAAACCTTCTCCCAGTCTTGTGCAGTCCAGGATTGGTATTTTCTGGCCCAGTCAAAACGTTTTATCTTCATTGCAGAAGTTAAGAACTGTTTTTTGATTGGTGTTTTTGCAAATCTCCCAGATTCAATAAGCCTTTCTCGAATTGTTAAAGAATTCACGCTCACACCAGTGGCTAATAATTCCCTCTGAAGATCTGTACTTGTTTTGTGAAGATGCATTTTAGTATTTTGTGCAGAAAATTTTTCTGTTCAAGGTGTGGTCTTGCGTTTGCGTCCACATTTACCCTTCCGTTTTTGAGATACTGTCCCAAAATACTTTTGCTGATTAATAATCTTAAAATCACTGGATTTTCCAACTCCAACTGCTGCAGCAATATCCCTCACAGTCATTGAAGTATGCTGACTAAGAATAACAATTCTAGTCCTTTTCCTGAGAGTAATATCAATTTTTTAAATGCACGTCAGAAGCAGACAATTCATGCAATCGACCACTTCTTACAGCAAATGCAGCGCAACTGAAGGGAAAAAAATTCGACATGTCATGATCACGTTCTCAGACCGGATTATATTAGTCAAGGGCAGTCGCACATTGTAAGAAAATGCAGTTGAAACTGGTTTGAGACAGAAAATCCCCGAGAAAGGAACAATTTTCTTAAAAAATATGTTTGTCCCAATTAATTTGCACAGTACTGTACATGATTTTTTTCAAAGTGGGTAAATTACTCCATTCATATGTAGCAATTCCGACTGGCTGTTGTCTTACCATCTAGTTTATATCAATTAATTTAATAATAGTAATACCAGACTTTTTTTTTTTTTTTTTTATCATTTTGGCACTCCGTATTGTACAAAGATATTCGATACCCTTCCACCAGATACTTCTCTGTTGCCTTTGGGTGGTAGAGTGACTTCTTTCGGTTATTGGCTAAATTAAAAAATTCAGTAATGAATTCATGTTTGCCTTCCAAATTTGTCTTCAAATTTCGTACATAAGAGTTGGAAGAATGAAATCATCCACTTTTAAAGCGAGACATTATTTTGCATAGTCCAACGTAATTATTTTCTTAAAGAGCTCTAAAAACTGTTAATTTTTTGTTAGGACACTATATATACATAAATTAATTATATTTAAATATATTACGTTGTAAATTTTCACAACGTAATATCATTCAATTGTTTTTGATGAAGGTCGGCCTTATTTTTCAATAAAAACCTATGGTTTTTTATTTTTATTTTTTTTAATACTGCATAGTTGTTATACTTTCTTAAAAGAGCTCTAGAAACTGTTCATTTTTTGTAAGGACAATATACACAATAAGTTATTAGATTTAAAGCTATTACGTTGCAAAGTTTCACAACACGATATTATTCGATTGGTTTTATCTTTAAATTTTATCTTTAGTCTAATATTAAGCAAAAAAAAAAAAAAAGTCTAATATTAAAGAATAATGAATAACTGTTTAAAAATTATCAGTTTTGAAGTTCTAAAAGCTGTAATTTTTAAATTGCATCGTACTTATTAATCCATTAAATTTGAATATAATTGTTGATTCATTCTTGAGAATCATTCGAATAAAACCATAGAGCATTGTTTCAAAACGAGTGCAGATTTTGTATTTACAATGTGATATATATATATATATGAATAATAGTGATCAATTCTTTTTAAACTAGTATGTTGTGGCCACCACAAGACTTTCTTCTATATTTTCCTATACATATTCAATCAGTAACAATATTAAAAAAAAAAAAAAAAAAATACGATTTTTTTTTTCCAAGGTTTTTTTTTTTTTTTTTTTTTTTTTTTTTTTTGTTAAAAGTAATACATATTCAATCAGTAACAGTATCTAAAAAAAAAAAAAAACCGAATTTTTTTCTTTTTTTTTTTTTTTTTTTTTTTTGTTAAAAGTAAAAAAAAAAAATCGATAACTTTGTTTTAAATTATCACAGATTTATAGTTCAACCATTTGTTTTAAAGGTATTGACGAGATCTTTCGAATGATACCCATCTTCAAAATTTAGGGTA
The DNA here is from genome assembly GCA_963930645.1 of Salticus scenicus. Lineage (NCBI taxonomy): Eukaryota > Metazoa > Arthropoda > Arachnida > Araneae > Salticidae > Salticus > Salticus scenicus. The sequence goes on along the minus strand of OZ005655.1, from coordinate 36,918,283 downwards.
GCGATGCCCCCCCCCCATGCACAAAATTTTTTTCCTAGTTACGTACAACTATAATCAATAATTCATATAAATTTTACAATCACAAGTGTAAAACAACACTTATTATGCACATTTATACGAATTTTTGTCCTATTCTGCCATGTTAAAAATTTAGATAAAATGATATCACAGCGCCACCTGTTGAGCTATTGATCCCCAAACATAATCAGCACCAGTTTATGTCGGGGACCAACTAAATACCAAGTTTGGTAAAATTTCGTTAAAAAAAAAAAAATGCGTTTTCTAAGTTTTTTTTATTAAAAGTAAAAAAAATCGATAACTTTGTTTTAAATTATCACAGACTTATGGTTTAACCATTCGTTTTAAAGGTATTGACGAGACCTTTCGAAAGATACCCATCTTGAAACATTGCCCCCCCGGGGGGTACTTCCCCCCCCCGGTGTGTGGGGGGAACTGATGCCCCTACATGCACAAAAATTTTTTCCTAGTTAACTACTACTATTATCAACCTGATCTTTCGAAAGATACATATTGTGAAAATTTACCCCCCCTGGGGAGGCTATTTCCCCCCATGCACAAAATTTTTTTCCTAGTTACATACTACTATTATCAATAATTCATATTAATTTTACAATCACAAGTTTAAAACAACTCTCATTATGCACATTTATACGAATTTTTGTCCTATTCTGCCATGTTAAAAATTTAGATAAAATGGTATCACAGCGCCACCTGTTGAGCTATTGATCCCCAAACATAATCAGCACCAGTTTATGTCGGGGACCAACTAAATACCAAGTTTAGTAAAATTTCGTAAAAAAAAAAAAAAAAAAAAAAAAAAATGCGTTTTCTAAGTTTTTTTTGTTAAAAGTAAAAAAAATCGATAACTTTGTTTTAAATTATCACAGATTTATGGTTCAACCATTCGTTTTAAAGGTATTGACGAGACCTTTCGAAAGATACCCATCTTGAAACTTTCCCCCCCGGGGCTGTACTTCCCCCCCCCGGTGGGGGAGAACCGATGCCCCCACATGCACAATATTCTTTTCCCAGTTAACTATTACTATTATCAACGAGACCTTTCGAAAGATACCCGTCTTGAAAATTTACTTCCCCGGGGGGGGTACTTCCCCCCCAGGGGGGGAAACCGATGCCCCAACATGCACAAAATTTTTTTCCTAGTTAACTACTACTATTATGAATAATTCATATTAATTTTACAATCACAAGTTTAAAATAACTCTCATTATGCCCATTTATACGGAATTTTGTCCTATGCCGCCATGTTAAAAATTTGCATAAAATGCGATCACAGCGCCATCTGCTGGGCGATTGATCCCAAAATCTAATCAGACCCTTTCCATGTCAGGGTCCAACTATACACCAAGTTTGGTTCAATTTCATTCATCGGTTTGTGAGATACGGTGAAAAATACGAAATTTTGCGATCACAGCGCCACCTTCTAGACGATTGATCCCCAAATCTAATCAGCACCATGCCCCGTCAGGTTCCAACTATATACGAAGTTTGGTTGAATTTCATTCATTGGTTCGTGAGATACGGTGAAAAATACGAAAATTTGTCCTATACTGCCATCTTAAAAATTTACATAAAATGCGATCACAGCGCCACCTGCTGGGCTATTGATCCCCAAATCTAATCAGCACAATGCCCCGCCAGGGTCCAACTATATACCAAGTTTGGTTGAATTTCATTCATTGATTCGTGAGATACGGTGGCAACACTAAACCACAGACACGCAGACACACAGACACACAGACAGACAGACACACAGACAGACAGACACACAGACAGACATTTTCTAAAAACTATCAATTCGTGTTCAGGTCATCCCAAAACGTGTAGATCCGTCAAAAAACGGAGGTCGAAATCCAATACTTTCTCTATATTACATACTAGCAGGCTACGCCCGCTTCGCTGGTCACTACATTTAAATCGATTTTCAAAAGAATTGGGTCAGTATTTATTTTTTACATCACATTACAAATAAAAACTTAAAATAATAATAAATAAAATAAACACTGAAATCGCTTTAGATCTCGCTTCTTCGGGTACCCGTTGCCTAAGGCAGATCTTTTTTCTACCCGTACTGCATCGGGTCCAGTTTCCCACTGTTTATAGAAAGGTCTTTCCCAGGCACTTCAATCTGGGTATTTATCGACGACTTATGGATTTTCTGTTATTTAAGAACTACGATTTTGAAGATGACTGTATCTCAGCATCTATTATATATTTTAGTTTTTGAACCATGTGTTTTATAGCCCCCGTTATTTACACTATATTACGATTTGATTCCGACCAGTGCAATAAAATGAAATAAAAAAGTAGATTTTCTTTTAAATGGAATTAAATACATGAAAACGAATTTTAATTAGTTTATCCTTTCTACTATAAACTACCATTTTTTTCACCCAATAAATATTATAAATAATAATAAAAAAAAAAAAAAAAAAAAAAAATTCTTTTAAAGGAATTAAATGAAAAAAATGAAAAATAAAAGTTGCTATAGTATAAAATTTATACATAAACACAACAATTTATTTTTATTGCATTACCATTTGATTTTCAATAAATATAATAATAATAAAAAAAAGAAAAGAAGAAAAGAAAATCGCCTTCAAATGAATGTATTAAATAAAAATTGAATTGCATAATAGCCGTTGCTAAGATACGCAGATGATAACAATCGAAGAATAAATTCATGAAAAATGAAGCATTGAAGCATTTTTTAAAATCGAAAAAATATCAATTTAAAAAATTCAAATTCGAAATTTGAAAAAATCTCGATGAGGTGCACACCTGCAGGGTCCCAGGTACCTATATGCCAAATTTGGAAGCTCTGCGATCAGTAGTGTGAGCACCAGAGCGCAGACACACACACACAGAGACATTTCTCTTTATTTATATAGACAAGCACACTTTGCCCGCTTTACTGGTTATTTTCTTCTCACACCTTCTTTTTCTTCTCACACCAATTCTACTCACACCTGTAGTTATATTTACTTTTATTTTGTGTAGCCCTGTATATTATTTACAAACACACTTTGCCCGCTTTACTGGTCATTATATTTAAATTAATTTAAAAAATAAATTGAGACGCTTCTTTTATATTACTTTACTAGCAGGCTACGCCCGCTTCGCTGGTCACTATATTTAAATGAATTTTAGAAAGAATTATCAATATTTATTTTTTTACACCACATTATACACAAAAACTAAAAAAAAAGTAACTAAAATTGCTTCAAACCTCGCTTCGGGTACTCGCTGTCTAAGGCAGCTCTTTTCCCTCCCGCACTGCATCAGGTCTAGGTTTCCCATGCCTGCAGAAAGATCTTTCCCAGGCACTTTAATCTGGATATTTATCGACGACAGGAAAGATCTGCTACTATTTAAGAACTACGATTTTAAAGATGACTGTATCTCAGCATCTATTAAATATTTTAGTTTTGAACCCTGTATTTTATAGCCCATGCTATTTACACTATATTACGATTTGATTTCGACCAATGTAATAAAATAAATAAAAATAAAAAGTAGATTAATATATATATATATATAAACAAATAAATTTTAATCAATTTAATCCTTTTTGCTATGTATGTACTTCCATTTTTCCCGATAAATACTGTAAATAATAATAATAATAATAATAATAATAATAAAGTTTTTTTCTTTTAAAAGAATTAATAAAAAAATGAAAAATAAGAAGTTGGTCTACTAAAAAAACTTAAACGTAACTGTTATAAAAACGTTTTTAAAATTAAAACTATTAATTATACCTAATTTTTTCTACTGCATTACAATTTTGTTTTCAATAAAATAAAATAAAAAATCGTCTTTAAATGAATGTATTAAATAAAAATAAGTTGCGTAATAGCCGTTGCTATGATACGCAGACGATTGAAGCAAAATATTAAATTTATGAAAAATGAAACAAAGAAGCCAATCCGCGATTGTAATGAAATGCTCGCCCTCTGATGGGCTAAGGTGAAATTACAATAAACATGGTTTAATTCGAATTCCATACAGCCGCCATTGCTACACGATATTTAATTTCACATATATTTATAGAATAAAAATGAATAAATACGGTAAAAAAGATAACACATACTGTTGTGTGCTACAATCTAACTCCAAAGGATCAAGAAATCCAGAATTGAGCTTCCATTTATTTCCAAATGACAAATTTAAAATTTCAGTTGCTTCGGCTAATGGAAGTAAAGAATTAATCAGATGATTTGAAACTAATATTTGTTCAACTTCAGTTAAAAATCTACTTCCGATCGAACTTTGAAGAAACTGAAATATTTTTTTCCAAAAGCAATCAATTTTCCATGATGTAATGGCGGAATATTAAATAGAATTACAAAAAGAACACTAATGGAACACACGTGGCCATAATGTTTACTAACAACTGCAGTGTTCAGAGAGCGCCATCTATCGATCATTACAAACGCGGATATTTAAAATTGGAAAAACATTAATTTAATAAATTCAAATTCGAAATTCGAAAAAATCTCGATTAGGTGCACACTTGCAGGGACCCAGGTACCTATATGCCAAAATCTAAAAATTTAATATGTTTAATTTTTTCTTCTGTATGTGTATAAATATTTGATTTCAATAAATATAATAAAAAAGATTTCTTCCTCAAATGAATTTAAATAAATAAATAGTTTAATAGCCGTTGCTAAGATACGCAGACTTTTGAAACGAAACAAATTTCTGAAAAATGAAACATTGAAGCCAATATTTAAATTCGAAAAAACATTAATTTAAAAAATTCAAATTCGAAATTCAAAAAAATCTCAATTCCCAGGTACCTATATGCCAAATTTGGAGGCTCTGCGATCAGTAGTGTGAGCACCAGAGCGCAGATACACACACAGACACACACACAGACACACAGACACTTCTCTTTATTTATATAGATATAGATAGAAGAAAGTAAAAACATTTAAATATAGTGAGCAACGAAGCGGGCGTAACCTGCTTGTATATATGTATAATGCATACAACTATATAAGTGACATTATATATACGTATGTATAGTATATATACATATATAATATAATTTTACTGTTTTACTGCAATCTGTTTTCATGGAATAATTAAAGTATTCAAATTTAAAGAAAATTCAAAATCAAGTGTCAAAATACTTAGCACCTTTTGAAATGGAGAGTGAAATTAAAAGTTTTAAGATTCCGATTGTGTAAAGCATTGAATATATATATATATATACTTTCTTATGTTATTGCATTCTTCCTTTATTACAGAAGGTCTTAGAGAATAAGCATGGCACACTTGTCTAAAAAACGTTATCTAATATCCATAAAATATTCTTTTCCAAAAACTTTTATTTTTTCTATTACGTAATAAATTCGTTTTGTTTCATATCAATAAAATGGTCTTTATTGCTTCAAAATATCTGCATTATATAAATAAATAACTTTGTTTATTTTATTAGGTGTGCCACTATTTATAATTTTCATGCCACCATTTATCTCTCATAACTTTAAAATATTCATTACCATGCATTATTGTTTTTAATATCGAATATCGTAAATACCATAGTAAATTCAAATAAAGAAAAATATGATCATAAATAAGTATTTATGTGTATTTCTAACAATGTTTTATCTTTTTAAAATGTCTTAATATTCACCATTAATGTTATGTTGCGTAAAACTTTTAGATATATTTCCGATATTCTAATATTTTATTTCTGAAAAGTAGAAAGGGAGAGCAATCAATAGTACTTAACATAGGAAGAAAACAGGCTTTTCATTCATGATTAATTATGCGTTTTAAGACAATCCATTAAATTTGCTTCCCATATTTGTAAACGGTAGATTTTGAAGTACTTTCTGCACAGATATGTAAGTTATTTGATAATGATTTTCCTTTAACATGCGAAGACACAATATTTTCCATGAAAATATTCTCGATGATAGAAATTTAAAAAAGAATATATATATATATATATATATATTAAATTACGTGTGTAGCAAAATTTATTATTGTTAGGAGATAATGGCAACAAAAGTTCACACTTAAAAAAAAAAAAAAATATTCCTTTTTGAAGAGTTTTATTCAACGTTTTATCTTAAACTAGAACAATTAATCATGTAATACTCACTCATATTAACAATTTTCAACTTCAAATAAGCGTTGTATTGTATAACCTTATTTTTTTTCTTTGCTTACGTTATCACATAACAGACAGTACAGCAGAAAGAAAGGTAGATAGACTAAATTAATTCATAATCAGTCTTAAACATTGTTGGAAATCGTAAAAAATTCTTAATACAGACGGAAATACAGCTTTTAATGTATCGGAATATTTCATTGTAGCTCTGTAAATCTGAACGCTAAACATATTATACTCTATACAAAATACCAATTTAGCATATTAACTATAAATGTCAAATTCTTTATGATTTTTTCAGTAGAAAGTTATTTTAATGTTATTTATAAAAATGTTTCTCCTGAAATGCAATGCATTGGCATATTTTTGAGGTGCCTCTGCACACAAATCAGTAGTACAGAAACTAGTAATGTCATTTTAAATAGACAATAATCCATAGTGAACTTGAATAAAAACCTATGTTTTTTTTTAATAAATTCTGAAAATATTTACAGACGCTGAAGACAGGCAGATGGACAGAAAGACAGACAGATACACTAATTCAAATCAAATTCACCCTTAATAATTGTTAAAATATGCTATGCTTAATGTAAATGAAAATTCAATTCCAGAAAATTTCCAATTATAATCCTTAAAGTAACTGAATATTTTTGCGTGGCCCTGTAAGTTTTTATTGTTTATCATACTATATTCTATAAAAAACAGTTTTTGTGTATGTGAATAAAGTAGTTGAATTTCATTAAGGTTTGTGCAAATTAAAGTTATTAAAATATGCTTTATAGAAATGCTTTTCGTAGAACGCAATACTTTAGAATACTTCCAGGTGTCTCTGTAGAGAAATAGTAGTGATACATACTCCATTTTCAATGGGGAATATTCGATTCTTAACTTGAATAACATATATCATTTTCAAGAAATTCCATGAATATTTATGACAGCTAGAGCGCGGGCAAACAGACGGCAGACAAACAGACAGAAAAACCGAAACCATTAACACTATCTTTGTAGGAAAGTGTTAAAATCTAAACAACAATAATAATAATAACACTAAGGATGAAAAATAAGAAATTATTATCTATGATAAATTTAAAATAATTTATTAAATAAAATCTAACTATCGTGTTACGAAATTTAATCTAGATTTGTTGTACATTTTAACTTAAAGAAATATAAGACGACTCTCTACTTATCGTTTCCAGAAGCCAAAGTGAATGTTATTCTATGGGAATTTTGCTCTGATATAACTCATTAACTAATACAATATTTTTAAATTCCGTTTTCACATTCAGAAAATTAACAACTGTTAAACAGTTTATCGCTGTCTGAAATTTTATCTTTTAAATTTTTAATATTTTATTTTGAGGTTGAAAAATACAAATTTTCACAATGTAAAATTTAGCATTTTTGAGCTTAGTAATAAAATCTTAAAAATTAAAAATATCCATTTTTAGAAAGCGATAAAATTCATAACAGTTGTAAATTTTCTGAATGTGGAAACGGAATTTAAAAGTATGTATTAGCTAATGAGTTATAACAGGAAAAATCCCCATATAATAACATCGATTTCGGGTTTTGGAAATAATAAGTACTAGAGAGTACCCTTAAGTTAAAATATACAACAAAAACAGTGATAACAAGATAAAATATACAACGAAACGTCTGCGAAATAATTGTGTGCAAACTATTCAAACCATATATGCGGATGTATACATAAGTAAAAGGTATACATTATGTATACATAAGTAAACTAGTATGTTGTGGCCACCACAAGACTTTCTTCTATATTTTCTTATACAAATTCACGCAGTAACAATATATTAAAAAAAAATCAGTTTTTTTCCGTTAAAAGTAAAAAAAATCGATAACTTTGTTTTAAATTACCACATATTTATAGTTCAACCATTCGTTTTAAAGGTATTGACGAGACCTTTCGATAGATACCGATCTTGAAAATTTACACCCCCTTCGGGGGGGGGGGGTAACTTCCCCATAGGGTGGGGAAGCAATGCCCCAATTTTTTTTTCCTAATTAACTACTATTATTATCAATAATTCATATTAATTTCACAATCACAGGTTAAGAATAACTCTCATTATGTACATTTATACGAAATTTTTTCCTATACTGCCATGTTAAAAATTTAGAAAAAATACGATCACAGCGCCACCTGTTGAGCGATTGATCCCCAAATCTAATCAGCCTCAGTTTATGTCAGGGGCCAACTAAATACCAATTCTGGTTAAATTTCGTTAAAAAAAAAAAAAAACGATTTTTTTCTAAGTTTTTTTTTTCGTTAAAAGTAAAAAAAATCGATAACTTTGTTTTAAATTATCACAGATTTATAGTTCAACCATTCGTTTTAAAGGTATTGACGACACCTTTCGAAAGATACCCATCTTGAAAATTTACTCCCCTCGAGGGGGGACTTCCCCCCCAGGGGGGGTGGCGATCCTCCTATGCATACAAAATTTTTTTCCCAGTTGACTATCTCTATTATAAATAATTCTTGTAAATTTCATAATGATTACTAGAATATAATTTTCTTTATGCACATTTATACAAAATTTCGTCCTATATCACCATGTTAAAAATTTAGAAAAAGCGGGATGGCAACGCAACCTGTAAGACAATTTTTACCAAAAGTTGATAGGCACTAACTTATGTCAAGGTGCAACTACATACCAATTTGTATAAAATTCTGTGCAGTAGTTCTTGAGATACAGTTGCCACAAAATTTTGTCACACACACACAGACAGACAGACAGACATTTTCTAAAAATAGTCAAATCGTGTTCTACAGCTCTCAAAACGTGTAAATTCATCAAAAATCCGAGGTCGAAAATTTTTACGAATCCAATACATTCTCTATATTACATATAGAAGAAAGTAAAAGGAGGAGTTATGAATATGATAATTAATTGTGTGAAATAGTTAATATAAAGCAGTTTTAGTTAATTAGCTAATTTAAACATACCACTATTTTTAACAGAAAAAATGACCTCAAGTAGAATGTGAAAAGCAGTATTCACTATAAATTCTTCTTTTTCTTTTCTTTTCTTTCTTTCTTTCTTTTTTTTTACTTTCTTCTATATGTAATATAGAGAAAGTATTGGATTCGCGAAAATTTTCGAAGTCCACTTTTTGATGGATTTACATGTTTTGGGATATGGAGAACACGAATTAATAGTTTTTAGAAAATGTCTGTCTGTCTGTCTGTCTGTCTGTATCATTTTTTTGTGGACGCTGTATCTCACGAACCAATGAATGAAATTTAACCAAACTTGGTATTTAGTTGCACCCTGACATAAACTGGTGCTGATTAGATTTTGGGATCAATCGCTCAATAGGTGGCGTTGTGATCGCATTTTATGCAAATTTTTAACATGGCAGCATAGGACAAAATTCCGTATAAATGGGCATAAAGAGAGTTATTTTACACTTGTGATTGTAAAATTAATATGAATTATTGATAATAGTAGTAGTTAGCTAGGAAAAAAATTTTGTGCATGGGGGGGCATCGGTTCCCCCCCCCGGGGAAGTAAATTTTCAAGATGGGTATCTTTCGAAAGGTCTCGTTGATAATAGTAATAGTTAACTTGGAAAAAAATTTTGTGCATGTGGGGGCATCGGTTACCCCCCCACCGGGGGGGGGAAGTTCCCACCCGGGGGGGCAAAGTTTCAAGATGGGTATCTTTCGAAAGATCTCGTCAATACCTTTAAAACGAATGGTTGAACGATAAATCTGTGATAATTTAAACCAAAGTTATCGATTTTTTTAACTTTTAACAAAAAAAAACTTTGAAAAATATCGCAATTTTTTTTTTTTTTTTTTTTTTTTTTTAACGAAATTTAACCAAACTTGGTATTTAGTTGGTCCCCGACATAAACTGGTGCTAATTATGTTTGGGGATCAATAGCTCAACAGGTGGCGCTGTGATAGCATTTTATCTAAATTTTTAACATGGCAGCATAGGACAAAAATTCGTATAAATGTGCATAATTAGAGTTGTTTTAAACTTGTGATTGTAAAATTAATATGAATTATTGATAATAGTAGTATGTAACTAGGAAAAAAAAGTTTTGCATGGGGGGGCATCGCTTCCCTCCCCCTAGGGGGGAAATACCCCCCCAGGGGGGGTTAATTTTCACATTGGGTATCTTTCGAAAGATCAGGTTGATAATAGTAGTAATTAACTAGGAAAAATTTTTGTGCATGTGGGGGCATCGGTTGCCCCCGCACCGGGGGGAGAAGTTCCCACCCGGGGGGGCAAAGTTTCAAGATGGGTATCTTTCGAAAGATCTCGTCAATACCTTTAAAACGAATGGTTGAACGATAAATCTGTGATAATTTAAACCAAAGTTATCGATTTTTTTATCTTTTAACAAAAAAAAACTTAGAAAAATATCGCAATTTTTTTTTTTTTTTTTAACGAAATTTAACCAAACTTGGTATTTAGTTGGTCCCCGACATAAACTGGTGCTGATTATGTTTGGGGATCAATAGCTCAACAGGTGGCGCTGTGATAGCATTTTATCTAAATTTTTAACATGGCAGCATAGGACAAAAATTCGTATAAATGTGCATAATTAGAGTTGTTTTAAACTTGTGATTGTAAAATTAATATGAATTATTGATAATAGTAGTATGTAACTAGGAAAAAAAAATTCTGCTTGGGGGGGCATCGCTTCCCCCCCTGGGGGGGAAGTACCCCCCGGGGGGGATAAATTTTCAAGATGGGTATCTTTCGAAAGGTCTCGTCAATACCTTTAAAACGAATGGTTGAACTATAAATCTGTGATAATTTAAAACAAAGTTATCGATTTTTTTCACTTTTAACAAAAAAAAAAAAAAAACCTTAGAAAAAAAAAATCGTACTTTTTTTTTTTTTTTTTTAAATATTGTTACTGATTGAATATGTATAGGTAAATATAGAAGAAAGTCTTGTGGTGGCCACAAAATACTAGTTTTTTTTTGGCTATGGAATATATCGACTAATAATTCATCTTGACTAATCTTCAACTTACGCAAGATTGAATTAAGATCTTGTCTGATGCAGCATGAAAACAGTTCAAATTACAAAAATAAAATAAAAATAAATAAAATATAAAATAAATAAAAATTAAAAAAAAAAAAAAAATCATATCAGATATTTGTATTCCAACATATTAAAGTTTAAATCTTTTGCTGTATTTTAATAATTAAAAGTTAAATGCAGTCGGTAACAAAAGTGTCCAAACACTAGCAAAAATTCATTGGTAAAAAAAGTACACTTCATACGGTTTTGTTAAATAAATCCTTATTGAATCATGTTCTTAGACTGACTAAGAGTAAGATTCGACAAGGATTTACTTAACAAAACCATATGAAGTGTACTTTTTTTACATAGGAATTTTTGCTAGTGTTCGGACACTTTCGTTACCGACTGTACACATATGCCAAGAAGTTTCATATAAATATATTTGTTTTTGCATCTCGAACACAAATTATTAAGTTGTAATGGTAATTGAATAACAATAGCACTAACATTGTGAATTTAAATGTCAGTCACTGTATTTTTCATAAAATTAGAAAGCAAAAATTTTACAAAATAAAAATAAGAACAAAAAATTATGCAGTAGGCATTGATTATTAACAGTTTTCAACTGTACGTACTTGTTTTATCGCATAACTTTCAAAGTTCTTTGCCTATGTTATCAATCAACCGAAGTGATTAACACCTTTCAACCTTGTTCGAAAGTGTTAATTAAAAAGAAAAAAAAAATCCAAACATGATTTTTTGAATATCATGCACAATTTTGCATTTAATAATTTGATTATTAAATTTTTTCCTGTAATAAGAATCGATGAGAAATATTAAATAATGAAAAAAGTATCAGAAGTATTACATGTTGTATTAAATAATATTTTAAAAGGGAAGAAGGAAAGATGATTTTGATTTTCAGTTACGTTATACAGAGGGCTAATATTCTAATACTTCTATTCATTCAATTAATGAATTCGCAAATTATAGAAATATAATTAAATTGCTGAAAATTATTGATTCAAATATAAATTTTCCTGTGCGCAATTTTGGATGGATGGATGGGTTTTACGTCGCACTAATGCTGCGCAGATGGGCAATTGGCGACGGTCTGGGACACACCCCTAGAGGTGGTCCTCCGGAGACATGCCATCACAATTTTGATCCTCCACGGAAGGGATGCGCATTTTTGGATGTGGCATATTCGTAAAAGAGTTTCGGATTTTTGTTTTGGATTAATACGGTCCTACTTTTTATTCATTTCTGTTTCTGTGTTTTGATATATTTTTCTTCATATATATACAGTCGGTAACAAAAGTGTCCGAACATTAGCAAAAATTCCTATGTAAAAAAAGTACACTTCATACAGTTTTGTTAAATAAATCCTTGCCGAATCCTGTTCTTCGTCAGTCTAAGAACATGTTTTGATAAGGATTTATTGAACAAAACCGTATGAAGTGTACTTTTTTTACATAGGAATTTTTGCTAGTGTTCGGACACTTTTGTTACCAACTGTATATATATGTGTGTGTATGTGTTGATACATATATCTGTATTATTTTCAGTCATCTTTTCACGTAATTTCTTTATTTTATATGAATTTTATTGTCCCACAATTGTCCCATAGGTCTTGCTCTTTAATCTGGTACACGGTAAGTGCTGGGTGTGATCCCTGATCAAACCCTTCTACTTCAACTTTCAGAGTATTTTGTGTTTTCCTTCGAAACTCGCGTAAATAGAGCTAGGACCTCTTAAAATGTTTGAAGGAGATCATCAAATCATCAGGAGACTATCAAACCAATATTGTGTGCAAAATTCCATGCATTAATCAATTATTATGCTTAAAAAATTGTTCATGTGATCTACATTAAATTCAGTGAAATGCATTTTTTCTATAGTATTATCATCATCATCAATAATATGAATGCATCATTTCTTCATAATCCGAAAAAAATATTTTTTCATTAATTTTTATTTTATTGCAATCTCATCAAAATAAATTAAATCTAAAACTAATAATAACAAAAATAATACATAGACACCCATTGATTGTAACTGTGACAAATTGCAAGAATTCACTGGTTAAAATAAATTATGTATCTGATTTTTGCAACTGACAGTGCAAATAACTTCAGGGAACACGGGGGGGGGGGGGATTCAATAAACGAATATAAATGGTTGTTATTATTCTCTAATATTAATATGTTTTTTTTTTTTTTTTTTAGCGAAATAACGGCATGTGCTGTACTTTTAAGAAACGGAACAGCCGGCGGTAGGGTGAATAATTTTAGATGAATAAAAAGTATTGAATACTTAATTTACTTTTTAAGTTTTACTAAGATTTCTCGAAGAAAAAACGATTTAAACTAGTATGTTGAGGTTGTCCTCTATATCATTGTATTTAACAACGTTAGCTAACAATTAACGTGTGGAAAAAAGATGTATTATGTCTTCTAAAAGTAAAGTTTATATGCACAGTTTGATGCGATTTTAAGTGATAGATGTTGAGAGGTAACCATATAGGAAATCATAGAGGGGGAGTAATAACAGTACTACTTTTCCATCGATGTACACATAATATACGCCATTTTTTTTCACAATGACCACTTCACATATTAAGTTTTGTGAATTTATGCGCTATTGAATTAGAGATGGGTGTTATTTCACGTAACATAATAAGTAATATTATTATTGCATTGTAGCCTATTAGCACTGTAATATATTAAAAAAAATATCATATTAAAAAAATAATATTTTCAGCTTTATCTCTGCACGCGAAATAGACGAGAAATTTCTGGCGATAAAACTGATATAATACACCATTATACAAGTAAAAAGCTTGAATTATTTCTTTTATATAATTACTTTTTTCTTTTGTTTTCTTTTATTTTATTTACAAAATACAAAAACAATATTATGAACGCCGGTTACTACCGAAAATTCAAAGATTCGCATCAGACTTTCCGCGCAGATGTTCGAATCGATTCGTTACTTCACGTCCGAAAAAATAGGTCTGAAATCTCAGTAAGGAATACATACGATTTCATGTAACTCTGTTACTCTGATATTCTCAATCAGTAATTTCCATTTCCATGTTCATAAAATTATCGTTAAAATATAATACAGCTGCAGCTCTATTATTTTTTTTTAACGATAATTTTGTAATGATAATATTTTCTGGAATGTATTACGGAATATTCCTTGTGAAATATATTAATCAAAAAAAAATTTAATAAGCAAGATAATTTTAAAGTTTAGGACAAATAACATCGTGCTGATATTAATTTATAAATGATTTTATTTGGTGTTGAATATTTTGCATGGGATAATAAAATCGTTTCAATAAAATACTTTGATACCACGGTTTAACAAAATAATGTTAATTTATGCAGCTAGCATGAGATAGGTAAGGGATGATTTTTAGATGTTGATTACTATTTCGTCATGAAGGTGAGGTATGGGATTGCACTTGCTAGGTTTGGATTCGCTTGCGTATTGGAAACAGATGTTTCGGGAGTTTGATAATTGAAAGAAGGAGTGCTTGTTTATATTTTAATTGCTTATAGCAGATGGAATTGAAAATGCGTAATGGCATACAGCATTTATTGTGGTTTTATTAAGAATATTGTTTAAGTTTAATTAAGAATAATTTGAGAAGAAAATTGAATATTTATTTATTTATTTATTTTTACAGTTTAGCTCTTCTTCACTTTTTTTTTTTTTTTTTTAATCTGATTTTTTTCTTGAGACTATTTTTTAGATTTAAAATGAGTGAAGGTGTTAAGAATAGTTAATTATGTACTTATGTTAAAATTAAGTGTCTGAGAAAATACATCATTTTATGCATATTTTGTAAGCAAAATCTATATCTTTAAAGAAGTGTTTCTAATTTTACAAAACATATTCAAAGTGACTGTTTGCTAAAGACGAGTTAAAAACACTAATTTTCTTGTCAATCTGGAAAGTTCAAGTTCTTCGGAAAATCGAAAGAAACATTCACTCGGTATTTTAAAATTGGGGATGCCTTAAAGATGTTTCTTAAAAATTTGCCACTATTATTTAATTGTTTCTTAATTACATATATGGCTTATAATATGAGAATTCTTTTTTTTTTTTTTTTTTTTTTTTCAGAAAACGGCTCTCGTGTACGTGTTTCTTGATATTATTTGAAATATTGTGTTTTCGTGTTTAAAGGAATTGGTTTAATGAACCTCAAGCTTACTCGATTGGGACAAACGTTTGTGTAAAATTTTGATTCTACCACTCTTTCATATCAGCGTTTTTTTTTTTTTTTTTTTTTTTTTGAAGAAATTTTAGTGTTAAATAAAATGAAGATTACTATTCGAAAACATTGGGACCTAAAAACATGAACCGCATCCACTATGTATATATTGTATATCATCCAGAAATCATCCAGAAAAGATTAGAAAGACATTAGCCATATGTAAACTAAAAAGTAATAGATTATAAAAATAATATGTTGCAAAAAACTATTACCAAAGGAAGTATGGAACGAAGTAACCTATTACTGAAAAGTAACTATTTATTCCATCTCTATATCGAATATAACGTATAGCCTTTCTGTACAGAGGAAAAATAATGCATAGCAATGCCACCTGATAACTTATATGCAAGCAAACTGAATCAACAAATTTTAAAAGTGTTTTATATACATATAATGCTCGATACTGTAGAATACACAATAGACCCTGAGATATACAGATCTTATGAATGCGAAATATCGTAGTATAACATGATCATGTATTTGGAAATATGCACTAAAATTTCATGGGCATAAATCCATGTCAACTTTGTGCATTATTTATTTATCTACACTGTAAGATAAAAAATGAAAATACAGCAAAAATTGCCGTAAAAATATTTTTCAGTCCTCAGTTACCAAATTATAGTTAATGTTCTAATTAGTTGGCGAAAAATTCAGCATTTCTTGCTTATGACAGCATTTCGTGGGTCGCCGTTAGCGCCATCTTTAAACACTGATTATTATAAATATTATGGCTTATGCTGTAATAGTTAGACTAACTACACATATTAATGTGTTCAAAAATATAATATAGATAATTAACAAACAGAAAATAAAAATTATAAACACTTTAAAAACACGTAAAATTAACTTTTATTTTTAAAATTTAAAAAATATTTTCCGAAGCTTTTCGCTTTTAAATAATAAAGAATCACCAGGGATTTTCATTACTCTTTACCAATGACCAGTTTTTAAATATTTTTCCTTTAACAGTTTTCACAAGTCTTTTAATAACATGAATAGCAGCAAAGTCAATTTGAAGTCCAGTGAAGGTGGATCAAGGAGCTAAGAAAATAAGAGAACATGGAACTATTGAAAAATCACACGAGGCTATTGTAGGAGAAAAACCATAATGAACAAGCAGGAATCCGCGATTGTAATGAAATGCTCTCACTCTGGTGGACTAAGGTGAAATTACAATTAACATGCATAGCTTTCGAATTCATCTAGACGCCATTGCTGGCGGATATTTAGTTTCACATATATTTATTGAATGAAAATGAATAAATCCGGTAAAAAAGAAAACACATACTGTTGTGTGCCACTGTGTAACTCCAAGAGTAAAAAAATCCAGAATTAAGCTTCCATTTATTTCCAAATGACAAATTTAAAATTTCAGTTGCTTAGGCTAATGGAAGTAAAAAATTAATCAGATGATTTGAAACTAATATTTGTTCAGCTTCAGTTAAAAATCTACTTCCGATCGAACGTTGAATAAACTGAAATGTTTTTTCCAAAAGCAATCAATTTTCCATGATGTAATGGCGGAGAAATTATAGCACGAATATTAAGTAGTAACACATATAGAACAAAAATTAATATACGTGGCCATTATATTTACTAACAACAGAAACTGAAAAAGCGCCACCTATCGATCATTACAAACGCGGATAACTGTTGACTGTGAAAGGAAAAATATTTAAAAACTGCTCGTTGGAAAAGAGTAATAAAAACCCCTGATAAAGCTTTACTATTTAAAATCGAAAAGTTTCGGATAAAATTTTTAACATCTTTAAATAAAATTTAATTTTACCTGTTTTTAAAGTGGTTTTAATAAAATTTACAAATGGCACGTGTTCAATTTAACCCCCTTTTTTATACATAAATTAGAAAATTAAAATGTCAAAGTTAAAAGTTATTTTGTAAATTTCATAGATGTTTTGTATGACACTAACATACCGTAAAATTCGAAACAAGCGCCCCCCACTTGATCAAATGCTCCCCCCTTTTACGATTTTGGAATAATATCTATTTTGTTAAAAATTTAGATTGAGCCCTCTTTTCTATTAAAATATCAGAGTCTTATAGTCCACCATTTCAAATGTTTTAAAGGATTTACACGGTTGTTTCACTAAATCCGTGACTTTGAAAAAAAAAAAAAAAAAAAAAAAAAGATTTTTTTTTTTTTTTTTTTTTTTTTTTTGTGTAATATTGAGAATAAATTCAACTTCTTTTTGGATATTTAGTGTTATACTACTTCTCTAATATAGAAACCTGTGCATAATAATGGAAGATATTTTTTTTAAATAATAATTTTAATAAATTATTTTTACTGAGTGAATTTGTTTAGGAAAATATAGAATAAAGTCGTGTGGTGGCCACAACACAATAGTTATTTTTTGTTAGTGGATTTACTAATAATATTTTACCATTTTCAGGAAAACTGTTCGGGAATTGAAATAAATTCCTCATAGAGATATGGTAAATAATGTATGTTTTAAGCTAAATATTCATCGCTTCTTTTTTGTACATTAATGAAACGGGGAGTTATCATACATATCACAGAACTAATTATCATATAAAACTCTTCCTAAGCCTAATTTGAATTGTTTAACGTAGGTTTACATAACAGTACTCGTTATCTTACCTCCTTATCTCCAACCTGTATTTATAGTATTAAATTTCAGGTTAAGAGAAAGTAGTGTGATTGACACACCAGATTATTTTATTAGTATTTGAAACAAAATAATGCAAAACATTTTTCTAAGAAGCATTAAAATATAAAGTTAAGGAATAATGTAGTTATTCAGTGCATCGATTCATTGAAATTCTCAAATATATTTTATCTTTATAGTGATCATGAAAACTTAACACGTAAAAGTTCTAAAAAGTTTGCAATAATAATAATATTCTACTGACTTACAACACAGTAAACTTACAACACAGGTTTCGTAAAATTAAATTTTTGAAAAGTTAAAATTAAAATCCTTCTAAACTAAATGTGGGCTTTAAGTGAATAAAACTTTAAGTAAATAAAAAAAAATAAAATGTATTTTCCGGACCTCACGTTCTAAAGCACTCTAATGAGTGTTTTCGAACTTAGGGACTCTTTTATTCAACAGTCACCAATAATTTTGAAGAGTGGTACTTCATATACATAATGGACGAATAACATTAAATGTGATTAAGCAACCGTTACTGTTAAAATTTGTCGTGGATATTGAATAAAAAGTCATTAAATTTGGCAACACTGACCAGAGGAGTGAAACTAAACAGGTCAGGCAAAGGGTTAAATACATGTTTTCTTAAAAAAGAAAAATTCGATATTGACAAATTTCAGTGTATTTCAAAGAATCAAACGTACAATTAATTTGATAAGTTGATGGAATATCTCATATTTATATCTATTTGTTTCACCACCATTTAATTTAACACTAGAACGCCCGACGGAGTCAGTTCGACTCCAAGTTTTATTTAAACACTTGTATCTCTCTGAAATTTTAATTTTACTTACTTTCCTTTCGTGACTTTTATTATTTTTTTAATGTCTATTTATTCTGAAAATTCTAATTTATTTGCTTATTTTGTTAATCTATATATATAAAAGAGTAAACTCACTGATTCACTGATTCACTGACTCAACACGGTTGTGGCGATCCTATGGGAGATAGAGTCACAATTTTTGGTGAGCAGGCTG
Organism: Salticus scenicus; assembly: GCA_963930645.1. NCBI lineage: Eukaryota > Metazoa > Arthropoda > Arachnida > Araneae > Salticidae > Salticus > Salticus scenicus. Next base: position 36,899,132 of record OZ005655.1, on the reverse strand, counting down.
ATTTTAGGACCCTGACGCTCACTAAGACGGGATTTTGCGAAATAACCCCCCGTTCCCCCCCGGGGGGGGCAGAAGGCAAAAACAACCTTTATAAGCATAACTCGGCTCCAAATTGCTTCACTGTGAAGAAATTGCAGATGGGGAGACTAGACTTGAATACAAAAAAATCTTTTTCTGCGATTTTGGAATTTTGGATTTTTAAGGGGGGTAGGGAGTAAAAATGAGATTTTCGGGGGCGCATAAGGCAAAAACACATTTATAAATATAAATCGGCACCAAATTACTTGACAGTGAAGAAATTGCAGATGGGGAGACTAGAATTGAATACAAAAAAAGCTTTTTCTGCGATTTTGGAATTTTGGATTTTTAAGGGGAGAAAAGGGGTGAAAATGATTTTCGGAGGCACAGGAGGCAAAAACACCTTTATAAGCATAACTCGGCTCCAAATTACTTCACGATGAAAAAATTGCAGATGGGGAGACTAGACTTAAGTACAAAAAAATCACTTTCTGCGATTTTGGAATTTAGGATTTTTAAGGGGGGAGAGGGGGTAAAAAGGATTTTCGGGGGGAAATTTAGCAATATATGGATTTTCGAGTAAAATTCTAGCAGCAATAGCTCAAAGATATTAAAAAAAAAAAAAAAAAAAAAAAAAAGCCAAGCGTCTTCTTGAAGGTATTTGCAAAAATTGATTTTTTTCGATTTTGGGGGGAGTTACGAAGGGGCAAATTCGACCTCCCCCCCCCTTTTAGCACTAAATTCGTCCGTGGAAATCTATAGGAGCTGAGGTCACAAATTTTAGTGTGTGGCTTATTTACGTGTGTCCAAAACCCATTGAAACAGGATTTTGTGAAAGCCCCCCCCTTTACCCCTTTGGGGGCGTGGTGGGGAATAAAAGAGTAAAATCATTGATTCACAGATTCAACACAGCCGTGGCAATTCTATGGGAGATAGACTCGCAAATTTTGGTGAGCCCGTTGGTTTTAGGACCCTGACGCCCATTAAGGCGAGATTTTGCAAAATATCCCCCCGCTCCCCCTGGGGGGGGCAGAAAGCAAAACCTCCCTTATAAGCATAATTCGGCTCCAAATAGCTTCACGGTGAAGAAATTGCATAGAGAGGGACTAGAATTGAGTGCAAAAAAAAAGCATTTCCTGCGATTTGAGTTTTGGATTTTTAAGAAGGGGGGGGAGGAGGTAACAACTATCTTCGGAGGCAAATTTAGCAAAATACGGGTTTTCGAGTAAAACTGTTCCAATAACAGCACAAAGATATAGAAAATCGCCAAGAGTCTTTTTGAGGATATTTCCAAAGCATCATGTTTGTTTTTTTGTGATATTCGATTTTTTTTTTTTTTTTTTGGGGGGGGGGGGGGTTACGATGGGGCAAATTCGAGCCCCTCTTTTATCGCTAAATTCATCCGGGGAAATCTATAGGACCTGAGGTTACAAATTTTAGTGAGTGGCTTAATTACGTGTGTCTGACACCCACTGTAATGGGGTTTTGCGAAAGTCCCCCCTTTTCCCCTTGGGGGGGGGATATAAATCCGTTTTCAAGTATAACTTTGCTTCAAATTATCTCAGTAAGATTAATTTATATATGTGGGTTGTTTATGCTTTTCCAACACGCACAGTAAAGAGATTTTACAAATTTTCACCCTTCCCCCCTTCAAAGGCGGGGAGAGAGGCAAAAAATGCTTTTAAGAGTAACTCTGCTCCAAATTATCTCATAATAACGAGTTTTTGATATGTCGATTGGTTATGCGTACTCAAGACACACACTACTAAGGGATTTTGTAAATTTCCACCTTATTCCCCTTGGGGTGGGGTGGGGCAAAATCATGTTTTCATGCGTAACTCTGCTCTAAACTATCTTGATGATTTTTTATGTGCGGGCTGGTTATGCATTCCCAACACGCACTATAAGGGGATTTTTGTGAACTTTTCCTTTTCCTACCTTTAAAAGCGGGGGGGGGGGGGCAAAAACACGTTTTAAAGAGTAACTCTGCTCCAAATTATCTCAGGAAAGCGATTTTTTGATAGGTTAATTGGTTATGCGTACTCAATACAAACTACAAAGGGATTATTTAGAATTCCGTGCTATCACCCCCTTGAGAGTTGGGGGATATTTAAAACATGTTTTCATGCTTAACTCTGTTCCAAACTATCTTAGAATGGCAATTTTTGATGCGTGGACTGCTTATGCGTATTCAACACACACTGATTTTGTGAAACTCCACCCTACCTCCCCTTAGCGGGGGGGGGGGCATGTATTCAGTTAAGAGCGGGCCGGGGGGGAGGGGCTTAAGAACAATTTTTAAAACGTAACTTTGCTTCAAATAATCTTAGAATCCCGATTTTTTAATATGTGGGCTAGGTATGTATTTGCAACATGCACTATAAAGGGATTTTGTGCAGTGTGGCGAGTGGGAAAACTGCTATCGAAGGTATCGAGAACTTTAACTTAGATTTTGACTGATTTCAATGATTTTATTATTATTATTATTATTATTATTATTAATGATATGGTATTTTGAGACTTCATTTCAATATAATTACCAGCGAAGCGGGCAAAGCCTGCTAGTTAGTTATAAACAATTATCCCTAGAACGCCCGTCAGAGTCGAATCGACTCCAGATACAGCAAAATAATATTTTCACGATTCATGACCTTGGGATCCGTATTCTTTGTCTTTGTCATAGGCATGAAGGTAGAAAGAGAAGGAGGAATATCTCCTATGGCGTTTCAGAAACAAAACCGGTCCTAAAATACTTTTCGCCGCATCGTGACGCTAGTATCGGTACCTGCGCCCATTTAACATTGTTGGAATACGAAATCTTTATTATTTTGTTTATTAAATTAATATTTTTAAGTAATATCAGCTCAAAAATGCTAAAAAATTATTCACAGAAGTTAAGGTGCAGACATTCAAGTCATAAACACTTTCAATTCCGTTAGAAAATATTTAAAAAAAAAATAGTTTTATTAAGGGGGAAAAATTGTATAAAATATTGTTTAACTGATTTTTTATTAACTTTTTTTATTATTATTTGCTTGTGTGCATGTGTGTGGACATAAGTTTTAATAATTATTTAATTTTAACACATTATTTAATTTTGAACAGAAATATTTTAATTTAATTTGATTTAAATTAATTTAAAACATGTTTAATTTATATTAAACATAAGTAAACGATTTATTCTCTTATTTAAAATATTTAAAAAAAAAAAAAGTTAAAATGTTTTTCAATTACCACAAACTAATAATAATTACTATCAGAAAGCTATATGAATAAACAATGTAAATTTGAATAATTAAAATCATTTAGAATTGTTTTCCAGAACTACGATTTTTTCTGTTAAAAGGCCACTTTGTAAAAGTCCAATACTTGAAGGTATAGTTGGTGTCCTTTTGGTGCCCTTTATAGTTGGTGTCCTATAAGACAGTCTTCCTTAATTCAAATACCATATCATGCTTGTAATTTTTATCAGAGTATTTTCAAATTTAAAGAAAACATTAGCATTTCAAAAATGAATTCAGAAATCTACGTTATCAATATCTTATGATAGAAATGATACTGTTGTTCTGGTATATAAAATATTTTTTGAAAAACAAAAGTATTCCTGAAAAGATTTCAATATTAAAAGAATATTAATGATTAACAGGAAGCTATATTGACAAATTATGTAAATTTGAATTAAATTAATTATAGTTAAAATCATTCAGAATTTATTTCCTAAATTAAGATTTTTATTAATGTAGAAGTCCACCACTATAAAGGTCTAATATTTAAAGGTACAGTGGGTCGGCCTTTTTATAGAGGTTTTACTGTATTTCATTTTTAATCAATAATTTTTGCATTCCACCAGTGGTTTAGAGGTTCTTTTCTTGAAGCTGGAAAACTGGAAGTTCCGGGTTCAATTCCAGGTTGCGCTTATCCCTACAGCCATTCGAATTTTGCCACGATTTTCTCCAAAACTCATGTACACCCCCACATAGGACATCTTCTTAAAAAGAATTCTCTACTATACACAATTGGTAGTAACCCGAATAACATGCCTACTTATAACTTTTATTGAAATATTTTCACATTTAAGTGGAACATAAGTACTTCAAAAAGGAATCCAGAAAACCTTACATTATAAATAACTTAGGAGAGAAATAATACAAAGCTAAGCAATTTTGTTATGTTTGGTATAATAAAATATTAAAAAAAAAAAAAAAAAAAAAATCTATAAAAGCTTTTAAGATTAAAATAATATTAATGATTATCAGAAAGCTATACAGACAAATTATTTATAGAGCTAAAGTCATTTAGAATTGGTTTTTTGTATTTATGATTTTTTGAACCTCTATTTAATGACCACCTATGTAACCGTCCAAAATTTAAAGGAACAGTTTGTAATTTTTTTAGAGAGGTTTTACTGTATTCTATTCCTAACCGATTTATTTTTGCGATAACTGTAATTTTTGACAAAATATTTTCACAATTACATAACAGATAAATACATTAAATAACTGTAATTTTTTTAACAAAATATTTTTACATTTACATAACAGATAAATACATAAAAAAAAAAAAAAAAAAAAAAAAAAAAAAAAACTTTATTTCTTTTATAACTGATGTTTTTGTTAGATAAATTTATAATAAAAACCTCTTGAATAATATAGCATAAAAATTTTTGTTACTTATAAACTATAATTTTTGTTAAATTAATTTTACGTGAAAAGAAGATATTTTAATTTGTATTCTGTATTAAAAGCACAGATATTAATATTTTAATCTTATTTAACAAATATAATAAGCAGAATAATTAATAGGACGAGGTAAATTATTCCAACAAAATTTCTTCTCCTCATAACAACATGAGTTCAAAGAAAATAAAAGAACATTCAATATTGCTATTTTAAATTATGAAAACGAAAATCGAAATACTTACATTCATGTACGTGCGTGCGCATGCCTGAATCAAATAAATAAATAAGACTTTCTATTTGCGATAACAGATGGCAGCAGCTCTGATATATGCATCCCGAATAGTTCGTTTTGGGACCGGATTTTACACTACGCCGTTATCGTACCTGAGGATTGTATTACCATGGTCATAGGTAAAGAGTGTTTTTCATGTCCCTTCATTCTTTCCACGCCTTTGTTGGATGCACCTGCTGGAAAGATTGCCTGCTTCTTGCGAAACACATTCATTTAGTTATTTGATCTGCGTTTCGTTTGAAATCATGTCAGTCTGTTTTCCTTTTTGCTGAAAAATTGCGTTATTTATAATAAAAAAAAGAAAATATTTCAATATGTCGCGTAAAGAAGGTCTTACACCAGAAGAAATAACTGCGCTTTTACGAGAGCTTTCAGAAAATGAATCTGAAAGCGGCGATTTATCCGAAAATGATGATGAAAGGGAAGAAATTATAGGTATATGAAAATAATATTTCGTCGGATTCTGATATAAATGAAGAAGATGACGCACTAAATGATGAATCTAATAAAGGCGAATTTCATATTGCTCCTGATGGTACTCAGTGGAAAATAATGCGTGCAAATACGAATCCTCCAGGGACATATTCGAAGGAAAATGTGATGAGTCAAGTCCCTGGTCCAACTATTTATGCCAAAAAATTCATAAAAGCTAAAAGTGTTTTGAGTGCTTGGTCATTATTTATAGACAGAAAAATTTTGCAACAAATAAAAGAATGCACTGAAACAGAGGCAAAACGTGTTCTTCAATCTGATAATTTGACAGTTACGATAGATGAACTTCAAGCAATCATTGGAATTTTATATGCTCGAGTCGTAACTGATGCAAAAGGCATTGATATACATTAATTATGGTCTAATTCATGCGGCTTGAATTTTTGCATTGAAAGTATGAGTAGAAATAGGTTTTCGGAAATTCTACGATTTCTTAGGTTTGATGTGAAAGCTACCAGATCTACTCGATTGAAAAAAGAAAAATTTGGAATCATATCCGAAATTTGGAACAGATTTGTTGAAAACTGTATTGCCTGCTTCAATCCTGGGGAAAATATAACAATAGATGAACAGTTATTTCCAAGCAAAACTCGTTGTCCTTTTACGCAATTTATACCTTCCAAACCAGATAAATATGGCCAGAAATTTTGGCTAGCTGTAGATCTTAAAACAAAATATTTGCTGAATGCTTTCTCTTATTTAGGCAAAAGTGAAGAACGGCCCTCGGACCAAAGTTTATCAGAATATGAAGTGATGCGATTGATGCAACCTTTTCTAAATAGAGGAATAAATATGACAGTTGATAATTTTTTCACCTCTCTACATTTGGCTAAAACACTGAAGAAGAAAAAAACAAGCTTAGTAGGGACTGTAAGCAGAGTCAGGAGAGAAATTCCAAAATCAATGAAAAATTTACAGGATAAGTTATATGAAACAAAAATTCTAAAACATGAAGAAACGGGTACTACTCTTACAGTGTACCAAGGCAAGAGAAAGAAAAACGTTATTATTCTGAGCACTCTCCACCCGTCCGTTGATATTAAAAAGAACGAAAAGAAGACACCTGAAACCATTAGATATTACAATGAAACAAAATGTGGTGTGGACATTATTGATCAGATGGTCAGGAAATACTCTGTAAAAGCTTCCTCAAGAAGATAGCCTGTGCATACCTTTTATAATATCTTAGATTTAGCTGCAATAAATGCTTGGATCATTTACAAAGAGATTACCGCAGAAACAAAGCTAAGCAGTTACTAGCAGATGAGTTACGTAAAAATTACATATCTCCTAAAAATGAAAAAAAAAAAAAAAAAAGCCTTCCATGGCGCAGACACTAGAAATAGGAGCCCTCAGGAGACAGAAATGTGAAATAAAATTTTGTAAAGGAAACGTGACTTTCAAAGATTGTATAATATGCGGGAAAATGGTTTGTGGAAAATGTTTAGGCAAGACTGAATATACTTGCACAGCCTGTATTCCAGATATGTAAAATTATTCTGTAAGTATTTGATTTTATTGGATAATATTTCTATTCGAAATTCTTAAAATTGTACATTTAAATAATTTTCTCTTATTTGTAACAATGAAAATACTGTTAAATATATGCTGAAACACACTAGTTTAATTATTTGCTTATATCTGTGCGTTTGTATATTATTAATCCTTCTAAAATTGGCAGGAATCGAAACGACTCCGGCGGGCGTTCTAGTGTTAAATGCACTAAATCACGAACCTCACGCATTACATACATCAGAATAATGTATATACATACTGCATGTATGTTCGTTATTTTTTTAAAAAAAGGCAATTTTATATCATAACCCTAACAGCACAAAACGTTCCGGAAACATAACAATCATATAACATTGAAACATTATAAACATTTCAGGAACGTAAAAAAAGTTCAGATTGCTTTCTGATTAGTTTCAAAAGCGTAGAAATGTCCACGATCGTAACAAAAAATCAGATACGTAACATAAACGTTATAACCACTAAAAAGATAGAAAAGGAAAAAGAGCGAATGTTTCAGAAAGGTATCAGAGAGCATACTTAAATGTGTTGCGTATTTGAAAGATTTTAAGCTTTTTGGAACATAACTGAAACATTCTGTGCTGTATGGGAAGTACAATTAAAAATTACATTAAGGCACTCATTGTAATTAAAATTTTAAGTCTACAATAACAGTTTACGACAAAGCAAATAATATTTCTGAAAGAGGTATTTAGTTATGCTCCTTTAGAAAACAGTTTTATTATAAATTCTAAAATTATTGAAGCATTTAGAAAACTCTACTCTAAGAATCATATCATATTATTCTATAATAAACTGCAGATTCTTACAAAAATCTCAATTAATTGTAGTTAAAAGTAACAAATCATATTTATTCTTAACATAAATGTAAAATACATACAATTACGTTATGAAACTTGAAAAAATGGATTTTATGTTTACATTGGAAACGATAAAAAAAGTTCAATGCATTTTTATTTGTAATAATTAAATTTTTAAAAATATTTTAAAATAAAGAACAAAAACAAATATAAACTATTAAATTCCCTTCAGACTTTTTTCTAAAAATAATTTTCGATTTCATTAAAAAAAAGAAATGTATTGTAATTTTTATACTTTGTAAAATTTTCGCATGAAATTTAAGTTGTAATTTTTCTTTTAAATTGTGAGTTTTCAATCTTAACTTCTATCAAATACATAATCATTCTAAATCTTTCGAACAAATCAATGTATAAATTAATTATGGATAAATCAATGTATAAATAAATGTATAAATTAATCACGATTAATTCTATTTTCACCGTTGCAATAAAGAAAATATTATGCTCACAATATTGGAGAGAGAATAATTTATTTATTAACGATAAAAATCAAGCAAACAGTTTTGTTACATCACGTTTACATTGTTGTCATTCAAATAAAACTTTATAAATATATTGTAAAAATCATAAATGTGTAATTTTCTCAAAATTGAAATTTTCAGTTATTAAAAACATTACGCCCCATATTTGTGTATAATTACATATAAGTTACATTCTACATGTGTTATATTGAGTTATTTTTGCGGTAAAATTCATAAAATTTTAGTTTTAAATTTCAAAACTCAAAAAAAAAAAAATAAATAAATAATAAAAAAATAAAACTGTCTTTCTTTGGATATATAGTGTTATATCTCTCTAAGATGAAAATCATTTGCATTCATCATGTTAGATAATTTTTATAAATAATAGTTTTAATAAATTATTTGCACTTAATGAATTGGTATAGAAAAAATTAGAAGAAAGTCTTGTGGTGGCCACAACATACTACATAGTTTAATACCAATTCTTTTGCTTATGTTTCACTTTTGATAATTAGGTTAGCAGAATATAATATGCAATGTTGTCTGAACTACGTGCTTTGTCTGCCTTGCTATGCATACAAATGACAAAACTTAATTTAAAAAAAAAGATACGCAAAAGAAAACTGCTGAATAGTCATTATATATATATATATATATATATATATATATATATATATATATATATATATATTTAATTAAAAGAAATGAATTGCAGGAATCTACATCTATAAAGGTAGATCTCCTGATTGACTTGCTTGCTCACTCAGCTATGCCCAGTCAAATTAATGGAGATAGAGATGTGGAATTTTATGAGATTATTTCTTTAGTGACGTGATTTAAGAAGCTGTTTTTTTAAGTTTCCCTCCAAACGGAGGGGCAAATTTGTTTCTGCATTTCCTACCATATTATAATGAAAAAAAAAAAAAAACAGATATTCAACAGCCGGATATCCGGTGGTTTTTATCCGGATATCCGACGGTATTTCAGATATTGAAAAATCAGCCGGATATGCTGGATATTTTCTGGATATCCAGTCCATCCCTAGATGTAATGTTTATATGTAAATAGACTGATATAATAAAATTGTAAATAAATTCTTGCATTTAATTATTTGTTAAATTACAGATAATAATAATAAACCACATGCATTTTTTTCATTCTCAACTAAAAAAAAAAAAAAAAAAAAAAAATCAATTGAGGTAGTGAATCAACGAATGCTTTGCCATCTTCGCTGGTCACTATATTTAAAGGGGTCTAATGTGCAATTTGTACCTGACGGGACTAAAGTGAAAGTTGTACCTCAAGGGACTAATGTGAAAGTTGTACTTCACGGGACTAATGTACAAGTTGCACCGAACGAACAAACTATTTCTTTCAACGAAAATGCCTACTAACCCTGGACGATAGGTCTAATATATCGTATCATATTATATATCGTATTTATCGTAATATAACTCAATACTTATTTCGCTTCCTTCTTCGACTCGTTTTAATACGCATTTTTTATGTGCATGAGCAGCCCCCGAAAAACAAAAACATTAAATCATTAAATTCATTTTTTTACTTATTTTTATTTCATATTATTTCACGCGTACTTTTTATTTTCTAATTCAAAATTATTAAAAAAAAAACTTTTTCGATATCGCTTGTAACGATACTGATTATTATTAATTTTCTTTTCTTTTTCTTTCAATAATAATAATAATAATAATAATAATAATAATAAAGATTTTGATGAAATTCTGGCAAAAGCAGAATTTAGTTTAGGACGGAGGACTATTAGTTTTTTTTCTTTTTCTTTTTTCAAATTATAACATCGCTTTCAAATTATTCAATTATATTTTAGATAAATTTTAGATTTCGACAAATGTCCAACTATTGAAAACGACAACGCAAAAATCCCAGACTGAGACTAATAGGCCCTCAGTCCTAAAAAAAAAAAAAAAAAAAAGTGGTTAACTTCCATTTTCGAATGAAAACATAAACATTTCATTTCAGAGGGTGATATTTACACAATAAATATATAACTAATATACTAATTAAAAGGAAAATAGTCAATATTCTATCATAATTTGAAGTTCTTTTTTTTTTTTTTTTCAAATGCCTAAATAAACTATCTGATATAATACACTAATATGTTGCAGAGAAATAAATTTAATATCTGTCATCCTTGACGACGGAAAAAAAGAAAAGATCGCCAAATTATCTGGCGAACATATTTATTTTTTTTTTTAAAAAATCATGGTTATTTTAACAACGTATATTAAGACAGCAAAATAACCCAACCCGAAGGTTTATGTCGGCTGAAGCCTGGGATGAGAAGAGAGAGAAGAAGCCCATCCACTGTCCCGCAGACCGGAGCCGCCGAAACGGACCCGGAGAACAGCGAACATTTAAGAGAGACAAAACAATTACAAAGTCACAAGCTAGCATATTACAAAGACACAACTAGTGTAGCTACAAAATGAAATGTTACACGAACTAGTCATAAAGTAACATAAACAATACAGAGCACAAACAATAAAGAATTAACAAAAAGTAACGTTACACTCCTTGAAATTATTAGCTACAGCTCAAACAATAAAGCAAACATAAATAAACTGGCCAATATTAAGAGAAGAAAACAACACAACCTCTCGCCCACCCAAAGGTTTATGGTGGCCGAAACCTGGGAGGAGGTGGGTGAGAAGGAACCCATCCACTATCCTTTCCGACAGGAGCCGCCGAAACGGACTTGGAGAACAGCGAGCATTAAACAGAAACAAAACAATTACAAAGTCACAAACTAGCATATTACAAAGATAAAACTTGTGTAGCCAAGAGAGCAATATGAATAAAATGAAAATAAATTTCGTGCAATACATATTACGAAAATATGCATCTGGTAAGTATATTTTCGTATTACGTTTTTGATAGTCAAATACAAACAACGCCAAAGACGACAGAGTTTTACAATTTAAATTTAAAATTTTATCAGTTTGACAGCAATATAACTTAATCTAATACATGTGCACGATGACTAATCTATAATTATACCCAAATACGGGGATTAAAATCAGGAAATAATTTTACTTAATTTTTAATAATTATTTTCAAAAAATTCAATGGATAAATAACATAGGGAATCTTCTGCTTGGCTCCACCGAACCGATGGTCAGTAACATAACACTTCGCTTGCGTATCATTCCACAAAAAAAGTTTAGAACTCTCACTAACGCAATTGATAGCGGAAAAATATTATATAATTTAAATTTACTTCATAATTTTGCTGCAGTTAAAATTTATTTATTTTTGTTCCTTCCATATTTCTTTAAAATTTTCATTTTCGATAAAATCGTTAAATTCGCCGAAAAAATCGCTGAAACAGAAAGAAAATTTTATGTTAAAAATTTATAATTCAAAATGTTTCAAAACTTTAATATTAAATGTCAAACGAGATTTAAAGCTAAAGTTTAAAATTTTGCGGAGGGAATTTTCGTTTACATCATTTATTTAGTGCATTTCAGTCAATTTTTGGTAATGGATTTCACTTTAAAAATAATGGCAAGAAGGTTCTCTAAAAACTAAACATATATCAAGCACTGCAAATTTAAAGCTGAAGATATTTCTTAAGAATTGTTTTGATAAAATTAATTTCTAAGTCAATTTAAGATTTTGCAGAAGTATGTAAATTCTGATAAGTTTCTAGTTATTTTTCTTATTATTTTATTTTAGTAAAAATTATATATAGATGAAAGTTTATTTTAGTTTGCATTTATTAATTTTAACTACACCACAAGTACAAATTTATGATTTTATTCAACATAAGAAACTATTTTAAATGATTCCGTGACTCCTTGAGTGAAATTAAAATATTAAAATTTTTCCAGAAATGTATATGCAATAACTTTCAGCTTCGCATTATATTAAATTTCGGTTAAACATTTAAAAGAGAAACAAATTTGTATTTTATTATTAATGTAATTTAAAATTTTGTTGTTATTTTGTGTAGGCAGAATATCAATTTGTTGAATCTATATATCAAATTTTAAGATTTTCACATTATTTAAGACTTAAGTTAAGAAAAAGAATTAGAATTTAGGATAAAATTTTGATCTTTTTAAATAGTTCTGTTAATTATATTTGTTTTAATTTACAGAAGACATAGTGTTAATTTTACGATACATAAGACATTGTATTTCATAAACAACATAAAATACTTGTAAGTTGATTTCAATTTTTTAAAAATTATCTCTATATATAACAGAAGAAGATTTGCGTGTCTGTCATGGTTCGTGTCTGTCATTTGTAGGCAAGCGGGTGATCATGGAGCTACAGAATATGGCATGGACATCCGTTTTGACCTCTCCTGACACACCTCGAAGCCCGATTTCCGAATTTTTGATTAGTATTATTAAATTAATTTAATATATATAAATTTATGAAATGATCGTCTCTGGAGGGAAATAAATGTTATACTGTACGTGGCGCATTAGCTCAGTTACTTAGAGCATCATGCTAATAATTCCGAGGGCCATTGATCCCTTCCATGGAGGATCAAAATTGTGATGGCATGTCTCCGGACCACCTCTAGGAGTGTGTCCCAGACCGTCGCCAATTGCCCATCTGCGCAGCACTAGTGCGACGTAAAACTCAACCAACCAATCACCCAACCGAGGGCCATTGTGTTAACTTCACAAATAATTAATTGAAAAAGTGGCAATTGATAAAAAAAAATATCTTTCAAAGTCTTGACAGTACCTCCCTAACCCCCCCCCCCCCCCCCCCAGAAAAAAGAAAAAAAAACGCATGGTTGACTGTAAAGTGACAAAAAACAAAGTTAAACTTGTGTTGGTCGCTTTGCAGGCATACGGCTTATCCGAGAGCCATAAAATTTCGCATGATTTTTTTTTTTTTTTTTTTTTTTAACCTCTCCTGGTGAACCTCGAAGACCGATTTTCGAATTTTCGTTTAGTTTCTTTTTAAATCATTTAATAGTTTTGTAGTTAGCAGAAATGCCTGCTGCTAACATGAATTGTCAAAGAGCGAAGATTATAGTCTCTCCAAAAAATATCTGTCCAAAAAACATAGTTCTTGAATAATAGAGCACCAATTATTGTCCGGTTAACATCGACTTGAAATGCCACAAATAGTTAAGACACAAATGAAGGCAGTGGATTTCTGAAACCGATTTAGCGTAAGGCAGAAAAGACGATGTCGAAGACAGGGGTACCTAAAGCGAGGTTTTTAGCAATTTTCATGGCTTTTTTTTTTTTTTTTTTTTTTTTTTTAAATAATGCGATTTAAAATATAGTGATTTTTGTACTTTGTTTAAATATATTGATTAGTGAAGCAGGTAAAGCCTGCTAGTTTCCAAATATACGCATCTTTTAAATTTATACTCTACGCATTAAATCCTGCATTTTGCACTAAATGCATTACAAGTTAAATTATAGTAAATTTATATTTATTCTGTATTCATAAAGAATTATACAGTATATTTTCAATATATAAATAAAAATTACGAATAAATACTTTCTCACTTTTTATCGAGAAAAAAAAAAAAAAAAAAAAAAAAAAAAAACATTCTAAATGTGATGAAACAAACGATAAAAGTGTAATTTTCTCAAATGTCAAAGTTTCAGATATGTACCCTTAAATAACTGTAAAATTTATAAATTTATCCATGAAATGGAAATTCTTCAGAATTCACACTCATACAAATTCTAGTGAAAATTTATTTGTTGATTGGTTGGTTGATTGGGTTTTACGTCGCACTAGGGCTGCGCAATGGGAAACTGGCGACGGTCTGGGACTCACCCTTGGAGGCGGTCCAGATACATGTCAACACAATCTTGATTCTACACGGAGAGGATGGCTCCTCCGCTTCGGTATACCCCAGAGGTATAATTTGGATGGGAACATGGAAGACATTTGCGATCACGACAGATTTTACGTGCACCAGCCACCATTAGTGTACACGACGGTCTTTGACTGGCTCGAGTACCGAACCCGCAATCTTCCAATTACGAACCCCGCGCTCTACCGACTGGGCAACCGCGGCCAATGAAAATTTATTAGATCACTTAAGTTTGCTTCATACTTTCCATTCAGCTAAAAATACTTTCCACTCAGATTCTGTGGTTTTTCAGATGGCTGCATATCGGAACCTAATAGTTTTAATTGCGTATAAAACACATTTATTATGAGAAGCTATGTGCTGTAAATTTTTGTGCATGTCAGCTATAGGAGGCATTGGTATGTAGAATCATATCGAAAAAAAAAAAAAACTGTAAAGAACGACAGCATGCTACTTTCATTTTAATGATTTGGTTCACAATAGATACAGTCTGCTAATAGACTTATCTATTAATCAATCGCATAGACCTGGCTGTTCGCTGTCTATTCTAAAGTATTATAAATGCAGATTTAAAAGATTGGTTATGTAGCATATATTTTTTTTTCTTTTAATAATTTAAGTAACCTCAAAGGCACTATTCTCATTTTAAATATTACCTTGAAATTATGTCTCTTAATTAAAGATATTCCTTAATTTTGCCGAAAATTGCTTATATTTCTACTTCTAATAAGCTGAATAATCTCATAGATGTAATTCATATTTAACATATTCACAGAAACATTTATATTCAACAGTTTTATCGAGTGTAGTGTAATTTTTATTAGAGACACTACGTATAAAATATCTAAATAAGTTTTATATGTAAGTAAATAATTTAGATTTCTCATCACTTATAATTATGTGTTGAATCCAAGGTTACTAAACAGCAGTGCACTTTTATTTTTTAAAAATTTCTGTTCTAACTCATACTTTTTCTCAGGAGCTTTTTTGAAACAGTTTATGTTAGAATTTTTATGTCAGAACTCTTAAATATTTTTAAAATAACTTTTAAAACATGCTTTTAAAGTTACATTTAAAACAAAATTCTAACAAAAAATTTTTAAATCACCCTTAAAAACACGTATATTTAAAAACATATTTAATAAAAAGGCTTATTTTTAGTTAAAATACATTTCAAAGCTTTTTGCCTTGACCCCCAAGGCATCATCAGGAAAATAGTTTTAACAAATGTGTTTCTAAAGTGCAGCTCTTTCTATATACGAGATGTGTTAAAAAAGAAACTTAACTTTTGCTGTATCAGCTTTATTGCTTATTGTACAATATTTTAAGCACTGTCCCCTTCAAAATAGTCCCCTCTACTGATAATAACCGTTCCCATCGTTTCTTTCATTTTTGGAACGTCTCCTGGAACGCATTTAGTGGGACAGCGCGCAGGTTTCTTGCCGCATTGTCCT
Source organism: Salticus scenicus (assembly GCA_963930645.1). Taxonomy (NCBI): domain Eukaryota; kingdom Metazoa; phylum Arthropoda; class Arachnida; order Araneae; family Salticidae; genus Salticus; species Salticus scenicus. The sequence continues at coordinate 36,883,504 of OZ005655.1, read as the reverse complement.
GTATATCCTCTATGGTTTCGAAACGACGTCCTTTCAACGTGTTTTTCAGTTTGAAAAACAGGAAAAAGCATGCTGGGGCTAGGTCCGGAGAGTACGGTGGGTGAGGCACAACGGGAATGCGGTATTTTGCTAGATAGCTGCAGACAAGGAAGAACGCGTGAGCTGGTGCATTGTCATACTACAACATCTAACTCTGGTTTTCCCACAATTCAGGCCTCTTCCTGCGCATAGCATCCCTCATGCGCAATAGGATTCTCTGGTAGATTTCTTTGTTTACCATCTGATCAAACTTGGAATCGTCACAGACCGACACTCTGCCCTATTGTAAACTTTTAAACCATGTATGAGTCGCACTGCGTGCGACTCATACAGTCCTCCCCGTATGCTTGGCTAAGCATTTGAAATGTCTCTGTGAAAGTTTTGCCAAGTTTGTAGCAGAATTTCACACACATACGTTGTTTTTCAAGCGCCTTTTTGGTTACTTTGTCACTAATCCTACGAGCAGGCTGTACACGTTCGTACTTCAGGGGCTGTGGTTCGCTTGCTAATTGTGCGAGCGATACGAGGAAAATGGCAATTTATTGTCTAAACTCGCCGCTGAGTAGCCGCAGCTCGATCTCTCTGCTGATTTGCGCGCTATTTCAAAAGTTTGGTTTCTTTTGAACACACCTCGTATATAACATTTCTATTACAGATACAGTTAAGCTTGATATATCTAAAATTTGAAGATGGTAACGGTACTCAATTCTGGTGTAAACTCAGGCGTAGTTTAGTTGCAGCTTTGTGGAGCTTTGTTCGAGGCAACGTGCAGTGCTTGTGGCGTGGAACTATTGAGGTACTTGCTTAGATATTCAGAGAAACCAGTGGTTTGGAACTGGATAGGCTGTCCCGACAGCAAAATCTATCCAGGTGAGATATGATGTCTAACAAAAATTGTTTGGCCAAGATGTCTATATACGTATACAAGCTCTTTATTACAAAACTCCTTCAAAAATAAGTTATTTCTAGGTGTGAGAGATGGAACATAAAGATGCAAAGATACAACATATTTCGATTTATTTGACTCATTAGAAAGAAAGAAGGAAAGCTATCACCTTCCGATAAATGAAATACGTAACATTAGATTTCAACAAAGGTTACTGCTGAAATTAATTATTTTTTGCTAATATTTTTATTTTATTTCAATTTTTCAGTTATAGACTAAAATCTTTTTGTAAAAAAATAGAACCGACACCAAAGAGCAACAATTATTCACACAACTAAAATGAAATGAAATTGAAAATTGCGCCTAAAAGTATGAACTAATTCTTTCGCCAAACAACATAAACACTACAATTAATCATAACTTTTGAAGTCGGTGCAAAATTAGATAAAATTTGATTTTTTAACAGATAACCGAATGATCCATCTTCATAGTTTCATTTATTATTTTATCACTGTACACAGTTGGTCCATTAGTGACACCTACAGAGAGCAGTCAACATCCTTCGAAATTCAGTAATTATGTTTCTGAGACGTTGCAAGAGTTTTCTGTACAAACTTGGTATGGCTTTGATATTTATCGTTCTTGGCAGTATTTTGGATTTGGCGATCAAATCGTAATGCAAAAATATACACGTGAGATGTATATTTTAGTAATATACATTGTACGAAATATTGTTTCATATTCTTAATTGCTCTTTTAATATACTTTATTAAAATAACCATGATTTTTGAAAGGAATTACATATGTTCGCAAGATAATTTGGCGATCTCTTTTCTTTTCGTCAAGGGCGACAGATACCATGTCAACTCCGCAAACTTTTGCAGCTTAAGAAATCTTAACTGTATAAGAAGTAAAATAGTTTTCAGCTGTGTTTTTTTATGCCAAAGTGAGATGTATATTTCGAAAACAAATTGATTTTTTATTGAATAAAACTATGAATTTTTATTTAATTTAGCACCGACTTCAAAAGTTATGATTGATTGTAGTGTTTATGTTGTTTGGCGAAAGAATTTATTTCATACATTTAGGCGCAATTTTCAATTTCATTTCATTTTTAGTTGTTTGAACAATCGTTGCTCTTTGGTGTCGGTTCTAATTTTTTACAAAAATATTTATTTTTTTTTTCCTTTCAGTAGAAATGTATTCATAGAGAACATGAGAAGGCATTCGATAGCAGTCTCACATATCGGAACTAGCAAGGAAAGTGACAAACTCTAAAAATTGTAATTTCGAGTATATGTCACTGAAAAAAAAGATGAAGTGCCCCAATGTCCACAAAAAACGTTAAGTTTCCATCTTGAAAATTATCCACTTGAGAAGAAGTTTTGTCAGTTTTATTCAATTCAGTGCTTTATTTTAAAGTTAATTTTTCTCAAATACTGAATTTTAAGTTTGTGTCATTTCTTCCCTTACTTCATAATGTTTTCGAGATAGAAACGCTATTTCTGGAATTGTCCACCGAAGGCGCTGTGAGCGGTTGCATCTCGTAGCGCATGACCACTTTATTATACTACTATTATGAATGTAGCTGCAGCCGTTCAGCACTTAAAATAATGTAAACGGACAATTGTGAGCACCTTATAATTTGTTTAGATCTTAATGAAATCATAATGGGACCTATTTCATGCCAAGATATTTACAACAAAGAATGTAAGGAAATCAGAGCATCTGTTATGAAGTTATAAGCTGACAAACAACAACATCAACAACAAAAATAAAAGGTTTGAATTAAGAAACCCTCCTTTGTTAATTCGATTAAAAACGACAATGCGTTTTACGATGTTACGGCTTACAGTAACGGTATTTTGAACTACGTAGTATACGTGTGCTACGTTACAGCGTGTGCAATGTAGTTCAAGTGTGCATAGTGTAACGCTAACTCTTATTTTCCATCAGGCGGTGCTATTAACGGTTTCATCTTGTAGCGCATGGCCACTTTACATACCTACGTACCACTTTTATGACTATAGCTGCAGCCATTCATCAGTTAAAAGAGTTGGGACTGACTTTTTTGGGCTCCCTGTATTTTCTTTAGATCGTAAAAATATTACAATGGGACCTACTTCAGACCAAGATTTTTTCAACAAAACAAAAAGTATCAAAATCAGAGTATCCGATCAGACGTTATGAGCTAACAAACAAACAAACAAACAAACAACAACAACAAAAAAAAACATGCTCTTTGAATTGAGAACCTTCCTCCTTTTTGAAGTCGGTTAATAATTAAAATAAGGCTTTTAACACATTAAAATATATTCTGAGAGTCTTGTAACTAAGTTTGATACATTAGAGAAGAACCATATATATTTAAATTGATAATTAATTAAATTTAATAATAAAAAATAATAAGGTATAAAGAAGTTTCCTTCTTTATTTAGGTCTTCTTTAAACACTAAAATTTTACATCACTGAAAACATAATTTTTCCGAGTTTTCTCTTGCTAGGACCCCTTAGAAAGACCCCAACGGAGGGCATTCCCCCTGTAGGCCTAGGACACATACGGAGTCAATCAGCCTTAAAATCCTACAACCAACCAACCGAGGTTTCTCTTTGATGATGACACGTCAAGCTCAGAGCCATGATATTGTGAACTTATATGGGAGAACACATAGTAAAAAAAAAAAAAAAGAATGTTACAGTAAAGCATTTAATAATAAAAAAATGTGACGATAACATATATTTACCAAACTTTTATCAAAAACGTCTTTTGATATACATTCTTGGAAAACTTTTTACAACAATATATTTGTTAAAATCTCTTGTGAAATTTTCATTTTAGAACGTCGTTTGTAAAAGTCCTTGTGAAACAATTGTGACTTTTCGCAAAGTTCTATAACTGTTTCGAATAAGGTTGAAACAATTAATTTTTATTGAATATACACATTTTTTTTTATTTAAATATTCACAAGTGTAGTATTTATAAAATGGTAAATTGATTATAATCCTATAATATCTCTCCCTTAGTAATTGATCGAACCGTGCCGATAATAATATAAAAAAATCTGCAATGACTCTACTTAACTTTACAAACATAAAGAATTAATGGGTTTTTTTTATTTAAAATTAATAAAAGGTAAAGTATAAAATATATATTAAAAGCATTTAAAACCGTTTTAAAATTACCTTGCGAGCGCTTTCGACCGCTTCAGCAGTCTTCCTCAGGCATGTGCTCCGGTGAACCACGTTCGTCGGGCGTATCCTTTGTTCTTTCATTTCTCATCTCTAGGAGAGTGCGCCACCCGGCGTCGATTTCTATTGGCTCAGTGTTGCATGTATCGTGGTTTGCTATAATTTCGACGTTTTCCCTCTTTGTGGCATAATAATAGTTATTGTATTGAGCAATTTTGCTAAAGTTTTTAAAATCTATTTTTATATTTTCTTTTTCGTTTATTTTTGTTAATGCTGTAGTTATTTTACCGTATTTTATATCGTTTGCGTGTTCTTTAATCCGTGTTTTTATCTTTCGTTTAGTCATGCCGATATAGCATCCTGTTGTTTTATCTTCTTTAGTGTAATTAATTTTATAAATTCCTGCAGTTTCTGAGAAATGGATTTGGTCTTTATCGTTTCTAATTCTTTGAAAAATATTACTATTAGGTTTTATCGGTACGTTTATATTTAATTTCGCGGCTTCGTTTTTTATTTTATTGCTTACACCTTTATTATGTGGGATTGGAGGGATGTATTTTTGCTTTGGTTTTTGTGCGTTATTAATATCGTTCAGTTTTTTCAGTCTATTTCTATATAGTTTATTTATTATGTGCTTTTTGTAACCTGCATTTTGGCATATTTCAGTAATTTTTTGCATTTCTTGTTTTAATAAGGTTTCATTGGAGCATATGTTTATCGCGCGATTTATGTAGTATTGTATGGCCGCGATCTTATATCTATAAGGAGTTTTGCATTTGGCATTTATAATTTCATTGCTGTTGTTTTGTTTTCGATATACTGTGGTTTCAAAGTTTAATTCTGGGGTTTTTATTATAGTAACGTCTAGGAAATTTAGTGAGTTTTCTTTTTGGATTTCGAGAGGGAATTTAATGTCCGGGTCTATTTCGTTTACTTTTTCTAGTGTATTTTTTTGGGGGGGAGGTGTTTTTAGAATTGCAAATACGTCATCTACATATCGATACCAATATTTTATTTCTTTAAAATTTTTTGTAATGTACTCATTTTCTATCTGTCTTAGTTTAAATTCGGCAATTACTCCTGAGATCGACGATCCCATTGGGACGCCTTTATTTTGTTGGTAGAACTTATTGTTAAATCTAAAGTAGTTTTCTTTTAGTATTAAGTTGGTGGCTGAAATTAAGGTTTGGCATACTTGTTTATTTTTATATTTTTCTTTTATTATTTCGTTTATGATTTCGTTGATTTCTTTTATATTGATGGATGGGTACAGGTTTACGACATCGAAGCTTACCATAGTATCATTAGGTTCCAGTTTAATATCTTTTAAGTTTTTTATGAATTCGTCGGTTGAATTTAGGCTAGAATTTTAGGCTAGAATTCAAGCCTAAATTCTAGCCTAAATCGTTTAAAATGAAAAGAAAAAGTTTATAAAGTAGAAAGTAAATATAGCTACTGGTGTGAGTAGAATTGAATAAAAAACAAGATAATAAATAAATGAGTGAGATTAAATATATAACAATCTAAGGATAACAAAAATTAAACTAAAATCTAAGTTACGTGAGTAATTTCCAAGCATCAGAGAAGAAAGGAGTGGAAGAAATATCATTAACAAGATTTTTCGAATTTTTAAATATGTAAAATGCTTCATGAATATCCAAATGGGAGGAACAGACAGGAGATGAAATAATGTTAGTTTTAGAAAAATCAAAACGATGACCATGAGACCAGCAGTGGGAAGCAATAGAAGATTTGGTAATCTCTTCATTACGAACATTCCGACGGTGCTCATTTATTCTGTATTACAAACGCCTCCTAGTTTGACCAATATAATCTAAGTTGCAGGACGAACACGGAATTAAATAAATTCCAGAACGGTTTTCGGTGGGAATGGGATCCTTAAGAGAAGAGAATTTAATTTTATTGACGGGTTTGTAAATAACTTTGAAACCAAACGGTGAAAGAATTTTAGAGATTTTAAATGAGAGTGAAGAATAAAAAGGTAAAACAACTGGGATGAGACTGTGATCGTTTAATTTGGGAGCAGAACGTTTAGGATTCTTAAATTTATATAGAGCTTTATCGATGATAGATGGGTTATAGCCACGAGAGAGAGCAAGAGATTTTAAATGATTAATTTCTTTCGAAAGATTAGACGGATGAGAACAAATGTGTAAGGCACGGTAAACATAAGTGTAAAAAGCAGACATTTTTTGTTGAGGGGCGTGGTTAGAGAGAGCATGCGGCGGCAAAGAGACTGAGAATGGTTTTCTAAAAACAGTAGTTGAGAAACAATCCTTTTCTTTATTCACAAGAACGTCAAGAAAAGGCAAAGAGCAATCCTGTTCAACCTCAAAAGTGAATTGAATGCATGGGTCAATCGAATTGACCAAAGAAAGTAAATTGGACAAATCAACGTCAGGGGAGACAAGAACGAAAGTGTCATCCACATACCTAAACCAGTGAGGAAATTTATATACACCTAAAAGTTTTTCTTCAAAATAGTGCATATAAATGTCGCAAAGTAAAGGAGAGAGAGGACTACCCATGGCCATACCATCATTTTGGGAATAATAAGTACCATTAAAAATGAAGGCAGTTTGCCTGATACACAAATGAACTAAATTTACAAGCTCCTCAATTTCAATAGAAGAATAATGGAATTCACGTAGTCTTCTCTCTAAACAAACCAGAGCACCTTGAACCGGAACATTTGTAAAAAGTGACTTTACATCTAAAGAAATCATAGTATAGTTAGACGGAGAGATGCATTTAATTTTGTCCACAAAATCATACGATGATCATCGTATCAAAATCATCGTATGATTGTTTCTCAACTACTGTTTTTAGAAAACCATTCTCAGTCTCTTTGCCGCCGCATGCTCTCTCTAACCACGCCCCTCAACAAAAAATGTCTGCTTTTTACACTTATGTTTACCGTGCCTTACACATTTGTTCTGATCCGTCTAATCTTTCGAAAGAAATTAATCATTTAAAATCTCTTGCTCTCTCTCGTGGCTATAACCCATTTATCATCGATAAAGCTCTATATAAATTTAAGAATCCTAAACGTTCTGCTCCCAAATTAAACGATCACAGTCTCATCCCAGTTGTTTTACCTTTTTATTCTTCACTCTCATTTAAAATCTCTAAAATTCTTTCACCGTTTGGTTTCAAAGTTATTTACAAACCCGTCAATAAAATTAAATTCTCTTCTCTTAAGGATCCCATTCCCACCGAAAACCGTTCTGGAATTTATTTAATTCCGTGTTCGTCCTGCAACTTAGGTTATATTGGTCAAACTAGGAGGCGTTTGTAATACAGAATAAATGAGCACCGTCGGAATGTTCGTAATGAAGAGATTACCAAATCTTCTATTGCTTCCCACTGCTGGTCTCATGGTCATCGTTTTGATTTTTCCAAAACTAACATAATTTCATCTCCTGTCTGTTCCTCCCATTTGGATATGCATGAAGCATTTTACATATTTAAAAATTCGAAAAATCTTGTTAATGATATTTCTTCCACTCATTTCTTCTCTGATGCTTGGAAATTACTCACGTAACTTAGATTTTAGTTTAATTTTTTTTATCCTTAGATTGTTATATGTTTAATCTCACTCATTTATTTATTATCTTGTTTTTTATTCAATTCTACTCACACCAGTAGCTATATTTACTTTCTACTTTATAAACTTTTTCTTTTCATTTTAAACGATTTTGTGCGTTGCCGCTTTGACTGCAGCACTCGTGCTTACTTTGTTCGCCTGATGAAGGGTCGTGTGTTTTTTCGACCCGAGACAATTGTTGCGAGTTTATTGCATTTTATGGTGTTTATTCAAAGTTTGTAAGTAATAATTTTTACAACGCCAGTTTTGTGATGCTTCTTTATTAAAACTGTTCCACTTTAACTAATTTGTTTCCACAGATTATTATAATAAAGAAATTTCCTTCGTGTCCCTGTAAAAATCTATAAGTGCTAGATTTACCAAAATCTGTGCAATTCGTATGACTGTGACCTGATACATGTATATACATTTTTGGTTCAACTGTATGAGGTATTTAGACGCTATCACATTTTAATTAATTTGAGCCCACAAGCCATAACAATAAACAATTTTTCGTTGTGTCACTGTAAAAAAAAGGCTATTCTCCAAAATTCATATGGTTTGTGTGACGGTGATCTATATGTACATGAATTTTCAGTTCATTCGAATAAGGAATTTAGACGCAGTTTAAAATATTTAAGCCCATTGGCTATAATGATAAAGAAATTTTCTTTGTGTCCTTGTAAAAATACTATAAGTGCTAATTCACCGACATCTATACTGTTCATGGGACGGTCAGTATTTATGTATATAAATTTTCAACTCAATTGAGTAAGACTTTTAGACGCTATTGCTATTTAAATAATTTACAGTTCATAGACCATAATAGTAAAGATTTTTTCTTTACGTCCCTATTAAAATCTGTAAGTGCTTCACCATTATCAATAGAGTTCTCGCTACGGTGACCTATAACAAACGTACCAATTTACAGCTCATTCGAAAAAAAGTGTTTAGATGTTACAGTGTTCACTCACATAGAGATACACACGTACACACACATCTATACATACATACATACATATGTACATAATAAATTCTATATTCATCATAGTTTCTTTCAGCATATATTTTTTTAATGTGGTAAAAAAATATCAGTATATATATATGTGGATGTATAATGTGAAATGTAAAATATTTTGAAAATAAAAACAAATCAGAAAACAAAAATAATGAAACCAGACAGTTAAAACAAGTTAAAGTAAAAACATTAAGGCCATCGTTAGGGAGACCCCTCAATTTAGTGTGAAAAAACGAATAACCTTACGACGGCCTTAATATTTTTGGGTCAATTTGTATTATCTGCCTGGTTTCATTATTGTTTCCTGTTTTTTTTTTTTTTTTTTTTTTTTAAAATACATTTTACATTATATTTAAGTTTACATGTATTTTACTTGCTGCAGTTTCCTTGCCCATAATGCATGTAACTATAGCTTTTAATATACTTATTTTTTATATTTATTTATAATCCTTGATTTTTTACATCTTTAATATATATATATATATATTTTATATATATATTTATATATATAGTGTTTTGGATATAAAATAAAAAATAACTGTTTTTTTTTTTTTTTTTCACTCTTTTTAGAAAAGATAGATTTTCATCTGTTAAGTATTTATACTTCCATTATCCGACTACCGCTGGGGATGGGAGTATAAATTACTAACGGTAGTTTGGTAATTTATACTCCTATTACCAGCGGTATTCGAGTAACGGAATCCTATCCGGCCAAAAAATTCGACACCGAGTTTTAGATGATTTAAATATTTTAAGGTTTCGTGAGTCAAAAAAGTAGTTATCGACAATCAGTTAGCGTGTGTATGTGTGTGGGGAATCTTCTGGCTGTCATATCTCAGAAAATAATCAAAATAGAATGACGAAAGTTTAGAATTAAGACAGGTCTGTTTTTTTTCCAACTGTAGATGAAAATTGGAAAACTAGAAGTGGGACATTAGAAACCAGAAGTAGGATCAAAAATCCGTCTCACAAAAATGGCTGCAATGATTTTGTCCAACGTTGCTATATAAGCTATTATTAGATGTTCTTTCTTATGAAATAGTTGGTTATAAACGTCCTGTGTAAGTATAGGTCAATTTGAGGTCTCGCACACGCATTCTTTTAAAAACAGATGTACGGATTTTTTTCAAACTCGCCATATGAACTCAATTTTAGATATGCTTCCGTATGCAATTGTTATTTTCTCGTCAAAACGGAGTATGTCGTATTGGTGAAAGTCTGTATCTCAAAAACGTCTTTAATAATTTTCTTGAAAATTGTTACAAAAGCCCCTTTTAAGTATCCTTTATTATGTAATATGTGGTTATTACATTGGTTTACAGAAAAATTAACAGACATCTGTATTCGATAAATCTGTTTTAGATCTTGGAAATTGTTGTTTTAAAAAACAACTCTAGCGATTTTGTTAAAAAACTCGTTGTATAAACTCTGTCTTTTATGTCTTTACGCATGCATCATCTTTCCTTTACTCGAAAATTAGTAGGTGTCTAATTTGTTAGATCAATTTTATGTATCCTCATCACATTATCTTCAAAAAGTGTGTATAATATGTGTAATCATAGATAATATAAGCTGTATGGTTGTTTACACCAGATTTTTAATTTTAGGATATTTAATTCATAAAAAGATGAAAATTCAAATTTATTAGTATTATGAAATCAAAGACAAAGTTATAAATGTATAATTTTTCCGTTTAATATCGCTCAAGGTATCAAAGATCACAGAAATCTAAAGAAATAAATATATAACCGCATCATTCAGGAGTTTTAATAAATTTTTTATTCCCTGTTTTAGTTTCAGGAAAAAAAAAAAACTTTTTTATTAGTGAAACGATTTTTATTTTTAATTTCTTATACAATTTTATTGAGAATCTTTTGAATCTTAATCATTTTTCTAAAAAATAAGGTATTAAATTTAATGAGAAAATATTTTCTCATTTTTTAGAGATTTCATCGCTTTAATTCTACGAAGAAAAGAATCGGATCATTATTTGTAACAAAATTGTAATACACTAAAGATAAAAACAGTCATTTCCTTTTTACTTTCTTTCATCCATAGAGTCGAGAAAGTATTGTTTTAGGGTCAAATTTTCGATCGGGAGTTTTTGTTATATTTACATGTTCTGAGGTGCCCTGAATACGAAAATCATGTTTTTGGCGAATGGTCTGTGTGTCTGTGTGTGTTATCAGCATATCTCAAGAACAAATAGTACCAGAAATTCCAAACTCGGTATGCTAAATGTGTATTATATAGGGATGCGCACTAAAATTTTCGTTGAGATAAAGCAAATGGTTCGTGTACAAGGACACTCAAAAGAATACAAATACATTACGTCTATGGGGGAAATTGCAGTTAAGTAGAGTTTAACATCTATAGACTGCACTAAACAAAATGAAACGAATATATATTTTTTGTAATAGAGATATTCAACTGGGAAAAAGAAATTTGTGTATGCAGGAGCCTCGCCTCCCCCCATAGGGGGGAAGTCCCCACTCGAGGGGAGTAAATTTTCATGATGGGTATCTTTCAGAAGAACTCGCGAACACCTTTAAAACGAATGGTTAAATCATGGATCTGCGGTAATTTAAAATAAAGTTATTGATTTTTTTTTCAGTTTCAACAAAAAGAAAAGTATATATGGGTCATTGCCAACACAAGGGGTAGAAACCATGCCCCTTAGCCCTCAAAAATATAAAATATGTTCAATCAGAAAAAAAAAATTACAGCTAGGCTATTTCTTACGATTTTCTCTAGTTCAATATCATTATAAAGTTTTTAATGTTATTTATTTTTCTTAGAAATCTATCGATAAAACCTGGAATATCCACTCCGTGGACTGTCCCCAAAGAAAGTCTGCAGAATATAGCATTATTTTCAAGCTTAGTATTAATGTTTTTTAACTATATTTTGATTTAAGCAGAACATAGTTGTCCTTAAAAATATATATATTAAATTTTAAAGTTATAAAATGAATCTTGTCTTTTTAATTAATTTATAACAAATGTCCCTAATGAAATGCATCCACTCCGTGGACAACTATTTTATTTCCCATAAAGTTCAGTAGATGGCACTGCCTGTCACCAGTGTGTAACTGAGAAGAAAGAGGAGGAAGCCATCTTTGTTTTCACCTACATGTGCTGAACTCAATGCTTTATTTTGTTCTGTTAAAATAGATTTCATCTGTGATACCTCTATTTGGCTATCTCATCAGTCCACTCCGTGGTCAGAAGTATACAGGTAATTATAAGGATTATTTATTATCTAATTATTATTACAATTATTTATTATAAGGCTTAATTCGACACTAAAGTTAAATTGTTCCTGACATTGTTGCTTTGTTCCTTAAAATTCAAAATCAGACATTCCGTATACTCCGTGAACTTCCACTCCGTAGACATCATTTGATCACGGAGTGGACACTTCTTTCCACGGAGTGGATACTTTCAAAATTAATCTTAAAAATAGATACACTTGAAAAATAATTTAAATATATTTCATAAATAAATTTTATCCCCCCCCTTTTTTTTGTTTGTCTACTGATTGCTTAAGGTCCAAATGAAAAATATCCCCCCCCCCCTAACTTTTATATTTTTATTCGTGATTTTCTAAAAATGTCATTTCAACTTCTTTAAAACAGTATTTGCTATTTTTTACTGCACTGTTAAGCATTTCTCTACATGGTTTAAATGTAAGAACAGAATTCGTATAATATAAATTTAAGAACAGTTTTATGAGTGTTGTTTACAGAGTAATGCAAAAGGTATGATGCGTACTATGTGTCTTTTTTTTTTTTTTTTTTTTTTTAAGTTTTAAAGGTAAAATGTAGAAAATGTGACATAAAACTTTAGGAAAATAATTGCAAAAATATAATTAAATTTAGTTTCAGAAGAAAAAAAAAATTAAAAATATTTTTGTTTTACAGCAAAACTAAAATTGTTTTGTATTTTTATTAATTGAATAATTTTTTTATAAAAACAATACTTAAAATATATATTTGTTTTCTTTGCAGATATTTATTATGCCGTTCAAGAAATATGGAAATTCACATGTAACCCAATGTAGGACAAACAAATGTGCACAAACCTTAGCTCAAACTCAGTCAAAAAGAAAATTAGGTGCAGTTGAAAATCAAAAAGACAAGAAAAATAACAAGAAAAAGAAGCTTTCCAGCCAAACTACAAAAAAAAAAAAAAAAAAAAAAACCGTAAAGAACAAACAATAACAACAAAAAATAATAATCAGAAAGCAAGAGAAAGACTAATGCTCCTATTACACACAACAAGTTTGTGGAGTTTGCGTTCCTGCAAACTCCATCTTAACTTAAATACTTATTTAGATTACTAAGAAAACCAGAGACTTGAATTGAATAAACAATAAGAGTTTATTTGAACCAGATTAATGGGAGGGCGGCCTGGTAATAAAACTTAGCTCAGTCAGCGTATTACTAAATCAAAATATATAAATCAACAATTTAATTATCTTAAATATCTCAACCCCAGCAGATAGTCGAAGGTGTAGAGACGGTCGCACTCATACTCCGCTACTATGACTTCACTATGGGTCAGAGGATTCCCTTCGGACCCAACTTGACCTTTCCGAATGCTAATAGTTGCGCACACCAACACTCATCACTCCTTAACTTCACACAACTAAATCTCCACGACTCTACTTCCCGATATTCACCAAAATAAGATTCATCACATCCACTATACTATCCTCCAACATCCACACCATCTACTAAAACCATCTCTATTTTTATACTTCTTCCTACACCCTCCTTTCACTACATTTCAATCCGTTCCTTTAAAATCACTTCTAATTTATCTAATATTAAAAATCTAAGTCTTTTATTGCAGCCCCCTGCCGACACAACACTAACTCGACCTCAATCTTCACCGAGTTACTTGCGACGAAGCGGTTTTAACCGTCCCCACTTTCTACTTTGCTGGATCCAGCTTAATTAAAACAACTGTGGTGACGTTCTGACGTCTCAACCTCACAGTCCCCCTCCAAGAAAAAAAAAATTAGTCGGGAAAATCCCCAACGGGTTTTGTCGAGTAAATTTAAATAGCTTCATTCCATATCTAACTATCTCAAATCTCTGAAGTGTGAGTGCAGCCATCACTTAAATTTTAACCGGGTGAGAATAACTTTAAAAAATTTTTGTTAAATCCCTGAGCGAAAAACTCGGGGACGCAAAAAAAAAATAATTTAAAATTTTAAATAAAAGGCGTTTATTTACCCCAGAAAACTCCGGGACCCTGACTGAGCTAAAACCAGGATTACAGTAGGATTAACACACGTCTCCCTGTTATGCCAGGGAGGCAAAAAAATAAATTTAAACTTGATCTTTCTTGGCTTTACATAGTAAGTCGCTTGTGACAAATGCGACATTTAAAGTTAGTCATAACACAAGAATAATTGTCTTCTTTTTTTTTTTTTTTTTTTTTTTTGTAAAAAAAAAAAAAGACAGTCTTTATTAATATGAGTTTACTGGCTGGGCTGATAGATGGAACTTTACGTCTGCAAGGGAGATGACTAAACCCAGAGTAGGATGAACTTGCTTCATACTAGGGCAGACATCAGAATCCACAGGCTGTGAACATCAGATAACGAAAAAGGATCAAAGGGTTTGGAAACAGCTTATCAACAATAGGAAGAGTTTGCAAGAGCAGATGACAATTTGCAGATGACATCAGAAAATTTCATCAGATAGCTTCTGTACAATAAAAGCTTTGTACAGTAATAACATCAAAGGGAGAAGTTAAAATCCTCTTCTAGAAAAAAGGAGACATGTTCGTCTCTATTAACATAGTACACAAATTAGAAACAGAAAAATTTCTCCCTCCTGAGCTTAAGCATAAACGGAAAAAATATTTAGCAGTTAGTCTTTTTAATGTTATATGGTTAAACACGCTTTTTATGCTTATAGCTAAAAAAAACATTTTTCCCCCTCTAAAAGTACATACAGATAAACTTTTAGACAAATATTCAAAATTTTACAAATACAAATATGCAGTTTATAAATACATCATTTATAGAAATACAAAAGAAAAAATGGGGGGGGGGGGGGGGGGAATTTACAAAGGGTAAAAAAAAACAGTTTATATTACCAGTTTTCTGCAGGTGATGGCTACAAGGTAAAAGAACTTAATACATACATAAAATAGATATTTAAGAGAGAACAAAAATGTTGACATTGAAGCAGAACATGAATTTTGATTTGAAAGTTCATGGCTAAATTAAATTTTGTATTTTTAGTTTGGGAAAGTCCATAACTTTCGTAAGAGTTCTTAAAATATAAAGTCCCAAAAAGGCTTCAAAGTATGTCGAATATTTTGTACAGCTCTGACAGAAATGCACTTAAAATAGAAAAAAAATATAGAACGGTATCACCTGATGTGAATTTGCAGCTGTAACATCAGCAAGGTTAGAGGTCTTGGTGAATGTGCTCGTTGTACTCGTCAGCTAGGCCACAAGGTTGCAGGCTTTCAGACCGGGGTCTAGGGCTATCCCAAAAGGCTTGTACAAAGGCTTGTTCGGCAGGTGATTCATATGGCTGAGCATGTTGTCGGAGTCTGGCTTGACGCCGGGTATTGAATCGGTGGTGTAAAGAGAACTCGTCTGTGCCGACCGAGTCAGAGGCTGCTAGGAATTTGTCCATGTGCCGTCCGCTAGCTGATGAAGAGGTTGGAGGTCTTTTTCGAACCCTTTCCTTTCTCTTAGGTCGGAAAGAGTCGGTGTGCACTGAATCTGGAACTGCTAGTACCTTCTGTGGTGGATGTGTTCCAGAGGACTTTGAGGAGGGGGCTTGTGGGCGTTTTAAATATTTGTTCCAAGCTTTTTTCTTTTTAATCTGCGGTATAAAAGAGTTATTAGTAAAAGAATAGTCGCGTTTGCGACCAGTTTGCCTGGGAAATTGCACATTAGAAAAGTTTGATGAGCCTGTACGAGCTCGCTTTTGTGCGACGGGTCTGCTAAGACTGGATTGATCAGTGGAAGTGCCCTGAACAGATTGTTCGGGTGTTGTAGGAGTAAGTGGTTTATCAGCCGTACAAGAATCAGGAGCACTAGGCTGGGGAGTGAGGTTTGGCGTAAAGACGGACTGTTCGTCAGGTGGGTTTGAACCCGGCACGCTATCACTATCAAGAGTTTCAGCATATGATTGAATGCGCTCTTTAAATATTCGTATCTGATGAACGTTTATGGTAATGGGGGTGCCGTTAAAATCAATTGTCAGATTATTATTTTCCACCTTTAAAACAGAGAAAGGCCCAATGAATTTTTGCCCAAATTTAGCTACTTTAGAATCTTTTTTTGAGCTAAGAAATTGCGATTCTAGGAGTATTTTATCTCCCACTTTTACTTCTAAAATTCTACGTTTAAGGTTATAATATACAGCTTGCTGCTCTTGAGCTATTCTCAAATTTCTCTCAACTTCTGGTAGCAATTCTTCAATATTTCGCGTAATAAATTGAGATGCGTTTTGCTGTACTAATACCAGTAAGGGGGTCAGAATCTTTCTGCCCAAAAACAATTCAGCGGGAGTTTTTCCTGTGGCATCACTTACCGCTGTACGAATCGCATAGCCAAAATGATAGAGAAACTGATCCCAATTTTCATGATTTTGACCAATGAACGTCGCAATCATATTAATTAAAGTTCTATTAATACGTTCAGCCTGATTAGCTTGCGGCCGATATGGAACCGTAAAGACGTGTTTAATTTCGAGTGTATAGCAAAGTGCCTTAAAAACATTACTTATAAATTGAGGACCATGGTCCGTTACAATTCGAAGGGGGGCGCCGTAACGAGAAATATAATTATTAAAGAAGGCAGTGGCCACTGCTTGTGCCGAAGCTTTACGTAAAGGCACAAATTCAACCCATTTACTAAATAATCCACCATAACTAACACATAACGAAATCTATTTGGTTTAGAGACGGGGTAAGGACCGATTAAGTCGAGTCCAAGAATTTGATTTGGAAAATCAACTTTAATAGGAATTAATTTACTGGCCGGCTTTACATTTTTATAATTATATTGCTGGCACAAGCGACAACTCGAAACATATTCATTAACAAACTTCCTCATTTTAGGAAAGTAACAGGCATCTTTGAGGTTTTTATAAGTTTTCCTAATGCCAAAGTGCCCCGAAATTGGAGAGTCATGAAACTCAAATAGGATGGCTTGACGAAGAGATTGGGGAATTACAACTCGTAATTCGCCATAAGATGATAATAATTTTGAATAAAAAAGCAAGCCATCTATTAAAGAAAAAGATTGGGACCAGTTTAAGGCAATGGCTGATTCAATTAATGAAACTGACTCAGGATCTTCTAAATACTTATAGATCAATCCAA
Organism: Salticus scenicus; assembly: GCA_963930645.1. Lineage (NCBI taxonomy): Eukaryota > Metazoa > Arthropoda > Arachnida > Araneae > Salticidae > Salticus > Salticus scenicus. The sequence continues at coordinate 36,866,402 of OZ005655.1, read as the reverse complement.
ATTCGGGATCATTTTTTTGTTCTTGGATTAATTGATCTCTCGAATTTAACACAGTTGCTGGCATAAGCGCTAAGGCTACTTTTTCCTGATCAGATACGAAATTATCGTTTAAAGTAGTTCCTAGATTTGTAGAAGCACATTGGTTTACTTGTTCACTTTCAATTTCCTTTACACGAGTTTCAGTCACGTCTGCTAATATTTCGGATTGAACCGGTTCAGCCTTTAAATGCGAATGATGAATATATGAGGTTTTAACAGTAGAATTTAACTGATCATTCTTTTCATTTAAAGCAAGGGATTGATTTCCCCAATTAGATTCAATCGTATTTTCTGGAGTTTGAGTAGTACGTGAAAGAACGTCAACTACGATATTATCAGAACCAGGTCGGTGTTCGATGTTTATATTAAAGTTAGATAATTTAAGAGTCCACCGAATCATGCGAGGGGAGAGGTTCTTTCCAGTTGTTAACCGAGTTAATGCCGCATGATCCGTAACAACTGTTACTGGAAGTTGCGTAAAATATAAACGAAATTTTTGCAGTCCCCAAAGCACTGCTAAACATTCACGTTCAGTTACTGGATAATTTCTTTCTGCAGCGTTAAGCGTTCGAGACGCATATGCGATTGGGCGGCCTTCTTGGCTTAAAACGGCCCCAATTCCGTAGGAAGAAGCATCCGTAGCTACTTGAAATTTAATATTATAATTAGGATGAGCTAGTACAGGAGGAGCGCTAAGTATAGTTTTTAACTTATCAAATGCTTCTTGTGCTTCATTTGACCAGTGAAATTTAACTCTTTTCCTTTTGAGTTTAAAGAGGGGCTCGCATACGTGAGCAAAATTAGGTATAAATTTCCCATACCAGGCACACATGCCTAGAAATCTCGAAACTTGTTTGGAAGTAGTAGAAGGGGGCATGTTTAAAACTGGGTGAACTTTTTCATCATCTACAGAAATACCAGCAGGCGTTATTTTGACGCCTAGGTATTTAATTTCCTGTCGTGCAAAATGGCATTTAGAAGAACTTAAAGTTAATCCTGCATTTTGCAGTAGAGTAAAAACGGTTTTTAAATGATTTAAATGCTCATTGTAAGATGAGGACGTGATTATTATATCATCGAGATACACATGCACAAATTTATTCAAAACAGGTTTAAGTATAGTTTCCATAGCTTTTTGGAATGTTGCCACAGCCCCTGAATATCCGAAAGGCATTCGTTTAAAACCAAACGTGCCGTTTTTAGTTATAAACGCTGTTTTTGATATATCAGCGGGTTTCATTGCAATTTGAAAGTAACCCGATGTCAGATCGAGAGTAGACATAAAATTTGTCGTTGTGATATGTGCTAACAAATCATCAATTATAGGCAAGGGATACTGAGGATATTGTGTAATAGAATTTAGTTTACGATAATCGATTGCAAATCTCCATGCCTCAGGATCGGTAATAGGTTTACCATTTTTCTTACGACATATTAGGTTGAGTCAAAAGTTTTGTCCGGTTTCTAATCATTTATTAAAAGTTAAAAAATTATAACAATTATAACGTATTTTAATTAACATATTCACCATTACTTTCAACAACCATTTTCCAACGTGGATGCAACATTAAAATTCCATGGTTGTAAAAAGCCGCTGGTTTTTGAGCGAAGATGTCGACAATGCCTTGTCGGAGATCGTATTCGTTGCTGAAGCGCTGTCCACGCATAAAGTGCTCTAGCGACCTGAACAAATGGTAATGTGTAGGGGCAATGTCAGGGTTATAAGGCGGGTGAGCGAGAAGTTCCCAGCCCAACTCATTCAGCTTCTCACGCGTCTGGTTTGAAACGTGTGGTCTTGCGTTGTCATGTTGGAAGAAAACTCGAGCTGGATTAAAGCCTTTTTTCACGAGTTTCTGTTGAACGTAGTTCCCTTGAGTGCAATAGACATCTGAGTCCATTGTTTGTCCTTGAGGAAGAAGATCCCAATGCACAACTCTTGTCGACATCCAAAATACGCACAAAAGTCCGCTTTTTGAATGCATCCCAGATGTAGCCGTCTTAACTTCAAGCTGATGTGGGTTTAGCCATTGACATCCGGTTTTTTTGTTGTCGAATAGTACCCACTTCTCTTTACAGGTAAGAATTCCACGCCATCCATCTCGGCTAAACTCTCGCAGCAGCAATTGACAGACTGATTTTCAACGATTCTTTTGCATTTTCTTGAGCTCATGCAGTACTATTTGACGACGCCTGATCTTCATGCCAATTTTGTGAAGGTGTCGATTGACAGTTGACTGAGAAGTGCCAAAACATTGCCCTAATTTTCGGGTGGTTTGAGTCGGATCGGCTTCAATTGCACAAAGTAAAGCTCTTTCATCGGTTGTCGATGGTTGCCCAGGGTGTTTCTTATCGCCGTGGTGCATATCCCTGGAACAGAACTTTGCATATCAACGTATGCATGCTCTTTAGTTTACAGACTTCATACCAAATATTGCACATATGTTACGATTTGCTTCAGTTGCATTGTGGCCTTGTTTGAACTCGTGGAAAATTAGGCTGCGGATTTTTTCACGATTTTTTGACATACTTGATCTTATTTAAAGAGTAATAAGTCTGTGAAAATTAAAATAACATAACAATTAAATACATCATTTCGATCAGCAGAAAATTAGCTTTCGAAATATATATGACATTCACATTTCAATTTTAATGTAAGATATTTATTGATACGCAAATAAAAAACGGACAAAACTTTTGACTCAACCTAATAAAAAAACAGGAGATGCATAAGGAGAAGTTACAGGCATAATAATATCATTTTCCAACATTTTGTCAATATGCCAATTTATAATATCTTGTTTGGCTTGATCATAACGGTAAGGCTTACTAAAGACTGGTTTATTAGTTCCAGTGTCGATTTCATGGCAAACAACATGGGTTAAGCCAGGTGTATCAGAGAATAACAGTTTAAACTGATTAAGAAAATTAACAAAATCAATTTTTTCAATATGAGTGAGGGCACTTTCCTCTAAATTAACAATTAACTCTGTCGGATCGACAGGTTTAGAATTTGACTTAGAATCATCAATATGTAAAGATTTATTGGCAAAATTTATTTCAACATTATTTGCTTTCATAAAATCAAACCCTATAATGCAGGGATGCTGAAGATTGTCGATGACGTAAAAAGGCCAATTAACACTTAAATTATGAATTTGAACATTCAGAGGGACTTCGCCTCTGTTCACGCAGGACTGGCCTTGAGCCGTCGTAACATTTAAATTTGTCCGCTTTAAAGCTTTAAAGGCAAAATACTTTTTATAAGTTTCATGTGCTAGAAAGGAACGTTCAGCACCAGTGTCCCAATAAGTAGGTATAAAAATAGTATGAATTATTGCATTTAAATTAGGAAGGTCCACCGGACTGATACAAATTGTGTCTAAACATATGGAGGTGGTTGAGTTATTCAGAGGCTGTTGACCCTCCTCACAAGAGCCACTTATGGCCGTATTCACCATTAACTTCGACTCCCGGTTCAACGAAAAAACTTGAAAAGCGTTTAAAAGCAGAGTACAGCTTTCCAGCAAAATTTGAGAAGCTGTTTCTGCCATCTAGCGTCAAGGGTTTCATATAATCTTTAATTGGTTATTTTCACGTAAAAAATCTAAAAATTTCTGTACCGCTAGATGGCAGAAACAACGCGTCAAAATTTTCTGAAAATTTATCCCCGCCTTTATGAGTTTTTCAAATTTTTGAGTTCAACTGGGTGTTGAAGTTATTGGTGAATAACAGCTTTACTCGTTTAACTGACGGCTCTGGTTATTACGAGAGTTACGAAAGTTTCTGTTATTTCTATCAGCTCGAGAAAAGTTTTGAGACTGATTTTGATTAGAACGATCGTTCCGAGCATTTTGAAAGTTATTCCGCCTTGGTTGCGGCGATTGACGGTCATGTTGATATCGGTTGAAATTTTGAGGGGGGGTGAAATTTTCACGCCGAAAATTTTGCATATTTCCATTACCTCGTTGGCGATTAAATGTGTTGTCCGCCATTGGAGGGTGACGTTCTTGGTACTTAGCTAAGGTTTGAAACAGACTGTCGTAAGAGGTGACAAGTTTCAGATCAAGGTAATCTTCAATAGGAATAGTCAAAAGCGAGGTTATAATTTCCATTGCAGCGTCAAAAGATAACACTAAATCCAGCTGCTTTATAATGTCGAATTTACGTAACAAAAATGTGGTAGGTTTATCATAAAACGACATCTTTGTCGTATAAAGTTCTTGACGTAGTCTGGTTTTATCAACAACAGAAGAGAATGAATTTTTAATTTTAAGCTTCAAATCCTCATACGTAGGATTTTGGCCTAGAGTTCTAGAGGCAATGGTGTCATACCAGATTTTAGCATCTCCTTTTAAGGAGTATTTTAATAAATTAAATTTATCAGCTTCGTCAATTTTACATGTATCAAAATACTGTTATCCTCAAAAAATTTAAGTACATTGTTTGAGCCAGTAAAATAAACCCGAGCGGGGGGGGGGTGTCGAATTGGTTTGGGCGCCACTGTGGAGTTTGCGTTCCTGCAAACTCTATCTTAACTTAAATACTTATTTAGATTACTAAGAAAACCAGAGACTTGAATTGAACAAACAATAAGAGTTTATTTGAACCAGATTAATGGGAGGGCGGCCTGGTAATAAAACTTAGCTCAGTCAGCGTATTACTAAATCAAAATATATAAATCAACAATTTAATTATCTTAAATATCTCACCCCAGCAGATAGTCGAAGGTGTAGAGACGGTCGCACTCGTACTCCGCTACTATGACTTCACTATGGGTCAGAGGATTCCCTTCGGACCCGACTTGACCTTTCCGAATGCTAGTAGTTGCGCACACCAACACTCATCACTCCTTAACTTCACACAACTAAATCTCCACGACTGTACTTCCCGATATTCACCAAAATAAGATTCATCACATCCACTATACTATCCCCCAACATCCACACCATCTACTAAAACCATCTCTATTTTTATACTTCTTCCTACACACTCCTTTCACTACATTTCAATCCGTTCCTTTAAAAATCACTTCTAATTTATCTAATATTCAAAATCTAAGTCTTTTATTGCAGCCCCCTGCCGACACAACACTAACACGACCTCAACCTTCACCGAGTCACTGGCGACGAAGCGATTTTAATCGTCTCCACTTTCTACTTTGCTGGATCCAGCTTAATTAAAACAACTGTGGTGACGTTCTGACGTCTCAACCTCACAAGTTTTCGCTACAACTTTTGAGACAATTGTCAAAATCACGTCAATGCCCAGTGCAATAGAAATTGGGAATACGAAAATTTTTTTCTGGCTAGTCAGACTGTGATAAAACAGTGAAAAGAAAGCTCCTTATGTGCCGAGAAAAGACAGCGCCGGTGGGATTTCATTCACCGTTGTTCTCTTCGCTCTCCCATGTCGTCCCGGTTAAAACAGCGATAAATAGGTGTACCGTGACATGTACTGTACACCGGGTAAACCAGTTTTTCGAACAATTTTTAATTCAACTATTGTAACCTTCTTTAGGTTTACAGCTTCCAAAAATTGGATGAAATGAAAGTCGCGTGAAACATCTTTGTGTATAATAGGAGCATAAGAAATGATCCCGCAAGACATGAAGAAGGAAAAGCCAAAGAAAGATAAATATTTTACAGAAGGAAGAATACTCTAGTTGAAATGTCTGAACGAACGAAAAGAAGTGTTAGGAAAAAATGGAAGAACCAAAACAGAAATCAAAGAGAGAGATTGAAGAAACAGCATAATCTTTGAAGAACATCTCAGAGATGATACACCTTCTGAGACACCTCGTTCAGCAGCCATAAACATCACACCACCACAAATTAATCCATCTCTGAGAACAAGACAATCTGTATCATCATCTAGTAGATTAGAAAGTGGGGAAGAAAAGATAAAAAAAGAACAGTGAAAGGCTTCGTGAAGAAAACAAAAATTTGGTTAGGAAGCTTGAAAAATACAAAAACAATACTACTGATTCTGAAATACCCAAGAGAAAAGTGAAAAAAAAAAATATCACAGATGCAAATTCAAAAGAAATTGAAAAATGTATTATTTTTGGCGAGGTTATAAAAGAGCCAATAAAAGAAAGTTTTTAAGGTGTAAAATCAAAGAAGAAACTTAAAGTAATCTTCCAAGTTTTAACAGGAAAAATAGCAAGGAAATACAAGTATCTTCAACATATCGGATCAATCACATAAACAAAACAGAAAAATGAAAGAATATGCGGAACTAACAATTATTTTCCTGTTATTTTCATTTTTCAAAGTAAAAATATTTGTTGATTATTTTCTAAAACACGAGTAAAACAATATGGATGAAAAGATACAGCTGCAACATAACTTTCAGGTTTGAATATTTATGAGTCCACTCCGTGGTCAGTGATGTCCACTCCGTTGAAACATTAATTTTCAAATTAATTAATTACCAACCAAAAAATAGCTAACGAGATAGCTCATCAAGTAAATTAGATTCATAGTTGTCAAGAAGGAATTAAGGAATTTTTTTAAATTTTTTTGGTAAAATTTTTATATTTTCAAATAAGTCTTCGTTTTCTACCCTTTAGATTGGCAATCACCCATATATATATATTCCTTTTAATGTAATATTGAGAATAAATTCAACTTTTTTTGGATATTTAGTGTTACACTATTTCTCTAATATGGAAGTCGTCTGCATTATCATGGAAGATAATTTTTTTAAAGAATAATTTTAATAAATTATTTTTACTGAGTGAATTTGTATAGGAAAATATAGAAGAAAGTCGTGTGGTGGCTACAATACATTGTTATTTGTTGTTAGTGGAATTGCTTTACTAATAATATTTTACTATTTTCAGGAAAGCTGTTCGGGAATTGAAATAAAATCTTCGTAGAGATATGGTAAATAATGTATGATTTAAGCTAAACATTCATCGCTTGTAGTCAAGATTTTTAAAGTTTGATCTTTGTCTGTGTCTGTGTCTCTTAGAGTAACTTAAAAATGAATAATTTTGGGCGATCCAAATGTTGTATTTTAAAGTTAATAAAAGTTTGTTGCTGAGAAAGTTTGATCAAGATTGATAAGTTTCAATGAATGTTGCGTGTAAAAACTGTCTGTATAATTTTAAGTAAACTTTTAATTTTAATAATAGAATCAAATTCTATATAAATGTAGGTGCATTAATGAAACGGGGGGTTGAGGAGGGCGGTAGTCCCCTCACACAGAACTATTTATCATGTAAAACTCTAAAGAAGCCTAATTTGAATTGTTTAACATAAGTTTACGTAATAGTACTCATTTTCTTACCTCTTAATCTCCAACCTGTATTTATAGTATTAAATTTCAGGGTAAGAGGAAGTCGTGTGAGTGACACATCAGATTATTTAAGTAAAAAACGAAAATAAATTAATTAATAATAATAATAAAATCTCTGAATAACATATTAATGGATATGAAAAAAAAAATTAATTTTGAATGTAACTTTTAAGTAAACCGCAAAAAAAAAAAAAAAATTATAAGAATTAAAATATGTATTTAACAGTCTAAAACAAAAAAAAAAAAAAAAAAAAAAAAAAAAAACACTGTTATCGAAAGGTTTTGCATGTGTGTATACTTCTGATAACCCGTGTTAGATATATTCGTTCACTAATCTATTGTACCTTTTGTTATCTCTCCTTCAACTGAAAATTGTATAACTGAGGAATTCAAAAATTTATCTATTTAAGTATAGAGTTCATATCTAATAGTAATGAAGTCTATCTCTCAATGACTAGTTATTTTGTTTTAATCTGATTGTGAAATGTTGGAATAGTATATTGTTGCGTACTTGGGGGTTCGTGAGTTGTCCGAGAATGAAAGGCAAAACTTACAAAAATTCAGTAATTTATTCACAGAAATTTCCAGAAAAATACAGGTCTATTAACCAAGTATCAGCTTCAATTCAACCAGTAAACACAGATTAAACAACAGCTGTCAATAGCAAATCCACATTACAAACTGTATAGCAATAACACTTAAAGCAAGTCTCTTAAAAAGAGGCTCAAAACAATGCAACCATTAGCGAAGCTGGCGGAGAACTGAACTGAACTAGCCTTGGCGAAGAAAACGGCCATTATATACCTCTGCAGAAAAGTGTGGAAAGTTCCGGAAATTTCCGTATCTCATCAGCCAATGAGATTAGAGCTTCCATATTTGGTATATCCCTTATAAGGATTTTCTCGCCAAGGTCGCCAAAAAAATCGCCAAGGTAGGAAAAGTCGCCAAATTTGGCGCCAAATCCATTCCCACTTTCTGTATAATGCACCGTTTCTAATATAAAGAGAGTCCCAAAGTGCCCAGTAACTTTTCGTAATAGGACTAATTCTGGAAATGTCCTGCCAGGTAGGTGTGTTGCTGGTCGTCTCCTTCAGCTGTAATATTGGCTTTATGTCAGGATCTTCCAACTGAACTTGTCTAAGTTCTGCATCACTCCATGGATCGGGATCTTGTTCTCATGGTGCTAAGATAGTAACTTGGCAGGCAACCGGATTTATCGACAGGTATTTCTGTTCGGCTCTAGAGCAGTACTTGTAGCTTTCTCAGCAGGGCTTCCGGGACAAGGCATCTGCATTACCATGTAGAGTCCCTTTACGATGACGTATCTCGAAGTCATATTCCTAGAGGCGTTGTATCCACCTGGCAATCTGTCCTTCCGGGTTCTTGAACTGGAGCAACCACGTTAAAATGCATGGTCAGTCCAGTGCAGGAATCTTCTGCCATAGAGGTAATGATGGAAATGTTCTATGGCTTTTACGATGGCGAGTTGCTCTTTCCTGGTGGTACAGTAATTTCGCTCTGGTTTAGATAGGCATTTACTCCAATAGGCAATGACATGTTCTTGACCATCAATTTCGTGCGACAAAACAGCACCGACAATCTCATGTCTGGCATCTGTATCAAGTATGAACTGTCTGTCGAGCTGTGGATACGTCAAGATAGGCGATGATGTTACGGCCTCTTTAAGTCGCTTGAACGCATTTTCACATTCATCTGTCCACAGGAACTTCTGTTTGGCTTCTGTCAGCTTGTGGAGTGGTCTGGCAATATTTGAGAAACCCATGACAAACTTCCTGTAGTAAGCGCATAACCCCAGGAAACTTCGTAGTTGTTGTACATTTTCAGGGCGACTCCAGTTCTCGACTGCAGAGATCTTTTCAGGATCAGTTCTCACACCTTCGGCAGAGATGATATGGCCGAGGTAGCTCACTTCACGACGGAACAAGTTACACTTGCCTGGATTCAATTTGAGGTTAGCCATTCTGAGTTTCTCCAGCACCTTTCGGATGTTTCGTAGATGGTCTGCAAAGGTGCGCCCCACAATGATAATATCGTCCAAATACACCAGACAGGATTCATAGGAAAGTCCTTTTAGCACTGTCTCCATCAGGCGTTCGAAGGTGGCAGGTGCATTACATAATCCAAATGGCATAACATTAAATTGCCACAGTCCTTGTCCCGTGGTGAATGCAGTCTTCTCACGATCATCAGGATGTAATTCTACTTGCCAGTAACCGCTCTTCAGATATAAAGTCGAGAACCATTCATTGCCAGCACGTGTGTCTAATGTGTCGTCAATTCTGGGAAGAGGATAACTGTCTTTCTTCGTTACATCATTCAAACGACGATAATCTACTCAAAATCTTGTTGAACCTTCCTTTTTCCGCACCAGTACTATGGGAGAGGCCCAAGGACTCGTTGATGGCTCGATGACATTATTGTGCTGCATTTCATTTAGAAGTTCAGTGACCTCTTCCTGTTTAGCAAATGGAAGTCTTCTTGGATGTTGTTTGATTGGAGGATGATTTCCTGTATCAATTCTGTGCTGGGTGATGTTCGTTCTCCCGACGTCTACAGGTGTTCGAGAAAAAAGGTCTTTAAATTCTTGGAGTAGCTTCTCCGCAGCACACCTCTGCTCCCTTCTTAATTCTGCATTCTTGAGTAGTTCCGTTGTTAATTGCTCAGAAGACTTGGATTCGGATGATTGCGTGGGGCGGTTTACTCATGTTACAGGAGTGCAGGCTGCTAACACCTCATCCTTCTTCACTGTTCGGACCTTATCGCTGATGTTTGCTACTCTCACAGGAATAGTACTCTTCGTGAGATCAACTAGAAATGAAGCTACCAGAACTCCTCTTGGACTATTGTCTGTATTCGGGTATTCAATCAGTCCATAGCGGAAGTATTGCTTTGTAGGAGGTGTTCCTGAAACTATTGTCTCTGTGTGTGGAGGGATGGAAATTTCAGACTTGGCTGTTATCTGGCAAATTGGCTGAATGTCTTGATTTTCAGTGTTGAACACAGCGATGGCTTCCGAACTCGAATGCAGTTCATTATTCTTGAAGTCCAACTTAAAGTTAAATTTTCTCAGGAAATCAATTCCAATGATTAAAGTATCTCTTATATCAGCCATATGCCATATGATGGTAACTGGCATTCCCAAAAGTGATGGTCAAGATCATTTTTCCATATATTTTGATTTCGTCTCCGGTCACAGTCTGGAGTTTAACGCAGGGCGGCGTCCAAATGATCTTCTCTTTTAGTTCTTGAGCCAAATCCATTCTAATGATGGTCACGTTGGCTCCCGTGTCTAGAATCATCCGGCAGGCGGTGTTGTTAACTTGGCCATAGACGTAAAGTCCATTATCGTCGCCACTCATCAATGAAACATGAAATACTGTAAACTGGGACTCTTTAACTTCAGGCAACCTCCGCCCCGCGAGATGGCCTTCTCCTAGTTTCCCTGTAGTGATGGTGAAGCCGGGTGATTTCCTTTAGTCGGTCGAACAGGGCAGTTCCTCTTTAAATGACCATCCCCTCCACAGCCCCGCACTTTATCTTCCGATCTTTTATTTCCTTATTATTTTCCAGGCTGCGCAATCTCTTTAAGATCTCTGCGATACATCTCTTCATTTCATTTTCATAAGCAGGCGTATCATTGAATGAGACTGCTCTTATCGTATGGCGGTCTTTGCGGGAGGCTTGTTGGGCTGCCTCTATCCTAAGTGCATAGCCAAAAGCTGATTCTACGTCTCTGATGTTGGAGAGTCTCAGCGCTTTTTGAATTTCTGGATCCCGCACAGCATCGATAAAGTACTGAAGAGCTAAGTCGTTTCGAGTGTCAGCATGACAGTCTGAGAATGCTAGGTAAGACAGTCTCTGAATGTCCGCTGCCAGCTCTTGCAAACTTTCTCCCGTTTTCTGGTAACGAGATTTTAGCTGGAGGCGACTATAGTCCTTAGAACACTTCTCTACGAACCGTAGCTCCAGTGCTCTAGTCAGGGCCTCGAAGTCGTTCCTTTCTTCTTTAGAAACTTTTCTCAGTATCTCGGCTGCATCTCCCCGTAATGATGCTGCTAAGTGGACTGACTTGGCGGTAGAGTCCCAGCCGTTAGCTTCAGCTACGATGGAAAACTGCGTCTTATATACATGCCATGAGGAACTGCCATCGTAGGTAGATAGCTTAATAACTTCCTTATTCTGGATTCTTCTCTCTTTCTGTTCAGTTTCCTGGGGCAAGGAGATCAACTTCTCGTCTACTTTTCTCTCAAGATGTTCCTCTACTTCCTTCATGACTTTCTCCTCGAAATTATCTTCTATCTTCATAAATCTCTCTTCAAAATTCCTTTCTACTTTCATAACATTTTCCTCTATCTTCATAGCTTTCTCTTCAAAACTCTCTTCTATTTTTATAACTTTTTCTTCTATTCCATCTATTCTGCTTTCCACATCTGATAACTTACACTCTATCACTTCTTTCACGTTTACTAAGTCGTCTCTCACTGATGATAGTTCTTTCTTCATCTCTTCGTGATTATATTTAATTTCTTCACCCAAACTGTATTTTATTTCCTTCATTTCTTCAGTCAAGCCGTCTTTCAATTCTTTTTGTCCGGTTTCCATACTTTCTTTGTCCTTCTTTCATTCTTTCGATCAATTCGGTTTCCATCTTTTCCTGTCCTGCTTTCATTTCTTCAGTTAATCTATCTCTCATCTCTCTTTGTCCTTCTTTCATTTCTCTTTGTCCTGCTTTCATTTCATTCATCTGGGTAGCTAAGCTTTCTAGAAGTTTCTTCATCTCTTGCTCCATAGCTCTAGTTATCACCATTCACAGACAATCCCACTTCTGACACCAGAAACGTTGCGTACATTTCGTTGTTGTTCGTTCGTCATTTCGTCGTTCCAGAAATGTTGCGTACACAGCAAATACAGCTTAAACAACAGCTGTCAATAGCAAATCCACAGTACAAACTGTATAGCAATAACACTTAAAGCAAGTCTCTTTCAAAGGGGCTCAAAACAATGCAAGCATTAGCGAAGCTGGCGGAGAACTGAACTGAACTAGCCTTGGCGAAGAAAACGGCCTTTATATACCTCTGCAGAAAAGTGTGGAAAGTTCCGGAAATTTCCGTATCTCATCAGCCAATGAGATTATAGCTTCCACATTTGGTATATCCCTTATATGGATTTTCTCGCCAAGGTCGCCAAAAAAATCGCCAAGGGGGGGAAAAGTCGCCAAATTTGGAGCCAAATTTATCGCCAAATCCATTACCTGCCTTATTGGGGCTTTTTAATGCTTTTTTAAGGGAAAATAAGGCTATTTCAACGCTAAAACGAGTAGAAATGCACAAAATTAGCACTTTATCAACTTACTAAGCCTCTTTGAAAGAATTTATACAAAAATAAACACAATTATTTACAATTTTGTAACAATATATATATATATATATATATATTGAAAGAAGTTCATGACAACACCATCACAATTTTGCTTTTTTACAAAGTTGTCAATGAGTGTTAAATAAATTCATTTTTTTTTTTTTAAGGAGTTAATAATTCTTTGATGTACTTATTCTGAAAATAAATTATGATATTTAACGCTATATGTCAACGCTTGTTCTTAACGATATATAACAATTATGATAATGATAATTCTAAATATTTTGAAATCCATATTTATATTTAGTATACGGACAAGTTATTGAACTACTTTTTATACACCACATAAAAAAGAATATATATATATGTATATTAGGGCGCCCCTTAGAATGGGACATACATTTTTCTTTTATTTATTCACTTATTTTAAATCCAATACGCATCCCTCTGATTTTTTTTTTTTTTTACTCTAAACACTTTTTAATACATTTTCAGCTCTGTGGGATAATATTAACACATGCCGAATTGACGGGAAATTCCTAATACATATATTAAGATTTTCTCGTCTATTCGGCACGTGTTAACATTATTCCAGAGAGCTGATATTTTGCTAAAAAGTATTTAGGGGCAAATAGAAAATAATTAGGGAGTTTGCATATCAGATTAAAGACAGAAAAAAAAAAAAAAAAAAAGATGAAACGGAAAAGAAAAGAAACAAAGGAATAAAAAACACCCAACATTTTAAGGGACACCCTAATCTATATATATATGTATATATATGAAAAGGTTTTCAATATATATATATACATTCCTTAAATAATGGTCAAATATATTTCTACAAAATAAGTAAAGACTGCTGCAGAGACAATGCCAGTTTATAGGCCACCAACTGCAACTTCGCTGCTCTAAGGCCTGTATCATAACTTTTAAAAAAGCTCTTTTTGGTCTTTCATGTCAGGGTGAGAATATGGCGAACTAGTATATTGTTATTTTTATCATGCGTACTAGTTATGTTCCTACTTATGGTTTTATTATTTTATGCTTATACTTTATTTATTTATTTATTTACTTATTTATTTTCTTATTATTTTTTTATTTTAAATTTGATTAAGGCTTTTATTATTATTATTATTATTATTATTATTATTATTATTTTAATTCGGTTAAAGTTTTCATTTTTGGGAGTACACTGGTGTTTTGCTTGGTTCTACAGAGTGTCCTAAAAGTTCCAGTACTGACGCTGATGTATTTTTTATTTACAAAACAACAAACCTTAAAACGATTATTTTTATGCTAATGATAAAAGGCACATTTAAAATAACGGAGGAAAAAATACAGAACTTGCATTTATAATAAATGTTCAAAATGTCCACCTTTTTCTAGGAGGCAACGCTGAACTCGTTTGCGCATGCAGGGCCTGATTACCCAAAAGGCTCAGGAACCACAAGCTTCCCCTCTAAAATTTAAGAGGGGGCCCTGAAATTAATAAAAACAGGTTCTTGGAATTTCTGTTTCATATTTTCACCCTCAGATTGAACTTTTTCTGAGAAAGGTCGCCTAAAGCAAGGTAAAATACTCACTATTTTGGGAAAAATCTGTTATTTAGTCTCAAAAATCTGAATGTTCTTAATTAATAAGTTATACGATTTTAATGTTGTGTGTAGAAACCACCCAGGTATATGAATGAAAAAAAAAAAATCCGAAATGAAAGGGGGGGCCAGAAATGATACTGAGCTTCCCCTAGCTTCAAAGCTTAATCGGGCCCTGTGCGCATGTGTTTAGAAACGCGTTTTAACATGCTGGGAGTGACTTCTTGTAGAGAAACTTGTACCCACCTGCACAAAACTTGTATTATGAAATTGTCGAATGAAATGATATAGCATATTTTTACTCGGTATTGCATCATCTGGATATTTATATCCGGATCGCAAAACATCTTTGCATCTTTCATACGATTTACATTCAAAATAAGCTTCAAACAGCGAAATTCTCTGAATGCGTGATAAAAACATTTCACTATGAAGAACAAAATAACATAAAACTTTATTCTCACACAACTTGAGCGAGAAAAGAAACAAACTATAAAAAATAAAGAACTGGTGCAATAATAAGCAGTCGATAAAATTTAATATTAAAAAAAATCATGGACACAATGAGTTCTTTAATTTGGAGTACTGGAACTTTTAGGACACCCTGTATATCTATAAGGTTTATCTTATCCCCCATTGAAAGATTTTTCCGCTGCTCCCAACCAGTAAACCAGTGATACAGATTTTTTTTTTTTTTTTTTTTTTTTTTTACATTAAGTGATTATTACTAATACTTTGCTTTACTTGATCTTTTAAAATTTATTAACATTTTAACGTAATTTTTCGTTTTTCACGCCCACTGGTTATCATGCTCAATCTTTTCCATTTATTTAAAATAAAATATACATATATAATACATATATATAAGATAAAATTTAAATATAGGAGGAAGTAGAACCTGAAATATTAAATAAATAGAACTAGAACAAAATTTTTATAAACCATTGCGCAAAAGCAGCAAAAGGAAATATAAAACTATAATAAATAAACAAAATAATGACAACCAGATGAAAACTTAATCCCAAAACACATGAGGGCCTTCATCAGGGGAGCTCATTTGGGGGCTAGAAACGTGTTTTTTGGTTAATACGTTTCGTCAGAAAATTATTGCGTTTCGTCAGAAAATTCTCATATTCCTTTTCCTACATGGGAGAGCTCCCCTGATGAAGGCCCTCATGTGTTTTGGAATTAAATTTTCATCTGGTTTTCATTATTTTGTTTATTTATTATATGTATATATATATATATATGTGTGTGTGTGTGTGTACGTGGTTGCTTTTATAAAAATGTATACACTAGGAATATAATACAAAACAGCATTACGTAATAAAATGTCGAAAAAGTTCCCTTAAAAGAGAATGGATATAATTTCAAAGGAAAAAAAAATAATAAAAATACCGCAGGTGAAAATATCTAAAATCTAAAATCAATATAAAACAAAATAAACTATTATTTCTTACGAAAAGCTTTTTTTCCGATATTTCGTATTTCGGAAAGAATATATATATATATTATTAAGCATTTTCATGTATGATATTTCATTTTTTACAAATAGGATTTCCTAGGAAGACAGGTGAGAATTCCGCTTTACAATTTTATTATTTATTTATCAGTATTTTTTTTTTCCTTTATCAAACGTGAAAAATAAAAATAAATAAATAAACTAGTATGTTGTGGCCACCACAAGACTTTCTTCAATATTTTCCTATACATATTCAATCAGTAACAATATTTAAAAAAAAAATTACAATTTTTTTTTTTTTGTTGTTGTTAAAAGTAAAAAAAAATCGATAACTTTGTTTTAAATTATCACAGATTTATAGTTCAACCATTCGTTTTAAAGGTATTGACGAGATTATTCGAAATATACCCATCTTCAAAATTAACTCCCCCCCGGGGGGGGATGCCATGCCCCCACATGCACAGAAATTTTTTCCTAGTTAACTATTACTATTATCAATAACTCATAAAAATCTTACAATCAGAAGTTACAAATAACTCTCATTATGTACATTTATACGAAATTTTGTCCTATACTGTCATGTTAAAAATTTAGAAAACATGAGATCACAGCGCCACCTGTTGAGCGATTGATCCCCAAATGTAATCAGAACCAGTTTAGGTCAGTGACCAACTAAATACCAAGTTAGGTTAAATTTCGTTAAAAAAAAAAAAAAAAAAAATACGATTTTTTTTCTAAGTTTTTTTTTTTTTGTTAAAAGTAAAAAAAAATCGACAACTTTGTTTTAAATTATCACAGATATATGGTTCAACCATTCGTTTTAAGGTATTGAGGAGACCTTTCGAAAGATACCCATCTTGAAACTTTGCCTACCCCCCACCCCCCCAGTGGGGGGAGAACCGATGCCCCCACATTCACAAATTTTTTTTCCCAGTTACCTATTGCTATTATCAACGAGACCTTCCGAAAGATACCCATCTTGAAAATTTACTTCCCCGGGGAGGTATTTCCCCACCAGGGGGGGGGGGGAGACCGATGCCCCCACATGCACAAAAATTTTTTCCTAGTTACCTACTACTATTATCAATAATTCATATTAATTTTACAATCACAAGTTTAAAATAACTCTCATTATGGCCATTTATACGAAATTTTGTCCTATGCTGTCATGTTAAAAATTTGCACAAAATGCGATCACAGCGCCACCTGTTGAGCTATTGATCCCCAAGTCTAATCAGCACCAGTTCATGTCAGGGTGCAACTAAATACCAAGTTTGGTTAAATTTCATTCATTGGTTCGTGAGATACAGCGTCCACAAAAAAATGATACACACAGACAGACAGGCAGACAGACAGACTGACAGACAGACAGACATTTTCTAAAAACTATTAATTCGTGTTCTGGACATCCTAAAACATGTAAATCCATCAAAAAACGGAGGTCGGAAATTTTCGCGAATCCAATACTTTCTCTATATTACATATAGAAGAAAGTAATAAAATAAAGAGTGAGAAAGGAAACAAAAATTAATTTTCTGTGAAAAATTTTATTACTACAAGTATTTTAACGTTTTTTTTTTTTTTTTTTTTTTTTTTTTTTCCTGTGGTAAAAATATTTTAATTGCAGGAAAAGGGGATTTCCTGATTTAAGGCTGTATAGATTATTTACAAACACAAAAGAAATAATCTGGTGTGCCACTCAAACGACTTTCTCTTACCCTGAAATTTAATACTATAAACATAGGTTGGAGATTAAGAGGTAAGATAACGAGTACTGTTATGTAAACCTATGTTAAGCAATTCAAATTAGGCTTCGGAAGAGTTTTATATGATAATTAGTTCTGTGTGAGGGGGGGCTACAACCCCCTGTTTCATTAATGCCCCTACAGTTATATAGAATTTAATTATGTTATTAAAATTAAAAGTTTACTTAAAATTATACAGACAATTTTCACACGCAACATTTATTGAAACTTACCAATCTTTATCAAACTTTTCCAGCAACAAACTTATATCAAATTCAAAATACAACATTTGCATCTCCTAAAATTATTCGTTTTTAAGTTACTCTAAGGGACACAGACACAGATCAAACGTTAAAAAACTTGATTACGGTAATCAGGAAACCTCAAGACGTGTAAATATACAAAAAGAAAAAAAAAAAAAACAACAAGCAATGAATATTTAAAACATACATTATTTACCATATCTCTATAAGGAATCTATTTCAGTTCTCGAACAGCTTTCCTGGAAATGGTATAATAATTTTAGTAAAGCACATCCACTAACAACAAATAACTAGTGTGTTGTGGCCACCACACAAATTTCTTCTATACTTTCCTATACAAATTCACTCAGTAAAAATAATTTATTAAAATTATTATTTAAAAAAATTATCTTCATGATAATGCAGACGATTTCCATATTAGAGACGTACTATAACACTAAATATTTAAAAAAAAAATTGAATTTATTCTCAATATTACATTAAAAGAAAATTTTGTAAAAAATGAAAAAAATCGACAATTTTATTTCAAATTATCGCAGGTTGATGGTTCAGCCAGTCGTTTTAAAGTATTGGCGAGCTCTTTTGAAAGATAACCATCATGAAAATTTACTCCCCTCGAGGGGGGACTTGCCCCCCCCTCCAGGGGCGGGGGGGGGAGGCGAAGCTCCTTCATACACAATTTTTTTTCCCAGTTGACTATCTCTATTAAATATATATATATTCGTTTCATTTTGCTTAGTGTAGTCTATGGATGTTAAACTCTACTTACCTGCAATTTCCCCCATAGACGTAATGTATTTGAATACTTTTGAGTGTCCCTGTCACGAACCATTTGCTTCATCTCAACGAAAAGCTTAGTGTAGAATCCCTATATGATACACATTTAGCATACCGAGTTTGGAATTTCTGCTACTATTTCTGCTTGAGATATCTTGATAACACACACACAGACAGACACACAGACCATTCTCTAAAAACATGATTTTCGTATTCAGGGGACCTCAGAACACGTAATTATAACAAAAACTCACGTTCAAAAATTTGACCCTAAAACAATGCTTTCTCGACCCTATGGGTAAGAGAAAGTAAAAATGAATGTATTAACTTTTGTGAAGTTCAAACTTTGTATAAAATTTGACGATTCGGTTTCGAATTTGCCGACTATAAGACTAAATTATACAAACAACTGGATTCTGGATTATCAAAAAGTTTGAATGCATCACTCAATTAAGAGTAAAGTTTTAATGAATTTTTGAGAAATTTCTCGCATTACGAAATTTCGACTTACACATCGCCAAATATATAAAACACGAGATTTAATTTTTGATCAAATAAGTTAGGATGGATGGATGGTTGGTTTTTACGTCGCACTAGTGCTGCGCAGATGGGCAATTGGCGACGGTCTGGGACACACCCCTAGAGATGGTTCGGAGACGTACCATCACAATTTTGATCCTCCACGGAAGGGATGGCTCTCCCGCTTCGGTAACCCCCAGACAACCCCTAACTGGAGACGGGAGTCAAAATGACTCCGCGTCATTCTTTGGCTCTGATTATCACGTGGATTTTGTCCTTGAATACAATCATCTTCTCTGTACCTTCAAGTCCATTACCCCAAAGTCCATTTATCATTGTTTCTGAAACGCCGTTATTATCACTTTCAGGTATATAAGGTAAAGCTAGGGGAGTTTGCGCGCAATTCAACAAAATTTTATAAAAAATCCAAATATTAAATTTTTGCTAAACTATTGCTGCATAACTTTGAATTGATTCTTCTTCTATGCATTTCCATTACTATTTTGTTGCTCTGTTGTTATTTAAAACATCTGTAGTAATAAAACCAAGAGAACTATTTTTATCTCCTTACAGTGTAGGAGTGATTGCGCAGATGGGTAGGAGAAATTTTGCTTAATTATAACTACAATTACATTAATAATAATAATAACTCACTTAAATAGCATTGTTGTAAGGTATTTGTAAACAAATATTTTCGCATCGGGAGTGAAGATTTCAATTCAATAACTAAAAAAATCAGAAAAATGAAAGAAAAAAAAACCCCCTACAAAAATATACTCGGAAAAAAAACTAAAGAAACAGAAGAAAAAAAACAAAACTAGATAAAGAACAAGACCAAAAAATAGTATTAAGTTACTAGTTAACACGTTTAACTTAAAATTATTACACTAGCTTTTCAGCTAGGATTGTTTCTTGTATGCTGACAGAATCTCTCGTTGTCTACAATGTTTATTATTGTACATGTGAAGTTATTGTACAACCACCTGTCACAAGTTAATCTGTTCGAGACGGACCCGTCTCGAACTGGCATTTTTTAGCAAAAGAAAAAGAAAAAAAGCACGCCGAGCGTGCAGTGATATGCGGCTAGTCCTGCCCATTTTAAAGCGTAGAATCCGCTCACAATGTACTATTTATTAAAGTTTTTTTCCTCAAAATCTTCAGTTAAAAAATCCTTTATGTTTTGCAATACTTTACGCTTTAAGATCCTTTACGTTCATTTTATTTATTCTATTTTATTGAAACTTAGACGATTACATTCCGTAAAACAAGGGTCGTACTCCACTCTTTTTTCAGGACACTCTCATAGAAAAGGAAATTTCACTTTTTCAGCCACCATTAATTTCATGTAGAATTACCCTGGATATATCTATAGTAATGTGCCACGATTATAAAGGGTAGAGATTTTAGTATAAGTATAGTGGTAGCAATATATTTGAAAATTTCTTATTTCTGAGAGTGTTTTGAAAAAAAGGCGGTGAGTACGACCCCTGCCTTAAAAAGAAGATTAAGTAAATTGGTATTTTTTGCTTGCATTTAGTTTTATCTCTTCTATTTAAGCAGCCGACAGTTGCGCTGAAAACTGAAACTCGAGCATCATACTTGAAAATATTGCAAAACTAAATAGATATACAATAATATTTAAATCCTTTGCGATAAATATCCCGTAGGCTAAGAGCATTCTAGAGGTAAATCCCATCAGAGGTGCGGCTTTTGTCGATTGCGCCACTTCTGAATAACGTTCAATTTTGGATTATCTGGATAGTCTTCGTAAAGGTGGTGCGCCATCTGTAATGGTTTCAATTAGTCCAATCACTTGTCTAAGTTAAGTTTTGGTAAAGTCTCAGGCACTGAACAAACTCATTATCATCGCTTTGTTATCACCTAAAATCTGCAAAATCCCTGTTAATATAGAATTTTAAAAGCACAATCTTACCTAAATAGCAAAAGCACAAACTCTCTCATTTTGGTAGGAGATATTGCGCAGTGTTTTATTAAATAATTACTCACCTTTAGAGGAAATCATGGTGTTTGTACCGTTAGTCCAAGTCAGTAGGTTATGAGAAATTGTTTAATTTAAAAATATTTTGTACTACTACCATTGTACTGAAATTCTTAGAGAGGGTTTTGAAAATTCAAACATTTGTTTTTGAGAACGGGACAAAATAACTACGTTTTACCTTAAACTCCTAAAGCAATCAACATGCAAGTTCAAGTCGGCACTTCACTATTGATCTTGTACAACCACCTAAAATTTCAACTCGCTCACTTTACTCTTTCTTTCCGATTACCTATGTGCGCAATCTCTCCTACCGCGCGATCTCTCCTAGCTTTACCTTATAGCGTTGTTTAATTGAACTTTTGTGGTACGAATGACAGTTTTAATAGATTGTTGCAAGAGTTTCCCTTGAATGATACACGTTCATAGAGTAGAACCAGTCTACTTATTTACTATATATGTATTATTTTGCATGAAAAAAATCAGCATCTTGAGTCATTATTACATTTTCGAAAATAAACCTCATAATGTTTGTACAGTGATTAATCATTGTTGCTTATTGTACCAGCTAATTGTAATGTCTAAGTTAACGAAGTGCAAGAGTGTTTATGAATGAGCAGATTAAATTTGTTTACACTAAGCCGGGAATAAAAAATCACAAATGATTATGCAGAATAGCTTAAAAATTACTTGAACACGAATTTTTAATTGAAATATCTAGTTTACTTATTGCTCTAAATATTAAATAAATTGTTCTTAAAAAAAATACCATTCAAATATGGAGATTATTCAAATTAAATGTTTCCTTAAATACGCACTTAAATTATAGCGCTCTGCATCACAGTCACTCAGACATTACATATGACATTTAAAATTTACTTTTATTTTTCAAAATAAGCGTATTTGTGCTTATCTTTAGATTTATATTTGACAGTATCGTATTTGACAGCTAGACATATTTATCAGTCAAGGAGTGTTTTTCTTTGGACTGTAAAAGAAAATCCAAATATATCTTTGATTTATTCTTTCGGTCGTGTATAAACAGAATCAATAATACATCTATGTATAAATGGATTAATATATACATATGCACACGCACACTTATATATAATTTTAAATTTAATTAATGACGAATTATGAAAAGTGAGAGGTAATAAGAAAAGATAAAAAAGTGTTTATAAATAAGATTTAAAAAAAAAAAAAAAAAAATGTTAATTAAAGGCAAAAATTCAATAAATGCAATATCTACTTCTTCACCAGGTTGGAATACTGTAAAATCAAAATATTCTGATGTAGTTCTAAAAGGTTTAAGAAGTATATTATGCTAGCACACGACAGAGTGTATTCAAAATTTTAAAAACTGTTGCATAAGTTTAAATTTTTATATAAAAAATATTGCATTAATCTAATTTAAATTAATTAAAATAATTCTATACATAACTTTTTAAATAGAAAATAGGTAAAAATTATATTTAAAGATCACAAAAAAAGTATAAAATTAAAATGTAAACTCATTAAAACAGCTTTCTAATGGACATACTAGCCATATAATTATTTTCATGTAATATAATAAACTTATAAATATTTTGAACATGAATGGAAATTGTGGAAAACATATAACCCAACTGAAAATACACCTTCTGCAGTTTATTGAATCTCAATATTTGGGAATTATAATTATTTTTGTGTGACCTTGGAAATTAATCATTAACGTTTACGCTATTTTTTCTAGAAAACATACTTTATCGCCTCTAAAAATCGCATGTTGATTTCCTAAACATAGCGCAGTAGAAATGTTTAACATGTAGTTTAACGTGTACTGTGTTAATGTATAACGCGTACAATCAACTTAAATCTGTATGAATAGGTACAGATTCCTGTTTACAGAAAAAAAAAGTCTTTTGTTATATTGAGATTCAATATTATAGTAAATTCTTGTAGTTCTACAAAACAGATGTACAAGAGTTTTTTCTTTTTCTTTTTTTCTTTTTGTATGTGTAGAAAAGTTAGATATTTTATTTATTTTCAACATACGTTTTACAGCTTATAACCATTTTTTACTATATTAACATACTAGCAGGCTTTGCCCGCTTCGCTGGACGTTAAACTTAAATGATTTGTCAAAATGCCATATCTTTATTAATAACCTAAGTTCTCGCTGTGATTGGTAGAGGTTTTCTCGCTCCCAATGTTATGAGTCTGGGTCCCCACTGTCTTCGGCACAACTTACCCACTTCTTACTTCTCCACCCTCAGCGGGTGAGTTCGAAGTTTTGCAAAATCCCACTAATGTACATAATGCGTACACTTAATCAATATCCACACACCAAAATTCGCCATTCTAAGATAATTCAAAGCGAATTCAAACGGAAAAACATGTTTTTACACATGTGTATTGCCCTCCGACTCCGAGAAGGGGGGGGGGGGGATTTCGAATTTCGTGAAATGCAGTTACAATAAGTGCCGGATGCATACAAACAATTTACACACCAAATTTCGTGACCACAGAAGTCTTTAATAGACAGTAGTATAAAAAAATAAATACAAAAAGCACAGCTTAAGTATCGGAACCCTTTGGTGACTTTAAATATTTTAAGCCATTTTTGCGATGAACTGAATTGGCTATCTCAATTGTGCAATTAAAGATCTTGGAGAGAAACGTCCGAGCTACTTCGGTGTCGAATTTCAAATTTTGCCAAAGGGATCCAATACTAAAGCTGTTCCATATCGAATTTGGGTTGAAAACGGAAAAAGGGTAAAATAAATTAGAAATATCAGACCTATATTTATAAATTTGATACGGAATGAAAGGGGCGATTTTGCTGAATCCAGGGGTTCAAACAGTTTTTCGATGCGACAATTAGATTTTTAAAAAATAACTAAAGTATGAAATTTAAGTGGCAACGGAAAAACGGATAAAGGGAAAAATAAATTAGAAATATCAGACCTATCATTACAAATTCAGTACCAAATGAAAGAGGTGATTTTTCTGAATCCTGGGGTGTAAACAGTTTTTCGATACGACAATTAGATTTTATAAAATTAACTAAAGTATGAAACTTAGATGGCAACACTTCATTTCAATCTTTTCATAATTTGTAGTGAAAATCACGCGAATACAAAAGTCTTTAACTTAAAAATTTATTTTTATATTTTATTTTTCCATTCAAAGCATTTTAGTGAAAAAATATTTATGGCGCATGCGCAGGCGTTTTTTACACACAATTTAAACACTAATCATAATTTTGAAAATTTCTATAGATATAATTTCAAGTTGGGTGAAGACCTAAGTTTCTGCCAAGCGCCGTTCAATTCCGTCCAGCCGTTCTCGAATGATGCCCGGACAAAAGGGTTTTAGTCTTTTACCCCCTAGGGGGGAACGGGGGGGAATTTCCGAAAAGTTGATAGATATAATTTTAAGTTGGGTGAAGACCTAAATTCCTGCCAAGCGTCGTTGAATTCCGTCCAGCCGTTCTCAAGTGATGCCCGGACAAAAAAAGCGACATTCGGACACGATGACACACACACAGACACACACACACACACACACACACACACACAGGCAAAATTTTCTGAAGTCATTTTCGGCTTTCATGGGGTGTAAAACGTGAAGATATCGCAAAAATTTTCGATTCCGACAAATTTACAGACAAAAGTCTGATTTTATTAATATAGATGCCGAATTTTGTTCTTATGTACTTTTAATTTCTGCTTGATCAGCTTATTTTTGTCTTTTATGTATTGAAAGAATAAGCTTTTTTTTTTTTTTTTTTCAAGGTCTCTTCCACCAGCATTTCATACAATATATTTCGCTTTAAGTCTTTTTTTTTTCCACAATAAAAATCTCTATATAATATTAATGACACAAAAATTCAAGGAAATTTAAGTAGGCAAATTACGTATGTAATTTGATAAGGAATAAGATTCGCCAGACAGAAACATTAAACCGTAGCACGATGACGCATCCGTTTTTCCAGTTCAAAAGTCTTTAGTTTGAATTCCAATAGGGACAGACTTATTTCTCTCACAAACTCCATTTTTTTTTTTTTTTTTTTTTTTTGCTCTCATTCGTTAAATATTTTAAGGAACTTCTATACGGGCTGTAAATTTATAGCAAAAAGTGCAGTCTGCGAAAAAGCACTTTATGTTGCAAAATTACGTGAGCTTTTTATTTATTTATTTTTATTTTACTTATTTATTTTATTTTATTTATTTATTTATTTAATTAATTTATCTATTTTAACGGCGAAGCAGCCCGACACAGAAATCTTTCTTGATTATTTTAGTCTAGAAAAAGTGGTTTTTCTATACAATTCCATTTGCATTTGTTAACAATTTTCAGTTCTTACCTTAAATGAACATTGAGGGCCCATAAATAAATTGGTGATACCATATGATATAAAAATGGCATAGTAATATTTTAATATTTTACGTAAAAATCTGTAATTTATTAAATTCCAAACTTCTCTAATTTCAATATTGTTGGAGTAGCGAACGATTCATTTTAATAAATAAAACAGATGCGCCTTTAATTGCGCATGCGCGTGAAAGAGAGCTCTCCAACTGCTCCCGGCGAGGCACGCCAGTGTTGAAAAAAGAATGTAGCTGTGTGCACCGGCCTTGGTGGCCATTATTACCTGTGTGGTTAAACAACTAAAAAGTACAAAGATAATCTGCATTTAAATATGTTTAATTCTACTTATTTTGAATGTGTGTAATGTAAATCGTCTTGTTTATCGTCTTTAATAAATGTCAGCTATATATATTCAAGAATTTCGATTTAACGGAACTCATATTACAACAATTGGTAGCAGAGCGTGGTTCTGAAGGAAATTCTTGAAATCAAAATTGCTGAATTAATTATTCTAAAAGAAAAGAATGGATAGAATAAATATACCGGAGTTGAACGGTAATAATTATTTTATATGGACCATGAAAATAAAAGCGGCTCTATCAATTAAGAGACTCGATTCTGTAATTACAACGGTGAAACCAGAAGGACTGAATGCAGCGGAATCTCAAGAATGGGATCTGAAAAACTCCGATGCAGTCGCCTATATGAAACTTTCTCTATCCGACGAACACGCTCTTCAATTTTCTAATGAAGAAAATGCCAAAATCTTATGGGAAAATATAAAGAACACTTTTACTGGGCAATTAGAGGATAGAAGAATAGACGCCGGAAATGAACTGAAAAACTTACTGGTGAAACAAAATGAACCTGTCAATGATTATATAGCACGTTCAAAAGGACTAGCTGTAAAATGTCAATCGTTAGGATTGGAAATTTCTACAAGAGAGCTGGTCTATTATACAGTAAGAGGACTATCGGGAAACTTTATCAAAATCAGAGATGTGTTGAAAACGCAAAGGTAAAAATCTATGGAGGAAGTTTTAGAAATTTTAAGAGAGGAAGAAGCACACTTGAATCCGCATAATGAACAAAATAAACCCGAAGCGTTCTTCGTAAAAAAGAACAAGAACAAAAAACTTTGTTATATCTGTAGAAGAAGTAATCATCTTGCCAAGGACTGTTTTTATAAAAACAATTCCCAAAAAAGATTTAACTCTTATGGCTATAGACAGAAAAATAGAAAAAACAATTCTCGCTTTGATAAGAAAGAAGAAAAAAATAATTCTGTTTTTAGTGCTTCTACTATCGATTCATTGTGTGATAATGTTTTCGTTTTAGATTCCGGGGCGAGCGACCATATGATAAAAGATAAAATTTGGTTTGATAAATTTAAAACAGAAAATAAAGATATCTACTTGGCAGGAAAGTATGCAAAAATTATGTGTCATGGTACCGGAAACGTCAAAGCCAAAACCGTAAGTAAAAATCCTATTTATTTAACTATCGAAAATGTGTTATTTGTACCAGATCTTAGATATAATCTTTTGTCGGTAACCTCATTAATGGATAAAGGATGTAGTATAAAATCTACTAAAAATTCTGTACTAATTTTTGATAGTAATAATAAGTTGGTTACTAAAGCATATAGAAATAATAACAAACTTGAAATTAATTTAGAACCAATTACTAGTAAAGAACGTAATGTTGTGATGAATGATATTAATTATGAAACCTGGCATAGTAGATTATGCCATTTAAATCCTAACTATATGCTTAAAATGAGTGATTATATAAATATAGATATCATAAATGATCTTAATTGTGAAATTTGTGATATAAGTAAGGTAACTAGAAAAAATCATCCACCTGTTAATACGGAACAAAGTTCCGAAATTCTAGAATTGATTCATATAGATTTGTGTGGACCTATTAATCCTGTGTCGTTAGGGGGTGCTAAATAATTTATGATTTCAGTGGCTGATTTTTCTGGCATGTACTTTACTTATTTTTTGAAAAATAAAAGTGAGGTATATGAAACATTCTGTAACTTTAAGAGTAAACATGAAAATTTAACTGGTAAAAGAATCAAAAGGCTCAGGTCAGATAATGGTCTGGAGTTTGTAAATGAAAAATTGGACAATTATTTAATTAATTCCGGTATATCTCACGAAAAAACGGTTCCTTATAATAGCGAATCGAACGGTAAAGCGGAACGTGGAAACAGAGTATTACTAGAAAGAACTAGGACTATATTATACGAAAGTCAATTACCATTATATTTTTGGGCAGAAGGTATAAACTTTAGTACACGAGTTTCTAATGTAACACCACGTAAAGGAAAAAATAAAATACCCCTAGAAATTTGGATCGGTAAAAAACCTAAATTAAATTACTTAAGAAAATTTGGTTGTTTAGCATATTTTCATATCCCTAAAGTATTGAGAAATAAATTTGAAATTCCAGGGAAGAGGGGAATTTTTCTAGGATATAGCCGTGAACGTAGGGCGTATAGAATTTATGATCTAGAAAGTAAAAAAGTAATTGAGGAAAGATCGGTCAAATTCAACGAATCATTAAAAGGCAGTTCATTTTTTGAGAAAAATAATAATGTCTGGGATATTCAATCATTCTATAATTCATCCCCAAATGAAATCGAAACTCAAGCAACAGAGAACAAAATTCCGCATTTAGAACTCTCTGATGAGAAAACGAAAGAAAGTAGCATGTTAAAACCCTCTATGTCTGGTGATGAACAGGGGAACACCAATGAAACAGGGGGGAAGCAAATTGAGGAGAGCAGATTTGAAGCCGGAAGTAATTTGGAATTACGAAGAAGTGAAAGAATAAAAAATAAACAGATAGTGAGTAATTTTACGGAAAGTGTCCCAAATAATTATTTAGAAGTAAAAACTGATATTAATTGGCAAAATTGGGAAATTGCGATGCAAAAAGAAATGGATTCATTAAATAAACATAATGTTTGGGAGATCGTTGATAAGCCAGATGACGCGAAATTAATAAAAAGCAAATGGGTTTATACTAAAAAACAAAATGATTCAGGTAACATAATTTTTAAGGCAAGGTTATGTGCAGCGGGTCATAATCAAATTAAAAACGTCGATTATTCGGAATTTTTCTCACCTGTTCTGTGCATGGAAACATTCCGTTTGCTAATTGCAATTGCCGCTAAATTAAATTTAATCGTAAAATTCTTTGATGTTAAAACTGCGTATTTATACAGTAATTTAGAGGAAAATGTATACATGTTACCACCGCAGGGTTTTGAAGTGTCTATAGGTACAGGAAAAGTATGTAAATTAAAGAAAAGCATCTATGGCTTAAAACAGAGTGGGAGAAACTGGTATTTAAAAATAAAATTTGAATTAGAAAAATTAGGATTAGTACAAACAGCTTCAGATAATTGCATATTCATTAAAACTGATAATGATAAATTTCTTATTTTGAGCATCTATGTGGACGATTTCTGTATTTTCAGTAATAATCAAGAAATGTATGAAGATATAATCTCCAAAATTAGAGTAATATTTGAATTACATGAAAATAATAAATCGAAATTTCTAGGTATAGAAATATTACAAAATAGTAATGGTATCTATTTGTCACAGACTCAATACATTGAGTCATTTAGCTAAGCACAATCTAAATGATTGTAAAACAGTAAAACCCCCAATTTTTAAAGGGGAAGATAAAAGCTTACCACTTACAAATGAAACTATTGATGTAAACATGTATCAGGAAATTATAGGTGAATTATTATATTTATCTAATAGAACGCGTCGAGACATAGCTTTTGTAATTACTTATTTGTCACAATTTAATCATAAGCCTGAAAAAAGGCATTTTTTACTTGCAAAAAGGGTTTTAAGATATTTAAAGGGAACTAAAGATAAAAAAATTATTCTATAGTACAGAATTTGGGTATTTAAATGCAAGTTCAGATGCAAGTTGGGGGAATGCAGAAAATGGAAAATCATTTTCTGGTGGTGTAATTTTGTTGGGTAATTCATTAACCCAATAGCCGTTACCTATTTTTTCCCTCATGCTTTCTAAAACGTTGAGCACATTCGACTAGGAACTCTTTTAAATAGGTTTTGAGTATGAAAGGTATTGCTTTCAAGAACGTTAGTAATTTTTGGGGGAAGCAGGGGCGGAGTGACAAGTGTCAAGTCTCACAGATAACAAGGCGGTAGATAACAATAAGAAACTAATCCAGAATCCTGAAGGTCATTGCTGTGAAACTTTCAGACAGTAAATGTTTCTCGTAAAAATATGGTTTTATACTTTTCAGCTGTATTTTATTTCAGTTGAACTGATTTGATATTTTTAAAAATGCGTCATTTCACAAATGTTTACAATCTTTCTTCCATATAGCAATTAATTTTACTAGAGAAAAATAAGCATTACATCAAAATAAATGAAAAATAAATAAATAATAATAATAAATTGTTTTAGAACTTATTCTCATTTGAAAAAATTCTACAAGTGAGCCAAAACAAATTATTGAAACTGGAAGAATTTATTTATGTGTTGAGAAAAAGGGATACAGATAAAATTAAAAAATTCTTTTTATCTATATTAGTAATTTAAATAAAAATAAATTATTTAATTAGGAAAATTTGTATTTGTTTATTTTTTTCTGGCAATATTTGACAAACTTTCTGTTGCGTATTGCCAAATTAGATTTAAAACATTGCATGACAAATTTTATTTTGTTATTTTTAAGTAATTAACAGTTTTGACATGTAAAATCATTTATTAAATTTAACTTGAATGCTTTACGCAAATTTAACTTGCGATTAACAATTACCTTTCATAGCAAACGCAACAACAATATATTAAATACAATATTTACGAATCAAAAATGAGCCCTATGTAAAAACATTCATATTAAAAATTATTTTAACTTATTTTGAATAGAAATAGTTAAAGAAAACAATTAATCAGGGGCCCAAAAATAAACCTATAGGTAAACATGCTAATGCAAATTATTTTAATTTGTTTTGAGTAGAAATAGTACACAGAACAATTAATCAGGTGAATGTTTTTAATATGAGTGAGCACGAAAACAGCGCTTTTTTTTTTTTTTTTTTTTTTTTTTTTGATGAAGGTTTGTATTCTTATAGTTTGACCCGAAAAAATTTTTATTACTAACAATTCGTAGGTTTCAGAAAGTAAGGGTGATTTGCTGACAAAGTTGTTAAAATTCAGGCATTTAGAATATAATTCGCAGAGAAACTGTATAAGCTATACTTCTTCTACTTTCTTACAGGTAGGTAAACATTATGTTTGAAACTTTGAATATAACAATAGAAAAAAAAAAAAAAAATAGCATAATATTTATTTAGATTTCACTTTTTTGCTAATTTTTAAATTATCTTCAGTTAAATATTAACAATAAATAAATTAAAATAGAATTCAAATTAAAATATGGAATTTTTTCCCTAAGTATTATAAATATTAGTCCAGGCAATGGGAGAATTCGCATGGAAAAATTCAAGGTGGTTCAAGAAATTGGGGTGCTTTATGTACTTTGGTTATTTGAATACGAATTTTTAATTTCTTATCGAAAAATTTCCCTGCAATCCCTATGTACCAAACACTTACCCCCGAAAAATTATCGATTAAAAACTGTCGCTCTTATTACTTTATAGAAAAATACTTGGAAATGTGGAAAGGGGAGAGGGGGATATGCAACAAGTAAGACCATTTACATTTTCATGTAAGATGATGGGGAAAATAATAGGGGTGTGCTCATACTAGCGTTATGCGGCAGTTATTTGAAATCCACAGTTGTTGTAGTTCAGTAAATATCATCTGAATTTTAAATGAATTTATTTCTAGAACTATATTCTCATTTTTTCAAGATAAAATGTCCTAATGCATTAAGAATTATTAGCCTCTATTAATTGGGAATATACGAATAAGGCATTTTGCATAGAATAACACCCCAAAGGCAATGAAAAATTCAAATGGTATAAGGATAGATCTGAGACTGAAACTATACTACATTTATCATAACGAGCAGTTAAAATATAGCCTGGGACTTTTTGCCAATACATTACATTTTGATTCATTGCTACATAAGATTACATTCAGACCCACAGTTATCATGGTTGTACATTGAATACATGGTAGGAAAAAGGCTCTAGGGCTTATGAGACTAAATGTATGATAAAATCGAAACAATAAATATTTTAATAATGTACACGTTGTGTACTATTTTACTCGGACCTTGTTACAGCACGGAGCAACACCTTGTAATTAAATTATGAAAAAATTGTAGAATAGCGCCCCCCATTGAGCCATGTATGCTGAAATATAATATACACCAGTTTATGTAAAAGCGTAACTAAATAAAAATTTTATGCAATTCTACTCATTAATTTTTTTAATTAGAGATGCTACGCAAGTTTTCTCGCATGAACAGACAAGCAGACATTTTAAGAAATGATCGAATCCTCTTCAAGAAGTTTCAAAACGTATAAATCAAACAAAAACCGGAAATCAAAAATTTTTATAAGCCCGATATATATTTTCTTATGAAAACATAGGAAAGTAAAACTCTGGTATATAGCTTATTAAAAATGAAACAATCTGGTGTGCAACTCACGCGACTTTCTCTTACCCTGCATTTCAAAGCTATACAGATAGATTTCATATTTAAATGTTAAATAAATAAGGTAAGATAGATTCAATAGTTTCAGTTAGTGATAGATTCAGTTCAATCTAGTTTAAAAATATGCTAAAATAGGTTTACAGATAGTTTATTTGAGATATAATACTGCGTGAAGGGATTAAATGGAGAGTTTAGGGGGCGGCAGTCCCCGCTCCCCTCAACCTCCTGTTTAATTACAATGCCTACATGTATTTAAAAAAAAGAAAAAGCCAATTTCAATCAAATTTTTAAGTGGGGATAAAGAACCAACTCCAAAATACAAAATTTGAATTTTCTGCTTTTTTCTTTTTCTTTCTTTCTTTCTTTCTTTTTCTTTTTTTCTTTTTTTTTTTTTTTTAAGTTATGTTGATAATTGATATACATAGAAATAAAACGCTAAAAATTTCACTTTCGTTTTCAGGGCACCTCAAAACGTGATATTATACAAAACACGACAGTGAGAAAGCAAATTTCAAAATATACTCTATTCACAGTATGGGCATGAAAAATTGTTTTTTCTAGCTGAACAGTGTTCGTCGACATAGTGAAATGTAACAATGCATTTGCACCAATTACATTCAATGGAAAATAAGGTTAGCTTAATTTTGGGGTGCTCTGTATTCTGGCGACAAAACATATATATATTATGTTGTGTACTTAAATTTAATCTTGGATCAAAAACACATAACACAAAATGAAATACAATTCCAGCAATTTAAAACTGTAGTCCTAATGTATCCAAATACTTTGGGTAGCCCTGTAAATGAATAATGAATGATTTCTATATCAAATGCCACGCAAAACATATTTTGTTGCATGAAAAAAAAATCATTCCATTTTTTTAAGGCAACTTATAAATGTTATAATGTATAAGAAATTTCGCCCATAGACTTAATGCATTTGAAATCTCTTGGATAGCCCTGTACACGAACTCTTTGCTTGATCTCGATGTAAAGTTTAATGTAGTATTACTATATGATATAGATATAAAATATCAAGTTTCGTCTACCTGCTACAGTTTGTTCTTGGGATATGCTGATAACACACACACACACAGATTAACCGCTATTAAATTATATTTTTTAGATTCAGGGAACCTCCCAACGTATAAATAGAGCAAAATCTCTATTTCAAAAATTTGACCCTAAAACAATACTTTCTCCTTTTCTAACATGTGGGTAAGTAAGAAAGTAAATAATTTGATGTGGTATTCACACGACCGTCCCTTACCCTGAAATTTAATACTATAAACACAGATTACAGATTAAGCGGTAAAATAACGAAAACTGTTATATAAACCTACGTTAAAAAATTCAAATTAAGTTTCGGAACAACTTTATTTGACAAATATATTTGCGTGAAGGAAGGGGGGGGGGGTACAGACCCCTTCCCCTCCTCTTGATTTATGTAAATACATTCACATAGAATTAAAATTTGTTGTTAAATTTAGTTCATTTAAAATTATTCAGACAACCTTCTTAATCAATGTTTCTTGAATCTTATCAATCTTGTTTAAACTTAACGAGTAACAAACATAATAACTTCAAGAAACGACATATGAATTGCCTGAAATTACTTGTTTTAGAGTTATGATGAAAGGAGACAGAGACAAAGATCAAGCGCTAAAAACTTGACTTTGGTATTCAGGAAATCTCAAAACTTGTGAATATATAAAAACAAGCAATAAATTTTTATCTTTAAAAAAATTGTATTTATAACATGGATATGAAAAATTAATTTCAATTCCTGTCCAGTTTTCCTGGACCTGGTAAACTATTATGGCAAAGAACTTCCTCTAATTACATGCAATAAAAAAGAATGTTTTCGCTTAATTATTGGCAATCTTGTATATCTTCTAAAAATGTACACGCTATAAATTGCACATAAATATAATCCTATATTAATAACACAAGGAACAACCTAAAATACGCTTCCATCAATTTTCAAATATTGACCCATTATATTTTAGTTCTTTTGCGTAGATCTGTAAAAGAACTGTGAATGATTTTCCTATACCAAAATCTAAATGAAACCTGCTTTAACGCTTATAATATATATATTCGTTTCATTTGGTTTAGTGCAGCCTCTAGATGTTAAACTCTACTTACCTGGAATTACCCCCATGTACGTAAAGTATTTGACTTATCCTGGGTGTCCCTGTACATGAACCATTATCTATATCTCAGTGAAAAGTTTAGTGCAGCATCCCTATATGATAGAGATTTAGAATACAGAATTAAACTTTCTGTTGCTATTTGTTCTTGAGATATGATGATAAAAGACACACAGACAGACTCGCAGACCAACCGCTAAAAAACATGTTTTTCTAATTCTGGGTACCTTAAAATGTGTAATTTAATAAAAACTCAATTTCGAAAATTTCAACCTAAAATAATACCTTCTCTACCCTATACATGGGTAAGAAAAAGTCAAAAAGTCAAAAAGTAACACGTCAAGATAATAATAAAAACTAGTTAGTTGTGTGAGTGGTCTTTTAGAAAACCTTCTTCAATTTCTTTGTTATTATTATTCTTTATTTATCTTTATTCTTTATTTACCTACTAGTTTCGTGAAAATAAATAAACAAAAAACAGAGCAGCTAATGCAAGAGCAAGAAATCAATACGTGTAAGTTAGTAAAACCACTGGCAACTGTCGATTTTCTTAGACTAAAAGTCGTTACAGCACCCCCCGTCCCTTTAACCCTTTCGGACTCGAAAATATTACATTCTTCTGTTTTTGCAAAAAGAAAAATATGGACTATAACCAACATTTTTAATTGAAAATTGTACTTTACACTTTCTGCTAATTAGCTCGATTGTTCATTTCCTGATTTTATTACATACGACTGTTCCAGATGCAAAAATGTAAGTGGATGTCGTGGATGTTTAACCCGCACGATGGTACGCCCTGGGTCGGAAAGGGTTATAGAGAGCAATATTTTTTCCTTTGAAAAATTAGTCATTCAATTTAATCTTCACATTGGTATGTTTTCAGAAAATAAAAAGCTTATCAATGTATGCGGTCTCGCTAAAAGTTATTTCTATCTAGGGCTTTTGTATCAGTAAAAACGAAACCGCTCTTCTGCATTGTATTCAAAAGTACAAAGGAAAATAAACCAGGTTCGTGAAATTGCAAACTTTTTGGAAATGTTTTCTTAAAATACCGGCATTTTCGAAAGTGCTATAAACAATCCTTTTGTACTACAACTTTATTTGACACAGTAACAGACTTTTATAAATGGGACTTAGAGGGAAATGACGTTTCATTATTTAGGAGAGTTCATAATTTAACTATTTCTTCCACTAACATCCCTTCCCTTCCCCCCCCCCCCCCCACACACACATTTTTTACTTTGTGAAACGTTCTCATTACAAGAGTAATATGAAAAAGTAAAATATCTGTATATTAGTAGATTTTAATTGTTTCTTGACGCACACAATAAATTAAAAGTGTAATTGTAATATATTCAAAAAAAGAAAAAAAAAAATCCTATATATTACAACTACGTATTTTTTCTTTCTCTTACCCATAAGATAGAAAAAGTATTATTTTTGGGTCAAATTTTCGAAAGTGAGATTTTGTTATATTTACATGTTCTGAGGTCCCCTGAATAAGAAAATCATGTGTTTTTAGCAAATGGTCTGTGTGTATGTCTGTGTGTGTGTCTGTCTGTTATCAGCATATCTCAAAAACAAATTATGGCAGAAAGTTCAAACTTGAAAGAAAGAAAGAAAGTTAGAAAAAAAAAAAAGACAAGCGGTTAAAAGAAAAAAAATAGAACGTTCATAAATCAAATCCTTTTTGTGATCTGTGAATATGTCCAATAGTATTGTATGTACAATTTCAATTCACCCTTATCGACTTAATAAACATTACTTCCACTCTAATGACTTCCTCTTAGAACAAAAAATGGTAAAGTCGAGAACATAGGAGTGCTACATCTGTACAAATTACTATATTTATGGTTGAATTGAATTTTTACAAAAATACATGTACTTATCCTATAGAAAAATTTAATATAAAAGATTACGCGTATAAAATGAAATATTGTATTAAAATAAAGGTATTTCTGAATGCCTTCTTGACATCTTAAGAGAATATACAAATGTGTGTGTGTGTGTATATATATATATATTGAACGATAACACTTTTAAGCTACTCCTCTTATTGCAAACTAGCAAAGCCCCGGTTCGAGAACGAGCCGAATTCCGAATGCGGGAAAAATGTCAAAATCAAACTCGAAATGTACAAAAACTCGGCCTGATGCTGCCTGCGTGCCGATAGATCAAAGTTTGTTAACAAAACCATCTTTTAATCATGAAATCAATGAAGGTAGTGAATCAGCGAAGGCTTCTCTCGCTTCGCTGGTCACTATATTTAAAGGAAAATCTTTTCTATATCGCTTTACAAACAAAAATAAAATTTAAAGAAATCATGAAATTGCTTTAAAGCCTGTTTTTGTTCTCCGCTGCCTTCGGCAGCGACCCACTCATTCGCAGACTCTCGGGTGTCTGTCCCTATTGCCAGTGACCAATCGGCTTACCAGTCGGCTTCAATTTGGTGTTTATTAGATGACAGTTTCTAAACGGACAGTATCGAAAAAATTGAAGTAGCCATTTTATATTTTAATCCCAGTTACATATGAACAGCACGTATTCTACATAATATTTTCTTTCACGTTATTTTCTATATTTATTTGATTTATTCAATCAACCATAAAATGACAACAATTTCACACCAAATATAATATTACAATGTGCTACGATCAGCTATGTCTATGGCATGAGACGTTTGATGGCATGATTGTTTCTTTCTTTTCTGTTTTTCAATATTTTATAATTTATTTATATTTTTTATGCGCTACTTGGCTTAAAGTGGCTTTTACGAAAGTGGAGTCCTTGGCGAAAAATGTCCGATCTATTTCAGCATCAAAGATTTAAATTATCAATAAGTAAAGCTCTTTAATGTAATGCTGAATTAGCTTTCATGCCAAGCGCGATTCATCCGTGCCAAAAACATACTATTTAAACAAAAGAGAAAAAATATCTAAAATTGAGTTTTTTTTTTTTTTTTTTTTTTTTTAACTTCATTTTCATATTTTCATTTTTTCATGTGCAGGAGCAAATTTTATATCTATTTATTTATTTATTTATTTATTTATTTTTTTTTCCGCGTGAAAGCATATTTTTTTTTTTGGCAACAAGAAAAAATTTAAATCCATTTTTAAAGCTTTTACCAGGTTATTATTTTCTCATTTTAATTAATTTTAAAAAATCTAATCAAAATTTCGTTACAAATAAAGTACCAAATGAAAGGGGCATTTTTTCTGAATCCGTCAGTTTAATTAACTTTTCGATCGGACAATTAGATTTTTTTTAAATTAACTAAAGTATGAAAAGCTGGTGACAATTTTTTTAAATTGACTAAAGTATGAAAAGCTGGTGTCAACAACACACAGACAAACAGAAGAAAATCCCTCTTAGCCAATCAACTTGCATCTAGCAACGGACAGACAGGAAGAAAACTCTCTTAGCCATTAAAATATAGAGATATATGTTAAAAAATTCGAATTAAAGATTTAATTTTCAATTTTTTTAATAAGAGTTAAGTAATAAGATTCTTTCACAGACGGGTGGTTTCCTGGTAAAAAACGGCGACATACCCTGGTGAGATAAGAAGTGAGGGACGCAACCATATTATCATTTTTATAGGGGCGGGGAATGTGTGTGATGTGCAATTAAACATAGGCATTGAAATTAATTAGTGAGGGAGCGCAACTAGATTGTCTCCGTTTTCGATGAGGATAGGAATTAGAGTTCTCCTACAGGAACTCTAAGAATAATCCTTTATCATTATTGACTGTGGACTAAAAAAATATGAAGTGAAGATATCTTCTAAACAACTTAACGGATTGAGCTAAAATTTGGTAGGTACGTTATAAATCACCATCACACAATTTATATGGATTTTGATGATTATAGAACTTAAAGTTCCTTCTCATGGGTAAGAAGAAAAATTCTTTATATTTATGAGCCGTAAACTCGAATTATTTGAAATGTGCTATCGTCTAAAATCTACATATAAATAAGGTATAAATATGTAGGCATGTTATTTGTTAAGAATCACAGTTCTTTTCAACTGAGATGCAAAAAAGAATTTTTATATATTAAGGTCTATGGGATTAAAATATTTAAAGTTCATTTTAATACTGTCAAATTGTTAAAAACGCATAACAAAATGATTAATATTAATAATAATAATAATACTAAAAAAAATTAATGTTTAATATAGCGAGCTTATTATTTATTGTTCTTTCACAAAAACGGACAGAAGAATGTAGTTTCATTAGGATCCTTTAAAAATGGCATACAACTTGAGGAGAAATATTACACTAATACGATTTTTCTTTTTGTTTATTTAACGACTTCTCTGATTTAAATTTATTTAAATAACTCTAAATTACTAAATTTCCAGAACGTCAAGCGAAGTCATTCTAGATTTTTCATTGAAATGGTGTTCAAATATTGTATTTTTACAGTTAATTTTGGTAAAACATTTTCATTCAGTAAATAATTTTAAATCTCTTAGTATTTTTATTCGATTTATCAAAAAATTATTATTTAATTTTGTATTTGCATGTTGGTTAGTTACTTCATTTATGGTTTTCTCGTATTCAGTTTATCAGAAATGCTTATTAAACTTTGCATGTGTATATCGGTTAGCAATTTTATTTATGGATTTCTACTACTCAAACTCAACTCGTTTCTCCCACATTCACGAAGTGATTTTCTAATGGAAAATATTTTAGGAAATTACATACAATAAAATCGAACTGTTTTTATTTTGCCTTTTTATAAAGGCATGGAAATCATAAATTGGGCGTCAAAATAATATTGTTAAAAATATCAGATTATTTTTTCTTTCTTTATGGGGGGTGGGGGGTAAAAATGAAGAGAGTTTGCTTTATTTGCTATTAGTTTTTTTTCTTTTTTTTTAACTGTTAAATATAGTAAATACTATGATTTAGAGACAACGCTAATTTATATGCATGTTTATGAGTATTATATTATTTTATTGAATATTAATGAATTTTTTCTTTCATTTGTAGTATTTATTTATTTTTTTTTTTAAGTTTTATACATATATGATTCAGTTCTATCATGTAGCTAGATTACGCTTAGCTAAAACTTAAACATCATTCATCAACAACAATTTTACTGCATAAATAGCACATTCTAAAAATTACACATACACACAGAAGCATGCATATTTCCGACCATTTATATATGATGTAAAAAGACCCCCACCCCCTTTTTTTTTTTTCAATTATATTAATATATGAATGCGTCACTTTTCAGGATATCTTCCATATTATAGTCTTGGTCAGAACTCAGGAAATCCAAAGTACTATTCATAATTTCAGTCTACGGATCACATTTAACGCGTCCTGAAATTTAAAAGGGCCACTAATGAATATCCTATATTCAGAAGCAAATGCAAATTTTATATGTTACTTATAATTCCTTATTGATCTTTTTATTTCTTTATTAATCTGGATCGATATATTACTATTATTATTATTATTTTCCTTGAAAAATATTTTAACAATTTTTTAAAAAACGAGAAAAATTAAAATAATATAATAGATATAAACAAACTTTTAGAATTAATATTAGTATTTCCATATATTTTAAATTTTAAAATTTAATTTAAAAGTATTAGCATTTTTTATCAGTTTTATTAGTGTCCTAATACCCGAATTTGAAAAGAAAATACAATAATATTTTAAATAAAATTAAAAATAAATTTATTAATATTATTATAACGTATAAGCTGTAATATATATATATGTTTCATTTTCAGTATAACAGAACAATAATTATTTCTCCTCTCGTAAGTGTAAGATGTTCAACTTCATTTCTTATCTGAAACGCACGAGTCCTGTTCCTTAGAAAGAGGAAAACTACTTGGAATTTTACCTATTGTAAGTTTAGCGATTTGTCAATAGACACGCATCAACAACTCACCTTTAATTTTTGCCGAAAGTTCAACCCCTTGTCAATCACCCAAACTTATGGGGGGAAATGAGAGCAAGGAAAAGCCGTCCTTAACGGTTTAGGAGAAGAAAATCTAGTTAAAGAAAAACCGCCTGCAACGGTCTAACTACACTTAGAGATGAGGGGTAAAAGCCGCTTATAACGGTCTAGCGACAGAAAACAGAAGCTGAAAAAGCCGCCTGCAACGGTTAAAGGGTTAATATCATGGAAATGTCATAAACAAAAAAGTGTAAGTTTATCAACTTGTGAAGCTGAATTGTTTGCTATTTCAGAAATCTCTAAGGACATAACATGGATAATAAATTTATTATCGGAATTAAACATTAAAAATTTTATAAACAATACTGTGTCACTGAGTTCAGATAGTCAAGCAGCCATACAATGAGCTAATTGTACAAGATCATCAACCAAATGTAGACATATAAATCTTAGGTTACATTTTGTAAAGGACTTGATCAGAGACAAAATAATTGATCTATATTACACTCCAAGTGAAGCCCTAATATCAGATTTCTTGACAAAGGCTGTAAACGAAGAAAAACTATTATATTCAATGGAAAATATTTCTTTAATTTCTTAATTTTATATATTTTTATTTTTATGTGTTCATCCTGTATTATGTTATATTTGTATTTATATTTTTTATTTTTGTGTAGATTAAAATGCGTCGCTCGCATGGGGGGTTTGTTGGAGTAGCGAACGATTCATTTTAA
The DNA here is from genome assembly GCA_963930645.1 of Salticus scenicus. Lineage (NCBI taxonomy): Eukaryota > Metazoa > Arthropoda > Arachnida > Araneae > Salticidae > Salticus > Salticus scenicus. The sequence continues at coordinate 36,825,530 of OZ005655.1, read as the reverse complement.
TAAATAAACGCCTTTAATTGCGCATGCGCGTGAAAGAGAGCTCTCCAACTGCTCCCGGCGAGGCACGCCAGTGTTGAAAAAAGAACGTAGCTGTGTGCACCGGCCTTGGTGGCCATTATTACCTGTGTGGTTAAACAACTAAAAAGTACAAAGATAATCTGCATTTAAATATGTTTAATTCTACTTATTTTGAATGTGTGTAATGTAAATCGTCTTGTTTATCGTCTTTAATAAATGTCAGCTATATATATTCAAGAATTTCGATTTAATGGAACTTATATTACAACAAATATTAAGGAATATATATATATATATATATATATATATATAAGCAGTATTTAGAGATAATCATAAATTTAACACATAATAAAAAGTTTGCTATCTGACAGAAAAATTTTTGAAGTCTCAGTCTTACTGAACTCTCCTCTTTTAAAACATTTTTAGCTATTAAAAAAAAAAAAAAAAAAAAAAAAAAAAAAAAAAAAAAAACAGCACAAACAACAGTCCTAACAGTACCGGACGTTAAGACAGAAAAAAAAATACTTTGTAATATTGTTACAATATTAACAGTGCTTTATGAAATATCTTTTAACATTTATATGGTACAATATTTACGCATACAAATATTTTCCTTTCTTGAGCAGTAACGCTCCGCCTTTTTACAGCTTAATGTATGCATTTGTACTGCATACAATTTAATATATATTCCATGGTAAAATTAAATTTTAACATTTAATACAAGTATGGTGTCGATTTCGATCAAATATACCGATTTAAAAAAAAGAAAACAAAAGGTTGACTGGTTGATTGGATTTTACGACGCATTAGTGCTGCGCAATGGGCAATTGGCGACGAAAAGAAAAGACAATGTTGGAAATTTCTACCATTTAAATAGTGCCATTCTAGTAATACTCAATGCCTTTCAAGTTCTTAAACTCAATTTTTTTTTTTTTTTTTTTTTTTTTGGGGGGGGGGGAGGTAATATTAATATTTGACGATATTATTAACACTTAACTATAGTGAACAAATTTTATTCATATTTATATGCCTGTATATTGTAAAGACGGATTCCATTTCTGTAAATATTGAATATAAAATTAAAAAAAAAAAAAGGTTTTTTAGTAAATATTTTCAAACGCATAAAAGAAAAAATTTCTCTGTGTCATATGAAACATTTTGTAATAAAATAGACGGTTTTAAACATTTCTTCTCTTTAGTATTTCTGTAAGTGAAAATTTCACAAAGCATTATATGCACCGATTTTTGGAAGAAAATCTAATCTTATTTGAATTCTATTGAAAAGAAGATTTTAATATAAACTGTTTGATACTTTTCATTTTAAATAAAATTCAAAAATCGTTTTTCATTGATATTTACATTTCAAAATTGAATTTTGAAAATAGATTCTTTTTGACAGATATATTGGCAAATACCTCAAAGATATTTCATGAACAATTTTGGATACTTGAAGGATACTTAAAGAAAGGATTATAAACATTAGTTGGCTGTAAAATAAGAATATTTATTTGAAGCTGTATGTGGGTAAAAGGATATCAAAAACGTAACACGTAGAACTGAGTGTTTGCTTTTAAGGAATGAAAATAAGAAAAGAAAAATTTCAAAACTTTTTGATAGAAAACATTATACGATATGAAATATTATAAAATATATTAAAATATATTACTAAAAAATAATTATAGTAAAACATATGTCGTACTTCTTGAAAAATAATTCTTTATGTACGACTTTTCTCTCATGGATTTTAACGATACAGTTGTGGCTTTATATTAAGTAGGTTGTACTGAGTATAAAAGATAGTAAATACTATAGCATGCCGAAAATTTCGGAGCCTCAAATTTTACCTTTTCAGTTTTTTTCCCTGCACGGTATAATTTAATTATTTTTGTTTTTATTTTTATGTATTTATTTATTTATTTTATATATATACATGTGTGTTATTTCGAGAGTTTCTGCACATTTATCTGTATTTTATATATATGTACATATGTATATGTACAATAGGTGGAGCGGCGATTCCGTGTTTTATAGAGACTAGCTTTTTTTCAGCTACCCTAAATGAAGATGTTAAGGACATATATTAACACCCTGTAATAATAAGAGGGTGTATAATATTTTCAAAGAATATTTTCAAATCAGAGGATAAATAATATTTTCAAAATAATATTTGTCTAATGAACTCATTATTGTATAATTTATTTTGGTGCGTTGGATGATTTCCTCTTAGTGATAGAAATGTCTTATATTGGTGAGAAAAATTTCTTAGAAGTAGATCCCTAAATCTCATGACATCAAAAATATAAATAATTCTTTATATATATTTCACATAACACCGTAAAGATAAACTAGAAGAAACGTTACTGTACGAGGAAAAAAAAAAAAAAAAAAAACAGGCTCGTTGAACGCTTGTATCGATTGTTTATTTCAGACTATTTCTAATACATAATCGTAGAATTCAAAGTCATTCTTGTAAAATTTTAGTTAAATCATTATTTGTAACAGATTCTTTTTTTAAGATTTAAAATTTCTTCTTTTTATATAAGAAATTGCAAAATTTTTATATGATCGTTAATAATACAATAATTAGCCAATTAATTCAAAGGGCGCTATGGGAACACAAATTTAGAGGAGGATAAGCAGAGGTCTTATAAAACCAAAGATAAAGGAAAGATAAAGGAAAAGCAAAAATTATCTAAAAGTTTGGAAAAAACACTACCCTCAAAAAAGACTTTCGCTAAATTACCAGATTTTTAAATCAGTAAGGTACATTATAATATGTCATTTTCAATCTTTACGGCTCAGATTTTCTTCGCAGAGAAGTACGTTACACTTTCCATGAGAACCATAAGATTTGTTGAATTATAGTGTTAAATATCTTCATAGTTTCGTCACTTCATTTAATTGTGACATTACGGAAGATCAAGTCAAATTACACGCTATAAATTACGTCTCCGCAGGATTTAATTACGCTTACTTCTCAGGTTCGCGATTATCTGTTGACAAATTTATGTATCATGAAAAAAATAATGCCGTTTTTTCGCGTTTCAAAATATGTTTCTCTATATGTATATTAACTATAAATGGAACTATTGGACTTATTTGTATGCATTAATTAATCACGAGCAGTGGTGTTTATGATTTTTAGAAAAAATCCGCGGATACAATTTGAATATTTTACTACTTCATCATCCACCAATATTAGTATCATCCACCAATAATGTCAAGATAATCAGGGAGTGTGGACTAGAAAGTCTACAAAATAGAAGAAAAGTAAATATGATAAAGTTCACAAACAAAGCGAGACGTCGTGCTCCTGGACACATTTCTCACATTGTGGAGAACGCAAGTTCTCCACACTAATCTAACTTTAACTTGACTGATAGTTGAATGCTGCCAACTTACTTATTTAACTTTAGATTGACTTGAAGCTGTAAATGAAATACTTAAACTATGAAGAAATGACAGAGTCAGATTTGTAAAATCAATTGAGCTTTAATTGAGCTTAAATAAGAAGGGGGACGCTGAACTTTGGCATCTAGTAATTTACTACTTAAGATGGGCAGTCCTCTTAAATACTTTGATATTAATAAATAACCTCCGTTACTTTACTTAATTACTCACAAATGATCCCAACCACTTTTAATCACTTTCATTAACTCATGAGATCAAGTAATCTTTCGATTAGCAGGAGGATTCCCTGACACTGCTATCTACTCGACTTATATCCAACTATATCCGCTACTAACGCTCCAAAACAATCTTCCTTCCAACTAACTTTAACTCCTCTCCAACTCTCCCTTCTTCCAACTAACCTTCTACTTTTATACTATTCAGTTTCCAAAATATTAGCATATTTCAATTTACAATTTTAAGTTAGGATCGGCACTAACTCTATTACACAAATCGAATCCTAAAACAGCAGATTCACGTTTTACCCGCAAAGTGCGAGTTTTAATTGTAGCACTTAGCTATACCTGACAGTTCCTCCCCCGAAAAAAAATTTCGCGGAAAAAATCCCCCAACGGGTTTTTACCCGTGCAAATTTTAAATTATTGCAATACTATGCAAAGAAAATTAGCTGCAGTAACTTACTGTTTAAAATTCAACTATATAATATTTTAGAAAAAAAGAAAAAAAAAAGAGGGGGGAAACTTAAATTTAACTAGACTGCCCAAAAATAATTATTTCTTGTAAAATATAATAAGGAAAAAAAAGTTTAAAAGTACATGGCCAAAAACTGGACACTTAGTTTAAAAAAAAAAAAAAAAAAAAAATGTTTCGTATTATGCTCAAACTAAGGCGCTTTACTCCAGAAACCGTTTGTACTCACTCAATTTAGTTAACTAGAAGTCCAGCGTATTTACAGCGGGGAAATACAGGCACATCTTTCCTTAAATGGAAAGGAAAAGTTTAATTAAAAAAATTTTCAGTACAGGAGGATCGCCTTAAACAAAACGTGCGATCATTGCCCAATTTAACTTGTAACATAATTTTATTAAACAGAAAATAGTGAAATGTCTTGAGCCATGCGAAGAGTTTATCTAAAAAAAATGTCCAGGTATTCATTATGAGTTATCTTGAAAGAGATCCGTGGGCAAGCGTCCAGAGAAAACCTCTTTTACTGCAGACAATAAAAACGCTGGCACAGTTCCAAAAGCATCAAAAGTAACAATTTAAGAAATCAAGCTGGCTTTTAAGATTGAACATCTATACTTCGGATTTAGAGTCGGGATCAGCAACTGGACCTCAGATTTTCTAAAATTAAAACTTTTTTAAACGTATATATCAAAAATAGACGTGAACTACACTTTTATATAAGTAAATGACATAATTTATACATAAGCAATATTTTAGCTATGCTATTTGCATAAGGAAAAAAAACTACAGTGTTAGTGTATTAAGGTTAATTTGTTAAACGCGAATTTACTTGCAGAATAGCTTTTTAAAAAATTCTCTTTTTAATCCCCATCCGAATATATTCATACAGTAATTAAACTTTTAGCGAAAAAGACAAAAGTTTACAATAAGAATATTCATTTGATACACTTTATATAACATTCAGAAAACATATTTAAGGATACAAAATTTTCAAAACTGCAGTTGATCGCTGAGAAATAAAAAATATTTACGTACATATATTTTACCTTACATTTACAAAACTATAGAAAAATTTTTTATACAGTTATAAAAGTTTATTTTATACAATTTACAACATTTAGAAAAATATATATAATGAATAGATATATATACAAAGTTAAAAAAAGTTTTCAAGACTCCGTTGTTGGCTAGAAAATAGAAAAGTAGTAGAGTATATACATATTGATCATGTAAAAACTTAGAGAGAAAATTTATATACAAAGGTAAGAAAATTTATCTTACGAATCGCTGCAGGTGATGGCTAAAACAGAAGGCATTTAAGTACATATATATATATAGATCATTCAAAAAACTAAAGAGGGGGGGAAAGTTTATACAAAAGTTCAAAAAAGGTTTTTTTTTCCAAAAACTGCTGGTGAGGGCTTAGAAATAAAAAAAAACATTAACATACATACATGCATATATTATATACAGAAAAAAAATTTATGACGTGTAAACAGTACATGAAATTTCGAGAGATGAAAGTTCATGCCATACGTTTAAATTTTGCATTTTTAAATTTTAAAAAGTTCATGCAGCAAGTTTAAATTTAGATTTGTGATATTTTAAAAAGTTTATCTCTTTGAGATCATGATTGAAAGTCCAGAAGAAAGTCCAAAATTCGTTACTTGTCGTATATTTCCTCACTGCTCTACTAGAAAGATACTTTACAATGGAAAAATAATTAACCATAGCACCTGATAGCGTGATTCCTTGACATCAGCAGAATTACAGATGTGGTTCAGACAGGTCTGCGGAGTTGTGGTAGCAATTTCCGTGCTGGTGGCTTTTAGAACGGAGTCCGGTATCGGAGAGGCACTTTTCTGGGACGGACTCGAGCCCAGTACCTTGTGAATGTCTACCGGTGCAACAGAAGACTGCGTTCGCTTTGTGCTTTTGAATGCAGGGCTGCTAGCTGATCTAGAGGCCTCAGAGGAGGCTGGCTGCACTTTCGAAATTTCCTTCGTTAACATCACATCGTTTTCTTTCAGTTTCGGCGGCGGGTCATTTTGACAATTTAAGTTCTCGTGCGCCTGAAAATTATTTGACTGTGTCGGCTGTATAGATTTAAAACTGTTTTCTAAAGGGGAGTTACCAAGATTAACCGCATCATTTATTGAATTTACACTTTCGCTTATTTTAACGGTTTCCGCAGCAATACTTATTTTACTTGTATTTTCCTGAAAAGCAGTTGCGAGATATTTAGAAGCGCACTGGTTAACCTTTTCAGTTTCGTTTACTACAGTTTGTGCGAAAATAACAGAGTCCATCGATTTGACTGTTTTTAAATATAAAGCAGGAGATGAATTTAAATCAGTAGAAAAGGTAGCCGGAACATTTACTGGTTTTACACTTTCGCTTAGTTTAACAGTTTCCGCAGCCACAGTTATTTTAATTGGATTTTCTTTTACAATTCCCGTCGCAATAGGACACAATTTTTCGGATTTCTTATCCGTAGCTAAAAGCTGACTAACAGAAGGGGATTTGCCTGTAGTGCTATTTAAAGGTGAAGTGTGCTCGTTTTCATACACTTTTATTTGACTTTCGTCAGAAGGATTAAAGTTTTTGTCGTCAGTTTGGGGTTGATTTAAATTAGTAGAACTTTTTTCTTGCGACTGAATAACTTGTGGTTTTTCCACATCCTTTATTACCGCTTCCCACTGACGTTCGTTAGGGGGGAGGGAACGGTCATGTTCCAATCGTAGTTTATCATACCGAGTGGCGAAAAGATCGATAACTTTGCGTTTTAAATCATCATACGTTGGATTTGGCCCAAGTGAATGGCAGGCGATTAATCTATGCCACTGTTTCGGTTCTCCTTCTAGGGAGTAGGCTAGCCAAGAGTAGTGGTTTTTAACATTAATTTTATGAAAATTGAAAAAACATTCTAGATGCTCAAAAAATTGCAGCACACTATTAGTGCCGTCAAAAAAGGCTTGCTCGGGGGGGGGGGGGATTCGAGCAAAGTTGGTCGCCAATGTGGAGAACGCAAGTTCTCCATACTAATCTAAACTTTAACTTGACTGAAGGTTGAATGCTGCCAACTTACTTATTTAACTTTAGATTGACTTGAAGCTGTAAATGAAATACTTAAACTATGAAGAAATGACAGAGTCAGATTTGTAAAATCAATTGAGCTTTAATTGAGCTTAAATAAGAAGGGGGACGATGAACTTTGGCATCTAGTAATTTACTACTTAAGATGGGCAGTCCTCTTAAATACTTTGATATTAATAAATAACCTCCGTTACTTTACTTAATTACTCACAAATGATCCCAACCACTTTTAATCACTTTCATTAACTCATGAGATCAAGTAATCTTTCGATTAGCAGGAGGATTCCCTGACACTGCGCTCTACTCGACTTATATCCAACTATATCCGCTCTTAACTCTCCAAAACAATCTTCCTTCCAACTAACTTTAACTCCTCTTCAACTCTCCCTTCTTCCAACTAACCTTCTACTTTTATACTATTCAGTTTCCAAAATATTAGCATATTTCAATTTACAATTTTAAGTTAGGATCGGCACTAACTCTATTACACAAATCGAATCCTAAAACAGCAGATTCACGTTTTACCCGCAAAGTGCGAGTTTTAATTGTAGCACATTGCTATACCTGACAGTTCCTCCCCCGAAAAAAAATTTCGCGGAAAAAATCCCCCAACGGGTTTTTACCCGTGCAAATTTTAAATTATTGCAATACTATGCAAAGAAAATTAGCTGCAGTAACTTACTGTTTAAAATTCAACTATATAATATTTTAGAAAAAAAGAAAAAAAAAAGAGGGGGGAAACTTAAATTTAACTAGACTGCCCAAAAATAATTATTGCTTGTAAAATATAATAAGGAAAAAAAAGTTTAAGAGTACATGGCCAAAAACTAGACACTTAGTTTAAAAAAAAAAAAAAAAAATGTTTCGTATTATGCTCAAACTAAGGCGCTTTACTCCAGAAACCGTTTGTACTCACTCAATTTAGTTAACTAGAAGTCCAGCGTATTTACAGCGGGGAAATACAGGCACATCTTTCCTTAAATGGAAAGGAAAAGTTTAATTTAAAAAATTTTCAGTACAGGAGGATCGCCTTAAACAAAACGTGCGATCATTGCTCAATTTAACTTGTAACATAATTTTATTAAACAGAAAATAGTGAAATGTCTTGAGCCATGCGAAGAGTTTATCTAAAAAAATGTCCAGGTATTCACTATGAGTTATCTTGAAAGAGATCCGTGGGCAAGCGTCCAGAGAAAACCTCTTTTACTGCAGACAATAAAAACACTGGCACAGTTCCAAAAGCATCAAAAGTAACAATTTATGAAATCAAGCTGGCTTTTAAGATTGAACATCTATACTTCGTATTTAGAGTCGGGATCAGCAACTGGACCTCAGATTTTCTAAAATTAAAACTTTTTTAAACGTATATATCAAAAATAGACGTGAACTACATTTTTATATAAGTAAATGACATAATTTATGCATAAGCAATATTTTAGCTATGCTATTTGCATAAGGAAAAAAAACTACAGTGTTAGTGTATTAAGGTTAATTTGTTAAACGCGAATTTACATGCAGAATAGCTTTTAAAAAAATTCTCTTTTTAATCCCCATCCGAATATATTCATACAGTAATTAAACTTTTAGCGAAAAAGACAAAAGTTTACAATAAGAATATTCATTTGATACACTTTATATAACATTTAGAAAACATATTTAAGGATACAAAATTTTCAAAACTGCAGTTGATCGCTGAGAAATAAAAAATATTTACGTACATATATTTTACCTTACATTTACAAAACTATAGAGAAAAATGTTTATACAGTTATAAAAGTTTATTTTATACAATTTACGACATTTAGAAAAATATATATAATGAATAGATATATATACAAAGTTAAAAAAAGTTTTCAAGACTCCGTTGTTGGCTAGAAAATAGAAAAGTAGTAGAGTATATACATATTGATCATGTAAAAACTTAGAGAGAAAATTTATATACAAAGGTAAGAAAATTTATCTTACGAATCGCTGCAGGTGATGGCTAAAACAGAAGGCATTTAAATACATATATATAGATCAGTCAAAAAACTAAAGAGGGGGGAAAAGTTTATACAAAAGTTCAACAAGGTTTTTTACCAAAAACTGCTGGTGTTGGCTAGGAATTAAAAAACATTAACGTACATACATGCATATAATATATACAGAAAAAAAAATTATGACATGTAAACAGTACATGAAATTTCGAGAGATGAAAGTTCATGCCATACGTTTAAATTTTGCATTTTTAAATTTTAAAAAGTTCATGCAGCAAGTTTAAATTTAGATTTGTGATATTTTAAAAAGTTTATCTCTTTGAGATCATGATTGAAAGTCCAGAAGAAAGTCCAAAATTCGTTACTTGTCGCATATTTCCTCACTGCTCTACTAGAAAGATACTTTACAATGGAAAAAATAATTAACCATAGCACCTGATAGCTCCATACTAATCTAACTTTAACTTGACTGAAGGTTGAATGCTGCCAACTTACTTATTTAACTTTAGATTGACTTGAAGCTGTAAATGAAATACTTAAACTATGAAGAAATGACAGAGTCAGATTTGTAAAATCAATTGAGCTTTAATTGAGCTTAAATAAGAAGGGGGACGCTGAACTTTGGCATCTAGTAATTTACTACTTAAGATGGGCAGTCCTCTTAAATACTTTGATATTAATAAATAACCTCCGTTACTTTACTTAATTACTCACAAATGATCCGAACCACTTTTAATCACTTTCATTAACTCATGAGATCAAGTAATCTTTCGATTAGCAGGAGGATTCCCTGACACTGCGCTCTACTCGACTTATATCCAACTATATCCGCTACTAACTCTCCAAAACAATCTTCCTTCCAACTAACTTTAACTCCTCTCCAACTCTCCCTTCTTCCAACTAACCTTCTACTTTTATACTATTCAGTTTCCAAAATATTAGCATATTTCAATTTACAATTTTAAGTTAGGATCGGCACTAACTCTATTACACCAATCGAATCCTAAAACAGCAGATTCACGTTTTACCCGCAAAGTGCGAGTTTTAATTGTAGCACATTGCTACACCTGACAGTTCCTCCCCCGAAAAAAAATTTCGCGGAAAAAATCCCCCAACGGGTTTTTACCCGTGCAAATTTTAAATTATTGCAATACTATGCAAAGAAAATTAGCTGCAGTAACTTACTGTTTAAAATTCAACTATATAATATTTTAGAAAAAAAGAAAAAAAAAAGAGGGGGGAAATTTAAATTTAACTAGACTGCCCAAAAATAATTATTGCTTGTAAAATATAATAAGGAAAAAAAAGTTTAAGAGTACATGGCCAAAAACTAGACACTTAGTTTAAAAAAAAAAAATGTTTCGTATTATGCTCAAACTAAGGCGCTTTACTCCAGAAACCGTTTGTACTCACTCAATTTAGTTAACTAGAAGTCCAGCGTATTTACAGCGGGGAAATACAGGCACATCTTTCCTTAAATGGAAAGGAAAAGTTTAATTAAAAAAATTTTCAGTACAGGAGGATCGCCTTAAACAAAACGTGCGATCATTGCTCAATTTAACTTGTAACATAATTTTATTAAACAGAAAATAGTGAAATGTCTTGAGCCATGCGAAGAGTTTATCTAAAAAAAATGTCCAGGTATTTACTATGAGTTATCTTGAAAGAGATCCGTGGGCAAGCGTCCAGAGAAAACCTCTTTTACTGCAGACAATAAAAACACTGGCACAGTTCCAAAAGCATCAAAAGTAACAATTTATGAAATCAAGCTGGCTTTTAAGATTGAACATCTATACTTCGTATTTAGAGTCGGGATCAGCAACTGGACCTCAGATTTTCTAAAATTAAAACTTTTTTAAACGTATATATCAAAAATAGACGTGAACTACACTTTTATATAAGTAAATGACATAATTTATACATAAGCAATATTTTAGCTATGCTATTTGCATAAGGAAAAAAAACTACAGTGTTAGTGTATTAAGGTTAATTTGTTAAACGCGAATTTACATGCAGAATAGCTTTTAAAAAAATTCTCTTTTTAATCCCCATCCGAATATATTCATACAGTAATTAAACTTTTAGCGAAAAAGACAAAAGTTTACAATAAGAATATTCATTTGATACACTTTATATAACATTTAGAAAACATATTTAAGGATACAAAATTTTCAAAACTGCAGTTGATCGCTGAGAAATAAAAAATATTTACGTACATATATTTTACCTTACATTTACAAAACTATAGAGAAAAATGTTTATACAGTTATAAAAGTTTATTTTATACAATTTACGACATTTAGAAAAATATATATAATGAATAGATATATATACAAAGTTAAAAAAAGTTTTCAAGACTCCGTTGTTGGCTAGAAAATAGAAAAGTAGCAGAGTATATACATATTGATCATGTAAAAACTTAGAGAGAAAATTTATATACAAAGGTAAGAAAATTTATCTTACGAATCGCTGCAGGTGATGGCTAAAACAGAAGGCATTTAAATACATATATATAGATCAGTCAAAAAACTAAAGAGGGGGGAAAAGTTTATACAAAAGTTCAACAAGGTTTTTTACCAAAAACTGCTGGTGTTGGCTAGGAATTAAAAAACATTAACGTACATACATGCATATACTATATACAGAAAAAAAAATTATGACATGTAAACAGTACATGAAATTTCGAGAGATGAAAGTTCATGCCATACGTTTAAATTTTGCATTTTTAAATTTTAAAAAGTTCATGCAGCAAGTTTAAATTTAGATTTGTGATATTTTAAAAAGTTTATCTCTTTGAGATCATGATTGAAAGTCCAGAAGAAAGTCCAAAATTCGTTACTTGTCGCATATTTCCTCACTGCTCTACTAGAAAGATACTTTACAATGGAAAAAATAATTAACCATAGCACCTGATAGCTCCATACTAATCTAACTTTAACTTGACTGAAGGTTGAATGCTGCCAACTTACTTATTTAACTTTAGATTTACTTGAAGCTGTAAATGAAATACTTAAACTATGAAGAAATGACAGAGTCAGATTTGTAAAATCAATTGAGCTTTAATTGAGCTTAAATAAGAAGGGGGACGCTGAACTTTGGCATCTAGTAATTTACTACTTAAGATGGGCAGTCCTCTTAAATACTTTGATATTAATAAATAACCTCCGTTACTTTACTTAATTACTCACAAATGATCCAAACCACTTTAATCACTTTCATTAACTCATGAGATCAAGTAATCTTTCGATTAGCAGGAGGATTCCCTGACACTGCGCTCTACTCGACTTATATCCAACTATATCCGCTACTAACTCTCCAAAACAATCTTCCTTCCAACTAACTTTAACTCCTCTCCAACTCTCCCTTCTTCCAACTAACCTTCTACTTTTATACTATTCAGTTTCCAAAATATTAGCATATTTCAATTTACAATTTTAAGTTAGGATCGGCACTAACTCTATTACACCAATCGAATCCTAAAACAGCAGATTCACGTTTTACCCGCAAAGTGCGAGTTTTAATTGTAGCACATTGCTATACCTGACAGTTCCTCCCCCGAAAAAAAATTTCGCGGAAAAAATCCCCCAACGGGTTTTTACCCGTGCAAATTTTAAATTATTGCAATACTATGCAAAGAAAATTAGCTGCAGTAACTTACTGTTTAAAATTCAACTATATAATATTTTAGAAAAAAAGAAAAAAAAAAGAGGGGGGAAACTTAAATTTAACTAGACTGCCCAAAAATAATTATTGCTTGTAAAATATAATAAGGAAAAAAAAGTTTAAGAGTACATGGCCAAAAACTAGACACTTAGTTTAAAAAAAAAAAAAAAAAATGTTTCGTATTATGCTCAAACTAAGGCGCTTTACTCCAGAAACCGTTTGTACTCACTCAATTTAGTTAACTAGAAGTCCAGCGTATTTACAGCGGGGAAATACAGGCACATCTTTCCTTAAATGGAAAGGAAAAGTTTAATTTAAAAAATTTTCAGTACAGGAGGATCGCCTTAAACAAAACGTGCGATCATTGCTCAATTTAACTTGTAACATAATTTTATTAAACAGAAAATAGTGAAATGTCTTGAGCCATGCGAAGAGTTTATCTAAAAAAAATGTCCAGGTATTCACTATGAGTTATCTTGAAAGAAATCCGTGGGCAAGCGTCCAGAGAAAACCTCTTTTACTGCAGACAATAAAAACACTGGCACAGTTCCAAAAGCATCAAAAGTAACAATTTATGAAATCAAGCTGGCTTTTAAGATTGAACATCTATACTTCGTATTTAGAGTGGGGATCAGCAACTGGACCTCAGATTTTCTAAAATTAAAACTTTTTTAAACGTATATATCAAAAATAGACGTGAACTACACTTTTATATAAGTAAATGACATAATTTATACATAAGCAATATTTTAGCTATGCTATTTGCATAAGGAAAAAAAACTACAGTGTTAGTGTATTAAGGTTAATTTGTTAAACGCGAATTTACATGCAGAATAGCTTTTAAAAAAATTCTCTTTTTAATCCCCATCCGAATATATTCATACAGTAATTAAACTTTTAGCGAAAAAGACAAAAGTTTACAATAAGAATATTCATTTGATACACTTTATATAACATTTAGAAAACATATTTAAGGATACAAAATTTTCAAAACTGCAGTTGATCGCTGAGAAATAAAAAATATTTACGTACATATATTTTACCTTACATTTACAAAACTATAGAGAAAAATGTTTATACAGTTATAAAAGTTTATTTTATACAATTTACGACATTTAGAAAAATATATATAATGAATAGATATATATACAAAGTTAAAAAAAGTTTTCAAGACTCCGTTGTTGGCTAGAAAATAGAAAAGTAGTAGAGTATATACATATTGATCATGTAAAAACTTAGAGAGAAAATTTATATACAAAGGTAAGAAAATTTATCTTACGAATCGCTGCAGGTGATGGCTAAAACAGAAGGCATTTAAATACATATATATAGATCAGTCAAAAAACTAAAGAGGGGGGAAAAGTTTATACAAAAGTTCAACAAGGTTTTTTACCAAAAACTGCTGGTGTTGGCTAGGAATTAAAAAACATTAACGTACATACATGCATATACTATATACAGAAAAAAAAATTATGACATGTAAACAGTACATGAAATTTCGAGAGATGAAAGTTCATGCCATACGTTTAAATTTTGCATTTTTAAATTTTAAAAAGTTCATGCAGCAAGTTTAAATTTAGATTTGTGATATTTTAAAAAGTTTATCTCTTTGAGATCATGATTGAAAGTCCAGAAGAAAGTCCAAAATTCGTTACTTGTCGCATATTTCCTCACTGCTCTACTAGAAAGATACTTTACAATGGAAAAAATAATTAACCATAGCACCTGATAGCTCCATACTAATCTAACTTTAACTTGACTAAAGGTTGAATGCTGCCAACTTACTTATTTAACTTTAGATTGACTTGAAGCTGTAAATGAAATACTTAAACTATGAAGAAATGACAGAGTCAGATTTGTAAAATCAATTGAGCTTTAATTGAGCTTAAATAAGAAGGGGGACGCTGAACTTTGGCATCTAGTAATTTACTACTTAAGATGGGCAGTCCTCTTAAATACTTTGATATTAATAAATAACCTCCGTTACTTTACTTAATTACTCACAAATGATCCGAACCACTTTAATCACTTTCATTAACTCATGAGATCAAGTAATCTTTCGATTAGCAGGAGGATTCCCTGACACTGCGCTCTACTCGACTTATATCCAACTATATCCGCTACTAACTCTCCAAAACAATCTTCCTTCCAACTAACTTTAACTCCTCTCCAACTCTCCCTTCTTCCAACTAACCTTCTACTTTCATACTATTCAGTTTCCAAAATATTAGCATATTTCAATTTACAATTTTAAGTTAGGATCGGCACTAACTCTATTACACCAATCGAATCCTAAAACAGCAGATTCACGTTTTACCCGCAAAGTGCGAGTTTTAATTGTAGCACATTGCTATACCTGACAGTTCCTCCCCCGAAAAAAAATTTCGCGGAAAAAATCCCCCAACGGGTTTTTACCCGTGCAAATTTTAAATTATTGCAATACTATGCAAAGAAAATTAGCTGCAGTAACTTACTGTTTAAAATTCAACTATATAATATTTTAGAAAAAAAGAAAAAAAAAAGAGGGGGGAAACTTAAATTTAACTAGACTGCCCAAAAATAATTATTGCTTGTAAAATATAATAAGGAAAAAAAAGTTTAAGAGTACATGGCCAAAAACTAGACACTTAGTTTAAAAAAAAAAAAAATGTTTCGTATTATGCTCAAACTAAGGCGCTTTACTCCAGAAACCGTTTGTACTCACTCAATTTAGTTAACTAGAAGTCCAGCGTATTTACAGCGGGGAAATACAGGCACATCTTTCCTTAAATGGAAAGGAAAAGTTTAATTTAAAAAATTTTCAGTACAGGAGGATCGCCTTAAACAAAACGTGCGATCATTGCTCAATTTAACTTGTAACATAATTTTATTAAACAGAAAATAGTGAAATGTCTTGAGCCATGCGAAGAGTTTATCTAAAAAAAATGTCCAGGTATTCACTATGAGTTATCTTGAAAGAGATCCGTGGGCAAGCGTCCAGAGAAAACCTCTTTTACTGCAGACAATAAAAACACTGGCACAGTTCCAAAAGCATCAAAAGTAACAATTTATGAAATCAAGCTGGCTTTTAAGATTGAACATCTATACTTCGTATTTAGAGTCGGGATCAGCAACTGGACCTCAGATTTTCTAAAATTAAAACTTTTTTAAACGTATATATCAAAAATAGACGTGAACTACACTTTTATATAAGTAAATGACATAATTTATACATAAGCAATATTTTAGCTATGCTATTTGCATAAGGAAAAAAAACTACAGTGTTAGTGTATTAAGGTTAATTTGTTAAACGCGAATTTACATGCAGAATAGCTTTTAAAAAAATTCTCTTTTTAATCCCCATCCGAATATATTCATACAGTAATTAAACTTTTAGCGAAAAAGACAAAAGTTTACAATAAGAATATTCATTTGATACACTTTATATAACATTTAGAAAACATATTTAAGGATACAAAATTTTCAAAACTGCAGTTGATCGCTGAGAAATAAAAAATATTTACGTACATATATTTTACCTTACATTTACAAAACTATAGAGAAAAATGTTTATACAGTTATAAAAGTTTATTTTATACAATTTACGACATTTAGAAAAATATATATAATGAATAGATATATATACAAAGTTAAAAAAGTTTTCAAGACTCCGTTGTTGGCTAGAAAATAGAAAAGTAGCAGAGTATATACATATTGATCATGTAAAAACTTAGAGAGAAAATTTATATACAAAGGTAAGAAAATTTATCTTACGAATCGCTGCAGGTGATGGCTAAAACAGAAGGCATTTAAATACATATATATAGATCAGTCAAAAAACTAAAGAGGGGGGAAAAGTTTATACAAAAGTTCAACAAGGTTTTTTACCAAAAACTGCTGGTGTTGGCTAGGAATTAAAAAACATTAACGTACATACATGCATATACTATATACAGAAAAAAAAATTATGACATGTAAACAGTACATGAAATTTCGAGAGATGAAAGTTCATGCCATACGTTTAAATTTTGCATTTTTAAATTTTAAAAAGTTCATGCAGCAAGTTTAAATTTAGATTTGTGATATTTTAAAAAGTTTATCTCTTTGAGATCATGATTGAAAGTCCAGAAGAAAGTCCAAAATTCGTTACTTGTCGCATATTTCCTCACTGCTCTACTAGAAAGATACTTTACAATGGAAAAAATAATTAACCATAGCACCTGATAGCTCCATACTAATCTAACTTTAACTTGACTGAAGGTTGAATGCTGCCAACTTACTTATTTAACTTTAGATTGACTTGAAGCTGTAAATGAAATACTTAAACTATGAAGAAATGACAGAGTCAGATTTGTAAAATCAATTGAGCTTTAATTGAGCTTAAATAAGAAGGGGGACGCTGAACTTTGGCATCTAGTAATTTACTACTTAAGATGGGCAGTCCTCTTAAATACTTTGATATTAATAAATAACCTCCGTTACTTTACTTAATTACTCACAAATGATCCGAACCACTTTAATCACTTTCATTAACTCATGAGATCAAGTAATCTTTCGATTAGCAGGAGGATTCCCTGACACTGCGCTCTACTCGACTTATATCCAACTATATCCGCTACTAACTCTCCAAAACAATCTTCCTTCCAACTAACTTTAACTCCTCTCCAACTCTCCCTTCTTCCAACTAACCTTCTACTTTTATACTATTCAGTTTCCAAAATATTAGCATATTTCAATTTACAATTTTAAGTTAGGATCGGCACTAACTCTATTACACCAATCGAATCCTAAAACAGCAGATTCACGTTTTACCCGCAAAGTGCGAGTTTTAATTGTAGCACATTGCTATACCTGACAGTTCCTCCCCCGAAAAAAAATTTCGCGGAAAAAATCCCCCAACGGGTTTTTACCCGTGCAAATTTTAAATTATTGCAATACTATGCAAAGAAAATTAGCTGCAGTAACTTACTGTTTAAAATTCAACTATATAATATTTTAGAAAAAAAGAAAAAAAAAAGAGGGGGGAAACTTAAATTTAACTAGACTGCCCAAAAATAATTATTGCTTGTAAAATATAATAAGGAAAAAAAAGTTTAAGAGTACATGGCCAAAAACTAGACACTTAGTTTAAAAAAAAAAAAAAAATGTTTCGTATTATGCTCAAACTAAGGCGCTTTACTCCAGAAACCGTTTGTACTCACTCAATTTAGTTAACTAGAAGTCCAGCGTATTTACAGCGGGGAAATACAGGCACATCTTTCCTTAAATGGAAAGGAAAAGTTTAATTTAAAAAATTTTCAGTACAGGAGGATCGCCTTAAACAAAACGTGCGATCATTGCTCAATTTAACTTGTAACATAATTTTATTAAACAGAAAATAGTGAAATGTCTTGAGCCATGCGAAGAGTTTATCTAAAAAAAATGTCCAGGTATTCACTATGAGTTATCTTGAAAGAAATCCGTGGGCAAGCGTCCAGAGAAAACCTCTTTTACTGCAGACAATAAAAACACTGGCACAGTTCCAAAAGCATCAAAAGTAACAATTTATGAAATCAAGCTGGCTTTTAAGATTGAACATCTATACTTCGTATTTAGAGTCGGGATCAGCAACTGGACCTCAGATTTTCTAAAATTAAAACTTTTTTAAACGTATATATCAAAAATAGACGTGAACTACACTTTTATATAAGTAAATGACATAGTTTATACATAAGCAATATTTTAGCTATGCTATTTGCATAAGGAAAAAAAACTACAGTGTTAGTGTATTAAGGTTAATTTGTTAAACGCGAATTTACATGCAGAATAGCTTTTAAAAAAATTCTCTTTTTAATCCCCATCCGAATATATTCATACAGTAATTAAACTTTTAGCGAAAAAGACAAAAGTTTACAATAAGAATATTCATTTGATACACTTTATATAACATTTAGAAAACATATTTAAGGATACAAAATTTTCAAAACTGCAGTTGATCGCTGAGAAATAAAAAATATTTACGTACATATATTTTACCTTACATTTACAAAACTATAGAGAAAAATGTTTATACAGTTATAAAAGTTTATTTTATACAATTTACGACATTTAGAAAAATATATATAATGAATAGATATATATACAAAGTTAAAAAAAGTTTTCAAGACTCCGTTGTTGGCTAGAAAATAGAAAAGTAGTAGAGTATATACATATTGATCATGTAAAAACTTAGAGAGAAAATTTATATACAAAGGTAAGAAAATTTATCTTACGAATCGCTGCAGGTGATGGCTAAAACAGAAGGCATTTAAATACATATATATAGATCAGTCAAAAAACTAAAGAGGGGGGAAAAGTTTATACAAAAGTTCAACAAGGTTTTTTACCAAAAACTGCTGGTGTTGGCTAGGAATTAAAAAACATTAACGTACATACATGCATATACTATATACAGAAAAAAAAATTATGACATGTAAACAGTACATGAAATTTCGAGAGATGAAAGTTCATGCCATACGTTTAAATTTTGCATTTTTAAATTTTAAAAAGTTCATGCAGCAAGTTTAAATTTAGATTTGTGATATTTTAAAAAGTTTATCTCTTTGAGATCATGATTGAAAGTCCAGAAGAAAGTCCAAAATTCGTTACTTGTCGCATATTTCCTCACTGCTCTACTAGAAAGATACTTTACAATGGAAAAAATAATTAACCATAGCACCTGATAGCTCCATACTAATCTAACTTTAACTTGACTGAAGGTTGAATGCTGCCAACTTACTTATTTAACTTTAGATTGACTTGAAGCTGTAAATGAAATACTTAAACTATGAAGAAATGACAGAGTCAGATTTGTAAAATCAATTGAGCTTTAATTGAGCTTAAATAAGAAGGGGGACGCTGAACTTTGGCATCTAGTAATTTACTACTTAAGATGGGCAGTCCTCTTAAATACTTTGATATTAATAAATAACCTCCGTTACTTTACTTAATTACTCACAAATGATCCGAACCACTTTAATCACTTTCATTAACTCATGAGATCAAGTAATCTTTCGATTAGCAGGAGGATTCCCTGACACTGCGCTCTACTCGACTTATATCCAACTATATCCGCTACTAACTCTCCAAAACAATCTTCCTTCCAACTAACTTTAACTCCTCTCCAACTCTCCCTTCTTCCAACTAACCTTCTACTTTTATACTATTCAGTTTCCAAAATATTAGCATATTTCAATTTACAATTTTAAGTTAGGATCGGCACTAACTCTATTACACCAATCGAATCCTAAAACAGCAGATTCACGTTTTACCCGCAAAGTGCGAGTTTTAATTGTAGCACATTGCTATACCTGACAGTTCCTCCCCCGAAAAAAAATTTCGCGGAAAAAATCCCCCAACGGGTTTTTACCCGTGCAAATTTTAAATTATTGCAATACTATGCAAAGAAAATTAGCTGCAGTAACTTACTGTTTAAAATTCAACTATATAATATTTTAGAAAAAAAGAAAAAAAAAAGAGGGGGGAAACTTAAATTTAACTAGACTGCCCAAAAATAATTATTGCTTGTAAAATATAATAAGGAAAAAAAAGTTTAAGAGTACATGGCCAAAAACTAGACACTTAGTTTAAAAAAAAAAAAAAATGTTTCGTATTATGCTCAAACTAAGGCGCTTTACTCCAGAAACCGTTTGTACTCACTCAATTTAGTTAACTAGAAGTCCAGCGTATTTACAGCGGGGAAATACAGGCACATCTTTCCTTAAATGGAAAGGAAAAGTTTAATTTAAAAAATTTTCAGTACAGGAGGATCGCCTTAAACAAAACGTGCGATCATTGCTCAATTTAACTTGTAACATAATTTTATTAAACAGAAAATAGTGAAATGTCTTGAGCCATGCGAAGAGTTTATCTAAAAAAAATGTCCAGGTATTCACTATGAGTTATCTTGAAAGAGATCCGTGGGCAAGCGTCCAGAGAAAACCTCTTTTACTGCAGACAATAAAAACACTGGCACAGTTCCAAAAGCATCAAAAGTAACAATTTATGAAATCAAGCTGGCTTTTAAGATTGAACATCTATACTTCGTATTTAGAGTCGGGATCAGCAACTGGACCTCAGATTTTCTAAAATTAAAACTTTTTTAAACGTATATATCAAAAATAGACGTGAACTACACTTTTATATAAGTAAATGACATAATTTATACATAAGCAATATTTTAGCTATGCTATTTGCATAAGGAAAAAAAACTACAGTGTTAGTGTATTAAGGTTAATTTGTTAAACGCGAATTTACATGCAGAATAGCTTTTAAAAAAATTCTCTTTTTAATCCCCATCCGAATATATTCATACAGTAATTAAACTTTTAGCGAAAAAGACAAAAGTTTACAATAAGAATATTCATTTGATACACTTTATATAACATTTAGAAAACATATTTAAGGATACAAAATTTTCAAAACTGCAGTTGATCGCTGAGAAATAAAAAATATTTACGTACATATATTTTACCTTACATTTACAAAACTATAGAGAAAAATGTTTATACAGTTATAAAAGTTTATTTTATACAATTTACGACATTTAGAAAAATATATATAATGAATAGATATATATACAAAGTTAAAAAAAGTTTTCAAGACTCCGTTGTTGGCTAGAAAATAGAAAAGTAGCAGAGTATATACATATTGATCATGTAAAAACTTAGAGAGAAAATTTATATACAAAGGTAAGAAAATTTATCTTACGAATCGCTGCAGGTGATGGCTAAAACAGAAGGCTTTAAATACATATATATAGATCAGTCAAAAAACTAAAGAGGGGGGAAAAGTTTATACAAAAGTTCAACAAGGTTTTTTACCAAAAACTGCTGGTGTTGGCTAGGAATTAAAAAACATTAACGTACATACATGCATATACTATATACAGAAAAAAAAATTATGACATGTAAACAGTACATGAAATTTCGAGAGATGAAAGTTCATGCCATACGTTTAAATTTTGCATTTTTAAATTTTAAAAAGTTCATGCAGCAAGTTTAAATTTAGATTTGTGATATTTTAAAAAGTTTATCTCTTTGAGATCATGATTGAAAGTCCAGAAGAAAGTCCAAAATTCGTTACTTGTCGCATATTTCCTCACTGCTCTACTAGAAAGATACTTTACAATGGAAAAAATAATTAACCATAGCACCTGATAGCTCCATACTAATCTAACTTTAACTTGACTGAAGGTTGAATGCTGCCAACTTACTTATTTAACTTTAGATTGACTTGAAGCTGTAAATGAAATACTTAAACTATGAAGAAATGACAGAGTCAGATTTGTAAAATCAATTGAGCTTTAATTGAGCTTAAATAAGAAGGGGGACGCTGAACTTTGGCATCTAGTAATTTACTACTTAAGATGGGCAGTCCTCTTAAATACTTTGATATTAATAAATAACCTCCGTTACTTTACTTAATTACTCACAAATGATCCGAACCACTTTAATCACTTTCATTAACTCATGAGATCAAGTAATCTTTCGATTAGCAGGAGGATTCCCTGACACTGCGCTCTACTCGACTTATATCCAACTATATCCGCTACTAACTCTCCAAAACAATCTTCCTTCCAACTAACTTTAACTCCTCTCCAACTCTCCCTTCTTCCAACTAACCTTCTACTTTTATACTATTCAGTTTCCAAAATATTAGCATATTTCAATTTACAATTTTAAGTTAGGATCGGCACTAACTCTATTACACCAATCGAATCCTAAAACAGCAGATTCACGTTTTACCCGCAAAGTGCGAGTTTTAATTGTAGCACATTGCTATACCTGACAGTTCCTCCCCCGAAAAAAAATTTCGCGGAAAAAATCCCCCAACGGGTTTTTACCCGTGCAAATTTTAAATTATTGCAATACTATGCAAAGAAAATTAGCTGCAGTAACTTACTGTTTAAAATTCAACTATATAATATTTTAGAAAAAAAGAAAAAAAAAAGAGGGGGGAAACTTAAATTTAACTAGACTGCCCAAAAATAATTATTGCTTGTAAAATATAATAAGGAAAAAAAAGTTTAAGAGTACATGGCCAAAAACTAGACACTTAGTTTAAAAAAAAAAAAAATGTTTCGTATTATGCTCAAACTAAGGCGCTTTACTCCAGAAACCGTTTGTACTCACTCAATTTAGTTAACTAGAAGTCCAGCGTATTTACAGCGGGGAAATACAGGCACATCTTTCCTTAAATGGAAAGGAAAAGTTTAATTTAAAAAATTTTCAGTACAGGAGGATCGCCTTAAACAAAACGTGCGATCATTGCTCAATTTAACTTGTAACATAATTTTATTAAACAGAAAATAGTGAAATGTCTTGAGCCATGCGAAGAGTTTATCTAAAAAAAATGTCCAGGTATTCACTATGAGTTATCTTGAAAGAAATCCGTGGGCAAGCGTCCAGAGAAAACCTCTTTTACTGCAGACAATAAAAACACTGGCACAGTTCCAAAAGCATCAAAAGTAACAATTTATGAAATCAAGCTGGCTTTTAAGATTGAACATCTATACTTCGTATTTAGAGTCGGGATCAGCAACTGGACCTCAGATTTTCTAAAATTAAAACTTTTTTAAACGTATATATCAAAAATAGACGTGAACTACACTTTTATATAAGTAAATGACATAATTTATACATAAGCAATATTTTAGCTATGCTATTTGCATAAGGAAAAAAAACTACAGTGTTAGTGTATTAAGGTTAATTTGTTAAACGCGAATTTACATGCAGAATAGCTTTTAAAAAAATTCTCTTTTTAATCCCCATCCGAATATATTCATACAGTAATTAAACTTTTAGCGAAAAAGACAAAAGTTTACAATAAGAATATTCATTTGATACACTTTATATAACATTTAGAAAACATATTTAAGGATACAAAATTTTCAAAACTGCAGTTGATCGCTGAGAAATAAAAAATATTTACGTACATATATTTTACCTTACATTTACAAAACTATAGAGAAAAATGTTTATACAGTTATAAAAGTTTATTTTATACAATTTACGACATTTAGAAAAATATATATAATGAATAGATATATATACAAAGTTAAAAAAAGTTTTCAAGACTCCGTTGTTGGCTAGAAAATAGAAAAGTAGTAGAGTATATACATATTGATCATGTAAAAACTTAGAGAGAAAATTTATATACAAAGGTAAGAAAATTTATCTTACGAATCGCTGCAGGTGATGGCTAAAACAGAAGGCATTTAAATACATATATATAGATCAGTCAAAAAACTAAAGAGGGGGGAAAAGTTTATACAAAAGTTCAACAAGGTTTTTTACCAAAAACTGCTGGTGTTGGCTAGGAATTAAAAAACATTAACGTACATACATGCATATACTATATACAGAAAAAAAAATTATGACATGTAAACAGTACATGAAATTTCGAGAGATGAAAGTTCATGCCATACGTTTAAATTTTGCATTTTTAAATTTTAAAAAGTTCATGCAGCAAGTTTAAATTTAGATTTGTGATATTTTAAAAAGTTTATCTCTTTGAGATTATGATTGAAAGTCCAGAAGAAAGTCCAAAATTCGTTACTTGTCGCATATTTCCTCACTGCTCTACTAGAAAGATACTTTACAATGGAAAAAATAATTAACCATAGCACCTGATAGCTCCATACTAATCTAACTTTAACTTGACTGAAGGTTGAATGCTGCCAACTTACTTATTTAACTTTAGATTGACTTGAAGCTGTAAATGAAATACTTAAACTATGAAGAAATGACAGAGTCAGATTTGTAAAATCAATTGAGCTTTAATTGAGCTTAAATAAGAAGGGGGACGCTGAACTTTGGCATCTAGTAATTTACTACTTAAGATGGGCAGTCCTCTTAAATACTTTGATATTAATAAATAACCTCCGTTACTTTACTTAATTACTCACAAATGATCCGAACCACTTTAATCACTTTCATTAACTCATGAGATCAAGTAATCTTTCGATTAGCAGGAGGATTCCCTGACACTGCGCTCTACTCGACTTATATCCAACTATATCCGCTACTAACTCTCCAAAACAATCTTCCTTCCAACTAACTTTAACTCCTCTCCAACTCTCCCTTCTTCCAACTAACCTTCTACTTTTATACTATTCAGTTTCCAAAATATTAGCATATTTCAATTTACAATTTTAAGTTAGGATCGGCACTAACTCTATTACACCAATCGAATCCTAAAACAGCAGATTCACGTTTTACCCGCAAAGTGCGAGTTTTAATTGTAGCACATTGCTATACCTGACAGTTCCTCCCCCGAAAAAAAATTTCGCGGAAAAAATCCCCCAACGGGTTTTTACCCGTGCAAATTTTAAATTATTGCAATACTATGCAAAGAAAATTAGCTGCAGTAACTTACTGTTTAAAATTCAACTATATAATATTTTAGAAAAAAAGAAAAAAAAAAGAGGGGGGAAACTTAAATTTAACTAGACTGCCCAAAAATAATTATTGCTTGTAAAATATAATAAGGAAAAAAAAGTTTAAGAGTACATGGCCAAAAACTAGACACTTAGTTTAAAAAAAAAAAAAATGTTTCGTATTATGCTCAAACTAAGGCGCTTTACTCCAGAAACCGTTTGTACTCACTCAATTTAGTTAACTAGAAGTCCAGCGTATTTACAGCGGGGAAATACAGGCACATCTTTCCTTAAATGGAAAGGAAAAGTTTAATTTAAAAAATTTTCAGTACAGGAGGATCGCCTTAAACAAAACGTGCGATCATTGCTCAATTTAACTTGTAACATAATTTTATTAAACAGAAAATAGTGAAATGTCTTGAGCCATGCGAAGAGTTTATCTAAAAAAAATGTCCAGGTATTCACTATGAGTTATCTTGAAAGAGATCCGTGGGCAAGCGTCCAGAGAAAACCTCTTTTACTGCAGACAATAAAAACACTGGCACAGTTCCAAAAGCATCAAAAGTAACAATTTATGAAATCAAGCTGGCTTTTAAGATTGAACATCTATACTTCGTATTTAGAGTCGGGATCAGCAACTGGACCTCAGATTTTCTAAAATTAAAACTTTTTTAAACGTATATATCAAAAATAGACGTGAACTACACTTTTATATAAGTAAATGACATAATTTATACATAAGCAATATTTTAGCTATGCTATTTGCATAAGGAAAAAAAACTACAGTGTTAGTGTATTAAGGTTAATTTGTTAAACGCGAATTTACATGCAGAATAGCTTTTAAAAAAATTCTCTTTTTAATCCCCATCCGAATATATTCATACAGTAATTAAACTTTTAGCGAAAAAGACAAAAGTTTACAATAAGAATATTCATTTGATACACTTTATATAACATTTAGAAAACATATTTAAGGATACAAAATTTTCAAAACTGCAGTTGATCGCTGAGAAATAAAAAATATTTACGTACATATATTTTACCTTACATTTACAAAACTATAGAGAAAAATGTTTATACAGTTATAAAAGTTTATTTTATACAATTTACGACATTTAGAAAAATATATATAATGAATAGATATATATACAAAGTTAAAAAAAGTTTTCAAGACTCCGTTGTTGGCTAGAAAATAGAAAAGTAGCAGAGTATATACATATTGATCATGTAAAAACTTAGAGAGAAAATTTATATACAAAGGTAAGAAAATTTATCTTACGAATCGCTGCAGGTGATGGCTAAAACAGAAGGCATTTAAATACATATATATAGATCAGTCAAAAAACTAAAGAGGGGGGAAAAGTTTATACAAAAGTTCAACAAGGTTTTTTACCAAAAACTGCTGGTGTTGGCTAGGAATTAAAAAACATTAACGTACATACATGCATATAATATATACAGAAAAAAAAATTATGACATGTAAACAGTACATGAAATTTCGAGAGATGAAAGTTCATGCCATACGTTTAAATTTTGCATTTTTAAATTTTAAAAAGTTCATGCAGCAAGTTTAAATTTAGATTTGTGATATTTTAAAAAGTTTATCTCTTTGAGATCATGATTGAAAGTCCAGAAGAAAGTCCAAAATTCGTTACTTGTCGCATATTTCCTCACTGCTCTACTAGAAAGATACTTTACAATGGAAAAAATAATTAACCATAGCACCTGATAGCTCCATACTAATCTAACTTTAACTTGACTGAAGGTTGAATGCTGCCAACTTACTTATTTAACTTTAGATTGACTTGAAGCTGTAAATGAAATACTTAAACTATGAAGAAATGACAGAGTCAGATTTGTAAAATCAATTGAGCTTTAATTGAGCTTAAATAAGAAGGGGGACGCTGAACTTTGGCATCTAGTAATTTACTACTTAAGATGGGCAGTCCTCTTAAATACTTTGATATTAATAAATAACCTCCGTTACTTTACTTAATTACTCACAAATGATCCGAACCACTTTAATCACTTTCATTAACTCATGAGATCAAGTAATCTTTCGATTAGCAGGAGGATTCCCTGACACTGCGCTCTACTCGACTTATATCCAACTATATCCGCTACTAACTCTCCAAAACAATCTTCCTTCCAACTAACTTTAACTCCTCTCCAACTCTCCCTTCTTCCAACTAACCTTCTACTTTTATACTATTCAGTTTCCAAAATATTAGCATATTTCAATTTACAATTTTAAGTTAGGATCGGCACTAACTCTATTACACCAATCGAATCCTAAAACAGCAGATTCACGTTTTACCCGCAAAGTGCGAGTTTTAATTGTAGCACATTGCTATACCTGACAGTTCCTCCCCCGAAAAAAAATTTCGCGGAAAAAATCCCCCAACGGGTTTTTACCCGTGCAAATTTTAAATTATTGCAATACTATGCAAAGAAAATTAGCTGCAGTAACTTACTGTTTAAAATTCAACTATATAATATTTTAGAAAAAAAGAAAAAAAAAAGAGGGGGGAAACTTAAATTTAACTAGACTGCCCAAAAATAATTATTGCTTGTAAAATATAATAAGGAAAAAAAAGTTTAAGAGTACATGGCCAAAAACTAGACACTTAGTTTAAAAAAAAAAAAAAATGTTTCGTATTATGCTCAAACTAAGGCGCTTTACTCCAGAAACCGTTTGTACTCACTCAATTTAGTTAACTAGAAGTCCAGCGTATTTACAGCGGGGAAATACAGGCACATCTTTCCTTAAATGGAAAGGAAAAGTTTAATTAAAAAAATTTTCAGTACAGGAGGATCGCCTTAAACAAAACGTGCGATCATTGCTCAATTTAACTTGTAACATAATTTTATTAAACAGAAAATAGTGAAATGTCTTGAGCCATGCGAAGAGTTTATCTAAAAAAAATGTCCAGGTATTCACTATGAGTTATCTTGAAAGAAATCCGTGGGCAAGCGTCCAGAGAAAACCTCTTTTACTGCAGACAATAAAAACACTGGCACAGTTCCAAAAGCATCAAAAGTAACAATTTATGAAATCAAGCTGGCTTTTAAGATTGAACATCTATACTTCGTATTTAGAGTCGGGATCAGCAACTGGACCTCAGATTTTCTAAAATTAAAACTTTTTTAAACGTATATATCAAAAATAGACGTGAACTACACTTTTATATAAGTAAATGACATAATTTATACATAAGCAATATTTTAGCTATGCTATTTGCATAAGGAAAAAAAACTACAGTGTTAGTGTATTAAGGTTAATTTGTTAAACGCGAATTTACATGCAGAATAGCTTTTAAAAAAATTCTCTTTTTAATCCCCATCCGAATATATTCATACAGTAATTAAACTTTTAGCGAAAAAGACAAAAGTTTACAATAAGAATATTCATTTGATACACTTTATATAACATTTAGAAAACATATTTAAGGATACAAAATTTTCAAAACTGCAGTTGATCGCTGAGAAATAAAAAATATTTACGTACATATATTTTACCTTACATTTACAAAACTATAGAGAAAAATGTTTATACAGTTATAAAAGTTTATTTTATACAATTTACGACATTTAGAAAAATATATATAATGAATAGATATATATACAAAGTTAAAAAAAGTTTTCAAGACTCCGTTGTTGGCTAGAAAATAGAAAAGTAGTAGAGTATATACATATTGATCATGTAAAAACTTAGAGAGAAAATTTATATACAAAGGTAAGAAAATTTATCTTACGAATCGCTGCAGGTGATGGCTAAAACAGAAGGCATTTAAATACATATATATAGATCAGTCAAAAAACTAAAGAGGGGGGAAAAGTTTATACAAAAGTTCAACAAGGTTTTTTACCAAAAACTGCTGGTGTTGGCTAGGAATTAAAAAACATTAACGTACATACATGCATATACTATATACAGAAAAAAAAATTATGACATGTAAACAGTACATGAAATTTCGAGAGATGAAAGTTCATGCCATACGTTTAAATTTTGCATTTTTAAATTTTAAAAAGTTCATGCAGCAAGTTTAAATTTAGATTTGTGATATTTTAAAAAGTTTATCTCTTTGAGATCATGATTGAAAGTCCAGAAGAAAGTCCAAAATTCGTTACTTGTCGCATATTTCCTCACTGCTCTACTAGAAAGATACTTTACAATGGAAAAAATAATTAACCATAGCACCTGATAGCTCCATACTAATCTAACTTTAACTTGACTGAAGGTTGAATGCTGCCAACTTACTTATTTAACTTTAGATTGACTTGAAGCTGTAAATGAAATACTTAAACTATGAAGAAATGACAGAGTCAGATTTGTAAAATCAATTGAGCTTTAATTGAGCTTAAATAAGAAGGGGGACGCTGAACTTTGGCATCTAGTAATTTACTACTTAAGATGGGCAGTCCTCTTAAATACTTTGATATTAATAAATAACCTCCGTTACTTTACTTAATTACTCACAAATGATCCGAACCACTTTTAATCACTTTCATTAACTCATGAGATCAAGTAATCTTTCGATTAGCAGGAGGATTCCCTGACACTGCGCTCTACTCGACTTATATCCAACTATATCCGCTACTAACTCTCCAAAACAATCTTCCTTCCAACTAACTTTAACTCCTCTCCAACTCTCCCTTCTTCCAACTAACCTTCTACTTTTATACTATTCAGTTTCCAAAATATTAGCATATTTCAATTTACAATTTTAAGTTAGGATCGGCACTAACTCTATTACACCAATCGAATCCTAAAACAGCAGATTCACGTTTTACCCGCAAAGTGCGAGTTTTAATTGTAGCACTTTGCTATACCTGACAACATTACCTTTGAAGAGTGGAATTCCAAGTCAAGACTAAAACGATCTTCACCCATGCAATATGATAGAGATATCAGAGCAAGTATTGGCCTTGAACACAAAAATGGGTTATTTTTCAAGAACCTATCTCTCGCAAAAGGCTTCCACCGAACACCAACATTCATACCGACCTTTTAGAGCCATGCAACAAAAATGAACAGAATGATATCATTAGGAAAAAGGGACTCGATACAATTGAAAACTTTCCAAAAGAGAAGTTTGTACATGCATATACAGATGGTTCCTCTGACAAAACTATCACCAATGGGGGTTCTGGTGTGTTTTTAACTACTCAAGATGATACGCCTCACCAGGGCAAATTTGGTGCGGGAAATATAGACTCTAACTTCACCTGCGAGCTACTTACAATTCTGGAGGCACTTAATATGTATAAGTCCCTTCCCACTACTAAGCAGGCAGAGGGCCTAGTGGTTTTCTGCAACTCGAAGGCTGCCCTCCAGGCCATTTCAAAGGGGCACTCTTCTATCACCCATGAAATTATCTCAGGACTTCAAGATCTTCAAGCTATAAATAAAACCTATACACTTCAGTGGATATCTGCGCACGTCGAAATAGCAGGCAACGAAAATGCTGATAAACTAGCCAAGGAGTCCAGAAATCTCAACAATAACAGCAACAGTGTCTCTCTTCAAGATGCAAATGCAATAACTAAATCTAAACTTAGAGAAAAACAATCCAAACGAAGCACCAGCTTTGTGAAATAAATGCAGATCGACTAATAACAAAAACTATAATGAGGCTAAGAACCGGTCATCACAGAGGCATGAATATTAATAAAGTGGGTGGAAGGGTGTATAGAAACTGTAACAACTGCCCAGATACACAGCTTACACCTTGCCATATCTTTGAGTGTCTGGCAATAAGTGCGAACTTGAGAGAAATTGGTGTATTGCCGTCACTGATAGACCTATATGACGACAACATCCAACAAATCGCAGATGCAGTTATAAAGATCCACGGTTTAATCTAATTCGACTACGTCATGGACACGACAAAAAAAAAAAAAAAAAAAAAAAATGCTACTTTTATTTCAAATATTATCTGGGGTACATTCATAAAAAATATTTATTTGTTGGAATGAAGAGTTGATTCAAGGTTAGTCTTTCGATCTGCAGTCTCTGAGAAAAGTAACGTTCGCCTATCTCGAATAAATATTCACAGACGTGACTTTAATTAATTCACTTCGAGTGAGATAAATGGAAAACCGCAAATATTAAATCTAATTCTTTTCGTTTAAATAGGTTTTTTAAATGGGAAAAATGAATATTTTTAAGAAGTTAAATGCAATTAAATTTTAAGAAAGAATATATAATTTTCCATATCACGCTTATATGTGCCTTAAAACGAGTTGTTGAACAGTGTAAGATGATCTAGCATTAATTTACAACAGGACAGTTATTGACCACTCAAGAAAAGAATATCTAAAAAAAAAAAAAAAAAAAAATATCGCAATACAAAGGATTCAGAATAATCAAAATATTTAGAATATTGTTTTATCAACTACAAATGTATAGACTAGAAATTCTCGATCATTTCGTCTATTTAGCTTATTCGCTTGCCTTATACACATAGTTCGGAAATCTATATTTCTAGTTTCGGGATTTAGAAACTTACCACTTATTCGTTCGAAATGAAAGCGGTATATATTTTTTTTCTCAGTGCAGATTGTTCAGTTCAAGCGTATTTCATATTTTGTTTCTTTAATTATGCCTCGGTGAGGATATACGATTAAAAAAGCAGATCCTAAAAATTTCTTAAAATAGCAAAATTTAAGAAGCAACCTGTATTGACTATTAAGGAAATGATAGACATTTTTCTTTCTTTTTTTTTCCGAATTACTGTCTTAAGTTTATATATTTTTCCATACATATACTTTGAAAAGTACCGATATTCACCGTGAAAAAATTCTGTAAATGACATCTAGAATCTAGATTGTGGCTCTAGTAAAAATAGTTCCATTTCATCCTTATAAATATAGTCTCCTTTGAAAGCGAGTTCTAGAAACCCCTATTAGAATTCAAGAGCGTTTGCCTATATTATCGAGGGCAAAGTTATTTAAAAATCTCTGCAAATAAATGATACTACAAGAAGCGGGTTACAGCAACCATAATCTTGGTTTATTACCAAATTCTAGAAAATCAAGCGAGAATTTCTCACAAAACAAAAGATTTAGAATATTGTTTCACCATCTAGAAATGTGTAGACTAGAAATTCTCGATCATTTCGTCTATTCAGATTATTGGTGTGCCTTATGCGCATAGTTTGGAAATATAGATATCTACTTAAGGGATTTAGAAAATGGCCTCTTATTCATTCTAGATGAAAGCGGTATATTATTTTTCTCAATGTTGAATATACTGAGTTTCTCGAAAATGGTTAAAAAAAAAAAGTTTTAATTATATAGAATAAAATGCTACATACTCATGACTTTTATTATATATATTTTTTCTCTATATTTAGTATTTATAGTCTAACAATACATTCTAAACTAAAAAAACAATATTATAGATATTTGAATGAAGAAATTTCAAGCAAAATTTTATCATTTAAATATATATATATATATATATATATGAACCAATCAACAAAGCACATGTTCAGGAAATTTTGTTAAGTTATAAGAACTCACAATCCAGTAAAAATAAATAAATAAATAAATAAATAAAGCAACAAGTACGAAGTATTAAAAAAAAAAAAAAAAAAGATGAAGATTATGAACTTTATTTATTTATTTTTTCAAATTAAATTGCATGGCAGAAATTTCGATATGCTACATATTGCATATGTATATGTACATGTGTGTGCAACAACGTGCATTGATAAACACATCATCATGAAGGCTTTTCTCATAATTAATAGAAGAAATTTTGAATATTATGTGTTTAACAATTAGTTAATTATTTTATTGCATACATGATACAAAAATCAATTATTTTGTCATAAAAGTTTAAAATTTCTGATAATATGCACACACAGATATATATATATATACACACACACACATATATGTATATATATGTGTGTGTGTATATATATATATGTGTGTGTATATATATATATATATATATATACATATATATATATAAACATGAAACATAATAAAAATTATAAATTTTCCCCATGAAAAAAAAAAATGGCGGCCGAAAATTTTTTAGCACTATGTTTTTTGAATTAATAAAATTGAAAGTCGGTATCCTTTGTAACGTGAAAATTCATTTATCTATTTTTATTTCTTACATGAAATATAACTTTAATAGCATTACAATTGTATTATTATTTTATTATTTATAATGGTTAATTCAGAAATAGTGCTCTATGATCTCAAAAATAAAAGAAAATATCAAAATTAACTAAACACATAATTATTTCCTTTTAACAAGTTTTAATCTTATCCCGAAAAATATTATGTAAACAATTCTTTTACGTAAAGAAATTATCTCTTAGTGTTTTCAACGTGTTTACATTTTACTTATATAGATTTTTAAAATTATTTATTTTCATTGTAATTGCATTTAACGGTTGGTTAGTTGGAAAATGAAGCATGTATTCAATAAACATTTTGTTATAAAACAATTAAAAAGTATTTTTTTGTAAAAGTTAAAGAAGGTAACGGCTTGAAACATACAATGTATTGAATTTTTAAACTTTATTCTTAATCATTATATATACTTTTTTTTTTCATTCAAGATAAATTAATATAAAGCTTTTTATCTCTTTCACAATGAGCTTATCAAGTAATTTTTTCGTCTAGATTGTCTGGATTATTTTGTAACATTTTATACAAAACTGAACACGAATTTCTTTTGTTTTATCATAGTATATTGCTATTAAATTTATTATGAAAATTAAATTAACTACAATTAATTCAAATTGAATTTAATTAGCAATGTTGTAAATCATAAATAAATCTGCATGTATCATTAACAAAGATAACAGAAAAAAAGAACAATAAATAAAATGAAAAATAAAATGATGAATGGAAATTTTGAGCAGATATACAGTGCGTCCCAAAAGTTTATAGACAATCTTTTTTTTTTTTTTTTTTACCATTGAAAAAATTAATAAAGTTTCGAAATCATTTTTAATTATAAGTAATATCTAATATCAAGACAATAATAATATTATACAAAAATAATCTATATATATAAAAGAAGACTTCCTGAGTGAGGGGGTGATCTATCAACGCCCAGACCAAACCCCTGGACCTAGAAGCATGAAATTTTGTGACAATGTTCTTTCCATGACGTAGGCATCCACTAAGAAGCGATTTTACAAAATTCGCCCCCCAAGGGGAGGAGGGGGGGAAAAACGTGATTTCACAAAATCCTTCATATCTCAAACAAAAAAAACAGATATCCGTAAAATTTTTGCTTTAAAATATAGCTAACACAAATGTCTAAAAACAAATTTCTGGAATTTTCAAAATTCGGTCCCCAAGGGGGGCGGGGGGGCAAAACGTGATTTCACATGCGTAAAAACGTGATTTCGCATAATCCTATATATCTCAAACAAAAAAATAGATATGCGTGAAATTTTTGCTCTAAAATATAGCTAATGCAAATATCTAAAAACCAATTTCTGGAATTTTAGAAATTCAGCCCCGAGGTGGGGCAGCAGGGGGGGGGGGAAGAGGGGGGGGGGGCAAAAAATAAAAAGAGAGTTAGATCGTTCAAAATTGGTATATAGAGGTTTTCGATACCTGCAAATCGATTTCGGATATTTTCGAATTTATAAAATTATTAGGAGGTGCGGGAAGGGGGGGGGCGGCAAGGGGGGGCTATGGGGCAAAAACAAATAGAAATACAGTTAGGCCGTTCAAAATTGGTACAGTTAGGTTTTAGATGCCTGCAAGTCGAATGGGGATATTTTCGAAAGTGTAAAGTTATTAGGAGGGCCGGGAAAGGGGGAGGGGAGAGGGGAGAGGGGGGGGAGGGGGGCAAAAAAATAAAAATAGAGTTAGATCGTTCAAAACTGGTATATAGATGTTTTCGATACTTACAAATCGATTGCGGATACTTTCGAATTTTTAAAATTATTAGGTGGGGCGGGAAGGGGGGGGGCGGTAAGGGGGGGGGGCTATGGTAAAAAACAAATAGAAATACAGTTAGGCCGTTCAAAATTGGTACAGTTAGGTTTTAGATGCCTGCAAGTCGAATGGGGATATTTTCGAAAGTGTAAAGTTATTAGGAGGGCCGGGAAAGGGGGAGGGGAGGGGAGGGGGAGGAGGGGGGCAAAAAAATAAAAATAGAGTTAGATCGCTTAAAATTGGTATATAGATGTTTTCGATACTTACAAATCGATTGCGGATACTTTCGAATTTTTAAAATTATTAGGTGGGGCGGGAAGGGGGGGCGGTAAGGGGGGGGGCTATGGTAAAAAACAAATAGAAATACAGTTAGGCCGTTCAAAATCGGTACAGATAGGTTTTAGAGGCCTGCAAGTCGAATGGGGATTTTTTTGAAAGTATAAAGTTATTAGGAGGGCCGGGAAGGGGGGGGGCAGAGGGGCAAAAAAAAAAAAGAAAATAGAGTTAGATCATTCAAAATTGGTACATAGAGGTTTCCAATACCTACAATTCGATTGCGGATATTTTCGAATTTTTAAAATTATTGGGAGGGCGGGAAGGGGGGGGGGGAGTAGAGCGGTAAAAAAATAAAAATAGAGATATATCGTTCAAAACTGGTGCATAGAGGTTTTTGATACTTACAAATCGATTGCGGATATTTTCAAATTTGTAAAATTATTAGGGTAGACAGGAGGGGGGGCGAAGTGGGAAAATAATAGAAATAAGAGTTAGAGCATTTTGGGAATTTTTTCCGAAGGCAGCGAGAACCCGGTGCGACATTTTTCCTACTCAGATTTTGTTTCTCTTTTTTTTCATGTGATAAAAATTAATGCAATTTTGAGAATTCATTATAGTGATTCATTTAAAAATAGGGACCAGCGAAGCGGGCGTTGCCTGCTAGTCTTATATATATATAAAAGAGCAGAGTCTGTGTGTGTGTGTCTGTGTGTGTGTCCGCTATAGAATCCTAGGCCGTTTCACCGAGCGGGACCAAATTTGGCACGGTTAATGTTTACGACCCGAGAAAGACAACGCCGCAAGCGATTTTACAAAATTCGCCCCCCAAGGGGGGGAGGGGGGGGGCAAAACGTAATTTCACAAAATCCTTCATATCTCAAACAAAAAAACAGATATCCGTAAAATTTTTGCTTTTAAATATAGCTAATACAAATGTCTAAAAATCGGTTTCTGGAATTTTTGAAATTCGGTCCCCAAGGGGGGCGGGGGGGGGGGGCAAAACGTGATTTCACATGCGTAAGGGGGGGCTATGGGGCAAAAACAAATAGAAATACAGTTAGGCCGTTCAAAATTGGTACAGATAGGTTTAAGAGGCCTGTAAGTCGAATGGGGATATTTTTGATTGTGTAAATTTATTAGGAGGGGCGAGAAGGGGGGAGGGGAGGGGGGGGGGCAAAAAAATAAAAATAGTGTCAGATCGTTCAAAATTGGTACATAGAGGTTTCCGATACTTACAACTCGATTGCGGATATTTTTGAATTTGTAAAATTATTAGGAGGGGCGGGTAGGGGGGGTGGGCCAGTAAGGGGGACTATGGGGCAAAAACAAATAGAAATACAGTTAGGCCGTTCAAAATTGGTACAGATAGGTTTAAGAGGCCTGCAAGTCGAATGGGGATATTTTCGATTGTGTAAAGTTATTAGGAGGGGCGAGAAGGGGGGAGGGGAGGGGGGGAGGCAAAAAAATAAAAATAGTGTCAGATCGTTCAAAATTGGTACATAGAGGTTTTCGATACTTAC
Source organism: Salticus scenicus (assembly GCA_963930645.1). Taxonomy (NCBI): domain Eukaryota; kingdom Metazoa; phylum Arthropoda; class Arachnida; order Araneae; family Salticidae; genus Salticus; species Salticus scenicus. Next base: position 36,788,583 of record OZ005655.1, on the reverse strand, counting down.
AAATCTATTGCGGATATTTTTGAATTTGTAAAATTATTAGGAGGGGCGGGTAGGGGGTGGGGCGGTAAGGGGGGGCTATGGGGCAAAAACAAATAGAAATACAGTTAGGCCGTTCAAAATTGGTACAGATAGGTTGAAGAGGCCTGCATGTCGAATGGGGATATTTTCGAAAGTGTGAAGTTATTAGGAGGGGCGAGAAGGGGGGGAGGGGAGAGGGGGGAGGCAAAAAAATAAAAATACAGTTAGATCGTTCAAAATTAGTATATAGAGGGTTTCGATACTTACAAATTGATTGCGGATATTTTTGAATTTGTAAAATTATTAGGAGGGGCGGTAAGGGGGGGCGGAGCTATGGGCAAAAACAAATAGAAATACAGTTAGGCCATTCAAAATTGGTACAGATAGGTTTTAGAGGCCTGCAAATCGAATGGGGATATTTTTGAAAGTGTAAAGTTATTAGAAGGGCCGGGGAGGAGGGGACAGAGGGTAAAAAAAAATAGAGTTAGATCATTCAAAATTGGTACATCGAGGTTTTCGATACCTACAAATCGATTGCGGATATTTTTGAATTTTTAAAATTATTGGGAGGGGCGGGAAGGGGGAGAGGGAGCGAAAGGGTAAAAAAATAAAAATAGAGATAGATCGTTCAAAATTGGTATGTAGAGGTTTTTGATACTTACAAATCGATTGCGGATATATTCGAATTTGTAAAATTATTAGGGCGCTCATATATATGCATTCGCGCGTGTGCATCGCGCATGGGTCTACACTGCCGAAGGCAGTGGGGACCCGGTGCGACATTTTTCCCGATCAGAGTTTTTTCTTTCTTTCTTTTTTTTTTTTTTTTCACATGATAAAAATTAACACAATTTTGAGAATTCATTAATTATGATGATTCATTTAAAAGTGGTGACCAGCGAAGCGGGCGTAGCCTGCTAGTATCTTAATATCACAGACATTGTAATAGAAACTAAAACTGAAAATTTACTGCCCCAAAAGTTTATAGACAATTCATTATTTTTTCTTTAACATTCAAATTTTTGAGCCATTTTTTCCTAATCACTTCAAAAACTCGTTCAAGCATACTCAAAAGAATACTTTGAAGAATTTCTGGCTTTAGAGAAAACCAACTTTTTCAATTTGCTGCTATTGATCTTGAACTGAAGCAAATTGACGCCATTAGCATATACGTCTCTAGCTAATATTCCCCAAAGGTTATCCATTGGGTTCAGGTCAGGACTTGGGGCTGGCCAGTCCATAACAGTTACTTAGTTTTGTCTAAACCATTGCATTATAGAGTTTGACTCGTGAATGGAGCAATTGTCTTGCTGATATATCCATTCTTCCCCAATTAGAAACTTTCCAAATAGAAGTAACCGTACTTCTAGAATTTTCTGGTAATCTTCGGAACATTGACGACCTTTTAAAAACACAATATCGGTAGTGACGGTAGTTCTTTTAAAGGAAAACACTCCCCGCACCATGAGTGAACCCCCTCTTTGTTGTCTGCTGAAAAAAGTTTGTAGTTCCTTGCGAATATCACACCAGTAATATTCCCGAACATCGGGGCCACCTAAATTGAACTTCTTTTCATCACTAAAGAGAACGCTCAGCCATTCATATGTCCAATTCACATGATTTCGAGCCCACTAAACACGAGCCTCTTTTTGCCGTTTTGTCAACTTTGGTGAACGACGTATTTTGTGATAAACAAGCAATTTACTTACCTGCAGCTGTCGATGCATCGTGAATTTTGATACTGGAATGATCATCTCTCTAGAAATTGACCGTACAGACAGGTTCTGGGTTGAAACTATTCTGAAAATCTCTGTGTCTTGTCGTTTAGTTGTTTTCTTTGGTCGTCCAGAACGTGATTTTGTTTCAAAATTGTCACCTTTTGACAGAATTTGGTAAATACCAGCCCTGCTGCGTACAGTTATTCTTGATATGTCCGCAACTTTCATTTCACGAGCTTTGAAACAATAAATTTTCAAAATTTCATTAGTAGAAAATTTCTCGTTCCGAGGCATTTGTACAATCAGCCAAAAAAAGAAAGACAGCTTCGCTTTTGTCTCAGAAATCTATTACGTCACAAGTACATGACCTTGGAATATGCAAATTTGAAGATCAGTACTTCAATCAGATTTCAACACCGCTTGCCTATATACTTTTGGGACAGCATTATTTTAGTTTTATTTTTTTATATTAAATTTATGTGTATTAAAACCCGAAGAAACTACTACGTCAGAAACGCCAAAAGAAAAATATTTGCCATGCATACAGCTGTTTCGGTAGCCTTAAGCGTACCGTCTTTAGGGCAAAAAGAATATTCTTTTTGCACTGAAGACGGTACGCTTAAGGCTACCGAAACAGCTGTATGCATCGCAAATATTTTTCTTTTGGCGTTTCTGACATAGTAGTTTATTCGGGTTTTAATATTCCAACGCCAAGTCTCCTGTTATTAAATTTATGTGTGTTTAAAGTTCTTTAAGTATTTCATTATTTGTATTACGTCAAAACATATCTACATAATTTATTTCGTCTTTACTACTCGTTTAATTATCTCTTAAATAATAAAAAAAAAGGTTTTCTATAAACTTTTGTTACGCACTGTACATATATATATATATATATATATATATATATATATATATATATATATTTTTTTTTTTTTCAAATAACTTTTTTTTATTTTTTTATTTATCATTGTTTGTTTCATTTATCACTGTTTATTTTCTTTTTTCACTCTACCTATTGTCCATTGGTAAGGTATAAATTTATTCGGTCAGAATAGTGCACAGAGGTCAACTATGTAAATAATTATATGTGAGAATATTTCTTCTCGTAACTGTATTTTTTTAACGCAAACGTATACTCAGCTTTTATCCATTTTCAAAGATCATTAAGAGTGACATAATTTGCATCTGTTAACGAACAGCACCTTAGTGTAGAATTTATAAATAAATAAATAAATAAATAAATAAATGTATGTGGGATGTCCAACTTTCGTGGGCGTTAAGCATAAAAAACTAGTTCTTATTTATCATTAATTATAAATTTAATAAAGAAAGTTAAAGTATAATATATATTTACAAGACGTTAATATGAATAAGAATAGCACTGCTGGCCAACACAGTCATGTTTAAAAAGTCAAAGTTTACGTTCAATAGTTCATTTAGCACAGTTCTCGGCACAAACAAATAACACATAAATTTTGTTTTCGATCACTTTAGAAAAGTACGCGGCCTAATACAGAACACCGTCTCGGCGAAAACCTGTCGTCCACAGAACGAGATGCAATCGTCTAAATGCACTCATCGCCATCCATACGTCAACTCAAGGTTCTTCTATCATAAGGTTGGGCCATTTGAAGAGTAGCCAATCAGAAGCAAGCAGAAGTGAAACGTCACGTGGCGAAAGACAGAAACAAACTACGATACAAGATATACGGTTGTTTGCCCAGAGCTAGCTATTACTTACTAAAAAATATATCCTATAATCTGATATAAATATTACCCAAAAACGAAAATCAAGAACGGTATTACATGAATAAAAGTACATTCGTTAAAATATTTATTTTAAATACATATAAGTTCATAAAAAATTATAAAGCTTTCGCGTTTTCGGCAACATTGCTATGCATTTGTTTACATTTATAATACTTCAATAAAACGATGAATTTCAATTATATTAAAATTAAATTAAATAAAAATGCAGTTATTTAATTGTTTTACTCAAAAGAAAGCACACATATTTTTTTTAAAGAATGTTAAATATATACATTTTACTGTACGATCGCGATATGTTTGTTTACATTTCAGATATTTCAGTAAACTTATGAATTTTAATTTTATGAGTTAAATTAATCATAAGCACATTTTTTTAAATATTTGTTCAAAATAAAACACTTATATTTTTCAATTTAAAAAGAAATACACAATATATGAAGTTATCTGTAATATTATGATATGTTTGTTTACCTTTTAAATACTTCAACATTGTCATGAATTACTTCAATAAGACGATGAATTTCAATTATATTAAAATGAAATGCAAAAAAAAAAAAAAAAAAAAAAATGCAGTTATTTAAATGCTTTGCTCAAAAGAAAGAGCACGTATTTGTTTAAAAAAATCTAAAATATATAAATTTTGCTGTACTACTAGCGTGATTTGTTTGTTTACATTTCAGATATTTCAGTAAAATTATGAATTTTAATTTTATAAGTAAAAATGAAATAAAAATACATTCTTTAAAATAGTTTGTTCAAAATAAAACACTTATAATTTTCAATTTAAAAAGAGATACATAATATATTCAGTTATCTGTAATATTATATGTTTGTTTACCTTTAAATACTTCAATATTGTTATCAATTTTAATATTAAAAATAAACTAAATATTGGGAATAGGAGAATTTAATATTTATGTCAGACTGTAAACTCATATTAAATTTATTATTTCCTTATTTAAAAAAAGTTTCAGCATAACAATATATTTCAAAATAATTATTAGTATCAGTTTACCAATAAAATAGGTTCCTTAATAACAGAAATTAGAAGGATACTAAAATCACTTACCGAATTTTTGGTTGTTGAATTCCAAGTGTACTCTGCTGTTGAAAAAGCGTATAAAGAAAAATCCTCAAAACCAGGCCGACAGGTCTAACTTTTTTTTTTTTTTTTTTTTTTCAAGATTAATAAAATAAGCATTTAAAATTCAGATACAGTACACTCTCAAAAATCTGCATAGCTTAAAAAGAAGTGTTTTACAGATTTTAGAATAATTTCTTTTGTTTACTTCTTAGAACCTCATTTGAGTAGCAAATCTTTAAGAAATAATTTATATATTATACATACAATGCTGAAATAAAATGTACCTAATTTTAATTTATAGAAAAATTTTCATTCATCATATTTTAGTTGCAAATTATCTAGATTTTTGAAAAATCTGATGAATAGTAGTTTAAGCAAGAATATTCCTACATATTTGTTTTTCTATAGCCTGCAAAAAAGTAAGCAATTTTTGGTCAATCACATACGTTCGTGCTATGAGAAAGCTTCAATATTTATCTTCACGAGCGAAAAATCTTTCATTAAAACTGTCTTTCTCTTTCTTCCTCTAAATTAATATGTTTTATTTTTTAATAATTATAAATAAGTAAACTTATTATTTCGTTTTCTGTAACATATTGAGTGATTGGTGATTCACCAGCACAAATTAATAATTGATTTATCTCCTAATACAGCTGAATTTTTGCGATCCACTAATCAACAAATCAGTTATGACAGTGTTTGTTTACATTACAAATTATATACAGCTTTCAGAGAATTGCGGATTTTTGAGAGATGATTATACTTCACTTTGCATGAAATTTCCTACTGCAGCAATCAATAATATGCCTGTATGTATCATATGCATATATGTAATCAGCAATATGCCTTCAGTACCTGATAAAAAAAGATCATTTTATACAGCTAACTTGTCTTGCAGTACTCTAGCGGTAAGCAATATGAATGTACATAAAAGCTTCATATGAGAATGGATTGAAAATCACTTTTTTTTTTCTTTTAGTCAAAAAAGAGGGAAGTGCAGTTGTTAAAACACAATCCAGAAAAAAAATTATATGTGTGGCGGTTCTAACATTATGACAGCACAGTTTAAAAACAAAGAGTCACAAAAGATTCTGAGACAGAGGTCTGACATGGGTCCACTGTTCTAACATGATGGTAGAACAGTTCATAAAACAAAAACAGTTACAGTAGAAGGCTGGTACGAAAACGCAGATCTGACAAAACTTTAGCACACTTTATAAAACAAATATTTCCAGCAAAAACTTGATATTAGACCATGAGTATAAAACGACGGTCCATTACCGCATCAGAATTAAAATATAAGTTTTTTTTTTTCCCAAGATTAATAAAATAAACATTTAAAATTAAGAAAAAATACTTAAAAATACTAAATGATTTTGCGCTTTCATGTTTAAGTTACAAATGAAAATTTACAGTACTGAAAATTATTTCAACTGAATTATTCATTTGAGTATTCACTTTCTGTATAAATACAAATTTTTCGCATATTTTTGAGTAAAATTTGATAGCATATCAAATATGAAAGAAACACCTCTCTTTCATTGAAATCCGAGCCGGACACTTGGGTGATGTTCCTTGTAAGTAAAAGAAATCAATGGTATCCAATGAATTAATTAACTTTCGAAAAGCTAAAATAGTGCTTGCCTATTTTCGCTAAAATGCTAAAGTAATTGTTTTTGCCAGGTTAAACCCTGTCAGTAAATATACTCCAAATTAATAAATACAAAACTTTGAATAAACACCATAAAATGCAAGAACTTGCAATATTTGTTTCAGGTTAAAAGAAAACACAACACTTCATCAAGGCGAATAAAGTAGGCAAGAGTGCTGGCAATAAAGCGCTGCCGAAGGGTCATGTTTTCTTTTCACCTGAAACAATTATTGTGAACTCTTGCATTTTATGGTGTTTATTCAAAGTTTTGTTCTTATTACTTTTACACCTCAGTTCTGTGGTGTTATATATATATATATGTATATATAATACTCCAAAATGTTTAAGCAATGATCAACAATTTTTTACAAAAGAAAAATTATATTCATTGTTTAAATATGTAATGACAGAAATAGTTTCAAAACATTTTGCTCATGTTGGCTTGTTGGTATTTTTAAAACTATTTTTATTGGAAAACATGTGCTACTACTGACACTTTTAACATGTTATTACAAAAGTTACATTGAAATGTGTTACTACATAAAAACAATTTCATAAAATTTTCAATTATCCAGATACTTTCTACAGAGGATTAAAGAAAGAAAAAAAAATTAAATTAAAAAAGTACCTAAGATTTTTTTTTTTTTACACAAAAGTTTATTTTATTTTAATTGTATTATCTGCAAATTTAATTTTGAACTGCAGAAATATGTTTGTGTGTACTTATTTTTATCCACTACATAAATTAAACATTTTGTTTATTATGAGATACCACAATATGTTTCATAAAGATAATGAATTTTAACAAAATCTTAATTATGTCCCTATTTGAATAAAAAAAAAATATCACTGTTGACAGCAGACAACAGGCATTGGCTACTGTCAGCTTTTAAAAGAGTATACTTGAAAATCGAAGGGAAGTAGCATAAACATTTACCAAACATACTTATTACATGATTATTGCTAATTAAATATCCCTTTGATTTATTACTTCTGATCTTGAAAATGTATGATATAATATACACGATGATAAATTACTTACATGCTTTGATTTTATGAGCAATCTATCTATTGCTATTATACATCCCAGTAAAAACACATTTATGTAAACGATGTAAACAAAATTTGATCCATCCTCCATACGACGTAGTGCGCGAGAAATCTCAAATAGCTAAAAATTCGCGCATCTATGAAATGGCACCCCCCTGCGTCAACTGAATTCCTTTCGGCAAGAGCTTTTTTGCCTCCGTCTCTCAAGATGCGTGCTCCGGAAGTGACATCCGTCTGACGTCACGGCTACGTCATTCCTCTAAGATTCTACGCTCGCCGTCTGCAGTGCTAGTTCATCCTCGCGTTGGAGATACATGCTGCGGCAAAGGAAGCTGGGCAGTTTTGGACTCAAACGTTAGTGGAAGCAAGATGCTGATACCACATGTATGTATGTATATATTTTTTTGTGTGCAGAATCATACTACATATATTAGTCGCCAAACAATGTATGTACGGGCGTCTTGTATAATGCATGGTCTCATAAAATGATTTGAAATATTAATATCCCCAAACACATTTGCAAGATCAAATTTCGAAATATAAAGAAATTTATAACTGCTGTTGAAATCAATATTTTATATAAATAGTCTAATTAGAAATAAACATTTAAATTTATGTTTATTTATGTATTTTTGTACAACTTGTTTTCTGAATTCCTTTGTAATTCTTTTCTTTAAATTAATAACATAGGTTTTATAATATATAGTCAGTTTTTTGCAGCGATTTTCTGATGAGATTAAAAGCTAATAAATCCAATTATTTTAGAAAATTCAGTTGTCATTGAATTATGACTGAAGAAATTCATTCACTTCAGAATCATGCATTGATCCTTCGTTTTCAAAATCCTTATTATTTCTGAGAGAAAAATGCTGAACAAGTTTAGATTTCCTTTATCCAAGAGGGGATGAGGCAATATTTTCTAATCTATATTATTAGAAAATCTAATACTATTATCTATTTAATCTACGATTACATATCTGTAATTTAGTTCCCCAAAATAAAATCCGATTTCGAAAATTTTTGCGTGTAATATATATATATATATATATATATATATATATATATATATATATATTTCGAGTTTATAGTTTTGTTCTATTTATTTAATTGTAATAGATGTGATTTTAATTTAAATGAATAAGAAAAATTCCTTACTCCATAAATTACTTATTATTTTTATCAATTATGTCAGTTTAAGGCTTTGTAAAAGCAGTTTCGTAAATTTTCAACTTTCTTAAGACATTCTTTTATAATTCCGATATTAATATTTCTTAAGACATATGCTTTCATGTTATAAAAAAGCTCAAAATATTCTGTATTTTGCAATGAATGAGTAAATATTATTTTTGTTTTTAACCGACTTCAAAAAAGAAGGAAGGTTCTCAATTCAAACCGTATGTTTTTTTTATGTTTGTTAGCTCATAACTTCTGAACGGAAGCTCCGATTTTGATACTTTTTGTTTTTTTGAAAATGTCTTGGTCTGCAATAGGTCCCATTGTAATATCTTTACGATCTAAAGAAAATACAGGGTGCCCCAAAAAATCCGTCCCAACTCTTTTAACTGCTAAACGGCTTCAGCTATAGTGATAAAAATGGTATGTAAATATAAAAAAGTGGCCATGCAGTGCAAGGTTAAACCGCTTGCAGCGCCACCTGGTGAAAAATGGCGGAGTTAGTGTTCCTATCTCGAAAACGGTTCTAGAGAAAAAAGTTAATTACAAAGGGGAAGAGTATCATCGATTTAGTACAAAAAGACAGTTTAGACATTCATGCTAGCGTTCCTATCTCGGAAATTGTTCAAAACAGGGGGAAAAAGGGAATTATAAAATTGCAGAACATCATCGATTTAGTGCGAAAGGTAGTTTAGACATTGATGCTAAAAATACGATGCTAAAAACGTGTATTTGTTTGTTCGCAATTTCTTACACTATGCACACTTGAGGTACATTGCGCACATTGTAGCGTAGCTGATGAGACATACGCTATATAGTTCAAAATACGGTTACTTGATGATACTTTTTTTTTTTGTTGTAAAGATCTTGGTCTGAAGTATGTCCCATTGTAATATCTTTACAATCTAAAGAAAATAAAACGCCATCTGGTAAAAAACAGCGGTATTAGCGCTCCTATCTCAAAAACATCTCGAGATGGAAGAAAAGTTAATTACGAAGTTGTAGAGCATCATCAATTTACTACGAAAAGACAGTTTTTAGACATTATTGCTAAAAATAGAACGCTTAAAACATGCAGTTGTTTGTTCGCCAATTTTCTACACTGTGCATACTTGAACTACGTTGCACAATTTGCAGCGTAACTGATGACACGTATACTCTGTGGTTCAAAGTACTATTACTGTAAGCGGTCACATCGATTAGCGCAGAGTCGTTTTCAACCAACTTCAGAAAAGAGGGTGTTCTTAATTCGAGCTATGCGTTGTTGGTGTTTGTAAGCTTATAACTTCGTAAGAGATGCTCTAATTAACCGACTTTAAAAAGGAGGAGGTTCTCAATTCAAAGCGAATGTTTTTTTGTTTTTGTTTGTTAGCTCATAACTTCTGAATGGATGATCCGATTTTGATACTTTTTGTTTTATTGTAAAGGTATTGGTCTGAAAAAGGTCCCATTGTAATATCTTTACGATCAAAAGAAAATACAGGGTGCCCAAAAAAGTCAGTCTCGACTCTTAACTGCTGAACAGCTGCAGATATAGTCATAAAAGTGGTATGTAGGTATAGTAAAGTGGACATGTGCTACGGGATTCAACCGCCTACAGTGCCAGCTGGTGGAAAACAATGGAGTTAGCGTTCCTATCTCGGAAACGGTTCAAGACAGGGGGGAAAAGTGAATTATAAAATTGCAGAGCATAGTCGATTTAGTACGAAATCCTAATGAAAAGATAGTTTAGACATTAATGCTAAAAACAGAACGCTTAAAACGTACATTTGTTTGTTCACAATTTCCTATTTTGCGCACACTTGAACGACATTGCATATGTTGTAGCGTAGCGGGTGACATTTAAGCTATGTAAAATTCAAAGTATGGTTATTTTAGACGGTCACATCGATTAACGCATAAACTTTTTAAACCGACTTCATAAAGGAAGAGGTTCTCAATACAAACCGTGTTTCTCATTGTTGTTTTGTTGTTGAAATTTGTTAGTTTTTAACATCGTAAGAGATGATTTAATTTTAATACTTTTTTTGTTGAAATGATCTTTGCCTGAAATAGGTTTCATTATGATTTCATTAAGATATAAACAAATTACAGGATACTCACAAAAGTCTGTTCTCATTCTAACTGCTGAACGCATGCAGCTACACTGGTAAAAGCAGTATGTAAGTATCGATGTTGAAACTTCTGTCCGTCAGCTGCAATGCATATTTTGCTCTTTGTTTGAACTTTACGCTGTGCAATTTCCAGCGCAGCGGGTGACACATATTCACTGTAAAGTTCAATATATATGCCCAACAGAATTTGTTATTATGAATACAACGTATCCGTTCTTTATATTTCTAAAGACTTCTTAACTTAACGTGTGTTCATTCAATAGATAGTTTTTTGCTCATATCCGATAAAGGCAAGAAAAGTGACACAACTTAAAAATGCAGCATTTGAGAAAAATCAACTTAAATATAACTTGACTAGAATAAAACTGGCACAACTGTCTCTCGAGTGGATAACTTTCTAGATGGAGATGTAACTTTTTTGTCCACATTCGGTGCATTTCATGTATTTTTAAGTGACATAAACCATTTTTGGAGTTATGTCACTTTTCTTGGAAGTTATGATTTGTGAAGCTGCTGTCGAACGTCTTTTGATGTTCTGCTATATGAATAAGTTTTCACTGAAAAGAGAAAAATAAAATCTTTTTGTAAAAAAATAGAACCGACTCCAAAAAGCAACTACTATTCAAACAACTAAAAAAAAAAAAAAAAAAAAAGTATGAAATGAAACTGTAAATTGCGCCAAAAAGCATAAAATAATTTCCTTCGTCAAACAACCTATAACACTACAATTAATCATAACTTTTGAAGTCGGCGCAAAATTAAATAAAAATTGATAACTTCATTTAATACAAAAATCAAATCCTATTCAATATACACATCTCACATTGTCACCTACAAAACGCAGCCGAAAACTACTTTGATTCAAGAAAACAAATAAAATTTCGTAAGCAGCAAAAGTTGGCGAAGATGCTGGTATCTGACATCCTTGGTGAAAGCAAAATCGCAAAATTATCTGGCAAACATATTTAATTTCTTTGGGATATTATGATTGTTTTGATAAGGTATATTAAGAGAGTAATCTAGAATATGAAACAATACATAGTATAATATATATTATGAAAATATACATCTTGCGTGTATATTTTTGCATTACGGTTTGATCGCCAAATCCAAAAGCCACCAAGGATGATAGGTATCAAAGTTATACCAAATTTGCAAAGGAAACTCTAACTTCGTAGAAACATAAATACCGCATTGTAAAGAATGTTCACTGCTCTATGTACATGCTACTAATGGACCAATTGTATACAGTGATAAAATAATAAAAGAAACATGAAAATGGATCAATCGAGACAACAGCATTTGTTGCTACCGATCTAAAAACAAACCTTTAAAAACCAATTAAATTTTGTTTAGTTTTGCGCCGACTTCAAAAGTTATGATTAATTGTAGTGTTATAGGTTGTTTGGCGAAGGAAATTATTTTATGCTTTTTGGCGCAATTTACAGTTTCATTTCATACTTTTTTTTTTTTTTTTTTTTTAGTTGTTTGAATAGTAGTTGCTTTTTGGAGTCGGTTCTATTTTTTTACAAAAAGATTTTATTCTGTTTTTATATTGTTTACGTAAAATAATATGAAATAGAATACATAGATTTCACGCTGATGGGTTTCATGCCATAAAAACTTTTAATAAAAAAATTGCATTTTTAATAATATTGCTGCTTCAGACTACGGTTCCTTGCAATATTAAAAAAAGTTGGCATGATTTTCCTGAATATATTTCCATATGGAATACAATTACTGTTACAGCTGATAGCTTTCGAGCTGAGCCACATAAAGTCCCTGTGTTTAGAAAATTGTTTCTAAGAAGTACCGTCTAACGGCTATTCGTGACTTAATATATATATATATATATATATATATATATATATATATAATAGAATCGGAAGAAAACGAATTTATAAATTAAGTGTCATATTCACAGATTATAGTTAAAATTAAAACTAAACTATCTGTTATTTTAAAATTCAAACAAAAATTCAGGAGAAATATAGTGTATCAAAATATGCTTTTAGTTAAGTATTTTGTATAAAAGAAGAAACTAGTGCAAAAATATTCGCATGAAAATATTTCGAATATTTAATTTCATAACTATAGACTTAAATGTATTATAATCATCATAATTATAATTATAATTATAATTATTTTGGTTCGTTGAGTTTTGCGTCTCACTTGTGCTGCGCAAGGGGCAATATATTATTTCTTTAGGTTCATAGAAATATACGTATTTACAAAAATACTACTGCAGTTTTCACATTTTTCCATTATATATACATATATATTTGTTACCATATTGCCAATTTCCATAGCAAATTACTTCGTTTATAATAATGTTTCCTTTTAAATATTGCTTAAAAATAATTTAAGGCGATCGAATATACACGTATATTGTTTCTTAATTCTGACGCCAATTTCCCTAAATGTTATTCACATACAAATGTATATTGCCTCTATACGATAAAGTCATGTGCCATTTTTAACAGAGAAAACATTTTCTTCCATATTATGAAGAATAACGTAAATCGGAAGAAGACGCCATACATAAGAATGTTGTCTTAGTACAGCCAAAAATTGAAATGATATCATAGTGAAAAAAATACTCTGTGTTCTTCAATGTTTAGTTAATTATGTATGCTTATTATTCCCTTTCCCAGTTTGTACACATTTGACAAATTTAATGTTAAACAAACTCGTGTAATTGTTGCATCTCCTCCATATATACGAGGAAGTTGCCACCAGTTACTAGGTAAGATGCAACATCACAATAAATATGAAAAAAAAAAAAAAAGACAAACATTGGAAAATTACCTATGAATTAAGAAGAACTGTAGAGAAACAAACAAATTTGTAAATTGAAATAAATTTTTGGAAAGATAATTTGCTAAATCTAATTAGGATAGAAGTTTTAATGTTTGCCTGCACAACATTTAATTTAGTGCAAATGATTTCCATTGCGATCTTCATGCTACCATTTCTTGCATTCGATGTGCAAGGCTAGTGGAGGAAATGGCTTTTCTGTGGTACTGGAGGAACTGCCGTTGACCGACTGCCTGTTGTTCTGCTGGTTGAAGCAACTACTGGTGTAGGCCTAAAATCACATGCGCCATTTGTGAAAGCAACAGCTATATACATTGCTGGAACAAACAGAGATAGCATACGTATGATCTGGGATTGCTTGTGGGTTATAAGGATAAACCCCCGTTGCTGAAAACCAAGAAGTTCTATTTCCTAGTGTGGATGCATTGCTCTAGAGAGCCTACAATGAGAGAGGCATCAATAGCGAGTCAGTTTCTGATTGGCTTGAAAAATATTTTTGACTATTCTCCACATTTAAAAGTAGTCGCCCTACCTTGTTCTAAGCTGTATTCAAGCGAGGTCCTTACTGGAGACTTAAAAGTTTATTAAAGTAATATTATAAAATTATAATTATTATAATATTATAATTATTAATTCTATTTATATTTTACACTAGAATATATAGTATATAAAATGAAACATGCATCTCTGTACTGATAAGTATAAAGGATTTAAGTCCATATTCTTGATTTTTCAGGAGACGAAAAATAAAGTTAAACTAACTAAAAACTATTCAGCAGAATCGATTAGGAAAAAGAGATTATGTTGGTTTATACGCTTTATACCATTCAGTGAGTGTAAATCTTCATTTAATAAAGGAAAAAAATTGAATTAAATATTTTATACCAAAGATTAATGCTAAATTTCTGACTTGAATCTCTTTTTACCAATTAATTTTCTCAAAGACTAAATGACATGGATTTAAATCCTTTATACAAATCAATCGATAGAGAATTTTTTTTTCTGAGTCTGACTATGTACTTAACTCAAAATCGACCTTTTTGGACTTAAATCCTTTATATTTATCAGTACAGATTTAAAAGTCATTTAATTTATTTCTGAACTATGTTGCGTCTTCTCCGAAGTATGGGGTGAAGATGCTAAGCACGCTTATTTTTTTATTGGGGCAAGGTTAAGGCTGCTTCTGCTTACCTTGTGTGTGTAATAGAATAAGGAGCTCACTTATGTTGCTAATATCTTATGTAAAATAAATATGAACTTTAAATTTGAATAACTGAATATTATAAGGGCTTCACGAACAAGGTTAAATGCTCACGAGATCCAAATTAACGGCAATTAAAGGCGATATTTTAAGATAAGTTCACAATCCACGCGCTCACTGGGACAAGACTTTTCACACATGCTAGTCAGTATTACCACCTGTTGGCACATAAAAGTCCTAAGAAATAACTTGTGTCTTCCACCAAGTTGCGTGTTCCCCCGAATTACATTATATTTTAAATTTCAAAAGTAAATGGTGTTTTACTAAATATAAATATTCCCGGTCTTACGGCCACTTCTGCTTACGTTGTGTGTGTAATAGAACAAGGAGCTCACTTATGTTGCTAATATCTTATGTAAAAGAAATGTGAACTTTAAATTTGAATAACTGAATATTATAAGGGCTTCACGAACAAGGTTAAATGCTCACGAGATCCAAAATAACGGCAATTAAAAGCGATATATTAAGATAAGTTCACAATCCACGCGCTCACTGGGACAAGACTTTTCACACATGCTTGTCAGTATTACCACCTGTTGGTGCATAAAAGTCCTAAGAAATAACTTGTGTCTTCCACCAAGTTGCGTGTTCCCCCGAATTACATTATATTTTAAATTTCAAAAGTAAATGGTGTTTTACTAAATATAAATATTCCCGGTCTTACGGCCACTTCTGCTTACGTTGTGTGTGTAATAGAACAAGGAGCTCACTTATGTTGCTAATATCTTATGTAAAAGAAATGTGAACTTTAAATTTGAATAACTGAATATTATAAGGGCTTCACGAACAAGGTTAAATGCTCACGAGATCCAAAATAACGGCAATTAAAAGCGATATATTAAGATAAGTTCACAATCCACGCGCTCACTGGGACAAGACTTTTCACACATGCTTGTCAGTATTACCACCTGTTGGTGCATAAAAGTCCTAAGAAATAACTTGTGTCTTCCACCAAGTTGCGTGTTCCCCCGAATTACATTATATTTTAAATTTCAAAAGTAAATGGTGTTTTACTAAATATAAATATTCCCGGTCTTACGGCCACTTCTGCTTACGTTGTGTGTGTAATAGAACAAGGAGCTCACTTATGTTGCTAATATCTTATGTAAAAGAAATGTGAACTTTAAATTTGAATAACTGAATATTATAAGGGCTTCACGAACAAGGTTAAATGCTCACGAGATCCAAAATAACGGCAATTAAAAGCGATATATTAAGATAAGTTCACAATCCACGCGCTCACTGGGACAAGACTTTTCACACATGCTTGTCAGTATTACCACCTGTTGGTGCATAAAAGTCCTAAGAAATAACTTGTGTCTTCCACCAAGTTGCGTGTTCCCCCGAATTACATTATATTTTAAATTTCAAAAGTAAATGGTGTTTTACTAAATATAAATATTCCCGGTCTTACGGCCACTTCTGCTTACGTTGTGTGTGTAATAGAACAAGGAGCTCACTTATGTTGCTAATATCTTATGTAAAAGAAATGTGAACTTTAAATTTGAATAACTGAATATTATAAGGGCTTCACGAACAAGGTTAAATGCTCACGAGATCCAAAATAACGGCAATTAAAAGCGATATATTAAGATAAGTTCACAATCCACGCGCTCACTGGGACAAGACTTTTCACACATGCTTGTCAGTATTACCACCTGTTGGTGCATAAAAGTCCTAAGAAATAACTTGTGTCTTCCACCAAGTTGCGTGTTCCCCCGAATTACATTATATTTTAAATTTCAAAAGTAAATGGCGTTTTACTAAATATAAATATTCCCGGTCTTACGGCCACTTCTGCTTACGTTGTGTGTGTAATAGAACAAGGAGCTCACTTATGTTGCTAATATCTTATGTAAAAGAAATGTGAACTTTAAATTTGAATAACTGAATATTATAAGGGCTTCACGAACAAGGTTAAATGCTCACGAGATCCAAAATAACGGCAATTAAAAGCGATATATTAAGATAAGTTCACAATCCACGCGCTCACTGGGACAAGGCTTTTCACACATGCTTGTCAGTATTACCACCTGTTGGTGCATAAAAGTCCTAAGAAATAACTTGTGTCTTCCACCAAGTTGCGTGTTCCCCCGAATTACATTATATTTTAAATTTCAAAAGTAAATGGTGTTTTACTAAATATAAATATTCCCGGTCTTACTGCCGCTTCTGCTTACCTTGTGTGTGTAATAGAACCAGGAGCTCACTTATGTTGCTATTATCTTAGTTAAAATAAATATGAACTTTAAATTTGAATAACTGAATATTATAAGGGCTTCACGAACAAGATTAAATGCTCACGAGATCAAAAATAACGGCGATTAAAAGCGATATATGAAGATAAGTTCACAATCCACGCGCTCACTGAGACAAGACATTTCACACATGCTAGTCAGTATTACTATCTGTTGGCACATAAAAGTCCTAAGAAAAAACTTGTGCCTTCCACCAAGTATCGTGTTCCCCCAATTACATTATATTCGAAATTTCAAAAGTAAATGGTGTTTTACTAAATATAAATATTATCGGTCTTATTCATTTAACTAATTCTGGAAAACGAAACAAAATATTTTTATTCAACGAAATATATTCTGTTAAAAGTTGGACATGTGAAAAATCGAATTGGGGAATGGTACAAAATTAGGCAGGAGCATTAGCACAAAATATTATAAATTAATATTTTATCGACCTTTACGTAGCGTAATTCTACTATTTATTAGATTTACGCTATAAACGTTGAATTAATATATTGTAATTTAAATTTTACAGAATTTAGGAATCCAAATCTTATTGCAATTAATGAGTAATTTATTCTTTTATAAACATTACACTGTTTTTTCTTTATTATTTAAAGTTTTATTTTTAAATAATAGCAGATCAATTCATGAAATGTGAAAATATTACAAGTTAATATTTCGCAGTGTTATAACTCTATACATATATTGCTTGCACATTAAATATATATATATATATATATATATTCAGAAAGTACACTGTAAAACATAGGTTCTTAAAAATAGGTATATATTATCTCAAAATAGCTCCGAAACAATATATACTTAAATTTGAAAACCCATGTACTCATTTCTGAGTGTATTGACATGCTCAAAAATGGGGTTGACTAATAAGAATCCCAATATCCCCATGTTTGACATGTCAATGTTCTCAAAAATGAGTATATTGGTTTTCAAATTTAAGTATATATTGTTTCGGAGCTATTTTGAGACAATATATACTTATTTTTAAGAACCTATATTTTACAATGTATAGCTCTTTCATATACAGCATTATAAACATTTATTGCTTATTTTATTCAGAAAATACTGATTTTTATTGCAGAATGATCAGGCACGTGGTCATGTTAGTTTGTTTTCTGACGACAAAGTTTTTACTATATATGTGTATATATTGTATAGCGAAAGTTTGTGTAGCAATAATTTTTGCCTGATAGTATCGCAAAACATAATGTGAGTAATATGTAAAATATTTTAAATTTGTCAAGTCTAAAAATAAATGAATTGTCATAACAAAATTTTTGTCACACACACACACAGACAGATATTTTCTAAAAATAGTCAAATCGTGTTCTAGACCTCCCAAAACGTGTAAATCCGTCGAAAACCGGAAGTCTAAAATTTTTACGAATCCAATACTTTTTTTTATTGAATATAGAAGAGAGTAATAATAAAAAATTCTTAAAATATTTACAGGCGCTGGAGATGGACAAACGGACAGTAGAATAGACAAATACACTAATTCAAATCATATTCGCATTTTAAAAAATGGTCGAATAAACGCTTTATGTAAAAGAAAATGCAATTCAGAATATTTCCAATAATAACCCTCAGTGTAACTGAATATTTTTGCGTGACTCTGCAAATCTAATGCTAATAATACTACATTCTATAGAAAGCATTATTTTGTGCATTTGAATAACATATTTCTATCTTCCACATGTACACCTTCTTGTTTCCGCTAAGGGCACGGCTTCTTCTATTCCTCATTCTTCCCTTTCACTCATTCCGCTAAGGGCACGATCGCTAAGGGCACGACACCCTTGGAGGTATCAAATGTCCCAGATACTTTCCTCCAGGCTCTAAATGACTTTCTTAAAGTGTAGTACTTATTATGGTAATTCTTTATCAATTTAACAATACGTTCATGACTGGCCGCTGGTATAGAAGCTTTACGGTACAGTTCTTCTATTTGAGAAGCAATACAATCTGAAATCTTTGAAAAAAATTCCTTTTTTACAGATTTTGTTGTTTCTTTAAAACAAGCTAACAAAACATCTGCACATGTGTGTTAAACACTTTGAGTTAACGCTTTGGTGCACCGAAACATTTAAGCGTTTAGAAGGTTTCGGGGGGTCCCATTATTTATTATTTGTTGAACGGAGAACAATATAACAAAACTGGAGCATAAAAATCTCCAATAACTTTAAAAAAATAATCCACTCAAATCAAAACACGCTGCACTTTTTGATTCATTTACAGTTACAAATTAAAGATACTGCTTGCTTAGCGGCTACTAACTGACTGACAAAGTGAGAGCAGAGCCTATAAACTGTCTACTAGAATGTGTCTATTGTCTAGACAAGTGAGCGGTGGAATACGAAAAGGACTGCGCTGCTCCAACTTAGCGCTTGCCGGTCAGTTACTGTTCGTGTTCAGTTTTTGACATTGTTTTCAAATTTTAAGCCTCATGCGCAAACACAATATATCATCTAAAATTTATATATATATATATATATATGTATATATATTGGCTGAAATTACGCTATATACTAACAATCTATGGCTGTTGTATTTTAAAAAATTACAAAAAAAAAAAAAAAAAAAAAAAAAAAAAGACGAATTTTATAATTTTTTGAAAATTTCAATTTTTAACATATTTTTTCAAACTTTCAGCCTCATGCGCGAACTGAAGATGTCAACTTAGAATTTTTTTTTTTTTTCCCCAATTGAGGATACCAAACTACAACTTTTGGGAGGTAACGCGATTCCGAAATAAAAAAAATTGATTTTTTCGAACCACCCTACTAAAAAACAACTACATACGAAAAGACATCAAGTAAGGTGTTTGTATAGCAACTCTGAAAAAAAAACGTTAGCGCCGTTTTTGAGATATGGACTTACGATTGCACTTCCAGTTTCATATATCCCACTTTTTTTTTTCCAATTTTTACCAAAAGTTAAAAAATTCCATCTGTACATTACACCTAACTCAATTCATAAGTTTTGTCTTTCTAGCATTACTAGTTTAGGAAATATGATAATCAGAATATTCTCCCCATACGTGCCCACACACACACAAATCTATTGAAAACTCGTAACAATTTTGTTGACTGAATACAATACTCTTATTACCTACGGTTTTAGGATAATGGAAGTAATAATAACAGCGTATAGTTTTACATGTTGTAGAAAGAGAATCAATTTAGTCTTTTTATAATTATATTATTGATCAGTGATTAAACAACACATTAATATGTTAAAAGGATTAGAAATTAATAAATTAGGTTTAATAAAGATTATATGATCGGCGCAAATAATGGTTGATAGATTGTACAATGAAGAATTACTCTCTAGAGTTTATGTATATTTGCCTGCATGATACTTACGGTAATCTTGTATTTTTAATAATATTTTGTTTGATATAAAATTAAACAGATAGTGTTAAGTCATACTCGGTTTACTTGTTTTAATATATAGATTACTTTTGCACGCCGTATTGTATTGATGTGAGTTCTGAACAGACAGTTTTTGTATGAATATTGGATATATATATATATATATATTTCAGAATTTAGTAAAAATAGAACTTTTTTTAAATCACTTAAGATTTTAAAATGATAACTTTACAATGAATTTTTTTTTTCAGTGTATAATTTGTAATACTTTTGATAATTTTGTCATTTAAGTTGAATTTGTTTTACTTGTTTCAATTATAATCTACAATTTTACGTCATATCCTGTCAATATAAATTCTGAATTGAATTTATTTGCGTTATTATTTATTGATTTTTTTTCAAACATTCCTATTATTTAAAAATTAATAAAGACTGAAATAAAAACTTTATTATTTCAAAATATATTAATTTTACTTCATTCTATAATTTGTAGGAGAATGTATTGATCTCGTAAAAGTTTTCGACTTTCAGTTTTCGATGGATATACACGTTTTGAAACATCTAGAACACGGTTTTACCATCTTTAGAAAATATTTGCCTGTTTGTTGTGTATGTGTGACAAAAAATGTTCTGATGACTTTACCCCAGGATCTACAGCACAGAATTTCGTTCAATTAATATTTAGCTGCACCTTAAAATACACTGTTGCCTGTCAACCACTAGTGAAAATATTTCAACAATTGGCGTTGCCATCCTTTTCTTCTAAATTTTCAACATTGCAGTATAGGACAAATTTTCCTATAAATTGGCGCAATGATAAATATTTGTAACGAATTATAAAGTAATTAAAAAGAAGTATTTATAATATTAATATTCATGTAAAAAAAAAAAAAAGTGGAAACGTAAAAACAGCTAACCTTCCCCCTAAAAACCCATCTGCAGTTAATGGTTCGTGCGGTTAGCACTTATTTGGGATAGTTGCAGTTGGCCAAACGACATTTTGTCCCCTCAGTTGGCATATTATATGTTGGTGTAGCTCTGTTTGGCTTACCATAACGAACAACGTTATGAGTCCACATTTCTGACCATTGCGTTACTTCAAATAAGTTATACAATTTTATTCCACGCATTAAAATATCGTCGAGAATATTGATTATTCGCAAAAAAGGTATTAATATAGGAAACAATAAAGATCAAATCGACGAAACGTATTATCAAAGTAAAATACGCATATGAGCCACAGGTTTACCAACGATTTTAGCCATTTTAAACCGTTGGCAAACAAAAAAGCCATAGTTTTTTCAATGTTGGTCCATATAAGTTTTGTTTGTAGGGCCCTACACCCCCCCACCCTTCCGAGGGGGCGAATTATCAATATGAGTATCTTTCAAAAGAACTCATTTATATATTTAAGACGAATAACTGAACAACAAATATGTGATAACTTAAAAATAATTTATCATTTTTTTTTCTTTTTTAATTTAAAAAATGCGCATTTTTTAAGGTATCGTTAAGTGGCGCATAAAATTGACTTTTTTTCGGACATTTAATGTTGTGCTTTTAAAAGAAAAATCTTCTGCTTTATGAAAAATACATTTTATAAATAATAATTTTTATAAATTATTTGTAATGAGATAATTTGTATGGGAAAACATACAAGAATGATTTGTGATAGGCACAATATACTTGTTTTTAAGTTAGTAATTCTGCTATGGCATTCTTCGATAACCTTGGATATATATGGAGAAATATTGAGCAATGTTGCTCGTTTAGCAAGATTGTTGGAGATAAAATAAATAAAGTACATGCCAGAATTGTTCGCATTTTATTCGATATTTTCAATTGTATAATCCAGTTTCATTTAAGAGATAGCACCACTCTAACGGCTTATTATTATTTATTTTTTTTTTTTTTGGGGGGGGGGGGGAGTGGAGCGGAAGGGTAGTTGACACACACTTGACAATAACACTTGAGGTAGCTATTGCGCATATGTTTAAATATATTACAAAAAAACGTTTTGTCGGAAAGTAGTATAAATTGGCGACGCAGAAATTCTCCTGAGGCATGTTGAATTTGAGGTGCACTGCGGTTCGCACTATAACTGCTGCAAATTTCATTCAGAATAATCTGGTGTGTCACTCACACGACTTTCTCTTACCCTGAAATTTAACACTATAAATACAGGTTGCAAATTAAAAGGTAAGTTAACGAGTACTGTTATGTAAACCTGTGTTAAACAATTCATATTAGGATTCTGAAGAGTTTTATATGATAATTAGTTCTGTGTGAGGGAGGCTACTGCACCCCTCAACCCCCCGTTTCATTAATGCACCTACATTTATATAGAATTTAATTCGGTTATTAAAAAATAATTCTGTTTTTAAAAAATAATTTATTAAAATTATTATTTAAAAAAATTATCTTTTATGATAATGCAGACGATTTCCATATTAGAGAAGTGGTATAACACCAAATATCCAAAAAAAGTCCATTTTATTCTCATCATTAAAAAGAAGGGAAAAAAAAAAAAAAAGATTTTTTTTTTCTGTTTTATTTTTTTTCCTTAAAAGTAAAAAAAAAATCGATAACTTTGTTTTAAATTATCGCAGATCCATGGTTCAACCATTCGTTTTAAAGGTATTGGCGAGCTCTTTTGAAAGATACCCATCATGAAAATTTACTCCCCTCGAGAGGGGACTTCCCTCCCCCCCCAAGGGGGGAGGCGAGGCTCCTACATACACAAAAAAATTTTCCCAGTTAACTATCTCTATTACAAAAAATATATATTCGTTTCATTTGGTTTAGTGCAGTCTATAGACGTTAACTCTACTTACCTGCAATTTCCCCCATAGACGTAATGTATTAAAATTATCTTGATTGTCCCTGTACACGAACCATTTGCTTGATCTTAACGAAAAGCTTACTGTAGCATCCGTATATGATACACATTTAGAATACCAAGTTTGAACTTTCTGCGATAATTTGTTTTTGAGATATGCTGATAACAGACAGACACACACAGACATACAGACACATACACAGACACACACACAGACATACAGACACACAGACATACACACAGACCATTTGCTAAGAACATGATTTTCGTATTCAAGGGACCTCAGAACATGTAAATATAACAAAATCTCGCGTTCGAAAATTTGACCCAAAAACAATACTTTCTCTACCTTATGGGTAAGAGAAAGTAAAAAAAAAAGAAAGTCATCTATGTAATCTACATGAGTGTAGCTAACAACGTAGGGGGGTTTCAGAAATAGTCATATTTGTGCAATTGGCAAGTGTTTGAATAAATTCGTTAAATTTTCACCCCCCCCCTCCCCCCCCCAAAAAAAAGTTACAATTAATTTTTAATAAATATTGTTTAAATTAACTAATAGAAAATTTCCTACGTGATCCAATTTGAAATGTTTTTTTCAATGTTGTGGTTAAAGTTTCAAATAAAAAGATTGAAGACTATTGGAGTTGTGCTGCATGGCATTTTGAAAAACTATACAAGGTCTGTCCAGAAAATAATGAGACTGAATATTTTGCGCCAAGGTGAAGGTCAAAGGTGCAAAGTTTGGCTATGCTACAGGTATCGTGAACTGTCATCTACATTGCCTGATGGAAGTCATCTGACCTTAGCCTTTGTAGCGCACAGATCACTTATAAAATAGACACATGTTTGAAAGTGACGTTAGGATTTTAGAATCCAGCAGAGTATCGAGCAGCGACACGCCATAATATTTTGTGTAAAACTAAACAAATCATCTATAGAGACTTGCCATGTTACAAGAAGCCTATGGGAAGTATTCTTTGTCCAAGGTTCAAGTGTTTAAGTGATACAAAAACTTCAAAGACAGAAGAGTGAACGTCGAGAACAAACAACGTGCTGGGCGTTTATCAAGTTTTCAAACTTCAGACAATATGGCTAAAATAAGGGCGCTTTTGAATTAAGATCATCGGATGAGTGTCCAAATACTTGTAGAAACATTGGGACGATACAGAATCGATTTTGTATCAAATCGCCACAGAGGAACATCAATTGAGGAAAATTCGTGTCAAGCTCCTGACTCAGTTCCTAGCAAAAAACAGGGTCGCAAAGGTGTCCCAACAACCGTACAGCCCCAATCTGTCACGGCTGGACTTCTTGTTATTGCCTTCGTTAAAATACAACTTAAGAAGTTTTTTTTTTTCTTAATCTTTTTTTTTTTTTTAAATGTCTGAAGAAGTTGCAGAGAAATGTAATCCGCGTTCTGGACAGAATTCGTTCGCACCGCGTTCGACTTTCAAATAGGCATCAATGGGTGGCAGAGCCATTAGCAACGGTATACTAGTTGGCATAGGTGGACTCTGCTCAGTTCCCCATCATATATATGTTCTCATAAATTTCTAGTGCGAGACATATTATAATCATGTTAAAAGAAATTAATTTGACCAAAGCTTGATACAGTGACAGAATGAAATCCCCGCCTAATAGGCTATCCACCGTTCACTTCGATATGTATATCTCATTCTAATCTATTAATTTATTTTATCAGGGTCGATTCCGTTGTTTAGTTTTCATGCTACTGTTTCCAATGCAATAATCCTCAAAATTCATATTTATATGAAAAATTTACAATTTCGCTATGTTGATAAAATCGTAAATTACGAATAATTTACGAAATATTCCTATTAGAATATTTGTATTCAATCAAACGGTATATAAATGCAAGATAGGGTTATTTTGAAGCGGTTTTCAAGAAGTTATATTTCAAAAAGTGGTGATCTCTCAGCAGGAATCTGCTTGGAATTCCATAGAACACTTTTTTTTTTTAGGGTTAGGCATTTTATGTCATGTTTTAGAAGATTCGAAGCATCTTTTAACTCAATAAAAAAAAAAAAAAAATATTTTTTGAAAATTCAACAGATGTGTTACCCCTTAATATGTAATCAATAATGGCAACGAGTTAGATTTTAATGTCTTTTTCTTTAATTACCTTTTATTTTTATTTTTATTTTTATTTATTTATTTATTTGTTTATTTATTGTACCACCTCAACTTTTATTTATAGTTAGTTGTATTAGTATTTCACATGTCTTTATTTTTATACAAAATTAAAAATAAATCTACAATTTGAAAAAAACAGACATTCTCCTTAATATATTTAACTTACTAAGATTTATGGCAGTAAAAAAATAAGTAAAATAGTAGTAAATAAAATTCTTGCATTTATATATTACTTAAAATAAACTTTAAAAAATTGCATTAGAATGTTATGTTGCAAAAATAACGAAGAAATTAACGCAAAAATATACAAAATTAAAAGGGTTATAAGTACAAGGATAATAATAGTAAACATATAGAAATATTAAACAAAAAATAAAATTAGTATAAATTTATTAATAAAACATGATAAAGTTATAAATATTGTTATGAAATCAAGAAGATATGTAAAATAATACTTCAGTTACCCTTATATAATTTAATAAAAAGTTTTTATTTACAACTTTTAAATACATACAAATACAAAAAGAAACAAATGCTTATATTGTTTTGCAAACATTTAAGAGTGTTTCAATATTTGAATTAAATTTCCTTCCATACGAGTAAATATAAGAGAAAGAAACAAAAAACAAACTATGGCATTTACTTACGTGAACTTTCTAAAATTTTTGCAGCTGTGCAAATAACTTCAATAGGTACTTTTGAATTGAGACTTGAAAAGCTTAAGGTTGGATAAAAATTAAAATATAAAAATTAAAAAAAAAAAAAAGTTGTAGATTAATTACACAGATATATCTTTTGCGAATGAATAGCATTTAACAGATATGATTATTGTTATTAATATTTTTCTGTATTTATAATGAAAGATAAAAACAAATAATAATAAAGAAAGAAAGAAAATAAAATAAAGAAACCAGTTATTAATTAAAATTGAATAATACAATCAGTTCAGCTGAAGTTTTAATAAAATACAAACAGATGTTCTTGGTAGAAAAAAGAATTAAAATATAAAAACACAGTAGCTAAAACAATGTGCTATTTCATGTATTTATTTGTTCCTCCATGAGAATATTAAAAAATAGACACTTAAAAAAAAAAAAAAATCATCTCTTATGAGAAAGTTTTCACTTTTATATATTTTGATTTATTTGCATGATTGTATTGTAATTTTAATACTTACCGTTGAATCTAGAAACCTTACATTGTAAATGAATAAGTCTTAGGCATATCTAACACTTATTCTTCTTTTACCATTACGTGTATTGTTGTCTCTGCTTAATAATACAGGGTGTCCTAAAAGTTCCAGTACTGACGCTGATGTATTTTTTATTTACAAAATAACAAACCTTAAGACGATTATTTTTATGCTAATGATAAAAGGCACATTTAAAATAACGAAGAAAAAATACAGAACTAACATTTATAATTAATGTTCAAAATGTCCACCCTTTTCTAGGAGGCAAAGCTGAACTCGTTTGCGCATGTGTTTAGAAAGGCGTTTTAACATGCTGGGAGTGACTTCTTGTACAGAAACCTGTACAAACCTGCACAGAACCTGTATTACAAAATTGCCGAACGAGCTGATATAGCATATTTTTACTCGCTATTACATCCTCTGGATATTTATATCGCCAAACATCTTTGCATCTTTCATACGATTTACATTCAAAATGAGCTTCAAACAGTGTAATTCTCTGAATGCGTGATAAACTCATTTCACTATGACGAACAAAATAACATAAAACTTTATTCTCACACAACTTGAGCGAAAAAAGAAACAAACGATAAAAATTAAAGAATTGATGCAATAATAAGCAGACGATAATATTTAATATTTAAAAAAAATCATGGACGCAATGAATTATTTAAGTTGGAGTACTGGAACTTTTAGGACACACTGTATAATTTAATATATTATATAGTGTGTTATAATTAAGTAGAGCTAAATAATTCTTTTTTTTTTTTTTCAACTTGCTGTGTAAATGTGTACCGAATGAACATGTAAAGCATGGGAATGTTCGTTACTATAATTATTATTATTCCATAATCCGAAAAGCTTTACTAACGCAACAGTTGAGACTAATATTTCATTTATAGATTAAAGTGAAATGTACATAAATTTGTTGTACGTTTCTATTGGCTGAAGAATGTGTTAAACTTTTTTCTGTTAAATTGTTATCTAATACGATTATTTATTTTATGATAGCGTTAGAAGGTTTAGATAGAACATTCTAGAACTATTCAACCTAACGCTCATTGCTAAATATTCTTATGTGTATTAAAATTATGTAACTTCATAATTTAGGATTTTTCCTTAAAGCTCAATTTATTAGTATAATGTGTAATTGTGAAATGATAAATACTGTTTCTAATCAGGTTGATTGTTCTTGTATACTTTAATAAGTTGTTCCTTTTACACTTAAGTAGTTTATAAAAGTTTATGAATTTTTTAAAGCACAATTTTTGTTTGCAGTAAGTTTATTACTTAATTAAAATGAAAATTGTTGGTATATATTTTTTTAAATAACGTTAATTTATTAATAAAAGTATGTGCTTTTAATTTATAACAGTGTCTTTACCGAAACAGTGCAGTATTAATAGGAAATAAGAATCAATTATTTAGCAAGTGTGAATAAGTTTAAGATGTATATATTAAGGGAACATAAATTGGTTAGTAAAATATTTCTTTTTTTCTTTTTTTATATGTCAGAAATTTTATGATTCAAAATATGAATTTTACGGCGTTATCTCTAGAATAGAGCTTTCCATAAAATCACAAGGAATGACTTAAGTAGCATGGATCCAAAATAAGCTGATAATGTAGTCAATTGTAAATTACCATTTAAACAAATTGAGACCGTTCTCGCGTATAATAGGGAACATGAACGCGGTAAATGCCGCTCTTTGGAAAATGATTTTATTTTATTTTATTTATTTATTTTTTGTGCGCATCTGTGTGTGTACTTTCCAAGTTGTATTTCTAAAGATTTATAATGAAAGTGTTTCATTTGTTATATAAAAGTTTGGAAACTTACCAAACCCAAACAATATACACTAAGCGACAAAAAAAAAAAAAAAAAAAAAAAAAAAAAAAAAAGGCTGCACTTTGATATTTTCCTTTTCCCTTTTTGCAACCGCCAATTTTATTATTTAAAAAGCAAATTTTTTAACAGATTTTATTACGAAGCCCTCCAGGTACACTTAGGATTGATACCAGTGTTAAAAATAAAAAGCAGCTGTGAGGAAAATTATAATTCTAGAAAGTATTTCAAAAATGGCAAGTATAAGGCATTTAATGACGCCACAAAAACGTATTAATTTTAGAATGAAAGACAAAAAATATTTTAATACATGAGATGGCAAATTAATTAAATGTTAACGAAATATTCCTGAGATGATTTTTAAGAACATACAAAATTGTTTTGGCTCGTTAAACGGAAAATGTGTCTTTAGGCGGCCATGTTGCCCATCCTAGCGAGATGATGTCAAGTTAATAAACAAAAGTTTAAAAAAATCGATTTGTAAACATCGCTTATAACTTAGAAAAGATTAAAAAAAGGTGCACAGCAAAATAATTCCTTCAAAAACAGTGCGGGAACAATTAAACAAAGTATGTTAAAAACCAGAAGATCTACAAAAAAAAAAAAAAAAAAGCCATTACTAAGGAAAATAATTTAAAAAAAAACAAGACTTCAGTTGACCAAAAATTAAAAAAATATATCAGTTAATTATTAGACCGAACTGGTTTTCTTTATTTCGTTTTATTTTATTTCGGGCTGATAAAAAAAAAAAAAAAAAAAAAAAAAAAACTAGTAAGATGATAAAAGTGTGACCGAATTATTGAAAATTGCATTCATAATACAGTGAAACATTCTCCGTACATTATGGTCCGGAGGTGCATAAACTTTCAATGAGTCGGGAAAATTTTTATTGTCAAGGGATCAATTAACTCGACATAAAACGCGGCCATTATAAAAACGGCGCCTGACCGACTATTTTGAAGGTATCTCAGACTTCCCCGCAAACAGAATTTCAAGATGATATTGCACAATACTAAAGGGCGTCTGTGGTGCGTTTATTCGATTCAAATTATTAAAACTACCTTTCCCATCCCATGAACACCTATAATTCTGTAAGCAATCCTATCTTTTTTAACTTTAAGTTAAATCCCACAAAAAAATATCGTAGAAATTCTTTTTCATCAGATAGCCCTAATCCGCTCGAAAATGTTTAGTCTACAAAAAAGCACGGAAAAGGGGTGAGAATTAAAAAAATGCGAGCCAAAACTCTGCAAGGACTAGAAAAATTTATTTATGATATTTGGCACAGAGAAATTTCTGATATCTTTATAAAACACTGCATAATACTATGCCATTGCGCAATAAAGCAGTAATTCCATATAAAGTTGGAATAACTCAAGGCAGAATACATATTTTTATTAAAAAATTGCTTGGATCTAACAAATAAATAACTTTATTTAATGTATTAAAATATAACTTGTTTATATCATATAATAAATCATACTACAGTACAAAGTATATATTTATTATATTACATTTAAAAAGAATGTTTTATGTAGATTTTTAATAATTACTTCGTGAAGAGTAATAAAGTGAATTATTAAATGAAAAATGTACATAGGTATCATTTCATCTCTTTGATGTTATGCAAACATGACAGTTTTATTTTTTTAAACCATTAGTTTTGAAGTTATTACAAATGAAAAAGGTATAAGTCAATTTTTCTGCAGTGCGGCGTTTTTTTTTTTTTTTTTTTTTTTTTTTTGTCGCTTCGTGTATAACCATAATTTGCAACAGCATTTTTATATAACAATTATATAACATCAAATATATTTAATCGTATATAAAAGTAATATTTCATGATGCGTTAATTTTTTTTTCTTCTGAATAATAATATGTTTTGGGACATTAGAGTAATAAAAAATCAAATAATAGTAAATAAATCTGTAATAAATAAATAATTATGATCTATAAACAAACTGTTTATATAACATAAAATGGTACATTATAACAGTACCTTGGATTAGAAATTTGTTCGATACATATAGTAAAATTTGAATCTTGCAATTGTCACTAATACATCACTAATACATTAATTAGGTATTTCACAGTTAACAATGTTCTTAAATCTATGTTCTAATGAGAAATTTCCTGTAAATGTTAAATACATCCCGAAAGATGATACAAAATTTCTACAGCCTCCCCTTTTTTTTCTAGACTTTTTCACAAACATATTCCTACAGTGGTTTTAATAATTGTGAAAACTAGCAATAGAATGTATATATAAAAAAAAAAAAAAAAAAAAAAAAACCACACTAGTTCTGAAAATGCGGACAAAAAGAACCTATGATATCAGAAAAGAAACGTAAAAACTGCATCAAAATGTAAACATCTAAAAAACTTGCAAATTAAAAGAAAAAAAAAAAAATGAAATTAATTGTTTTTATTGTTTAAAACAAAGCTTAAAAGGCTTGTCGGCTATTTAAAATTTGCAAAACACTAATGATATTTTCTTAAAAGCATGTCTTACAATTATTTTTTTTAATTTATTCATTTGTTTTGAAATTAAAAAAAAAAAAAAATCGCAAAGTACTGTTTTTTTTTTTTTTTTTAAATTGCAATCACAAAAATCAGGGAAAATGGGTAAATACGCAGTATATAAAAAATCAAGAATAAACAATGACAACTGCATGATTAATTTATTGTTAGATTAGAAAAAAAAAAAAAAAAAAAGGGGAGAAGAAGAACTTTAAAATGGACAAACGCATTAGCTGTTTTCTGTGAAACAATGAAAATTTCCAGGCTTGCGAGCGACTATTAACTAAACGTATCAAGCATCACTCGTTTCGTAACTTCCATTAGAGACACTCCTGGGAAAATTCCTGATGTATTACCGATGATGACACCTTTTTATATGTAATACGTTTAGAATAAATACATTAATATAGAAAATAATTGACTAAACGAAAAGAAAATTTTCCAATAAGTATTTATCAAGCTTTTCCATAAAAAAAATATTAATAGATTGAAAGGAATTGTTAGATTTTCATTTTATTCTCATGCGTTTTCTTTTGAACGAACATAATCTTCATATAAACTTACCTATTTAATTGTCTAAGGAGTTATTAGATTTAGTA
The DNA here is from genome assembly GCA_963930645.1 of Salticus scenicus. Taxonomy (NCBI): domain Eukaryota; kingdom Metazoa; phylum Arthropoda; class Arachnida; order Araneae; family Salticidae; genus Salticus; species Salticus scenicus. The sequence goes on along the minus strand of OZ005655.1, from coordinate 36,757,142 downwards.
AGCGGTAATTTTGATGTCAAGTATGCAAGATCTAACTATATTTTAAAGTCAGGTTTACAGTCATCGAACAAAAAATAGTAATGTAAATTATTTTTCATCATTGCTTAATTCCTTCATATTTTTTTTAAATATTTAAAATAAATTATGAAGAAAAAACTTACATTTTTTTCTGTTTTTGGAGGCAATCAACATATTTCAGATTATAAAGCCTTTGCATTATTTCATCTATTCCTTAAATGCAATATTTTGTCATAAAGAATGATAAATTCAAAACATAACAATAAACAAAATAGCATTAGACAAAATAAAAAATGACAACCGAAAATATGAATTATGAAATCCTGATATAAGATTGGAAAAGTATGTTGCACGTCAAAAGACCATTAGCAGATTCTCTTTGCAATTATGACAAACTTCTTGCTTGCCACAGATCCTTAACATGTCATATCAAACATTACTCATTTCAGATAGTCCATTAACCTTTGTCACTTCAGAAAAACTCCTGGTAATGCATTGATAGTGTTGCAGATTGTTGCATTATAAGATTTTTTTTTTCTTTTTTTTTTTTTTTTTTTTTTTTTAATAATCAATTGCATTTAGAATTTGCATTTAAAAAAATCTGCTATTTTATTTTTCAAAAAAATTAAGCATGAGTGATCCGTTTTTCCTCTTCTCTCTCTCTCTCTCTCTCTCTCTTTTTTTTTTTTTTTTTTTTTTTTTTTCCTCTTTCAAATGCAAAAGCAAATATCAGTAAATTAAATTACGCGATTATTATTTGATGAGAAAATTTTTAGATTCTTGAAAAATAATTTAAAAGATTTATTTATTTATTTTTATTTTTTTTTTAAGTATATATTTTCAATTTCTTTTTTCAATTTATTTACGCATTTTGTTTTGTTTATTGTACATAATAAGATTCCTCAATTATAAAGAATGATTAATTAAAACAAAACATTGAAACTGGAAAAAATAATATTTATTTCGTAATATAATATATTGTATAATTAAAATGGTACAAAACTTTCAAAATGAAGAACAAAGTAAAAAAAATGTATTAATGTCAGACAAATTAAAGCAATGCGCGTGCGTGTGTATTGATTACTCTGTATGCAAAAATATTATATCATGGCAATGTTTCAGGTAAAAAAAAAATAATAATAAATAAAAATCAGCATTACGCAAAACTTATCAGATGTTTTACAAATAGCGAGTATTATTTTTTTAGTATACGGAAAATTTGTGATGATACTCCTGCCAGAAAAGCAATCAAAATTAAGGAACTTTACAAAAATAAGTTTTTTTTTCATATCTTTTCAAGACGCGTTTGACCTGTGTTGCATATTCTTCATTATTCAAATTATATATTTTAGAAAATATTCAAACATGCCCAGTAATGTAGCTCTATAATAGATTACAGTAAGACCCCGCTTAACGCTGTTTCATTTAGCGCTCTTTCGGTTAGCGCTCTTTCATTTCAACCCGAGGATTCCCCGAAATTGCTCGCAGCAGTACGGGGATTCTCCGAAATTGTAGATAGCCTCGTTTAGCGCCGTTTCGCATTACGCTCTAATTTGATGAAACGTATCCCCCGCGTTAAGCGGGATCTTAGTGTATTTGATAGTATTATGAGGTATTTGTATATGTTTAAAATATGCATAAAAAATAAATTAAAACGCCCAATAAGTACAAAACTTTGAATAAGCACAATGAAACGGAAGAATTTGCAACAACTGCTTCGGGTCGAAAGAAAATACGACCATTCATCCGTCAAACAAAGTAAGGACGAGTGTTGCAAACAAAACAGCAAAGCAAAGATCTGATTACTATGAAGCGCAAAAACAAGTAAAACAGAATGTAAATATAAATACTGTAAATAATAAAATGGTAATACATGATAATAAATAATAAAGTAATACACTAAAATAATAAAATGGAGGTAGAAAATATGTGAATAAGTAAAAACAATTTAAAAATAAAATAAAATCTAAAAACAACGTCAAAACGAAACAAAAAGTTATGTGAGGAATTTTCAAGCATCAAACAAAAACGGAGTGGAAGAAATATCATTAACAAAAATGTCCGAATTTTTATATATTTAAAAAGTTTCATGGATATCTAAATGGGAGGACGAGGTACAATAAGAAATTATGTCAGACTCAAAAATCAAAAGATAACCATGAGCCCAGTTGTGGGAAAAAAATAGACGATTTAGATATCTCTTCAATACAAACATTCTAATGGTGCTCATTTATTCTATATTTCAGACACGCCTACCAGTTTGACGAATTTAAACTAAATTTCACGAAGAAAGAGGGATTAAATAAACGACAGGTCGTTTTTTCGTAGGAATGGAATCTTTAAGGGAAGATAAGTCAATTATGTTGACAAATTTATAAAAGTATTTAAAACCAAACAGTAAAAGAATTTTAGAAATTTTAAAATAAAGTGATGAAAAAAAGATAAACTACTGGGAAGAGACCGCGATCGTTTAATTTGGAAACAGAATGTTTAGGATTTTTGAATTTGTATAGAGCTTTATCGATGATAGAGGGATTATAGTCTCGAGAAAGAGCAAGAAATTTAAACGAATTAATTTCTTTCGAAAGACTAGAATGATCAGAACAAATCTGTAAGCACGAAAAACAAAAGTATAGAAGGTAAAAATTTTCTGTTGAGGGGCGTGGTTAGAGAGAGCTTGCCGCGGAAGAGAGACAGAGAATACAGAGAATGGTTTTATAAAGACAGCAGTAAAGAACAGATCTTGGTTTTTAGACACAAATACGTCAAAAAACGGCAAGGCGCAATCCTGTTCAATCTCAACAGCGAACTGAATGCAAGGGTCAATCGAATTGACCTAAGAAAGTAAACTGTGAAAATAGACATCAGAGAGAGCAAGAACGAAAGAGTCATCAACATACCTAAACTAGTGAGGAAATTTATATACAACGAAGAGTTTTTATTGCAAAATAGTGCATATAAATGTCACAAAGCAAAAGAGAGAGAGGACTGCCCATGGCCATGCCCTTATATCTATATATTAAAAAAAAAAGTTACTGTCACTGGCGTCAAATTTTTTTGTCTGCGACAGCATCTTCTAACGGAGGGCAGGGTCCTTCGCGTCATGAGGGGTATCAATGTGTTCCGAGTACTCCAAGGAGTACATTTCCGCCGCTTAGAAATTTCTATCATTTTAATTAAAGAAGTTATTAACTAAAAACGACAAGTTTATGAAGGTACTCTATTTGCCATTTTGAGAAAAGTTTCTCCCAGTGACGCTGTTCTTCTGTCATGAAGTCATTTTATACGAGAAAATTAAAATATGATCCATGGTTGTACGTAGGTAGGTAGGTTGATTGGATTTAACGTCGCACCAATACTGCGCTATGGGTAATTGGCGACGGTCTGGGACACACCCCTAGAGATGTTCCGGAGACATATCATCACAATTTTGAATCTTCACCAGAGGGGATCCCCCTCCTCTTTGGCGTTTCCAGAGGTATAGTGAGGATGGGAACTTGGAGGAATTTGCGACCACTACAGATTTTATGTGCACCAGCCACCATTAGTGTACACGACGGACTTTGGCCGGTTCATGTATCGAATCGACAATTTTCCAATTACGTGCACAGCGCTTTACCGACTAGGGTACCGCGGCCCTAAACCATGAATGTAAAAAACAAAGAAAATAAATATCAACTTTTTTTTCTCTACTTTTAGAAAATTAATCTTCTTCCACGGGAAAATTAAAATATGATCCATGGTTGTAGATAATTAGGTATGTTTTGATTGACGTCGCACCATTACTGCACTATGGATAATTTGCGACGGTCTGGAATGCATCCCTACGGATGTTCCGGAGACATGCCACCACAGTTTTGATCCTACACGGAGGAGATAGCTCCCCAGCTTCGGTTGCCCCCAGAGGTATAATTTTGATAAGAACACGGAGGATATTGTGGCCACGACATATTTTACGTGCACCAGTCACAATTAGTGTACACGACGGTCTTTGGTCGGCTCGAGAAACGAACCCACAATCTTCGAATTACGAGCTCGGCGCTCTACCGACTGGGGTACAGTGGTCCGGATTTAAGGTTGTAAAAAAGAAATAAAAAGGGTTATATACTAAAGCTGTAATCCAAAATGGTCAACAGATTATGATTTTATTTCTATTAATATATATATATATATATATATATTATATTTAAATTTGGCATTGGATATAAGGATTAACATAATTCTAGTTTTGTCTTGTAATATGCACTATTAATATTCCTTTTCAGTGAAAGAAAGCAGCGAACAGGCGGGCAGAGTTCTGCATGTGCCAATAAAGTAAAGTAAGTCCCCAAAGGAGGCGAAGCCTCTTTCGGGGGTTGGTGAGCGGAGCGAGCAGGGGGCACAGTCTCCTAGTTTTGTAAAATAATAATACCATTAACAATAAAAGCAATTTGCCTGATACATAAATGGACAAAATACCCAAGTTCCTCAATTTAAATCGAACAATAATAGAATACTCTTAAGCTTCTCTCTAAGCAAACCAGAGTTTCTTAAATAGGTAAAAAGATATTTAACATTAAAAAAAAAATCATACTATAGTTAGAGTGAGAGATGCATTTAAGTTTGTCTACAGAGTCATAAGAGTTAATATATAAGGTTAGTGCTAGTTAATTGAGAAAGAGATTTTAGAAGAAAACGGGCAAGATTATAAGAAGCCGTACCAATATTAGACACAATGGGTCAGAAGCAAAGAGTGGGTTTATGAATTTTTGGAAAAGTACGGAAACGAGCACAGTTAGCAATGGAAGGAATAAGCATGCGTTTAGTATGACCAGTAAGAATAACGGAATTTGTAATGAGGTATTTAGCTTGATAAAGATGGTCATTAGAAGGATCTTTCTTAAGTTTAGAGTAGGAACCTAAATTAATCATGGATTCAATATGGGAAACTGAATCCGATTTGTTAAGCAGAAGTGTCTATTCCCCTTTGTCAGCTTTAGTGGCAAATAAATTGGGAGAAGGGTTTAAATCCGACAGAGCGGATTTTTGAGAAATAGAAAGATTTCACTCTTGTGGACAATTATTACTGGAAGTAATGTTAGATAAAAGAAAACGAAGTGATTCTAACTGTCCGAGAGGAGTTTTACTACTTTTTTAAATGAATTTTTAATGCAAGAAATTAAACAGGGAATAGGAGGCTTGGGAACACGAAAATTTAGACGCAAAGAGAGAACAACACGTTGAGCATCAGCCAGGGATACGAAAAGCTATAACAGTGTCTTGAATGTTAGGGAAACTCATTGTTCTTCGTGTGATTTAGATTATATTGGTCAAACTACTGAGCGTTTGAAATATAGAATAAATGAACAAAATCAAAATGTTCATGATGAAGAGATTTAATTTCTAAATCTTCTATTGCTTCCCACTGCTGGGTTCATCGACATTGATTTTTTTTTTTTTTTTAACTAACATAATTTCTTTTCCTATCTCCTTTTCCCATTTGGATATCCATCAAGCTTTCTACATATTTAAATTCAAAAAATCTTGTTAATGATATTTCTTCCATTCCGTTCTTCTCCGATGCTCGGAAATTACTTACATAATTTCGGATTTTGTTTATTTTTGACATTTTTTTTAGATTATATTATATTATATTTAGATTTATTTATTATGTATTTATTTTCTTCTTCAATTTATTCTGGTCACACCATTATTTATATTTACATTCGATTTTATCGGTTTTTGCTCTTCTGCAAACTCGGCTTTGTGCGTTGCCGCACTGTTTACAGCACTCGTGCCTAATTTATTTGCATGATGAAGGTCTTGTTTTCTTTCGATCCGAAACAATTGTTGCGAGTTCTTTCCTTTTATGGTGTTTTTTCGAGATTTATGCTTATTACTCTAAACGCCAGATTTGTTGTGCCTTTTCTTTAAAATGCCCAAGTATTTTAACATACTGTTTACTTTTTTTTATTTAAAAGCTTAAAAAGTTAAACCGCATCATACGTTTCTATAATATTCGGTATATTGTTTTCAAGACTAGTTAAAAATTATGAAAGTTTCGACTTTTTTATAGTTTATATTCTAAATCCATCTGTGGAGTAACAATAAATCCAATTTCCTCTATTATTATTTCGAAGTAAATTTAATCTTTTTTTCAGTAAATTAAATGTTGGTTTTTCCATTACATACATAATTTTTACGCGTTAAAATTTCAATTTTTCCTTTGTGATAGTTGAATGATAAAACACATTAAGTTATTTACTGTTGTTAAACTTTATTTGGATATTTTCTTTTCGGTTAAGTTTTGAAGGAATGATTTTTTTTTTGCTTGTTTCTGAGCGATTTAATTATTATCTTAAATAATTTCAATATCTGTTTAATACACAAACCTCCTCCTAAAATACCAATAACTATTTGTCATAAAATTGATCCTAAACAGGCAGTGGAAATTATTCAGGGGTTTATAAAATTCCGTTCATTCAAGAAGATATTTTCAAAACATTCTTATATAATGCATGGCAAACAGGAAACTCATCTATAAGAAGGAGGAGCCTATAACAGGTATTAAATATTATATGAGTACTAGCGCTGTTGAAAGCAAAAATCTAAAAAAATATTTCAATAAATTATAATGACCGTAATTTAATTTTTCAGTTTAAGTATATTATCCAGATATTATAAGAAAAAAAAAAAAAAAAAAAAAAAAAAACGAAAATAAAATGTGTGTAATAAAACAACCTCACTTATTTTTTTTTTTTTTTCGAAAATATGGTTAGAGTGTTTTTGAAAATATAGTGACGCGGAAACATAAAGGAAAAGCTTGTTTTCCTAGTTTCTACTTTTAACTTAAAATAACTTAAAATAAATATGTGAACTGAAAGTTCAAATAGAATGTTTGTTGTCGAATCATGAATCGATTTTTATATAATTTTAAGAGAAGCAATGATTTTTAAACGAATAATAATTCAATTAAAAAAAAAAAAAAATAAGAAGAAGAAGAAAGAAAGAAAGAAAGAAAGGAAAGAAGAAAGAAAAGAGAAGAAATAGTCTACGAAATTTAAAATGGCGTTAAGGATAAATTAGAAATAGGTGAAGATACGCGTGTCTCCAAATGATAATTTAAAACGGGATTTTTTCTTCACATAATGAACATTCCTTCCTTAAGATACTTTTTGATAGAAGGTAATTAGTATTCTGTAGACAACGAAAATCAACAGAAAAATAAGAATGTGAATAAACATTTTATAGCTAACATCTCACTCTATTTTCATGTTTATATATATATGTATTAAAAGGTTTTGCACACATGAAGAAGAGAGGGAAAAGAAAAACGAATGCAGGAAAAAAATTGTAATTTTACCTTTAGATTCATGTGTATCTTAACCTTTCTGCAATGCATCTTTAACACCCTTTCTCAGTTAGTAATTATTATTTATTTTTTAATTTATTTAAAATTTTACTTTTAAGGAAAATTGAATTAATATCAGTTTATAAAAATATGACTTTTATGAAAGTTATTATGAAACTCGATGTATCATTTGATAACGAACATGCCATTGAAAGTTTACGTTCAGATATCCACCATTTTAAAAATTATGCTCAAAGGAGAGAAGGAGAAGGCAGGTTTTGCTTTAATTCTCCTCGCTGGTGTTTAATACAGGAATTTATAATTTGTTCTAGAATAGGTGCTATAAAAAATTCGAAGGCATGATAATTTTTTATTCAGACTTGAAAAAGTACAGTCTAATAGTGTAGACAAAAAATGTGATAAATATACATAAACAATTTGAACTTTTGAACTTTTGAACGGCACCTTCAGCAAATAAACTGTATGTATATTACACTTGAACTATTTTTTTAATTAAATGATTTTTTGATTCATGTTTCGATAGTAATTCTCTGTCTTACAAATCATAGTATATGTTGTATTGTAATTATTCATCAGACTATACATATATATATGAGACTATACATAGTGTACTTTTTTTATGTAGTAATTTTTTCTAGCGCTCGAATATTTTTGCTGCCGGCTGTATATTAAGTGATATTTTAACTTGTTTAATATAAGTAAGGATTTATCTGAGAATTTTCTTCCTTCATATAATCTTCTCTTCTCTCTCTTTTTTTTTTTTTTTTTTAAATGGAAAAATAATGTAACGCATTTTTCTTATCATCATCATGATGTTGTTGGAACACCATTCCCTCTTTGCGGCATATTCACAATACCCGTAGGAAAATATTTAATTATAAGAAAAATAACTGTAACAGAATATGCAATGTGGCTGAAATATGATTTATTCTATAATTTTTGTTCTCACATGACAGAGGATAATTTTTCCATAAATAAATAAACAATACGTACTAGTGGACACTTTTCCTAATCATAAACCAATTATATTGTCTTAATTTTTAAATGCACCAGGAGTTGATTAAAAAAAAAAATCACGCGTCTAAATAACTAATTTTTCAAAACCTTTTTATCAAAATTTTCCATTTTAGAGGAGTTGTTTTATTTATGTGTTTTTGAATGCTAATTTATACGTCTAAATATATTAATGATGAGCATGAAAATAATATGTATCGGTTTCTTTTTTATTATAATTTAATTGTGTGGTTAAAATAATTTATAGAATTAAATTATCAGTATAATCATGACATCATGGTGCTTAAAAACCTAATAATCTCTTAATAAACCTGTTTTGGTTTCAGGTATATGTCATACGTTATTAAATCTCAGCTATCAAAATGTATTTTGAAATAATTAAATATACTCATAAAATTACTAAAAGGGGAATTTTACTTATCTTTAAAGCTTCGTTAGAATATTCTTAAAATATTGCAAAAATAAGCCTTTTAAGCCATCAATATTCTAAATGGGTTATGTCAAAATTTTTAACAGTTCACTTAAAAAAAAAATAATAATAATAATAAATTAAATAATAATTTATTCTCATAATTAAATGCACAAGTGGGGATCACTGTGCCACTTTGCAATTATATTTAAGTTTAAATTAAAAAATAAGCTTTTGAATTTGTGCATAGGCTTGCCTTGTATTCAAATTAAGTATTACAATTCTCTACAATTAATGTCTTAAACTGCAAAGCTATTTAAGTCATCAGCTCTGGAATGAGATCAAATTTACAGAAAAAGAATGAATATTTTTTAAACTTACCATTATTTCTTGTTGTTTTGTATAAGGTTATCCTAATTTTGTTTGATTAACATCTGCTTTTTTCGAGCTGATTTTTTATACCAACTACTTTCATTTCACTGAAATAAGTATTCAGAAAAAAATTACCGTGTTATTTTTTTTCATTTCATAATATAATATTACTATTTTATATGTATTCACTTATGGGACCAAGTATGTACAAAATAATGTACCAGAATATGTTATTATTTTAATAGAACAGGAAACTGGCTCGTGTTCACACAAATTCAGAATGTCGAGCGAAGTACTAATTAATTTCACTCCAAATCATAGCCAAATATTTCAATATATCCATTAGATGGTGTTTTACAAGAAATTTTCAGGATTTTTATTTATTTATTTATTTTTTTGTAAATTACCCTCAGAATTCTAGAAAACATCGAAAAGACTGGTCTGTCTGTGTATTTACAAACTTATAGCACAAGGGGGTTATTAAAATGCTATTTACGAATTAAGACTCCTTTAAAATTAAACGATGTGTTAATGAAATAAAAAAACGTACAATACTCCAATTGTTTTCTAGAATTACAAAAAAAAAAAAAAAAAAGAACATTAACATTAATACTAGTGTTAATATTGTGCATGTGCACTACGTATATATTTTGGTTTTTAAAGCAGTAGTGAAAGTGAAAATAACATCTATAAATAAATATACACTTGTATTTAGTTCACTTTTTTTTTTCTTAGTTCAATTTTTTTTTCCTTTTCTAAAAAATTATAATCACTACTACAGCAGAAAATTGTATTCACTAATGGTGCTTAAACCACTACTAACCACTAATAATATTTTAAAAACTCACTAGAAAATTAATTTTTCGAGTACAAAATTTTTTTTTTCTAGAATTTTCGGTAAACCTACATAAATACAGTGTTGCCAAATTTAGGTACTTTTTTTATTCAATAATCATCGATAATTTTGAAAAATGTTATTTCATATACATAATAAACAGTTCGAAAAGATTAGTTAACCGATACAATTAAAAATTTAGTAGTAGACATTCAATAATAATTACGAGATAAAAATGACTTTTTATATAAAATCATATAAATTTGACAATCCTATGCATTAATAAAAAAAAAATATTTAAAGGGGACTAATGTGCAAGTTGTACCTGACGGGACAAAAGTGAAAGTTGTACCTCAAGGGACTAATGTGAAAGTTGTACCTCACGGGACTAATGTGCAAGTTGCATCGAACGAACAAACTATTTCTTTCAACGAAAATGCCTACTAACCCTGGACGATAGGTCTAATATATCGTATCATATTATATATCGTATTTATCCGTAATATAACTCAATACTTATTTCGCTTCCTTCTTCGACTCGTTTTAATACGCACTTTTTATATGCATGAGCAGCCCCCGAAGAACAAAAACATTAAATCATTAAATTCATTTTTTTACTTATTTTTATTTCATATTATTTCACGCGAACTTTTTATCTCCTAATTCAAAATTATTAAAAAAAAAACTTTTTCGATATCGCTTGTAACGATACTGATTATTATTAATTTTCTTTTCTTTTTCTTTCAATAATAATAATAATAATAATAAAAGATTTTTACGACAAAAGATGAATTTAGTTTAGGACGGAGGACTATTAGTTTTCTTTTTTTTTTCAAATTATAACATCGCTTTCAAATTATTCAATTATATTTTAGATAAATTTTAGATTTCGACAAATGACCAACTATCGAAATCGACAACTCAAAAATCCCAGATTGAGACTAATAGGCCCTCAGTCCTAATGCTTAAAAAAAAAAAAAAAAAAAAAAAAAAAGGATGAGTTTTCCCATAAACTTGAAAGAAAATGATCAAATGAGTAGTAAAGAGGGCAATTAGGAGAAATTTTCAATTCTGCTTAAAGATGGCTAAAAGTATTCAAAGAATGCATTGTCATCGTGTTCCGAGCTATTGTAAAACTTTCAAATTTCTAGTTGGGAAGTTAGTTAAAATCGATTGCAAGATTTATATTGAACAAACAAACAAGAAAGCTAGTTAATAAAAACGTGGTAAAAATGTTCCAAAATTTGGCAGTTTTGCAGAAATAATTAATTAAGTAAAGGAAAAACAATAATTGTAATTGCATTTTCAGCCTTTAAAATTAAAATCTGTACCAAAAATAACTATAAAGTGTTCTTAATATATATTTATATGTATATCGACTACTGGTACAGTTTTCTTAATATTATTTTAATTAACGCTATTGGTATGAAGTCATATTTTTAATTACGAATATATATATATATATATATATATATATATATAATCAATGCAGCCATATCCGGTGCATCTTTATTCAACAAATTTCAATAATTTTAATTTTAATGTTTGCCTAATATCTTCGAAGATTGATAGTATATTATGTACATCAAATATTGTATCTCAAAATTATTGGTGATGATTGAATTAAAAATTCGCCAGATCTGGTAGCACTGTATATATAATATATGTCTGTGAAAATCGATAAAGGTCTGTAATACATGGTCTCTATTACGTATTTCAAGATCATTAAATTAAGTGCATGAAAATTTGAAAGTATTAAAAAATAAATTCTTGTACAATATTAGGTTACGATAAATTTCTTTACTTATCTTGATTTATATTACCAAAATCTTAAACAATGAATGAGATCTTTTTTAAGAAGATCTAAAGTGCAAATAAATATTTAACGATATGTAATAGACTTACTTAATTGCAGTTTGAAAACCATGATTTTTAAATTTTTTTCTCAATCACACAATGTAAAACCTTAATTTTGTTCAAATCTCTGTAAATTAGATTAAAAACGGTTCAATTATTTCATTACTTAATTATTTTAAATTTCATATATATTATTTATTAAATATTTAAATCTCATAACATTGCATCTATTGCATTATATGTTTAAATTTAAATTTAAATAAACTCAACACTGATAAATCAACATTATTCTAAAGTGAATATATAAAGCATATTCTTACTGCTTAATTCCAAAATTTACGAAACTTTTCATAATGAATTGCATATATGTTTAATTAAGCATTCAGCTAAATTTAATCTATTACTAATTAGGTAATCGTGATGCTTGTTTTCGTTAAAAATGCTTTTAATCATGTAAGTAATTATATCAATTTCAAAACATTAATAAACAATCTTTTATTAAAACCTTAATTACAAAGTTTTTCACAACAAATTGAAGCGTCTTTATAGATAGAAAATTCAGAATATATAATTATGAGTTTCTAAATTGCTTACATTTAATATTGCTTTATTAAATTAAAATAAATAAATATTTTTGGCAACAAAATCTCTGTTATAAAAACCTTAATTGCAAGATTTGCTACAATTAACTGAAGTATCAGTATAAATAGAAAATAAATATGAAACTGATAAATTATAAGCTAAATACTGTATAATGTATTTTAAGCAATTAATTGGATTACATTAGGAACTAACAGTTTGAAAATCAAATACATACTAATGTAATTTGAAAATTCCATTTTCCTATTTAAAATAAATTTTTAACTAAAATCCTGAAATTATCAATAACAATTATGAGTTTTACTAAGTTCCATTTTTTTCTTCAGTATAAATATTTTAATTTTAAAGAAATTATAGGGGAAGTTGTTTAATGAAAATTACTTAAATTCAAGATACATGTTAGTTTAAAAAATTTAAAAAATTGCATTATTGTTTGCTTTTTTGCCTTCATTTTATCAATAAAAGTCTAATCTTTAAATTATTTTATTATAAAATTTGATAATTGAAAGAAACATTGGAAATTTACAGCAAATTCTTTTAAAAAGTCTTTGTAAATGAGCAATTGTTTTGATTAAAATGTTTAAGCTATGTGTATTTATAGTTTGGGCTTATTTCATAACGTTGAACGTAATGTAACGATTTTAATCTTTTATAAAATATACCGTCATCTACAGACCGTAATACATCACATTTCTTTTAAATTCATCAGTATTAGAGTCCTGTATCTAGTCGGGTTTACCTGGTTCTACGAGAACCTGACTCGATTCGAGAGCCGATTTTGGGTCAGGTTGAATGATTTATTATATGTATATTTTTTTTTTCGTGCGGTATTTTTGACTGAATACTTTCTTGCGGTCGGGTCCGAGTTCGGATCGGATTTAGTTTTCAAAGATTTGGGTTGACTTAAAACTATTTTTCAAATAATTGTAATAATAATAATAGTAATAATAATAATAATAATAATAATAATAATAATAAGCAGGAATTTGTTTGATATAATATAATGTTATAATTTACGTAAAGGTGATTTAAAACCCAACGTACAACATTTATCGGAAATTAGGGCACATCATAAGAATTAAATATATTATAGGAACCCATGACTGCAAACGTCATTTTAAACCGATGAAAATTGGGTGTTTCTGGTTAATTTTTAACACTAAAAGACACAATTTAGGGGTGGGGGGCTGTTATATATAGCATTTTTAAATAAAAAATTTTAGATGTTAATGTTTACATATAAAAAATTACGATATACTAATATTACGTACAAAATAGCATTTGGATGAAAATTCAGTTTACAAAAGCAATCCCATGTGCGAGTTTTAATTTTAAAAATTAAATAAAAACATTCGTTTTTAAAAAGTTAAAATGCACTTTGAGGACATGAGTTTAATTCTCGTTACTTATGATGTGCTCTACTTTCCATAAAAGTTTGTACAGTTGGTTTTGAATCACCACGTATACCCACTATTAACTACACATGTACCCAAATTATTATAGTTAAATAAAAATCCACATTAGACCAAAAGCAATGAACAAAGAAACACAAAATTATTATTATTGTAATTTTAGAAAATAAGCATTAAAGAATATACTACAAACACTAAACTTGAAGCCCATTTTTTTACACGAGAAGTACACAATACACAAAAATGGTTAAAAATTATTATTAATTCATTTATCAGATTTTTAAAATTTTAACTTAGTGTATTAGTAATTATATATATATATATATATTTTTTTTTTTTTTTTTTTCAACGATTTACTAACTGCGTGACAACGAAAATTTATATTATAGTTTATATAATTTTGCATAATTTTTAGATGAATTTCTAATATTCATTTAGTTTTCCTTTAAAAAGAAGTCTAAATTTGGGTAGGGATGAGCTACAAAAGAAAAAGAAAAAAAAAAAAAAAAAAAAAAAAAACGGGTCGATAAAGATTTTTTGCCAGGTACTGGTCGATTTAAAACTAATCTGTCCGGTTTAGGTCGGATGAAACCTGACCTGGGCTGTCTACCAATCTCTAATCTGTATACGATATGTAACCATTATAAACACCCAAATCTAAATAACCCTTTTCATGTAATTCATGAATATTTATATCAAAATTCCAGGGAATCGGATAGTTAGTTTCATTATGGAATGAATTTCTTTTATGCAGACCTGTAGACGTCACTGTAAAATCTATACACCACATTTTTTTTTTTTTTTTTTTTTTTTTTTACAATAATCATGCTTTTAAACATTCCAAAATTATATGTTAAATGAATTACATTGAGTACTATGTAACGTGCTAAAAAGAGCTTATTTTTCTTTCTTCTATAAATCATAATGATACATGATTCTTTTGTGGGACCTTGCATACGAACCCGAAATCTGACATATATCGATATCATAGCAAACTTTATGTAACGAATAAATACGAATACACTATCTACCAATAAGTATTCGGACACATTCGAATTTAGACGTTTTCACCGATATCGAGAAAAACATTTTTGGTATTAGCTTGAAATTTTGGGAAAATAAAGAACATGTTATACCCCATATATTTAAGCAAGAACTTTGTGCTAAAGAGAAAAAAAAGCACCAGTAAAAAAATAAACAGAAATCAAAATAGTTTGGATCCCCTTGTAAAAATTAATGCTTGAAATGTGTTTTGGCTATAGCCTGAGATTATGAGAATTCTTATAATTATCCGTATAAAATTTTAGAGGCTATCTCATATATTCATGGAGATATAACATTTTCTTTAAAAAATTGTGAAAAATACCACTTTCTTAATTAGAACACGTTGGGTATTACACCTAGTGCAAAGCCATGTTTAGGAAACTTGGTAAGTTACATTAGACACAGAATACTGAAATCAGAATTAAACAAGAATAAAAAGTCAGACAGTACGCATTGAATATTAACACATTCCATCTGTACCTACTTGTTGTATCGTATAATTTTCAATATTCTTTGCCTACGTTATCACACAGCAGACAGACACAAGGACTGAAAAGTATACAGATTGTCTAATTCAATTTAAAACCACTCGTAGACATTCTTGGAAAGGGTTAAATAATATATAAAAAAAGGATTTTTTTAAAGAAGGCTTTTGTATCGGTATACTAAAAAGTATTAAAGAAGACAAAATTTTCTGTACACAAACCAATTAAAAGATCAAAATCATTCATTGATAGCAAAGATTTAAAGCATTCCTTGATGACTACATCCTGCTATATAATAACATACTTTGTCATCAATGAATACTATTGACTTTTTAATTGGTTTGAGTACAGAAAAAATCGCCTTATTTACTACTTTTTAAGACGCCGATTAAAAAGCATTCTTTTTAAAAATCATTTTTTATATTATTTTTTAAATTCAAACTAAAAAACTGAAATTAAAATTTAAAACCTAAATGAAGCAGGACGCGAAGGTTTTGAAATACTTCAAATACTGTAAAATTTTCTGATATTCTGAGTTACTTATGGATCACACACTGATCACCTAAAGGTATTTCACTGGTTACTCACAGGTCACTCACTGGTCGCTCAGGGCTCACTCATGGGTCCCTCATAGTCAACCATGGCCACTCATATTCATAAGGATGACCTTTGAGTCAAAATACACAGAAAGGTAGCTCGATAACATTATTTATAATTGCAGCCCTTAATGTATCTGAATAGTTTAGTGTAGCCCTGTGAATCTGAAAGTTACTCATCTCATCATATCATATTCTATACAAAATTTTATTTTAGAATATTAACAATTCATGTCAATTTCTTTATGATTTTTTCAGTAGAAATTTGTGTAAATGTGATATTTAAAAATGCCTGTCCTAAAACGCAATGCATTGGCATATTGTTTACGGGTGGGTGGTGGGGCTTGTCCCGATACACAAACTAGTTGTACAGGACTTATTAATGTCGTTTTAAATAGGACATATTCCACAATGAACTTAAATATATATATATATATATATATTTTATATGAAAATATGGCTATAGAAATGCCTCTCATAGAACACAATGCTTTGAAATACTTTCGAGTGTCCCGGTACACGAACCAGTAGAGGTATAAACTCCATTTTTAATAGGGAACGTCCGATAGTGATCTTGAATAACATATTTCAATTTTATTAAGATATGTCTACAGTAAAGGTATGAAAATATGTGCTTATAGAAATACCTCTCCTAGAACACAGTGCTTTGGAATACTTTCATGTGTTCCTGTACAAAAACCAGTATAGGTATTTACTCTATTTTCAATAGGGAACATCCGATAGTGAACTTGAATAACATATATCAATTTCGAGATATTCCATAAATATTTAGGGCAGTTGGACAGACAGACAGATGGACAAACGAACAGACTGGCAGATACATAAATTGAAAACATATTCACACTTTAAGTTAGTTTGAAAGTGTTAAAAACGTTTAAAGTAAGAGAAAATGCAATTCCAGATAATTTTTATTAATAGTTCATAACGTAACTGATTATTTTTGTGTGGCCCTGTAAATCTTATGCTAATCATACTATATTCTATAGAAAACATTCTTTTGTGCATATTTGAATGGCACATTTCAACTTCATAAAGCTTTGCGCAAAGCAAAGTAACTAAAATTTTGTTTATAAAAATATCTATCATAGAGCGCTATGTTTTGGAATACTTTTGGGTGTCCCTGTACACAAACCAATTTTGGTATTTACTCTATTTTATATATGAAACATTCGATAGTAACCTTGAATAACGTATTTCAATTTCATTCAGATTTGTGTGTAAAAAAGTTATTAAAATATGGTTTATTATATGGTTTATGGAAATACATCTCATAGAACATAAGGCTTTTGAATACTTTCGAATGTCCCTGTACGCAAACCAGTAAAGGTAACCACTCCATTTTCAATAGGGAACATCCGATAGTAAACACAAATAACATATTTAAATTTCATTAAGTTTTGTGTATAATAAAGTTATTAAAATATTGTTTATGGAAACCCTCTCACAGAACACATTGTCTTCAAATAATTTCGAGTATCCCTGTGCATAAACCAGTGAAGGTATTAACTAGATTTTACATATGAAACATACGAATGTGAACATGAATAACATATTTCTATTTCATTAAGATTTGTGTAAGGTAAAGGTATTAAAATATGGTTTATAGAAATACCACTCGAAGAACACAATGCTTTGGAATACTTTCGGGTATTCCTGTACACAAACCAACGGTGGTATTAACTCCATTTTACATTTGAAACATCCGATAGTGAACTTGAATATCGTATTTCAATTTCGATTTTTGTACAGTAAAGTTATTAAAATATGTTTTATAAAAATAGCTCTCATAGAACAAAACGCTTTGGAATATTTTCAAGTCTTCGTGTACACAAACCAGTGGTGGTATTTACTCCATTTTGTATATGAAACATCTGATTGTGAACTTGAATAACATATTTCAATTTAATTAAGATTTGTGTAGAGTAAAGGTATTACAGTGCGTTGCATGAATATAAACGCACCTTTTCCTATAACCAGAAATAGAATTTTTAAAATTTTAAAAGAAGGAATTACACTTACAGTTATTGCATATGACTAACAACTGAATAAGGTGCTTTGAGCACGTATGTTTAGGCTCATGCAAGCTTGTGTAAATGAGTGTTTAAGCATTTTCTTATTTTTCACTGTTTTTCGTTTGTTGCGCGAAATTAAACGCACTCTGTATTTTGGGTTTAAAATTTAACAGAGCCACCAGAATTAAATGAAAACACAGATAGTCGTGTTGCTAAAGTTCTCTAAAAGCAGTTTTAATGCTTGAG
This sequence comes from Salticus scenicus, assembly GCA_963930645.1. Lineage (NCBI taxonomy): Eukaryota > Metazoa > Arthropoda > Arachnida > Araneae > Salticidae > Salticus > Salticus scenicus. The sequence continues at coordinate 36,738,870 of OZ005655.1, read as the reverse complement.
TGCGAAATTTATGGAGTTTGTTCAGAATGGCAAGAGGGAAAACTTTGACAGTAGACGAGAGGATAAAAATTGATTTTATGCGTGGTAAAGGCTTTAGCAATCGTGAAATTGGGCGTCGAATCGGAAGAAGTGAAAGTGTTGTGCGAAATTGTATAAAGAAAGGAGCAAATTACGGGGAAAAAAGCGTATAAGAAGCGAACAGGAAAGCTCACCAGTTACGACAAACTTCGAATATGCAACGCTGCAAAGAATAAGAATATTCCTGTGCGAAGACACAGGTTCAATACAAGCTGGGTGTTAATTGGACAACCATATGGAGAACTATCAAATCTGCAACAGTCATTAAATTTAAGAAAATGAAGGCGAAACCACCCCTCACTCAAAAGCACAAAGATATGCGGTTAGAATGGGCAAGGAAATGGATTTTAGATCTACTAAATTGGGAAATATTCATCTTCTCAGATGAAAAAAAGGACCTGAATGGCCTGGACAGATTTCATAGCTATTGGCGCGATTTGAGAACCGAAGAAATGTACTGTTCAAAACGTCAATCTGGAGGTGGATCTGTCATGGTTTGGGCAGCTATAGGTTTTAAAGGGATTTTCGAATTAGAGTTCGTGGAGAACACTATGAACTCTGTAGATTATATCCAGATGGTCACAAGGAACCCCCGCCGTCAAGCAGTCGAGAAAGCTGGAAGAAATTATATTTTTCAGCAAGATTGTGCATCTGTACGTGTAACACATATCGTGAAAAAATGGTTCCGTGACAATAAAATTAAAGTTCTGTATTAGCCCTCAAAAAGCCCCGATTTAAACATAATGGAGAACATATGGGACATTCTGGGTCGCCGCTTTTAAGTTAACGGAAGGCAGTTTAACACGAAAGATGAACCAAAATCGTCCATTCCATTAGCTTGGAAGACAATCAACTTGGATGGCCTCATGCCACTATATTAGTCAATGCCAAGGCGTTTACTGGCTGTTTTAAAAGCCCATGGTGGCTTTACAAAGTATTAGATACAGTATTTGTTACTCAGTTATTTATTTTTTACATGTGCGTTTAAATTCATGCAACACGTATTTTTGTCATAAATTCAATAAAATTATTTTCTAAAAAATCATATTGGTCTTTCATTGTTTTGACTCGTTTTTTCATTTTTTGAATGATACACATACAGTTCGCATCAAGCGTCACCTATTCATATTTTTTTATTGCACATTTTTTTATCATTTTTTATCATTTACATTTTTTTATCATGCTAACTGAACTGTTCTTTAAAGGATCTGATTAAAATTATAAATACACCAATTAAACACTATCACTTTGATAAAATATATTTCAACTGCTCGCTGACATCGCACGTTCGGCAGAACGGACTATATTCACTGGATGTATCGACAATTCCAATGAGAAGAATGTTTTATACTAGGAACTGAAAAAAACATATGGGTATTAAATAAGTATTATCTGAGATATGGACTATCTCATATTGAAACTTATTTTATTATAATAATCTAAATATAAGTATATATATATATATATATATATAGAGAGAGAGAGAGAGATAGAAAATTATTGACATGAATTTATAAATATATAAGTTTTACAGATTAGAAAAACCAAAAGGAGAATTACAAACCAATGCGCAAAATTGCAGCGAAAGGAAATGCAAAACTTAGATGTAGGAAAATATAAATGAAGAATTATATAAACAAATGAATGAAATTAAACCCCCAAAAACACTGAGATCTTCATCAGGGAGGCCCCTCAGTGTAGGGGTGAACTTGAAGTTTCTGAAAGGACAGTAGCTATAGGCTAATAACTATCCTTATCCCCAAACTTCTCACCAAACAGAAAAGTATTAGATACAGTATTTGTTACTCAGTTATTTATTTTTTACATGTGCGTTTAAATTCATGCAACACGTATTTTTGTCATAAATTCAATAAAATTATTTTCTAAAAAATCATATTGGTCTTTCATTGTTTTGACTCGTTTTTTTATTTTTTGAATGATACACATACAGTTCGCATCAAGCGTCACCTATTCATATTTTTTTATTGCACATTTTTTTATCATTTTTTATCATTTACATTTTTTTATCATGCTAACTGAACTGTTCTTTAAAGGATCTGATTAAAATTATAAATACACCAATTAAACACTATCACTTTGATAAAATATATTTCAGCTACTCGCTGATATCGCACGTTCGGCAGAACGGACTATATTCACTGGATGTATCGACAATTCCAATGAGAAGAATGTTTTATACTAGGATCTGAAAAAACAAATGGGTATTAAATAAGTATTATCTGAGATATGGACTATCTCATATTGAAACTTATTTTATTATAATAATCTAAATATAAGTATATATATATATATATATATATATATATATAGAGAGAGAGAGAGAGAGAGAGAGATAGAAAATTATTGACATGAATTTATAAATATATAAGTTTTACAGATTAGAAAAACCAAAAGGAGAATTACAAACCAATGCGCAAAATTGCAGCGAAAGGAAATGCAAAACTTAGATGTAGGAAAATATAAATGAAGAATTATGTAAACAAATGAATGAAATTAAATCCCCAAAAACACTGAGATCTTCATCAGGGAGGCCCCTCAGTGTAGGGGTGAACTTGAAGTTTCTGAAAGGACAGTAGCTATAGGCTTAAAACTATCCTTATCCCCAAACTTCTCACCAAACAGAAAAGTATATTAGATACAGTATTTGTTACTCAGTTATTTATTTTTTACATGTGCGTTTAAATTCTTGCAACACGTATTTTTGTCATAAATTCAATAAAATTATTTTCTAAAAAATCATATTGGTCTTTCATTGTTTTGACTCGTTTTTTCATTTTTTGAATGATACACATACAGTTCGAATCAAGCGTCACCTATTCATATTTTTTTATTGCACATGTATATCATTTTAATTCTTAAAGCTAAGGTGCGTTTATATCCATGCAACGCACTGTACAATATACTTTATAGAAATACCTCTCATAGAACACAAAAGTTTGCAATACTTTCGGATGTCCCTGTACACAAACCAGTAGAGGTATAAACTCCATTTTCAACCGGGAACATTCGATAGTGAACTTGTATAACATATTTCAATTTCATTAAGATTTGTGTAGAGTAAAGGTATTACAATATAGTTTATAGAAATACCTCTCATAGAACACAAAAGTTTGCAATACTTTCGGATGTCCCTGTAGACAAACCAGTAGAGTTATAAACTGCATTTTCAACAGGAAACATTCGATAGTGAACTTGTATAACATATTTCAATTTCATTAAGATTTGTGTAGAGTAAAGGTATTACAATATAGTTTATAGAAATACCTCTCATAGAACACAAAAGTTTGGTATACTTTCGGATGTCCCTGTACACAAACCAGTAGAGGTATAAACTCCATTTTCAACCGGGAACATTCGATAGTGAACTTGTATAACATATTTCAATTTCATTAAGATTTGTGTAGAGTAAAGGTATTACAATATAGTTTATAGAAATACCTCTCATAGAACACAAAAGTTTGCAATACTTTCGGATGTCCCTGTACACAAACCAGTAGAGGTATAAACTGCATTTTCAACAGGAAACATTCGATAGTGAACTTGTATAACATATTTCAATTTCATTAAGATTTGTGTAGAGTAAAGGTATTACAATATAGTTTATAGAAATACCTCTCATAGAACACAAAAGTTTGGTATACTTTCGGATGTCCCTGTACACAAACCAGTAGAGGTATAAACTCCATTTTAAACAGGGAACATTCGATAGTGAACTTGTATAACATATTTCAATTTCATTAAGATTTGTGTAGAGTAAAGGTATTACAATATAGTTTATAGAAATACCTCTCATAGAACACAAAAGTTTGGTATACTTTCGGATGTCCCTGTACACTAACCAGTAGAGGTATAAACTCCATTTTCAACAGGGCACATTCGATAGTGAACTTGTATAACATATTTCTATTTCATTAAGATTTGTGTAGAGTAAAGGTATTACAATATAGTTTATAGAAATACCTCTCATAGAACACAAAAGTTTGGTATGCTTTCGGATGTCCCTGTACACAAACCAGTAGAGATATTAACTCCATTTTCAATAAGAAACATCCCATAGTGAACTTGATTTACATATAACAGTTTAAAGATATTGAATAAATATTTCCGAGAGTTAAAACGCGAACAGTCAGATAGACGGGCAGACGGACAGACGTACAGACAGACAGACAAACCGAAGTCATTAACACTTTTTAAACTTGTTGGAAAGTGTTAAAAATGGTAAATGCCTTAGGAAATAAGATAATTTTTAATAAATAGCTTTTAACTATGCATGCGGAATCTTTAAAAGAAATTCATTTGCATAATTTCATATCCAAAAGTATTGAGCTACTTATATGAAAACCCCAAACAAATATCGTGTAAATACATATAGTTATGAGAGGTAGAATGAACAGAATTTTAGTTCCTCTCAAAGTGAAAAACTAAACTATAAGGAGTTTTACTCACATTTCACTTTTAATTCATTCAATATTATTACAGTGTTCGCTGATTGTAAAAGAATTTTGATAAAATATACTGTCATCTTCATTTTTTGCGGGAGGAACTGAAATTCTGTTCAGTTTATCACTCATAATAATGTTTTGGATGTTTTTACATATCGGGTAAATTCTAGAATTACTCCATGTATATTACACATTTAATACATGTCAATTAGTCACCATGATCACTATATAGTAAAAAATAAATAAAAAGTAACAATTTTAAAAAAATAATTGCAATTGCATTTTGAAAGGTAATAACAATAAAACATGCTGAGAAATTAATGAGAAAATGTTTTAGATAAGCAGCGATTTTTAGGCACATAGAAAATAAATTTACAAGTTTGTAACGATGTCACTCTTGGGAGAAATACGTTTTAAAAACAAGCAATAAAGAAAATACTCTTTATAACACTTTGTAAATTACAAACATTAAAGTCCTAAAATAGCTTTAAAAAGTGATATAATTCTTAGTAAGACATGAATTTTCACTTTCTTTTGTAATAATAATAAGTTACTAGTTAAGTCTGAAAATAATAGTTCTATGATATATACTAGAAAGACGATATTTCCTTCTGTAACAGGGTTATTTATTTAAATAATTTTAAATTATTATGCTTTCTTAATAAATATATTATTTCTTAAATTCTAATTTTGAAACAATCACAATAAAATATAATTGTGCCTAAATGTTATTAATTATCCCTCATTTGATTTTTATTTTATTTTATTTCTTTCTTTATTTTTTTCTAACAATTAATACCATAAAATAATATAATAATAATAATCTTGTAAACACTTAATAAAAGTTTTCTTTTTTTTTTATAGAAATAGCCATATTCCTATCAAATTTTTTTATTTGTTTTCCTATCATTCAAAAAATATTTAATTGTTAAACTGGCAATAAAAATTGTTCCATTTGTAACCCGATTTTTTTTTTTTAAATATAGTTTGAACATTTCTTATTATCTATATACCAATCATATACGAAATAATTTCATTAGAAATCTACACCATCTTTTTCTTTTGGAAGCACGTTTATTACAAAAGCTGCACATATTAAAATTTAGAAAAGAAAATTTAAAGATTTGATTTTTTTGAAACCATTTTTGCATATTTAAAATTTCAAATCAATTCACTAAATCATTTAACAATCCTTTAAAAGACTAACTGTAGTTAAAATTATATTTTCTAAATTAATATATTTGCCTATTTGTTAAATACTGCAATATTTATTTTGCTTCTAATTTTTTAAAACATTTCGTACTCAAAAGTCAACCTCGGCGTGCAAAACTGCAATAAATTCTCTATCTAAGTGTGAGGTGCATTGATAAAAATAATCTGTGTTATGATTCATTAAATCAGTCCTTATTTCATCAATGAAGTTGCATTTATATTTAATTTAAAATCTGCATCATCAATTTTTTAAATATTCTCATAAGATTTTTTTGGCATATCCCTTGGTAAATAGCGCAATTGGTTTCCTTACGAAATGTAAGACAACTCTTCAGAAACGGTTAAGAATTTACATGCATTTATAGCCGGTGGGTAAAATAATATCTTTTTCACAGTAGCAAGCTGGGCGAAGAATCCAGCGGAGGCGATTTCTCACATGCCAAAAGGGGGCCTGCGAATTCTAATGTAATTTAAACATTTTGTATCATTGTCTCTGAAAAAAGTGTCTAAAATCTACACATAAGTCTGTGTGGTAATTTCGCAGTCAGTATATCGCATTCTGGAATAAATTTATAATACTTCTATGATTTTAAGTCTGCTATTCTAATAAATTTGATTTATTATTATTATTATTATTATTATTTTATTATTATTATAATTATATATATATATATATATATATTTTTTTTTTTTTTTTGTGTAATCATTTTTCTTCAATTGAAATTTTTTCCTGTATTATTGACATTTCAGATCACCGAGCAAAAAAAAAAAAAAAAAAAAAAATAGTAATAGAATTCACTCCACTAAAGAAATTCTCCAATTAAATGGGAAGGAGGGGGGAGTAAAATGTGTAAATATGTGATAAACCTAAAGTTAAAAAATATATATCCAATACAGTATTTTCTCAACTATGCAATATATATATACATTTGCCTTGCCTTTTTTAAAAACATTTCCGTTTACATTTTTTTATCATGCTAACTGAACTGTTCTTTAAAGGATCTGATTAAAATTATAAATACACCAATTAAACACTATCACTTTGATAAAATATATTTCAGCTGCTCGCTGACATCGCACGTTCGGCAGAACGGACTATATTCACTGGATGTATCGACAATTCCAATGAGAAGAATGTTTTATACTAGGAACTGAAAAAACAAATGGGTATTAAATAAGTATTATCTGAGATATTGACTATCTCATATTGAAACTTATTTTATTATAATAATCTAAATATAAGTATATATATATATATATATATATATATATATATATATAGATATATAGATAGATAGATAGAAAATTATTGACATGAATTTATAAATATATAAGTTTTACAGATTAGAAAAACCAAAAGGAGAATTACAAACCAATGCGCAAAATTGCAGCGAAAGGAAATGCAAAACTTAGATGTAGGAAAATATAAATGAAGAATTATATAAACAAATGAATGAAATTAAACCCCCAAAAACACTGAGATCTTCATCAGGGAGGCCCCTCAGTGTAGGGGTGAACTTGAAGTTTCTGAAAGGACAGTAGCTATAGGCTAATAACTATCCTTATCCCCAAACTTCTCACCAAACAGAAAAGTATTAGATACAGTATTTGTTACTCAGTTATTTATTTTTTACATGTGCGTTTAAATTCATGCAACACGTATTTTTGTCACAAATTCAATAAAATTCGTTTCTAAAAAATCATATTGGTCTTTCATTGTTTTGACTCGTTTTTTCATTTTTTGAATGAAACACATACAGTTCGCATCAAGCGTCACCTATTCATATTTTTTTATTGCACTTGTATACCATTTTAATTCTTAAAGCTAAGGTGCGTTTATATCCGTGCAACGCACTGTACAATATAGTTTATAGAAATACCTCTCATAGAACACAAAAGTTTGCATTACTTTCGGATGTCCCTGTACACAAACCAGTAGAGGTATAAACTCCATTTTCAACCGGGAACATTCGATAGTGAACTTGTATAACATATTTCAATTTCATTAAGATTTGTGTAGAGTAAAGGTATTACAATATAGTTTATAGAAATACCTCTCATAGAACACAAAAGTTTGCAATACTTTCGGATGTCCCTGTACACAAACCAGTAGAGGTATAAACTGCATTTTCAACAGGAAACATTCGATAGTGAACTTGTATAACATATTTCAATTTCATTAAGATTTGTGTAGAGTAAAGGTATTACAATATAGTTTATAGAAATACCTCTCATAGAACACAAAAGTTTGCAATACTTTCGGATATCCCTGTACACAAACCAGTAGAGGTATAAACTGCATTTTCAACAGGGAACATTCGATAGTGAACTTGTATAACATATTTCAATTTCATTAAGATTTGTGTAGAGTAAAGGTATTACAATATAGTTTCTAGAAATACCTCTCATAGAACACAAAAGTTTGGTATACTTTCGGATGTCCCTGTACACAAACCAGTAGAGGTATAAACTCCATTTTCAACAGGGCACATTCGATAATGAACTTGTATAACATATTTCAATTTCATTAAGATTTGTGTAGAGTAAAAGTATTACAATATAGTTTATAGAAATACCTCTCATAGAACACAAAAGTTTGGTATGCTTTCGGATGTCCCTGTACACAAACCAGTAGAGATATTAGCTCCATTTTCAATATGAAACATCCGATAGTGAACGTGATTTACATATAACAGTTTAAAGAAATTTAATAAATATTTCCGAGAGTTAAAACGCGAACAGTCAGATAGACGGGCAGACGGACAGACGTACAGACAGACAGACAAACCGAAGTCATTAACACTTTTTAAACTTGTTGGAAAGTGTTAAAAATGGTAAATGCCTTAGGAAATAAGATAATTTTTATTAAATAGCTTTTAACTATGCATGCGGAATCTTTAAAAGAAATTCATTTGCATAATTTCATATCCAAAAGTATTGAGCTACTTATATGAAAACCCCAAACAAATATCGTGTAAATACATATAGTTATGAGAGGTAGAATGAACAGAATTTTAGTTCCTCTCAAAGTGAAAAACTAAACTATAAGGAGTTTTACTCACATTTCACTTTTAATTCATTCAATAATATTACAGTGTTCGCTGATTGTAAAAGAATTTTAATAAAATATACTGTCATCTTCATTTTTTGCGGGAGGAACTGAAATTCTGTTCAGTTTATCACTCATAATAATGTTTTGGATGTTTTTACATATCGGGTAAATTCTAGAATTACTCCATGTATATTACACATTTAATACATGTCAATTAGTCACCATGATCACTATATAGTAAAAAATAAATAAAAAGTAACAATTTAAAAAAAATAATTGCAATTGCATTTTGAAAGGTAATAACAATAAAACATGCTGAGAAATTAATGAGAAAATGTTTTAGATAAGCAGCGATTTTTAGGCACATAGAAAATAAATTTACAAGTTTGTAACGATGTCACTCTTGGGAGAAATACTTTTTAAAAACAAGCAATAAAGAAAATACTCTTTATAACACTTTGTAAATTACAAACATTAATGTCCTAAAATAGCTTTAAAAAGTGATATAATTCTTAGTAAGACATAAATTTTCACTTTCTTTTGTAATAATAATAAGTTACTAGTTAAGTCTGAAAATAATAGTTCTATGATATATACTAGAAAGACGATATTTCCTTCTGTAACAGGGTTATTTATTTAAATAATTTTAAATTATTATGCTTTCTTAATAAATATATTATTTCTTAAATTCTAATTTTGAAACAATCACAATAAAATATAATTGTGCTTAAATGTTATTAATTATCCCTCATTTGATTTTTATTTGATTTTATTTCTTTCTTTATTTTTTTCTAACAATTAATACCATAAAATAATATAATAATAATAATCTTGTAAACACTTAATAAAAGTTTTCTTTTTTTTATAGAAATAGCCATATTCCTATCAGATTTTTTTATTTGTTTTCCTATCATTCAAAAAATATTTAATTATTAAACTGGTAATAAAAATTGTCCCATTTGTACCCGATTTTTTTTTTTTTTTAATAGTTTGAACATTTCTTATTATCTATATACCAATCATATACGAAATAATTTCATTAGAAATCTTCACTATCTTTTTCTTTTGGAAGCACGTTTATTACAAAAGCTGCACATATTAAAATTTAGAAAAGAAAATTTAAAGATTACATTTTTTTGAAAATACTTTTGCATATTTAAAATTTCAAATCAATTCACTAAATCATTTAACAATCCTTTAAAAGACTAACTGTGGTTAAAATTATATTTTCTAAATTAATATATTTGCCTATTTGTTAAATACTGAAATATTTATTTTGTTTCTAATTTTTTAAAACATTTCGTACTCAAAAGTCAACCTCGGCGTCCAAAACTGCAATAAATTCTTTATCTAAGTTTCAGGTGCATTGATAAAAATAATCTGTGTTATGATTCAATAAATCAGTCCTTATTTCATCAATGAAGTTGCATTTATATTTAATTAAAACTCTGCATCATCAATTTTTTAAATATTCTCATAAGATTTTATTGGCATATCCCTTGGCAAATAGCGCAATTTGTTTCCTTACGAAATGTAAGGCAACTCTTAAAAAACGGTTAAGAATTTACATGCAGTTATAGCCGGTGGTTAAAATAATATCTTTTTCACAGTAGCAAGCTGGGCGAAGAATTTAGCGGAGGAGATTTCTCACATGTCAAAAGGGGGCCTGCGAATTCTAATGTACTTTAAAAATTTTGTATCATTGTCTCGGAGAAAAATGTCTAAAATCTACACCTAAGTCTTTGTGGTAATTTCGCCCTCAGTATATCGCGTTCTGGAATAAATTTATAATACTTCTATGATTTTAAGTCTGCTATTCTAATAAATTTGATTTATTATTTATTTATTTATTTATTTATTTATTTATTTATTTATTTATTTATTTTTGTGTAATCATTTTTCTTCAATTGGAATTTTTTCCTGTATTATTGACATTTCAGATCACCGAGCAAAAAGAAAATAGTAATAGAATTCACTCCACTAAATAAATTCTCGAATTAAATGGGAAGGAGGGGGGAGTAAAATGTGTAAATATATGATAAACCTAAAGTCCAAACATATATCTCTAATACAGTATTTTCTCAACTATACAATATATATATATACATTTGCCTTGCCTTATTTTTAAAACATTTCCGTTTACATTTTTTATCATGCTAACTGAACTGTTCTTTAAAGGATCTGATTAAAATTATAAATACGCCAATTAAACACTATCACTTTGATAAAATATATTTCGGCTGCTCGCTGACATCGCACGTTCTTCAGAACGGACTATATTCACTGGATGTATCGACAATTCCAATGGGAAAAATGTTTTATACTAGGAATTGAAAAACAAATGGGTATTAAATAAGTATTATCTGAGATATGGACTATCTCATATTGAAACTTATTTTATTATAATAAACTGAATATAAGTATATATATATATATATATATATATATATATATATATATATATTTAATCATTTGAGATTTGCGGATGATATTGTACTGCTTACCTTCTCATTTGAGAATTTGCAAGAAATGCATTAGGATTTAAACAAATAAAGCAAGCTTTTTGGATTGAAAATGAACCTCATCAAGACAAAATTTATGTCAAATTCCTGTGTTTCTCTACTGAAGATCACTGTTGATATGGATGAATTAGAAACGATATGCAGTTATACAGGGTGATTAAAATTAAAGTTACGATTTCTAAACACTATAATTTTAAAACTAATGGTCAAAATGACTTGATATTTTTCCAGAACAATCGTGAGGCAATGGAATTTTATTTGGTGAAGGCAAAAAGTATTTATAAAATGTGCGTATAGATGGCGCTGTAAATTTTGTCTCAAAAGAAATGCCTATATAGATTCATTATACGCAGGAATGTTGTTAGCAATAGAATAAAACAGCAGGAAAGTCTACAGCAAAACAGTGATAGTGACAAGATAAAAAAAGAAGCTTCATGTAACAAACATCTTACGAATGGTTAAAATTATATTTAGGAACTTTTTTTTTCCTTTCTCAAACAAAATTCCATTGCTTAACAATTGCTCTGGTAAAATATCAAGTCATTCTCAGCAGTAGTTTTAAAGTTATAGCGTTTTAAAACGTAACTTTAATTATAATTCCCCTGTACTAAACTGAGACAAGTCCGTACGATGAAAGGGAAACATCATGGAAGAAATTAACAACTGAGTTAAACTTGCATGAAGAGCATTTGGAAGAAATAGCGCTATATTCAAAAGCGACATCCCAATTTGTTTGAAAATAAAAGTTTTTGATCAGTGCATTTTATCTGTTTTAACTTATGCTTCAGAAACTTAGACAATAACATGTAAAGCTATACAAAAATTTCAAACAACCCATAGAAGCATGAAGAAATAAATGCTAGAATTCACCCGAAGAGACATAAAGTGAAACACATGGATAAGGAAACAAACCAACGTTACCGACGTTATTTCTAGAGTCAAGAAGTTAAAATGAAGCTGAGCTGGGCAACATGCGAGAAGGAATATTTATAGATGGACCACCAATATTATTTTGGATACTAGATAAGAAAGGACCGAGGAAAAGACCACTGTGTCGTTAGAGAGATGAAATTTTGAAGTTTGGACGAGCAGAATGGAGAAGAATTGCAGAAAACAGGGCAGTTTGGAATCACCTAGGAGAGGCTTGTAAGGTTGAGACTATGGTAGGTAACCACTGTTTTAAAATACAGCTGGATCCAACTCTCGTAATAATTTGAGGAGGTTGAAAATGCTTCGGCGTCAGTCTCGGCGAAGTTTTAGGTTAGAATAGTTTTGTGTCAACATAGCGCTGCAACGGAGAAAGCATAGGCGAATGTGAAGAAGCTTTGAAGTTTGGTTGAAGTGAAGAGACGGGAAGTTATTTGAAGGAAGTATAAGTAGGAGGTTATTTTCGTAAGATATGTGGTGGTGGTGTGTTCTGGTCTAGTGAAGATAATTCTGACGTCTAAATACGCTACATTTTAGGGCATAGCTATTGAATTAAGTTATTGTCGGATAGTTAAGCTCTAGTGCTGTTGGAGCTAATTAGTTTGATGTGTGTAGAAGTGCGATGTTGTTAGATATAGTGAATAGAAAAATCATCCGGCTGGAAAGCCACCGGGAAGTTTGGAATTTACGTCAGCTAGTGCAAAGAGTGCATCCGTCGCTAGTCTTTTGCTGTCATCTGGGATGAGAAATCTAAACGTATTTAAATTATTTCTTATGTCTGTTTTCTAAAGTATTTATTTTACATTGATTGAGTTCATCACGCCAGTTTACCCTGCCATTTATTCAAGTCAAATAAAACTCTTATTTTATTTTACTCAGTTGTCTCGTGCTCACATATTCATTAGTTATTTCTATTTAGTTTAGTTAACTAATATGGAGGTTGCAATAACGCAAACCTCACAGGCTTTCATCCTGCAGTGGATTGATAAAGGCTAAAATTGATCATGATGACGATACATATATATATATAAATTCATTTTTAACAGACCAAGTAAAAGAAAATTGTCACACAGTACCTAGAATTTTTGCTTTTTTTATTCTATCTTTCTTTCCTTTACTCTATCTAAAAAGAAAGATATTCATTTTATTTACTTTCTGTTCATTTAATTATCTACAATTTTTATTGAACAGCCGTTACACAAATTTGCTATTGGTTTACTATATTAAAAATGCTATCCAAAAAATTATTTTGATATCGTTTATATGCTCAAGTGTCACACGCAAAGAGTAAAAAAAAATGCATCTACATACTTTATCTTTTATAATAAATGCACTTAAAATAACACATAAAGTCACAAATTAATATTTATAATGAGTTCTTTTACATTATTTTATTTGCAAGATTCTAAAATATTCTTTAGTTTGTAAAATAAATACTTCGTGTTAAATTTAACTAGTAATTAAACCTTATGATAAAATAATAAATATTTTATTTCTCTTCCACAAAAGGTTCTTTAAAAAGAGAGATAGACAATGATAATACTAATTTATTAATTTATTTATTGTTCCTTACATACTCAAGTGTCTAATACTAAAAAATAACAAATGCCAATATTAACGGTATTGGATCAAAGATAATAAATACACATAAAATTACTCATTTGGGACCAATAACATGAGAGATGACAATCATAGAATTCTAGTAGTAAAGTTTCGTGGTCATAAACACTTCATTTACGTAAATTTCCCTTGTGAAAAGTAGCCGCATGAATGTACGAAGTTTACAACTAAACACGCAGGTTATTGATTGTATTACTGAAGATATTCTAATCGTCTCAAACTTACGTAGAAGATGAATTTGATTTTATATATAAGGCCAAAAGTTTAATATATACAGTCAAACATTGAAAAAACTTTTCTGTTGTATTTTTAAATCATTGTAAATGATCTAGATATTTAATATTACTGTATTAATAAAAAAAAAAAAAAATAAAATAAAATAAATAAAAATAAAAATATCATGTACTGTCAAAATAAATAATATAACTATATTTATGCATGTATAAAATTAAATAAATTTTATTAATAGTATGGAATATATAAATGTATATCGCTCTTAATAATTCTACGTGCATAATATTGAATTTCTAAAAAAAGTTTTATAAATTCCTAATTATGTAGAAACAGTTAAGAGAATTTTTTAATTAATTTAAGATTATTATTTTATATTATTTTAAAACTTATAATTTATTTAATAATAATTAACAAAAAAATATTTGAAAAAGAAATATTTATTCTTCAACTAAATTTCTTGAAACCATGGAAGCCTCTGCGCAATCGCTGACTCAGTGAGTCCAGTGTTAAAATAGGGGTGATGGAGAGAAAATAAGCAATAAGAGAGCTTTGAATGGCTGGATGTTTGCCAAATCCCATCCTGCCGATCAATTTTGCACCCCTTCAAGCCTTTGGACTGGCCTTCACTGCTAGTTTTAGGAAAGGTGTTTACACTGACTATACACTAAATATAAAAAATGCTTATTGTTTTGACAGAACAACCTTTTAATTTATATCAATGAAAAAAAGAAAGAAAACTACATTTTACATGTATAATATGTTTTTGGATGTATTTACGAAAAAAAACTAAAAATGATAACTAAATGTATTCATTTTCAAGTTAATTAAAATTCGTAAAATATTTTTTTTAATAATATCAATGTTTTTGAAAGTAGTGATTTTAATGCATATATAAAATACAATTAATCCTCATAAAACATTTTATTTATAATTACAAAATTAATATCTTGCATTGAAGTAAAATATATAAAATTAATAATAATATTATTAATGGAATAAAGGAAATATGAGATAAATTCAGTTATAATAATAATTTTGCACTAAAAGTTTCTATTAAAAAAATATATATATAATTAAAAATAATTGTTTATCTTAAAAAATCATATTTCAGTTATAATTTTAATTTTAAAATGATAATTTTATTTTAACCCATTTTATCCCATTTTCCTATTTAAAAGACAGTTGAAAAATAGCATATGGAAATCAGAATTTGCTGGATGCGAATATTTTGTCAGCTGGAATATATAATGGTATATATAAGCTTCTGCTAGCGTGTTATGTGTCTCACCTCCTCCTCATCCTCCTCCTCCTCCTCCATCTGGAATCTTTGTTTAATCATTACATTAAGGGGCGTGGTTTATCTTCTCTTTGCGGTTGAAAATTCTTTCTGGAGAACTGTCATGTAAATAAGAAAGTATTATACAGATAAAGCAAAACTTTATACTCGGAAAGCATTTTTCACTATTGAAAAGAACACTAAAACATATAAGTGCAAATTTCATCCTCTTCATTTCAATGTCCTGCGTACAAGGTGGATAAGATTTCTTATACAGAATATATATATATATATATATATATATATTCAAGCTTGTTGTATTTAGCTTATTTAGGTTTAATTAACCTTAAAAAATATAATTTTTCTCAAATTTGAGCAAAATAAATAAATTGGGATAAAAAGGATTAAGCAGGCACTTTTTTTTTTTTTTTAAGGTAATAGAAAAGAAAAATTTTAATTGTCACTTGCTTCGATTAAGAATGTTCTATACTTTAATTAACAACAATGCATATATGCTTAGATATTCAAGGGTAAAATGCACAGCTATTGCGCGGAAGGCGTGGACTCGATTTTTGACAGCTTCTAAAATAATCTATATATAATAAATATTTCAATCTACTGCTGGTCTAGTTCTATTTTCATAGAAAATCGACATTTATCACACATTATCATCTTACGTATTTTTCTATATTTTAAGGACAAAATGAAAATTGTGTTGTATAATACCAATGAATGTAGTGCTGTTTTTTTATTTATTGCAGTGCTGCCTATTTGTTATTGTGTTAAGACCGATTGACTACAGGACTATCATTATCTTCTGTAGGAGTGTTTCTATGGGATTCAGCACGTATTTATAAGATTTTCGGAGAAAATTTTGGAATACTCCAATGTATTTGATCAATGAGCGAAATATACATGTCTTCATGGAGAATGAAAGACACTATTTTTATTTGTTTGCTCAATTTGACATGTTGAAAGACTGTTGTGCGACACTTTAAGAATAAGATCTCTCCTTTTATATATTAGAAAACATACAGAGATATTTATTTTCAAGGAAAAAAAAAGCAATTTAACGAATTACTAATAGGTCAAGAAAAATCTTCATTGTTGTAAAAAGTATAATATATGAAATTATAAATATGTCAGCTAAAATGTATTGGATAAAATTAAGGAATTTAATGATTAAAGAAAATATTATTAATAATAATTTATTGTATAACATTTCTTCCTACCGCTTAAAAATAAAAAAAAATGTATGAACATGTTCTAAAATATTGTTGAAAATATTCTTTAAAATCCCTTCTTTTTCAGAAATCCTTGAAATATTAACATATTAAAAACAAATGTCGAAATTTAAAATTTTGTTGATTTGTATTTAAATGGATAAATTCTGTCTCACTTTATGCAAGAATAATTTTCTCATATGACTAAGATTTTTTGTTTTCAAATAGTTTATGACAAATATTTAAAACGAAATAAAATTATTCAACAGAATTTTGCTGCGAATTTTATAAAAATACTTTAAAATATATTTTAACATACATTCACATTTTTATTAAATTTTACTTCTTTTTTTCTGTCATGACATAAACATTTTGCTTTCAAAAAAAAAAATAAATAAATAAATAAATAACATTAAATAAATAACATTAAATAAATAATATTTTCCCCCTTTGTAAGATGAGCTAGTTCAATGATTATATAATTGTTTTTAAATCTTCATTTCTGTCTAAACGTGGAATCAAGAAATTCAGTTTTCAGGTGCTAATTTTACCATGTGTAAAAATATAAATTCATAAATAAATATGTGCAAAAAAAAAATATATATATATATATAAATAAATAGATAATAATAATAATAATGCATTTTTGTCAAGTCTAAAATTTCTTTATTGCTTATACACGAAATACTATGTGAAAAGTCATTTAGGGTATTGCTTGTTCTTTTAAATTTACGCCTGAATTTTCTCTTTTTGAACTTAAGAAGTATTTTGAAATCGTTGATATTGAACCTATCCTTTGTTAGATTTCAATGATTTTTTTGTTCACCTATAAAACGAATCAACAACACAGAATTTGTAATCGATTTTACCTCTTTATTTATTTTTAAATAGTTGCCCAACTAAAAAAATCTTCAGAAGATCTTTAAAAAAGAAAAACAAATGCACACAACTGCAGATAATATGAAGGTATTTGAAACAAATTAAAAGTTTAAGATGGAAAAGATTACTTGCTTTCAAACTGCAAATTTTTTGTATTTAAACTGCAGTTATTCTGGATAATTTATTATTTTTTGTCCAAATACCTTCAGATTATCTGCAGATTTTTCTGCATTTTTTAGCTGGGTGTGACTAGAAATTTTGGAGATTTCTCTCTCTCTCTCTCTCTCTCTCTTTTTTTTTTTTTTTTTTTAATGTAACGATGATTGAAATGTAACCTGATATTGGGATAATGTATGACAATGACTTATTTACGATTTTAAGTAGGGGTAACATATATCTCAGGTACATTTATTGCATATTTATACGCAAGTACAATTTTTGTTAAATAATAATGTTTTATATTAGATGCATCATTATTATGAATATATGCTTCGTGTTTTCATGAATTAATCTAAATATATTGTGATATATGCTATATATATATATATATATATTATGCTTCAATGTTAATTAGGTTTTAGTTAGTGTTGTTTTGTTAAATTGGATGATTTTTTAACACTTTTATAACTCTCTTTCTAACTACCTTTTATTTGATGTAAGTCTCTTTATTAATTTTGGGAAATGTATGATTTTTTTAATAAATAAAATATTATCTACTAGTTGTATTTTATTTTTATTTATTTTACCTTGCAATTCGGAACCTAAGTTTGATTTCTGTATAATTTGTTTTTATTATTTCGAGTATTTTCAGAGAAAAATTAACAAATAAATTTTCTCTTAACATGTTACTTTATGTTTTTTTTCATACAAATGATACTACTATTCTATATAAAACAGTTGGTGTCAACATATTAATGTAAATTATACCCTTATTTCATTCGAGGAAACAAAAACATTAAACATTCAATTAATTATAATACATTTCAATTTCAGTTAAATATTATTTAGCTGTAAGCTAAATATAAATTTTATTTATATTATTTTAACATCCTTTACAATGACAAAATAATATGTGCAGATTCTTCTTCTTTTTCTCTTTCTTTCTTTCTTTCTTTTCTTTTCTTTTTTCCCTTTTCTTTGTGTGTGTGAGTCGGTATTCTAAGAAAACTTTTTGCATATACATATGCATGTGTATGCATGTACAACGTAAATATGCAGAATGGTATTATGAGCCATTGAATATTTAATAATAATAATTAAAAAAAAAAAAAAAAAAAAAAAAAAAAAAAAAACTTTTTGTATAAGAGAATCATTTTAAAGAAACTAATATATTTAAAGTGTTATGAGGTAATGAAAATGTATGAATAAATGTATGAATAAAGAGTACAAAAGATTTAATTGTTTACCTAATTCAGATTTCTTTATGTTAAACAAAATCATTTTGCTTACTTTTCGCTGGATTTACTTTAAAAAGAAATTTCTTTTATTTTCTTTCTTTCTTTCTTTCTTTTTTTTTTTTCAACAAATATATAGCGTAAATATTAATTGCTTCGGCTTCTTTTCTCCAACTTTTTTTTTTTTGTGTGTGTGTGTGCGTGTGTGTGTGTGTGCGTGGGATGATAAAGATTTTAAAGTTTATTTAAAACTTTTGAAATTTTTTAGATTAACTGAGATTAACATTAGTGTACATAAATAAATCATTTTTCAATTTTTAAACTCACAGAAAACTTCTGATCCGTAAATGCTACAAATTATTTTAAAAGTTTCTTAAAATAATTTACAGTTTTCTGATTTCAGTTAAACTTTTTCAATCGATTGAAATACGGGAAAAATAAGAAAATACATTTATTATTTTTCCAGTATAGGAAATTCGGGAAAAATAAGAAATAGATTTCACTAAATAATTAAAAACCACGTGCGAAATAACTATTTAAAAGAGTAAAATCCGCTGTAAAAGGCACGTTAAAAATATTTAAAAGAATTTTAAAAGGTTAAAAAACAGTTAGACAACATGTTTCGTGCTTATTTACTAGCACATCATCAGGTCTCGTCAGTCCATTAACTGACGAGACCTGATGATGTGCTAGTAAATAAGCACGAAACATGTTGTCTAACTGTTTTTTAACCTTTTAAAATCCTTTTAAATATTTTTAACGTGCCTTTTACAGCGGATTTTACTCTTTTAAATAAGAAATAGATTCGCTTAGTATCTAAGATATTAAGCTTAAAAAAAAAAAAAAAAAATCCCATATTCAATTTGTTTAGTATTTAAGATATTAAATTTTCTTTAAATAAAAAAAAATAATAATAATAATATTAAATAATAAATTATTTAAATAAAAATATTTTTAAAATTTTATTTAAACTGTAAGTGACTACATAAGTCTGTGTTATAAACAAGTTAAGCCAACATTGAATTCTGAATGACTAATTTGATGAAAAATATTATTATATAAACATTAAACATAAGTCAGAAATTACCGTAAGATGTACAAATACGGTTATAAATTTACTAGATTTTTATAAGCAGCTGATATGGAAGTATTACAATCGAAATAAATTTATTGCAGCTCTCTCTATTATGATTCACAATGTACGTTGCCAGCATTTTTTTAATACTAGGGAGCTCTGCCCCCTAGCTCGCTCCGCTCACCATCCCCCGGTTCATTTCACTTATTAACCCCTGTGAGGCTTTTCACTGAATAGGAATATTAATAGTGCACAACACAAAACGGAACAACTATAGATAGTATGTCTCCACAACTGGATTTGGCGATTATGGCTAAATCATAAATCTAAAATAAACAGCGTGTAGGGCTGCCATATTATATTGCAAAGAATCCAGAGCGGCATCGTTATCGTTCAAAACGACGCCAAAGAAAAATCGCCAAATCCAGTTGTAGGGAGATACTATAGTTATACCTTTAATACCACATTTTTTGGCTTTTTAAATGAAATATTACGCTTAAAATTATGCTAAAGAAATTCATAATATCAAGAACATTTTGTTTTTGTTTCACAACTTTAGTATTCGTATATGGCCCCCTTGGCAACTTTTAAATTTTTGTCATTATTTGGCAATGAATTTTTCGGTGTAATTGATTTTTTTTTTTTTTTTTTTTTTTAAGAAGAAGAAGAAGAAAACAGAAAGAAAATCTAATACTTATAATCTAATGCCTATACTTTTGCCTAATATCTATACTTTTTTCTAATGCCTATACTTTTTAGTTGATGGATTTTTTTCTTGCCGTAATTAGATATATGAAATGTGTCCCAGAAATTTCTAATTCTGTAATGTTAAAAAATTATCAGTGCGAAATTACATGATTTATAAATGAGTTTGATTTTGACTCTATTTGGAACAACTTGCAATTCGGTCCACAACTTTGTTTGGCGACACAAGGATGATAATTCTTAAAGAATAAATAATCCGAATCCGATTCATAAAAAATGTTTTTTTGGAAATCAGGTTTCCAAACAAAAATTCAGTAACTTTTTTAAAAACTTATGATTACCTATAATGGATAATGGGGAATCAAAATCATTATTCAAAAGAAAGAACATATTAAGAAATTGATAAACTACATAAGAAATTTCTAGTAATAGCAATATATTTCTTAATAGTAACATTGACATTGGTTTTGTTATTTTTTACACCATGGATCACATTTTAATTTTCTCGTAGAAAAGGATGTCATGACAGATGAAAAACTTTTTCTACGGTGGCAAATAGAATACCTTTATAAACCCGACGTTTTTAGTTAATAACTCTGTTAATTAAGATGATACAGATTTCTAAGTACCTGAAATGCCTTCCTTGATGCATTCGGAACACATTGATTCCTCTCATGATGCAGAGCACTTTGCCCTCCGCGAGGAGTCGCAGACAAAAATCAAATTGACGCCAGCGACAGTTACTTTTTTATAATATATAGAGAATAGAAAGAACTAGAAAGGTTTCTGCCATGTTTGTGAGAAAACACGTATTAAATGTTTTAACCCTTGGTTTAGCTAAACAAAAGCATTTCCATTTGAATTGAAAGCTTAAAAATAATTAAAAACAACCATATATTTTATTTTATTTTATTTTTATTTTTATTTATTTATTTATTTATTTTTTAACCGTCGTACATACAAAAATTGTTTTCCAATATTTTCATTTATTAACATTGTATGTCAATAAATCATTATA
Organism: Salticus scenicus; assembly: GCA_963930645.1. Taxonomy (NCBI): domain Eukaryota; kingdom Metazoa; phylum Arthropoda; class Arachnida; order Araneae; family Salticidae; genus Salticus; species Salticus scenicus. The sequence continues at coordinate 36,717,192 of OZ005655.1, read as the reverse complement.
CTTTTATATTAATATCCTGATTTCTTTTTTTTATTATCATGTTCATGACTTACAATATTATTGAGATATCTTCTTGTCATTAGAATAAGAAGAATATTATTATTAAAAAGATCATTCATTCATAAATGCATTTATACATATCCCTAATAAAGTATATTTTTCAAAAATGTATAGCTAACAAAAAATTGATTTACTTTAGAAATATTATTGTTGAGTATAATGAAAATTCCTTTAATTAACATTTAAAATACATCATTAATTATATTACATGAATACTTACAATGATATTTTTGCGATATTGAAAAGTAATTAATTGTAGCAAATTTGATTAAATTTTTATTTTTAATAAAACTGTCTAATAATTTTCATGTACGTCATATATTAGACATCTTTTCGTTTTTGAAAATTTATTAATTAAATGGTCTTCTTTAAAAATGAATTTAATTTTTACTATAAACTTTATATTATTAGATAAATTAATGGGATATTACTTAGGGTTTTATTATATTGGCAACAAAATATATTAAGAAAATTTCAATAGTGTTTCGAAATTGCTTTAATGATATTGGAAATCAATATGGAAGTAAGTGAAGCTTAATTAGTTATCACATGCAGTAATGTAACTAAAAATTAAACTAAATTCAAATTGTTCTATTAATGATATTTATTATATGAGCAATTTAAATCGATATTATATTGCAGTTTCAATACACATTTAAAACAAATTTTATTAAATATATATTGTTTCAAAAAAGATGTTGAATATTTTCAGAATTACTAAAAAATGGTATATGTTATTCAAGTTCACTATCGGATGTTCCCTATTGAAAATGGAGTAAATGCCACTACTGGTGTACGCACGAAATACACACTTTGTGTACACACGAAAATATCCCAAAGCATTGCTCTCAATGAGAGTTATTTCTGTTAACCGTATTTTAATACCTTTACCTTAGACAAATCCTAATGAAATTGAAATAGGTAATTTAACCCTTGTTTTAGGGATAATTTATAATTTAAGTTTATTGTCAGATATTCTCCATTGAAAATGAAGTAAATATTCCCCCTGGTTTGTGTACGGGACACCTGAAATGATTCCAAAGCATTGAATTCAGATAATTAGATAATTAATTTAATAGGCAGATGATACTTCTTGCGAGAGTGGTGACAGAAATATTATGGATAGTCCGCAGGTTTTTAAATTTTTAATTCAGTGATCCGTGAATTTAAAAAGTTTAGCAAACCCAGCTTCAATGAACCGATCCTCTTAAATTCACTATAGTTTAGGCAGTGGTAATCTTAGAACGAGAGTAATCTCTATTTTATCAACCAATAAGTCAAAGTAAATACAAATTTCTACATTAATAAGTTTTTAAAAGGGATCAATGCCCATTTTCATGGATGGTCATATACAGCAAGATGAAGCACCGGCGCATAAAACAAGATGTGTGAAAGAACGGGTTCAAAAATAGTATGCATAATTTTATCCTTATTATAATCCTTATTATTATTGTTAGTAGTAGTAGCAGCAGTATTTTGTAGGTAGTTAAGGATAATTTCAAGTCCATATTTTGTATTCGTTTTGTATTATCAAAGGTCTCTCAAAAAGAAGTTCCTCAAGACTTCTCAAAACTTTGGGAAAATTATACATCAGTAGATGTCTGTTGAAAGCCAGTCACCTCAATTTCAAATCCGTTGAGTGTCTGTATAAAGTCAAAAGGAAGCCCATTAAATAAACTGTTATTTATTCTCATGTTAGTAAAGTAATTTCATATATTGGTTCATGTATTGTCCGGTAATAAATGACAGATCTTGAAGAGACTTAAAATTTATTTATGGAATATTCCAGAAGATTACAATTCTGTCAACAAAGTATCAGCTCAAGATACAATTAAAAATACAGCTTAAATAATAGCTGATATTATAAAAATCACAGCATAAACTGTACTATGAACATAATACGCAACATAAACTGTATTTAATAACAGAGGTTTGGTCATATTACAGCTCTTAACACTTCAAGTGCTTCACTTTAACTGAACTGGGAATGATCGAGGTGTGATCCTATTTATAGCCTCATATTTCCATAACGTTCTGCATATTCGATGCGGCTTGAAATATTCGATTTAGAGATTCGATTATCCATACGTCGATAATAAAGATTTTCTAGCCAAAGTCACCAAAAAGTCCGTAAATTGCGAAAAACTCGCCCGCGAAATTCGTCGTCAAGCCTTTTTCCCCTTGGTGAATTTTTTGATGGTTTTCTAAAGAGAAACAAGCTATTTTAATGCCAAATCAAGGAAGAAACGCAGAAAATGCACGTTTTTTAGCCTCATGAAGCCTCTTCAAAGAAAATTACATAATAAAAACAACAACTTTTATTTAAAAATTCGTAACGATATCGATGGACATGCTTTTAACATTTTTCAGATGTTTCTGCAATGATGACATTTTTTTTTTCACTTTTGAGTTATCCTGTATTTTAAAAACTAATTTCTTTGTTTGGAAAAAAATAATGATTATAAATGATTTTAAATATTTTAACGAATCTTTTATTGACAGCTCAAATGAAAATATAAATAACAATCATATTGGACATATATTTGATACAAAGCAATTTAATCCAAGCCTGAAAGCACCAGTCTGAGCCTTATAGTAATAATTGACATTAATATTTAAATACAATTATAATTATTCATAATGACTGATATTTAAAAAAAAAAGTATAAAACAAGTTACATTGATTTACGATAAACTTATAATGCTGAAAATAAGACAATGTAAAAAAAAAAAAAAAAAATTATAACATTCTCCTAACGAAGTTTCAGAATGTATACTTAATTATATTGCTTAAATAATTTGATTGTTACTTTTTTTCATATTGAAAGTAATTAATTATGGCAAAATTGGTTGTCTTGTTTTATTCAATAAAATGTTCAATAACTCTTACGATATAACGGAAATAGACATCTTTTCATAAAATAATAATAATAGTAATAATAAAATAAAAATTAATTATACTGTCATTTTAACAATAAACTTTTTTTCTTAAAATACTATAATTAATTATCCTAGATAAATTAATGTGATACGATTTAAAATTTTATTATATTGACATAAAATGGAATGAAATTTCAATAAAATTTCATGATTGCCGAAACAATATTGGATATCAATAATGAGCAAATTGAAACAGTAATTAAACATCATATTTAGTAAATGAAATTAAAAAAAAAATAATGATTATAATATAACGTTATGGATAACGCCGTATCTGTAAGTTATTTAAATCGATAAAACATTGTAGAACTTAAATATACATTAGAAAAATATAATAAGTAATAACATACATGGTTAATTTTCTTTACATACATATTGTTTAAATTATGGTTTATAATTAACTGTTTCTGACAATCTTTATGATTTTACATCGTTTTGTTTTGTCCCTTAACGATACACATTTGAGAGAACATTAACTTTTAATAAGATAAAAAATAATCACGATTTCAGTTAAATAAAATCGCAATACTTCATTCTAAGCTGAGTTATTAGTGTTATATTTGAACAGAAAACATATCTTGTATGTGTGGGACTTTTTTGACTGTTGTAAGTCGCTGTGAACTTGACAATTTTGTATTCTCAGTTATTGAAACTTTATTAGAATGTTATCAACCTAATAACTTGCAGTACCAGGAAAACATGTAATGAAAGAATGAAGATCTAGTCGTTTTATTATTATTAAAAAAGTATTTTTTAATGCAACTACCATTCTGGGTCTAAAATACGGAACATCACTATGATTTAATTTAAATAAAATGAATTTATTTTAATTAAAAATGTTGAAATATAAATCTGTTACTTTTCGATTCAATTTTTAATTTTCTGTTTGTATCTGAAATTTCTTACACCATTTTTTGAGATATAAAGTATTCACATTTTAAGCATTGGCATGTTGGAAATACTGCTAAGAAACAAATTTGCATTTTTAAAAACAGATAATATATTTTATAATTAAAAAGACTTGCCTTTATAAGAAAAAAAAATTTTTTTTAATGTCTTTATTCACGATGTCTCAATTAAATTAATGGGAATAATGCATTTTCAAAATAATAATAATAATAATAATAATAATAATAATAATAATTACCACTTCTGAGATCACATATTTACAAAAACGTTTGTAGACAAATTGAAAAATATTTAAGTCTCCAGGAATGTGTCTAAAGTTCGATATAAAAAAAGTGTAAACTATAATTTAAAAAAGTAAAAAATAAAAAATATATTTATATAGCAAATTTATATTTTCAAGTATTAACTATAGAAATGTAAAGTTTAATTAACAGTATAACAGTTAATTAACAGTATAAAAAATATTATATATTTACTGTAATATTTAGGTCTCCCGAATAAGCAGAAAATTTATGAAATTTCCAGAAAACTGAAATATATTGCTTATGGTTTCATTTACATCTAATACAAGTTTTTTATTAAAATTTTCTTTTAACCGTACAAGAACAAAATATACTAAAATTAACACATATTTATCTGACACTTTTTTTTATGAAATTAATTATATTAAGCTCCAGAATTAAGCCTTAGTTTTGAGACATGAATCCAAAGTTATTATAAAAGATTCAATATTAGACAGTTCAGGTAATGACATGTATTTGATAATACGTCAACATTGGAAAAGCCAGAAAGGTCAAGTGTTTCAGTAAAACAAAGGTTCCCACTTTTTCTAGATCTTTTGAGCATATAGGCTATTTGGAATAAAGCAGGATCTTATCTAGCAAGTTTTTTATTATTATTATTATTTTTTTTTTTTATTGTAACGCAAAAAGCCAAGAAGGTGGTAACAAAGACATCGAATTTTCTTTCCCGAAAGGGAAATACGGTCAAATATTAGATAATTAGATACCGTCAAAATTTTAATTCAACTCGTACCTCAGAAATTATTTCAATCGGTTTTGATGGTAGCAAAAATAACATAAATATTAAATAAATTAATTCAGAAACAATACAAAAAAAAAAAACGCATATCTTCCGTTAAAGAACCAGATTCGACATATTTTGTACAATAACTGTCGAGACTGGCTCTGGAAAAGGTATAGTAACATCAATACTAAAATTTATTTATTTTCTTAAAAATTAAAAACAAAGTTGAGGAAAAGGCTTTTAAATCTATTTTCTGTCACGATGCAGAATCAAATACTGGAGTTTTCAATGGATTAACTTTATTTTTTGAAAATCATTTAAAGCCACTAACAAAAAACACTGATTTATTCGCTTTCTCAAATGAATTGCTGTTATGGTTCAAATTCTGAACTTGTTTCTTTTACGGCGATATTCATCATTAATTTCAACTCCCAGTTCAACGCGAAAACTTAAAAAGCGTCTAAAGTCTGGGTGCAGCTTGCCAACAAAATTTGGCATGCTTTATGCCATTCTAGGGTCAAAGATTTCATATAATATGTGATTGGTTATTCTCAGCTAAAATCTCTAAAAATAACAACGCCACAAGGTGGTAGAAGCAGCGGGTCATTTTTTTTTTTTTAAATTGCTCCTTGGCTTCATATGATTATCAAGTTTTCGTGTTCGACCGGAAACTGAACACAGCCGTTAGTATCCAACGAGGAAACGTTTAACAAGATCTGCAAAATATTTAGTACTTAAAAAAAAAAAAAAAAAAAAAAAAAAACCGTGTTCAACCGGAAACTGAACACAGCCGTTAGTGATCCAACGAGGAAACGTTTAACAAGATCTGCAAAATATTTAGTACTAAAAAAAAAAAAAAAAAAAAAAAAACGTGTTCAACCGGAAACTGAACACAGCCGTTAGTGATCCAACGAGGAAACGTTTAACAAGATCTGCAAAATATTTAGTACTTAAAAAAAAAAAAAAAAAAAACCGTGTTCAACCGGAAACTGAACACAGCCGTTAGTGATCCAACGAGGAAACGTTTAACAAGATCTGCAAAATATTTAGTACTTAAAAAAAAAAAAAAAAAAAAACGTGTTCAACCGGAAACTGAACACAGCCGTTAGTGATCCAACGAGGAAACGTTTAACAAGATCTGCAAAATATTTAGTACTTAAAAAAAAAAAAAAAAAAAAAAAAAAAAAAAACGTGTTCAACCGGAAACTGAACACAGCCGTTAGTGATCCAACGAGGAAACGTTTAACAACATCTGCAAAATATTTAGTACTTAAAAAAAAAAAAAAAAAAAAAAAAACGTGTTCAACCGGAAACTGAACACAGCCGTTAGTGATCCAACGAGGAAACGTTTAACAAGATCTGCAAAATATTTAGTACTTAAAAAAAAAAAAAAAAAAAAAAAAAAAAATACGTGTTCAACCGGAAATTGAACACAGCCGTTAGTGATCCAACGAGGAAACGTTTAACAAGATCTGCAAAATATTTAGTACTTAAAAAAAAAATCGTACTTTTTCAGATGTTGAATTTAAGAATTTTTCTTCTGATCAGAATTCTCTCTGTCATATATTCAGTCTTTAATCATAGGAGAATGCCCTCAAGAATTGGCAGTCAGAAACCCTTGATATCTCTCCCGCTCTAAATGGCTAACAAAAAAAAAAAAAAAAATGAATAAATAAATACGTTTCTGTATTATACCACTTTATTCAATCCTGCAGTTGAAAAAGCATGTTGAGATTTATTTTTCAATGAAAGTGTATGCTTTTTCATTTTTTACAATAAAATGCCATGCAAGATGTATCATAAATCAGTTTTAAGATAGTCCAATGTTTCAAGTACCAAGAAGGCAATATTAAGGCTGTTACTCAATAAATCTCCAGAAAAATGCTTTTTATGGTACACCCAGGACATCTCTTTTTCGGAATGCTATTTGACTCATGAAAATATATCAGATGTCTGGCAAGCAAAAGATTATATAGTGTGCATTAATTGGAAATCTACAACAATAGCGGAACCACCTTCCATAATTAACTTATTCAATGGAGAAGTAGATATCGTCATTGAAACAGAGACTAGTTACGGAGAAGAATTTTAAATTCCTTAGCACGCACAAAAGGTAGAAATAATTGTAAAAGAAATTACAGAAGCTTCTAAGCAAGTTTTTTGTTTTAAATTCCGAGATGAGTTCATTAGGTTAAAATTGCTGGAATAAAATCACAAGAGGTAATGTAACCAAATACAAACTGAATTATTTTTTAAGTTAAATTTTTTCTTTGTAAACATTTTTAAAGAAATTATTGTTATTATTATTATTATTATTATTATTATTATTATTATTATTTAATTTTCAGCTACTTTCATTTGCCTCTTATTAAAAAAACAGGTTTAATTTCATTAAACAGGGGGAGAAAAGGTGTGGGGTCAGCATATTTTAGTTTAAATATACTTTTTATGGTTGAAAGAAAATAATAAAAGAAAACACAGACTATAGAAGTAATACCTCCAACAATATTTCTCAGTTTTCCGAAAAAAATGATAAACCGTATAATCCGGGAGATCTACATTTTTCATTAAATATATAATATTTGTTTTACTGTTAATTAAAATTCTATACTTTACATTTTTGTACTTAAAAAGAAAAAATTGTTATATATATATATACCAGTGAACCAAAAGTTCGTGAAAACTTTAAAAATTCATTTAAAAAAGAACAAATGATAAAAACGTGCGATTTACAAAAATGACATCAGAAAGAGGGCGGATTTTTTTAAGAAGAAAAGAAAAAAAAAGACCGATAGGTAGCACTGCGGTGCATACACGAAGCTGATTTCTGCAAATTAGGTTGTCAATAAAACACTTGAATGCACATGGACTGTTCTGGGATTCATCCAGACATGCTGTACGCAGCAGTCACAAGTGCTATGACGCGACTTACTTGCTCCATACAATGTGTTGGAGGTCCTGTTGAACAACTTCAGCATAAATAAATCTTTGAAAATGTAGAATGGTATTGATATTGTGCTACTGCTCATTATATTTTGATGTATGACTACTCTGTATTAATTTGCTTAACGTATTCAACATCATCGCCACCTAACGGTCATTATTTGAACTATTTTTTTTTTTTTTTTTTTTTTTTTTGCCTTAAAACAAATCCGCCCTCTTTCTGATAATCTTTGTGCAAACCGCACTTTTTTATCATCGTTTGTTCTTTTTTAATGAAGTTTTAATGAACTTTTGGCCCATCCGGTATATATATATATATATATATATGTAATATATAATATATATTCGTTTCTTTTTATTTTTAGATTTTTTTTTTTTTTTTTTTTTTTTTTACCAAATATATCGAATCTTATGCTCATTCTGAGAGACCTAATGGTTTTTCAATTTGTCAACATTTTTTTTTTCTTTGTAATTATGTAATCAAACTGACAATTTTTTATCAGCTACAGATTTTGAATTAAAAAAAAAAAAAAATTGTGATATAATCTATTATTTAATAACTTCATGTATGCAAAATCTGCATTACATTTTTTATGGGTTGGTGCAAATTAAATAAATTTCTTGCGAAACAATCAGTCATCTCTACAGATATTATATTTTTTATCGAAAACAAAATTATGTGAAAAAAATCTTATCGTCTGAAGATGAAAAAAAATTAATAAATTCTAACCGATCTAAGATTTTTACTGTATCACTATGCAGAAAGCCTATTGTTTGTTTTCGTAAAAGTGTAAAGTAGAGAATTTCAGATTGCTTATATACGTTTTAATCGAATACAGGGCAAGTTATTCCTCATTTATTTTACAATTTTTCACATTTTATCACAGTATTTATTTTTTATTTTTTAATCAACATCCTTTTTATAAAGCATTAACAGAGATATATGTTTGCCACGCCTTTCTAGCGGTATTTAGCTAATAACTGTTTAAAAACAGAAACTTTTTTTTATCAAAATATAAGTTTGTTTCCAAAAATTAAATGTTTTATATCGTTGTCTCCCATTCTACAATCTGGTAACATTATATATGTATGTATATACTGTCGCCAATACATATTTTTCTCCCATAAATTTAACAAGGCTTCATGTACAAAGATAGATCGGTTGGCAGTAATGATAGTTTCATAGAGAAAAAATTCCATTAGAAGTTGCTGAAATCTCGTTAACGTGTAAATATGACAAAAGATTTCTTAGCATAATTTTTTTTAGGCATATTCTTGACATATTTTTCGACATTTTCTAATGCATCTTTGTTATGCTAAGATGTCCGTTGTATTTACTTGTTTTCATAAAGCACCACAATTTATTATAACACAAAAAGATACATTATTATTGGGACAATTAAATGAATAAAATTTTGAAATGGAGTTACATTCGAAAGAAAAAAAAATGGATGTTAAATATAAAAAAAGGTAAAAATTCATTTAAAAATTTTTTTTTTAGTTTTATAACTTCTTATGTAAAATATTGTTAAACATTGTTTTAAAAACTAATTTATACGCTCTAATGTTCGTTAAAAAAAGTTAGTAACTAAAAAACATATATGAAAGAATCAATCTTTTTTTTTTCTTTCTTTTTTTCAATTTTCCTTTCATATTCATTTTTGGTACTACCATGCAATTAAGTTTGATATCGTACAAACTCATCTGAGTTGTATTGAATACTAAAATAGTTGTCTCGAATATTTGTTACATAATTCTGAATTCACATATTGCAAAATTTTTATTACAACACAGTTGCTTACAAAAATTATAACACAACTATAATTAATATTACTTACAAACTTTGAACTGCAGCACTCGTGCTTACTTTATTCGCCTGATGAAGGGTTGTGTGTTTTTTCGACCCGAAACAATTGTTGCAAGTTTATTGCATTTTATGGTGTTTATTCAAAGTTTGTAAGTAATATTTTTTACAACGCCAGTTTTGTGGTGCTTTTTTATTAAGCAAGTATAATTACACCATAAAATCTGAAATAGTAAATCACATAGCAAATTACACTGTTCGATATGAAAATTGCTTCTGACACCATTTCAGCATATTCTTAGTTAAAATGACCTCTTGAATCCGAATATGACTTCCATTTTGCTCTATCACCCTACGTTGTTTAGGAACGGCTTCCTATTTTTATCAGTTTTCGGTGATTTTATGGATATAAATTTGATTTTTAGGAGAGGAGAGGATTAGTTTAACTGTTAAATATCTTCTGAGGGGCTACAGAGTTGGAAAGATGTAAAACATGGACGTTTGCGACAAGGTCAAAATTTTGGGGGGATTTGCCACTGAAATTATGTATTACATATCTTATATTTTTTTTAATCTGCTATTAATGTTATTTTTTTAACTTTATATATATATTTTGTTTTTAGATGTTAAATTAATTATTTTTCATTCTTCAAACCAAATTCATGGTCATAAAATTATCGAACAGGGAAAAAATTGAGGGAGGGAGTGGTGTTTCTAGAAAACGGTGGGCGACTGGGCAAAATGGGAGTGATATTTAAACCCAGAAAGTAATTTTACATAAGAATCAGCAAAATGGTGTCAGAACTCGATTTTGTTTTCATAGTAGTGTTATCTGGAATGAAATCTTCAACCAACGCGCCGCCTATCGACAGTTTTTTCCATAGGGGTATTTAAATTCGAAATTTCGTGTTAAGTATGATGCAACAAATTTACCTCTGTTTATAATATATTTATTAATTGCAATTTCACTAATGCATGACTTACGCTTACAGGATTTATCCAGAAAATTCCATTTCATGAATATTGTTCACTGTCTAAAAGAATGAAATCAATTTATCAAGCAGTAAGCTATTAAAAACGCTTTATATTTTGAACATTAAAAAGCCGACCAGCATACGATTACTTAAAATGTTATACTTAACTGTACAGATAACTTGATCGAAGTATAAAAGTACAGTCGGTAACAAAATTATTCGAGCGCTAGCAATAATTCTTATATAAAAAAAGAACACTTAATACTGTTTTGTTAAAAAAAAAAAAAATCCTTGTCGAATCTTGTTCTTAGTCCATCTAAGAACACAATTCGACACGGATTTATTTAACAAAACAGTATTAAGTGTCCTTTTTTTACATAGGAATTATTGCTAGTGCTCGAATAATTTTGTTGCCGACTGTATATGCGTATATACATTCCTGTACAGTTTTGAGCATCTAATAAACGGTTGTTTGAATTACTATTAAATCAAATAAGACATAAAAAATACAAAATTATAGAAGAATTGCTCATGTAATTAAAAGAAAATAATAATAATTAAATGTGACAAATTATCAGTAAGTTCATACCCTTACTAAAACATATTTTATAACGTAATGCTAAATTTTTTATTTACAATTTATCCCGTTAAATTAATCTTTAAAGCTCATACAGATAGTTTTCTAGAAATGATAGTTTTTAGGTGATTTTTGATATTTTTCCTGGTATTGATTTATTTAAAAAAATAAGCAAATATATTTAAATTTTATAAAAAAAAAAAAAAAAAAAAAAAAAAAAAGGTTTTGTACGTTATCTGCATTAACCAATATAATCGTAATATCTAATAGACTACAAAAAAACAATTTTATAATATTTGAATTCAATTTAAATTTGTATTTTGATAAATGTTTCATTAACAATGTTTTATAAATAACCATTTGACGCATTAAACTTATTTTTATGTTTATTATTATTATTATTTTTTTTTTAATAGGGTGTTTTAAAATTTTATATTTTTTTAAATGAATATTATTCTTTGAATTTCCAGAGAATACAAATTTTAAAAATTGATAGCATAACTTTAAACTCCAAAATGTTGCATATGTTTAGAAGTTAGAAAAGAAATCATCTGAAACATAACATTCATAACTATTGTTTCAAAAATTTTCGCTTCACTTTTCAAGAAAATCTTTGGGTTATTATTCTTTTCAGATAAATAGTTTTCGGATGGCTTTACTTTGAAACTGTTTTCTCGTCACACCTTGATCTTAAAGTGTTTTTTCTTTCAAGAATCTTTAAATCGCTAATGTATAGTTAAAGAAATACAAAGTAACTCTTAAGAAGTACCATTGTTCAAGTACTTCAAAGCATTTATTTTGTCAGTTAATTTATATAAATCATTCTTTCATATATTTTTATGCTTTTTTATGTGTTGTCTTTGTGCTTACAAACACAAATATATATATATATATATATATAGCTAGATTATAGCTAGATTAAATTCAGACTTGGAAGAGATGTTTGAGGATATGGTAGAATGGTGTCGTCAGAGCATAGTGCAGGGTTACCACAGAGTTTAGTGAAAAGTATGACGTACCAATTCATGAATCAGTTTAAGAGGAGTAATCAGTTGAAAATGTTGTTGGAAAGAAAGGATGGTTTAGAGAATTGGTTTCATGAGTTTTTTTCATTTAGTCTTGACAGGTGAGGGGAACGTTTCATGCGTAGAACTCCTTAACCCTGCAGTGCATGTTGTAAGCCATGCCGCCTGTCTCCATATTGATTTCAATTTCGTTCTGTTTCACTTTTAGTTTTCTTGTTCATGTTAAAGTTATTCTTCATACACTATTTGGTTTTAGTTTGTTAATTAATTTTGTTAAGTTTCTGTTGATTTGTTTTATTCTTGAATTTTATGTTTAAATATGAGTTCGGAGTTAATTTTATTTTTCAATAGGTTTTTAAATATATATATATATATAGGTATGAATGTATATAAATGTTGTAAATAATCACACATTAAGATTAAGAAAAAATTGCGTTTCAGTTTATTTTTAATATGGTAGCCATTTCCTTTTTTAATTTTTTAGAATGAAAAATTAACAGTATAACATTCCAATATAAGACAAAAATGATTTTAATCGATTTTTCTCGATCTCTTTTTAATGAAAGTGAAATGACTGATACGAAATCAGATAACATTTGCTTAAATATTTACTCCATATGTTCGCTTGAAAATAAATTGCATATTCATATACATATATATATATATATATATATATATATATATATATATTTAAGATTATTATTATTTAAAAAAAAAAAAAAAAAAAAAAGTAACAAGTTGCATTGCAAAATGTGAGGAAAATTTAATGCATTTTAATTTAAATAAATATAAGCAGATATTATCAACGAGAATCTAACATAGATTATGATGATATACAAAAACATATTTCCTACTGTAAGTATTAGATGCAGATATTTTCAGAAATATTCGGAAAAATTAAAATGTAATTCGAATTATTACTTCATTGAATATTTGAAATATGTATATATATATATATATATTATTAATTTTTCTCTAAATTATTTTGTGATTGTTATTTATTGAAAGATTATTAGAGATACACATGTATACATAATTACATGTATATGCACAAACCTCGCAAAATGTACACACATAGAAGCAAATATATATGGTGGGTTTGATAATATATATATATTATATAAATGAAAAACATTGACACAGAAAAAAATATTTTTGCCCCATTGATTGTTAATAGAATTTTATTACTATTTCACGTTAGTAATGTATTACCAGTGAAAAATATTTACTGATTTTCTGGTGATTGATTGGTGTACCGATTTTCTGGTGCTTTCTATTATTTTTTATTTAAATCCAGAATTGGTAGTTTGTTCAATTTTATTGTGGATCTTTCTTTCTTTTTTTTTTTTTTTTTTTTAATGTGCAAATAGTAAATTTGAAAATAATTTCATTACATAAATATATCTTTCCATCAAAAATAATTGAAAAATAATTAAATTTCGCATGTAATTTTATCAAGATTAAAAATGACGATGAAACTTGATTTAATTTATAAGTAAGGCGGTCACTCTATCTCGAAAATGAATTAATTAAATCGGTGTTTTAACATTAAAAATTACCTCTGTTTACCAAATTTTTCATTAACAATTTGTTAAATTAATAAAAAGCCAGGTTTTTTTTTTTTTTTTTTTTTTTTTTTTTTTTTGGGGGGGGGGGGTCAAAGAAATCGAAATATGTCAAGAAGAATCATATGCTTCCGCTTAATTACTAAAACAAAATTAAATTAATGTACGGCATTGTTTTACAAGGTACATTGTAATGAAAGCGACAAACATTAATTGAACTTTGGGGTTTTAATAAAGGTTGATTAACAATGTTTTATAAATGAAATAATTAGTCTGACATTAATGGAGATAATGCTTATTATTAAAGTAAGTGTTGGGGATTTAAAGCAGAAATAAAGTGATTAATTTAAACAGTAAAATTATTGTATACATTTTATTAAAAATTTAGTGCTATATGATTATATTATTTTATATTCTATCGATTATTACTTATATCGGATTTAATAATTCCATATAAAACTTTTCATAAGTTATATTAAAATATTGCCCGTAATTTTTGAAGTTTAATTCAATCAAAATTAAAACATTAGAATATTCGATATTGTTAAAAAAAAAAAAAAAAAAAAAAAAAAAAAAAAATCATAAATATATATTTAAAATTTAATGTTCAAGTCAATATTGTATATTCATCTCATCTACGTTTTCATTCTTTCCAAGAGTAAGATACTTGTGACTCGCCCCGCCCGAATTCACCCGAGTAACTAACTGTTTTGTCGAAACGACAGCATCCCCACAGCAGGAGCCCACACAGGCTCAGACACCCCGACGCCCCAAACACCACAACGACACCAGCGCGCGCCAGCCGGAGCAACTCAAGGAACCGAGCGAAGGCTCGGTCCCCCCAGCAGGTGCGAGGCACGAGCACCGAACCCCGCCGAACACCCAGGCAAAGCCCAGGCGCAGCCGCAGCGAGCGGCACCGCACCACAACCCACCAAGAACCACCCAAAAAAGAAGGCAACAAAAAGAAACAACGCAATACAAATAAAACTAACCTAATACTAGAACTAAGAATAACAATTTTATATAAAGTTTACAGACAGTAGGGGCAGGGGCAGGGGCAGGGGCAAGGCTAAAACTAAATAAGAAAGACAGGTGTCAGGGGCACGAACAACCTCTTCACCAAAACGAAGAAGATAAACCTAAAACCCCACCCAAAATAAAACAGTACAAGATACAATATTTATTAATATAAGATAAAAGTGCTCAAAACTTATAAGCACAAACAGAAACAAATAAACAACATCGAAACACAATAATTATAAGCTAGTAAATAAAATGTTACAATTGTATTTCACAATCTGCAGTAATCCAAATCTGGTTCTTTGGTTAGCAAGCAGAACATACAAGCGAACATCCTTATAATCCTTGGGAAAATGCTCAAGTCTGATGCTGTCGACCAGGGAGCAGCGATAAACAACGGGGTTGATATCCTGGATCCCCGAGTTGCAGGAACAAAGAAAACTCTTGTTGAAAAAACGATTTTGATATGTTCCAAAGAACCCGTGATTAGTGATGATCTGGTTGAGGTAGAAGATTTCCATGATTCTTCTAGGGTCAATCTTCCGAATTAAATGGTATGTATGTCGTCCTTTTTCGGAGCTAACCTACTCTAGTTGCCAATCTCTGATTTTTAACTCCTTGATTTTAAGTTGATGATGTTCTTCTTTTTAGGTAAGGCAGTACTTATGTCTTCCAGGAGGGTGGCATCCTTAGCCAACCCATCCACCACCTCGTTGAATTCGTAACCAGCATGGGCTTTGATCCAGCACAATCTGATGTCCACTTCATATAACTCTTTCGTGAGATCTTTGATTTCGCTGATAATCTTGTTTTTCGTGAGGAAGCCTTCGAGAGACATCAGAGTTAATCTGGAATACGAAATAATAATAAATTTATCAAGTCGATGTCGCTTTATAAACTTAAAATATTCTAAGATGACAATGGCTTCAGCTTCGAATACACTAGAGTGGTCTGGCAACCTGAACTTTTCGGAATAAGAGAACTGTTGAAGATATGGAGGAAGGCACAGCCAACTTTACCATCCAATTTTGAACCGTCCGTGAAGAAATAGTTTACATCGCTATCCCTGCCGATAAGGTTGTAATCGAAGTAACTTCAGGTGATGTTAAAGACATCACAAGGAGAAGAAATAGTAGTGATATCTTTTGTAAACTCGTTAGCGAGAAGACTAAAGTCTTCGTTGATCACATCTTCTTTCCAATCGAGAACTTGAGTTTTATACTTGTTGTACTTAAGAGCAATTCCGAAAGGAACAATACCAGCCAGGGTACAATGAACATCGGTGGACACCGTGGCATAACACTTAGTAATCAGTAATAAATAATTATAAGATAAAAAAAAATTTATAAACCATGTTTTTAAATTTTCTGTTGAATCATATAAACGCTACTGAAGGCAGCCGGAACCCCAGCAATTGGATAAAAGTATTAAAAAAATTCCTTACTATCGTCTTTTGAGCTATTATAAAAGTTTCAAATGGCTATCTAGCCGGGAAGTTAGTTAAAAGTTGATTGCAAGCTTTGTACTGGAAACGCTGCCGAAGTCAGCAGGGTAATTGGATAAAAATATTTTTAAAAAGCATTTTTACCGTATTCTGGACTATTCCGAAAGTTTCAAATGTCTAGCTACTCGGGAAGTTAGTTAAATAAATTTTCTGTTGAATCATATGAACGCTGCCG
The DNA here is from genome assembly GCA_963930645.1 of Salticus scenicus. NCBI lineage: Eukaryota > Metazoa > Arthropoda > Arachnida > Araneae > Salticidae > Salticus > Salticus scenicus. The sequence continues at coordinate 36,700,668 of OZ005655.1, read as the reverse complement.
AATACAGTAGGAAACTGAAACAGTTGACTAAAAGTATAAAAAAAAATGTATTACCCCCGTGTTCTGAGCTATCCTGAAATTTTCAAATATTTAGCTAGTCGGGAAGTTAGTGAAAAATCGATTGCAAGCTTTGTACTGGTATCGCTGCTGAAAGCAGCAGGAATCCGAAACAGTTGGCTAAAAGTATTAAAAAAATGCATTTTCACCGTGTTCTGAACTATTGTGAAAGTTTCAAATGTCTAGCTAGTCAGGAAGTTAGTTAAATAAAATTTCTGTTGAATCATATAAACGCTGCCGTAGGCAGTAGGGACCTGAAGAAGTTGACTAAAAAAAGTATTGTCAACGTGTTATGAGCTAGCCTGAAAGTTTCAAATGTCTAGCTAGTCGGAAAGTTAGTGAAAAATCGATTGCAAGCTCTGTACTGATGACGCTGCCGAAGGCAGCAGGAACCCGAAACAGTTGGCTAAAGGTATTAAATGTATTTTCACCGTGTTCTGAACTATCCTGAAAGTTTCAAATGTCTAGATAGTCGGGAAGTTAGTGAAGAATCGATTGCAAGCTTTGTACTGATAACGCTGCCGAAGGCAGCAGGAACCCGAAACAGTTGGCTAAAGGTATTAAAAAAACGTATTTTCACCGGGTTCTGAACTATCCTGAAAGTTTCAAATGTCTAGCTAGTCGGGAAGTTAGTGAAAAATCGATTGCAAGCTTTGTACTGGTAACACTGTCGAAGGCAGCAGGAACCCGAAGCAGTTGGTTAAAAATACTTAAAAATTGCATTTTCGCCGTGTTCTGAACTATTCTGAAAGTTTCAAATGTCTAGCTAGTCGGGAAGTTAGTTAAATAAATGTTCTGTCGAATTATATAAGCGCTGCCGAAGGCAGCGGGACCTGAAATAGTTGGCTAAAATTATTAGAAAAATGTATTGTCACCGTGTTGTGAGCTGTCCTGAAAGTTTTAAATGTCTAGCTAGTCGGAAAGTTAGTGAAAAATCGATTGCAAGCTTTGTACTGATAACGCTGCCGAAGGCAGCAGGAACCCGAAACAGTTCGCTAAAGGTATTAAGAAAATGCATTTTCACCGTGTTCTGAACTATTCTGAAAGTTTCAAATGTCTAGCTAGTCGGGAAGTTAGTTAAATAAATTTTCTGTCGAATCATATAAGCGCTGCCGAAGGCAGCGGGACTTGAAATAGTTGACTAAAATTATTAGAGAAATGTATTGTCACCGTGTTGTGAGCTGTCCTGAAAATTTCAAATATCTAGCTAGACGGGATGTTAGTTAAAAATCGATTGCAAGATTTGTCCCTGACAAACACACAAACAAACCCACAAACAAGAATCGAAGTTAATAAAAACATGGTAAAATATGCGTTGAATACTTTTCAATTTATCAAAAATATATTCATGAAACCAAATTTCAGAACAGTATGAGATCATTTTCTCAACTGCAATAAAATAAAGATATTTCTAAGACATGATATCCAAACCCCACGTGGCCCGCGAGATACTCTTCACCCTGACCGTATAATCCAAAACTTTGTTGTAAAGATAAATAAGATGTTCCATCCAGTTAAATTTGTAATCGATGACGACACCCAAGTAAGTAAGATCTTTCAAATATTTTAATTTAATATCACTATAAATAATCTTAGGTATACAAGTAATCAATTTAGATCCTTTACGAATCTTGGTGAAGTTGGACTTGTTCTTATTGACTTCTAAACCTCTAGCCTCAGCCCATTTAATAACTTTTTCTAAATAACTACTATCAGTAGTAGCAAAATGATAAGCGGCCGTAGCATGCATGATGATTAGAAGATCATCTGCAAAAGCCTGGACAGAACCCCTAACTTCGGAGTCTTCCATAAACGAATTAATAACAATTTTCCAGAGTTTCGGGCCGAGGCTAGATCCTTGAGGAACACCTCTATTGTATCTCAGGTGCACGTCATCGAAAGAGACATCTCTATCTTCGAGAAAATTCAAAATGATATTATATAAGCTTGGAGGCACATCATAATCAATAAGAGCATCGTGAATGGAATTACAGAAAATGCTGTTAAACGCATTACTGAAATCAATTGAAAGAAGCAATGCCTTTCCAAGAGTAAATAACATTTTATTATTATTATTATTATTATATTAAAAAAAATCAGTTTGGCATTGACATAAAATATTATTAATCAATTTGTAGGTTATCATACAAAAAAAGCAGAGTGTTCTTAAAATTTTTATGTTTTATATTTTTATCAAAAAGAAAAAGAAAAAAGTATTGTAATTACTGTTAATATTAAAATGAGCATGAAATAGATAATTATTTTATACCATGATGTGATTTAATTTTAATATGCGCAAAGAAATTGTACAATAGAATAAAATATTCTAACTTTGTCGAGAAGAGTTTAAAAAAAAAAAAAAAAAATGAGGGGGGGGGGGGGGGTAAATTCTTCCTTCAGCATTTTTAAGATTATCAAAAAAATTTAAAAATTTTCTGTTGCATCTTAATTCAATCATTTATGAAAATCATACTATGTACAATAGAAATAATCTGGTGTGTCACTCACACGCATGTCTCCTACCTTGAAATTTAATGCTATTAAGTACGGATTGGAGATTAAGGGTTAAGAAAACGAGTACTGTTATATAAACCTATGTTAAAACAATTTAACTTAGGCTTCAGAACAGCTTTATTTAGCAAATAATTCTATGTGAGGGGGACTACCGCCCCCCTCAATTCCCCGTTTCATTAATGTACTTTCATTTATAGAGAATTGAAATCTGTTATTAAATTCAAAAGTTCATTTAAAATTATTCAGAAAGCTTTCACACGCATCATTTCTTGAGAGTTACCAATCTTGAACAAACTTTTCTAGTAACAAACGTATTCACTTCGTAATACTTCATTTTGATCGCCTGAAATTATTTGTTTTTAATTTACTCTAACAGGCAAAGGCAAATATCAAACTATAAAACGTGACTTCGATATTCAGGAAGCCTCAAAATGTATAAATATACAAGAAACCAATCGACGATTATTTAGCTTAAAAATAATACATTATTTACCATATGGCTTTGAGGAATTAATTTCAATTCCTGAGCAGCTTTCCTGGACATGGTAAAATATTATATGATATAGTATATTACAGCAAAGCACTTAAACAAACAAATAAAAAGAATGTTATGGCTTAAATATTGGCAGCCCTTCTGCAAGTTCTGTGCACATCACATGGTGGACAAAAATATAATTCTATATTAATAACACACGGCACAACCTGAATTAGACTTCCACAAATATTCAAGTATTGTCGCACTATAATCTAGTTCTTTTGTGTAGCCCTGTGAACGAACTGTAAATGATTTCTATACCATATTATACATGAAACATGTTTTTACGCATATAAAGAATATATGTTCATTTCATTTGGTTTAGTGCAGTCTGTAGATGTTAAACTCTAATTACCTGCAATTTCCCCCCATAGACGCAATATATTTGAATTCTCTTGGGTGTATCTGTACACGAATCATTTGCCTGATTTCAACGAAAAGCTTAGTTTAACATCCCTATATGGTGCACATTTAGAATACCATGTTTGAACTTTCTGTTTTGATATATGCTAATAAAAGACAGACCGACACACACACACAGAAAGACACACACGTAGATCAACCACTAAAAACACGATTTTTTGATTCAGTTGACCTCAAAACGAGTAAGTATAATAAAAATTCAATTTCGAAAATTTTACACCAAAACAATACTTTCTCTACCTTATAGGTAAGAGAAAGTAAAATAGCTTCTGTACATTAGGCATAGTTTTTGTTTCAATCTTTATATTTTAAGCTTATGTAAAACTATGTAAATTATATATAATAATATGCATACATTAAGAAATAAATTTCATAGACCTTAATGTATACGAATACATTTTGTGAGTCCTTGTATAATAAATCTGAATATATAATGCAAACTAGCAGACCCGGCCACGCGTTGCTGTGACTAAGTTATACGTTGAATTATACGGCTGTAAACTATTTAGTACAGTTAAATTATTATTTACGAACAAAGACGAAAACGTTGTAGCCGATGTAAAAACCCACAGGGTTGAGATTTGAAACTTAGGTCAAAATTTGGAAGCGATTGATAAAAATTTTCGTAGTGTTGATATTAAGCACAAATTAATTTTATTGTAGGGTCCTATAAATTTTAATGGAGAAGTGATATATATTATTTCTAATGCTACTTTGGATAAAATTGCTAAAATGACTAATATATAAATTAAATTCTATTAAAATTCTATTAAAATAAAAGTATAAAAGAAACAGACGATTTTAAAATCAATTTTTATGGAGGAGTGAAATATAATATATGCTATAATGGATAATTTTACTATTAAATGACCTCATCATTTTAAATATTTTAAAGAGGGCAACAGCTGTAGTTATAAAAGGGAAAACAATAAGGCTAAACCAGAAAAATAAGTAAATTTGATAAATATTTTAAAACTTTAAAATTGGAAATCTTATGAAATATTGGACATTTAAAGTAAATACATGTATCATTTTAAATACAAAAAGATTTTGGAAAAGTTTAGTGTATTTTAACGAAGTGATGAGAAGTTTTTGAGTATGTTAAAATTTTAATAGTAAATTCAAGTCAATAAAGACGGGAAATATTGAGGATTAAGATAAGAATAATTATAAGATTAAAAAAAAAAAAAAAAAAAAAAAAAAAAAAAACTTTTTATATACCATGCTTTTAAATTTTAATATACTAATAATATACAAATTAAAAGGAAAATGATAAATATTCTATCATAGTTTGAAGTCAAATTTGTTTTCAAATGTCTAAATAAAATATCTGATGTAAGATACTAATATTTTGCAGCGGAATAGATTTCATTTCTGTCATCCTTGGCGAAAAAAAAAGAATATCGCGAAATTATCTGGCGAAAATATTTAATTCCTTTCAAAAATCATGGTTATTTTAACAACTTATATTAAAAGAGTAATGAATAATATGAAACAATATTTCGTACAATACATATTACATGTCATACATACGTACAATGAATAATACATATTACATTTCGTACAATGCATACATCTGGCATGTATATTTTCGTGTTACGCTTTTGATCGCCAAATAATAATAATAATAATAATAAAAGCCAAGGGCGACAGAGTTTAAAAATTTAAAATTAAAATTTTGTCAATTTGACAGCAAAATAATTCAATCTAACACCCGCGATAACTAATACATATCTATACCCAAATATAAGGATTAAAATCGGGAAATAAATTTCCTCGATTTTTAATAATTTCTTACAAAAAATCCAGTGGGCAATTAACATAGGAAATATTTTTCTTGGCTGCACAGACGGTCAGTGAGTCACACTTCGCTTGCGTATAGAACTCATAGATATAGTATAGCATATATAGAATAGAGTGATCATTGGGGAGAAAAAAGTTATTCCTTTTCATTTGGGAAAAGACGACGTTTTTACCAAAATATGGCCGTCTTTCCCGAGTTCATTTGAATAAAGTAAAAATTAAGGAAATTATCTGAAAAAGAACGAGCTATATTTTAGACATTTTCCAAGAGTTGAAATTTCTTAAGGGGTTATTCACATGCCTCGTAATTAATTTAAAGATCCACAATTATTTTAACAACTTAGCAAAAGTTCTTTTTTGTGAAAAAACCCCTTATCATTTCACAAATCTTTGTAAATAAACAAAAAATATGTTAGAGTTAGAAACTTATAAGGAGTTTTTCACAAAAAAGTACATTCTGAGCATGGTTCAAATAATTCGATCTTCGAATTAATTGCGTAGCATATGAAAAACGCCTTAAGAAATTTCAACTCTTGGAAGATATCTAAAATCAAGCTAGATCTTTTTCGGATATTTTGCTTAATTTTTACTTTATTCAAATGCATTTTTGACAAAAGTTGCCCATTACATCTCGCTTTCAACCTATGCAATATATATATATTACCTTTTGCACATGCGCAGTGAAAATGTCTTTCATAAAGAATTTCATATTTCATGAGATATTTAAGATATTTGAATTCCGATTGCAGTATATTGCTTTAAAACTGTCTTTCCAACTTATCTGAAAGTGGAAATAATTTTCGTTAAAAACTCTGTATATTATAAATAAAAAACATGCTGATTATTGTTGTTATTATTATTATTATTTTTTTTAGTTTTAAAATAAATGATTATATCTCCGTTATTTAATACGCTGTCGTCACACAAATTCATCCACAAATTAAACTGGGTTTGTGTTAACATACCTTTGAGTTACATTTCGTTACACTTAATAATACAGGGTTGTGGTAATATTTACAAACATTATTGATTTTGCTCAATTTTTTACTGGTCCCCTAAAAAATGTCTTAAACCAATGTTCACTGAAAAACATGAGGAAGATCCAGTTCTTCAAATACCCAATGTCTGAAAACATTTTATTGAGAGTTTTTAAATTGAAAAAAAAAAAAAAAAAAATCTGGTGTGTCACTCACACGACTTTCTCTTACCCTGTAATTTAATACTATAAATACAGGTTGCAGATTAATAGGCAAGATAACGAGTACTGTTATGTAAATCTGTGTTAAACAATTCAAATTAGGCTTCGGAAGAGCTTTATATGATAATTAGTTCTGTGTGAGGGGGCTGCCGCCCCCCCTCAAACCCCCGTTTCATTAATGCACCTGCATTTATATAGAATTTAATTCGGCTATTGAAAAATAATTCTGTTCTTAAAAAAAGAATTTATTAAAATTATTATTAAAAAAAATTATCTTTTATGATAATGCAAACGATTTCCATATTAGAGAAGTAGTAAAACACTAAATATCCAAAAAAATTCCACTTTATTCTCAATATTTAAAATATATATATATATATATTATAATAATACGATTTTTTTCCTAATTTTTTTTCGTTAAAAGTAAAAAAAAATCGATACCTTTGTTTTAAATTATGGCAGATCGATGGTTCAACCATTGGTTTTAAAAGTATTAACAGCTCTTTTGAAAGATACCCATCATGAAAATTTACTCCCTCGAGGTGGGACTTCCCCCCAAATCGGGAGGCGATGTTCCTACATACACAGATTTTTTTTTTCCCTGTTGACTATCTCTATTACAAAAATATATATTCGTTTCATTTGGTTGAGTGCAGTCTATAGATGTCAAACTCTACTTACCTGAAATTTCCTCCATAGACGTAATGTGTTTGAATACTTTTGAGTGTTCCTGTACACGAACCATTTGCTTGATCTTAACCAAAAGTTTAGTGTAGAATCCGTATGTGATACACATTTAGAATACCAAGTTTGAACTTTCTGCTATAATTTGTTTTTGTGATATGCTGATAACAGACAGACACGCACACAGACCATTTGCTAAAAACATGATTTTCGTATTCAGGGGACCTTAGAACATGCAAATATAACAAAAACTCGCGTTCGAAAATTTGACTCTTTCTCTACCTTATGGGTAAGAGAAAGTAAAAAAAAAAAAAAATAAATAAAAAAACTGATTGTTTACAAATCTTGCTAAACGTTTGAGCAGGAGTGTATAAAATATTATTTTTCATTTGACAGTCGAATAACATTCAATTAATTAAAAAAATATTTAAATAATCAAATTACGTGTAATTTGTTTGATAATCAAATATTCTCTATGATTTAATGATTAATTAATTCATTTAACAACAACAAATCTAAAAATGTGTGATTGAGTTTTATTTCTTACTCTTTAAATCTCATATATTATTATCGTTATTAGTGCATTGTAAATATTTTTTTTCGATCTACTATTTAGTAAGAAAGAAATATGATATATCGTATTTTATAGATTTTAGATTTAAAGAATATTTAAGTAATACATTTTGAATTCTCATGTTTTTAGTTTAAATCTAATGGCAGACTTTTAGAAGAAAATAAAAAATAAAGAACCTTTTTTCATAATTTTAATTTATAAATAAAATCATTCGCTTAAATTTGGTTAGAAAATATGTAAAACATTATTGTCATGTTTTAATGTAGCTGGCAGTAGATGGTTTAAATTACAAAATGTAGCTGGTGTAAATTGAAGTGCAGCTCAGCCACCTATATAATTCGATATATGCAAAAACTAAATCAGCATAGTTTTTCAAAACCGCCAGCTTACACATCCAGTTTTTTACACTTATTCCACATAAAATCTGAGTTCGAGTTCCTAGTAAATTTTGGAAAATAACAGCACAGAACAGGAGCACATGAAGAGCGATTTATGTTAAAATCGCATAACATTAATTTATATCAGATCCAATCAGTTATAAAGTTAATTAGAATTCTGTACATTTCTTTGTGAGATACATGCTAACAAAATTTTCTAAATCATGCACACAGAAATCATAGAGACAAGGGTTTTCTAAAAGTGACTAAATAATATTTGACGTCTTCAAATGTGTAAGAAAATTAGAAATCGAAAATCTAAGACTTTCAAAATTTACCCAATTCTTATTTCTTAAGTATATTAAAATTAATAAGTATTATTTTTTTCTTGAGCCTGAATAATAATTAAAAAAAAAAAAAAAAAAAAAAAAAAAAAGCTGTTTCGTTAAAATATTTTTATATATTTATCTCTGTACATATTCCCTAAATTTATATAATATCAAACAGCGTATTTAAATGTAGCAAAGCACAAAAAATTTATAGAAGAACCTAAAACGCACATAGAGCCATTTTCAAATATAGCACAACACCTCGTGTTATTTTGTTTGTCCCTGTAAACAAAGGACACATTTTTCCATTACATGTTTTAAATGAAACTTATTTATGCGCTTATAAAGCATGTTTGATTTCTTTAGTGCACGTTAATTGTATTAATAAGTTCAGAAGAAAAAACATTTACCAATAAATATTTAATATAAATATATAAATATTTAGATATTTTACATATCGCTGAATACAAATCATAGGTGTGATTTCTATAAAATGTTTAAAGCAGCATTTCTATATGATTCAGATTTAGAATTGTGATTTTAGAATTTCTACTGGTATTTACAGACATATAAGCATACAGATATTCAGACACACAGACACACACATCAACAGCTGAAACGTGATTTTTAGAATCAGGACAACGCAAAACATGTATATCAAAATCTGAATTTCATAAAATGTACTAAAAAATATACATTCATTACCGTCATATGAGAAATTAAAAATGCCATTTCTGTACTGATAAGTATAAAGGATTTAAGTCCAATAATGTCGATTTTGAGTTAAGTACATAGTCAGACACAGAAAAAAAATTCTCTATCGATTGGTATAAAGGATTTAAATCCATGTCATTTAGTCTTTGAGAAAATCGATTGGTAAAAAACGGTTCATATCAGAAATTTACCATTCATGTATGGTATAAAATATTTAATTCAGTTTTTTCCTGTTTTTAAATGAAGGTTGACAATCACTGAATGGTATAAAGGGTATAAATCAACATAATCTCTATTCCCTAATCGATTCTTCTGATTTGTTTTTAGACAGTTTAATTTTATTTTTCGTTTCCTGAAAAATCAAGAATATGGACTTAAATCCTTTATACTTATCAGTTCAGATTTGATCTTAAAAATATATATAACTTTGTTTTAAATTATAGCACATCCATGGTGGAATGCCTCATCTTAAAGTTAAAGACGAGTTCTTTTGAAAACACCCATATTGATTATTTACGTAATAATTATTTACACTTATAATGAGTGCTTACATGAGTATTACCTCTAGCGAAATCTGGTTATCTCCGAGGCGATGCGAAGTTCCTATATGTAAAATAATATTAATTTGGTTTACTATCAATATTATGCATAAATAAAAGAAATACGTGAATGCTGTCACGAATACTATTCATTAACAAAAAAATGAATAGTACATCATATATACATATATAACCTCTGGCCAAATCAACGGACTTATGCCACAAGGCTGGTAATTTCAGATTGTTTGGATAAACCATTCTGTGGGGTTGCTGGTGATCCTATGGACAGTTTCATACAACTCTGGAGAAGATTAAACATTTGTCACCAAATGTGTCAAAAAATATACAAAAAATAATAATGAGTTTCAAATTTTTTGTTTAATTGATCGACATAGATTATTTTATCATATATTATGTGTTATACAAGAATATCTATATTACTAAATTAAAATACAAAACGATGCTACAAGTCGGGTGGTGTTAGAGTGCTAATGCCATCCATTCAGCTGGGGGGAACATAGGAGAGGGAGCTCTTATTTGCACAGAATGTCCAAGCTTACACAAAGCAACCTCTGTCAACTTTTTCATTCTGAGGAGATTCTCTATTTCTAACCTGTTCCTACCTTGACGGAAACTTTAACTTTTAAATAGTTTTTCTAAACAAACCAATTATGTATATAATAACACAGCCCCAAAATTATACATCCTCGATATAACTGCTGTGGGCTACAATTATCCGACTCTATCTGCAATATTTTTATTTTATTTAAAAATCATAAGGCAGAGTTCAATGATTTAGATTTTATTTAATGTTAAATTTCCGCTAAATTGAAAAAAATATCCTTTTCTACATTTTGCAAAAATATTCTCTGTGTTATTTTAAACATTACTTTTGTTTCCAGTAACATTAATTGAATCACCACGCGTACACTGTTATCTTCCATTTACGTTAACTGTAAAATACATTTTCAAATTGCGGAAAAATATTCATTCGCATCGCTTAACACAATTTAAACTACTATTTTTAATAATTAGTATTTCCTCTTTTTATTTTACCTAGACCATAAAATAAACTAAATTGTCCTGATATAATCTCGTTTAATGGCGCAGCATTGTGAAAATTTTCTGCGGTAAAGCAAACAAATACTAAACAAACATTATTTTAGGAGATTTATATATATATATATATATATATATACATATATATTGCTTCATTAGAAACTTTTTTCTTATATATACTATTTTTTTTTTATTATTTATTTATTTATTTATTTATTTACTTATTTATTTTATTTTTTTTTTTTTTTTTTTTTTTTTTTTTTTTACGAATAGAAATAAGAAAAAAGAAAGATATTTGTCTCTAAAATTTCTTTTTGATATCTTATAGTAGCTGATATTTATGTTGTAAAATTATTACTTATTTTGTTTATTATGTAATTGTTGGTATAGTTTTATATTTTCACATTGGAATATTCAGAATTAAAATTTATACAAATAATTTTTTCTGTGAAAAATTTCCTTTTCATAACATTGAGAAAAAAGTTTTTGTGAGTTCAAGCATCAAAAGTTTGCCAGAAAGTAATTACTTATATAAATTCTCAGTACACACATTTTCTCACACAGATCGTAAATCACTCAAAAATTATGAAACCATTTTCGTATTCATATGGTGAGATATATTCAATGTAGACAAAATTTATGAAATATGGAAGAGACATGCACACTAGTAGTGGCTGGTGCACGTAAAATACGTCGTGGCAACAATGCTTGCTTTTGCCTCCAAGGCAGTAGCACGTGTTTTTTGCACCTGATGAAGGAAGGCTTCGTCCTTTCGAAACCGGTTGTGCTGGCTTAAAATTTATGGTGTGTGAAGAATCAAAATTGTGCTTCATGTCACCGAACAATCCTTAGGGGTGCGTCCCAGACCGTTGTCAATTACTTATTGCGCAGTACTAGTGCGACGTTAAAACCAACCATCAAACGAATCTACCATAAGAGACAAATATCATGTTTAGTTCTTACTTACATTAATTAATCAATAAAATAAAAACCAATATTTATCAACACAAAAAGCGTATTCTAAAATACTGTCCATCAATTCCACTCTCCCAAATAATGTTCCGTTCGTAGCTGAATGTTTATGTCATTATACCGCTGTTTAGAGCACCGGAGAGTGGGTTAGATTTCCACGTTGCCCTCCGTGTTTTTCCATATCTTCGCATTATAATCCTGCCATGTGGTATTTGCCTTCATCTCCATAAAAAATTTGCAACTGGTCTTAAGTCAAGCAATACGAATCTGATGAATGTGTTAATAATAATAATAAATAAAGAAACAAGCGAAATAATATCTGCCAAAGAATTTTTGTTTATGATTAATCAGAATTGTCAGACATCCAAATATATACTGGTTGGCTATGTGGCTTAAGGTTTAATCTTGGGTCCTAAGACTTTTGGTGCGTTGCCCTCCGTGTGGGTCTTTCTAAAAGTCCATATTTACGCGAGTTTCGGTGAAAACCACGAAAACCTCTGAATTTATTGGTCGATTAGCGCGACTTGGGATCGAGCCCGGCCCTTTCCATCTCCCAGCTTTAAGCAAATATCGCTCGGTCACTGGTGGGGCTCCAGATAGCTCAGTAATTAGCATAAAAAAGCAAAAAACGTAAGCTTTAAGTACTAGCTGCTCTATTGTTTAGAATCGCGAGATCAAATCTGTGAGAACAGTTAAAATAATCACATGCGAAACTCTAGCAAGTGGTATGAAAAGGTATTTAAAAATTATCACTTCTTTCAAAAAGCTAGTTGCTTAGATGAATAATCATTATTCGAAATTTAGAGAAAAAAATCATCTACTGAATAAACACTTACCTGAAACGATGGTTATCAGTAACACTTACGATATGTAATGCCTGAAATTCGCCAAACAAGCAAAACATAACAGAAGTATCTAAGATTAATACTAGTTATTCCAAGCAAGATACAGTGAGCAAGATTGGCTACATTGAACAAGCTTATTACCATAAAATATTAAATTACAGTAAATGTCCATATCGGAACAACCGTGCGTACAGTTTTTAATTTAGGTTATAATAGGATATGGGAAATGCACAGTAATTTACAAGAAAATCCGTTTATAATACTCTAGAAAAAAAAAAAAAAAAAAAAAAAAAAAGTGGGGGAAAAATAGAGATAGAGAGGTGGGGGAAAATAAAAAATGGGTGCAAAATGACATCAATTTATTATAAAAACCTTGGAAACAAATGAAAAAAGGCTTTAGAATAAGAAATACACCCCCTTGCTTATTCTGTTAAACACAGGGTAAACAGAAATAATATGTTGATAAGAAATAGCCTCACGGTCGATGATTTTGTTATTATTTGAATCTCAAAGGCTTTTGCAGTCATCGAACTTTCTTTTTACTTCATGCAAACAAACGGAACGTGAATTTTGAGTTTCATTGTCAATATAAGCGTGAGTTTGAGATTGGTAGATTGCTCAATATGCCTCATTAAACAATTTCCAATGCAAGAAAGGAATGTACAAACTTAAACATTAAGAATCCTGGCAGGGAAGCAATTTATCAAAAAACACTCACCACGAAAACTTCAAGTGTTGACGAAAAAATGGTAAAGTTGAATCAGATTGCTCATTAATTGGTTTAACTTACGAACAAAGAAGAAATAAATTTGCCAGCTTAAGCAAACGCAACTTTTCAGTGATGAAAACAAGCGAGTGCGAATCAAACTAGTATGTTGTGGCCACCACAAGACTTTCTTCTATATTTTCCTATACATATTCAATCAGTAACAATATTTAAAAAAAAAAAAAGATTTTTTTTTTTTTTTTTTTTTTTTTTTGTGAAAATTAATACATATTCAATCACTAACAATATTTAAAAAAAAAAAAAAAAAAAAATAGAATTTTTTTTCTAAGTTTTTTTTTTTTTTTTTTTTGGTTAAAAGTAAAAAAAATCGATAACTTTGTTTTAAATTATCACAGATTTATAGTTCAACCATTCGTTTTAAAGGTATTGACGAGACCTTTCGAATGATACCCATCTTCAAAATTTACCCCCCCCCCGGGGGGGTACTTCCCCCCCAGGGGGGGAAGCGCTGTCCCCCCATGCACAAAATTTTTTTCCTAGTTACGTACTACTATTATCAATAATTCATATTAATTTTACAAACACAAGTGTAAAATAACTCTTATTATGCACATTTATACGAATTTTTGTCCTATGCTGCCATGTTAAAAATTTAGATAAAATGCTATCACAGCGCCACCTGTTGAGCTATTGATCCCCAAATATAATCAGCAACAGTTTATGTCGGGGACCAACGAAATACCAAGTTTGGTAAAATTTCGTTAAAAAAAAAAAAAAAAAATACGATTATTTTTCTAAGTTTTTTTTTTGTTAAAAGTAAAAAAAATCGATAACTTTGTTTTAAATTATCACAGATTTATGGTTCAACCATTCGTTTTAAAGGTATTGACGAGATCTTTCGAATGATACCCATCTTCAAAATTTAACCCCCCCGGGGGGGTACATCCCCCCCAGGGGGGGAACCGATGCCCCCCCATGAACAATTTTTTTTTCCTAGTTAACTACTACTATCATCAATAATTCAAATTCATTTTACAATCACAAGTTTAAAATAACTCTCATTATGCCCATTTATACGGAATTTTGTCCTATGCTGCCATGTTAAAAATTTGCATAAAATGCGATTACAGCGCCACCTGTTGAGCTATTGATCCCCAAATCTAATGGGCACCAGTTCATGTCAGGGTGCAACTAAATACCAAGTTTGGTTAAATTTCATTCATATGTTCGTGAGATACAGCGTCCACAAAAAAATGATACAGACAGACAGACACACAGACAGACAGACACACAGACAGACATTTTCTAAAAACTATCAATTCGTGTTCAGGACATCCCAAAACGTGTAGATCCGTCAAAAAACGGAGGTCGAAAATTTTCGCGAATCCAATACTTTCTCTATATTACATATAGAAGAAAGTAAAAATGTTGGAAGCCGCTATAGAATTGCCAGGTGAATTACGTTAAACATTTTAAACTGAGAAAAACTTTTCCTAAAATAGCGCCAAATGAGCCAATGCTAATTAAATGAAGCCGAAATAAGAATCAACATTTGAAAATGAAAAATGTGTTTGGGAGAAATTGTATTCTTATTTTCTAAACTTTAGTTTGGCTCCAAAGTGGACGAAATTACAACCCTGCACTGGAAAAAATATCCTGTTCTTTTTTTTTTTTTTTTTTTTTTTTTGAGAAATAGCTATATGGCTATTCTTAAAAGGGCAATTATATAGTCGTCAAAATAATCGGATTTGGACAAGAACTCCTCCAGGCATGCCTTTCATTATTTATCATATTCAAAAATCCAAACATGTGATGTTTAGGCAAAGCTCTTCTTTTTTTCTTCTCTTCTTGAGTCTTTCATTTTTACTTGAGTAAAAACCAATAAAGACATGCACAGAAAAAATATTGATTGGGGATGTGGTTTTTCATTATGCTCAAAAAATATTTGAAAAAAAGTGTTTAAGTATTTAGCAAGGCACCGCGCTGTCTCATCGAGTAAATTCCGCATAAAAATGGTATCAGGCATTTTTTTTTCTTTTTATCTCGGCTGAAGAATGACATCCATTGCCGACCATATGACCTTAAAATTTCTTATAACAACTTGTGGTCGATTTTCGACGCTTATGCAAAATGTCGGAAAAGTTAGGAAGATCGCAATATTTCGTTGATTTAGTAATGAAAGTTAATCATTCTAGCTTGGCTGGTTCCAATATCTCAAAATTTTAACAAGCGTTTGCGTCTCTTCATCAGATTAAATGTAGTGCATTTTGAAGAAGAGTGATTTCTATTTATTTCTCTTATACAATATTTTTTTTATTACCCTGTAAATATTAAATAATAATAATAATAATACAAGTCATTTAAAAAGTCTTTTTTTTTTTTTTTTTTGTTATTGTTGTAGTTGTTTAAAGAAACGTATACGTAAATTTCGTTTCTTTACATTTTAAGAATAAATATTAAAGCAGTTTAACCTTTTAAATACCAACCTATTATGCATTAAAGAAAAGCTTCTAAGTTTAACTTTAATAAGTCTTTTAAAAAACTACTGAAAAATAACATAACTTTTCTTTAGTTCACTTTCCACGCAACGGATGGGAATTATTAACAAGAGGAAATCATTAAAATTTTTTGTTTTTCTTAAATTTTAACATTTAACTAAAAAGAAATTCAAACATTCTAAAGAGCGCTCTTTTGTTTTTTAACTTATGATGAGTACATTTTTATTAAAAAGAGAAAATTTAACTTAGGTTCAAGAAAGAAAAAGGAATTACTCCTTTCACTTGCATGCTTTTGAATGCTGACCACATGATATTTAAATATAACTTTACGTACGCTTACAATTTCATAGAAAATAATTTGAGCAATTTTTGCAAAACCGAATTCTCTTTCATACTTATTTAAGATGATTTTAATGACTTCCCTAATTTGCTTTTAATTTTAAATACACATATTTAAATAGTGATTAAACATTTATGCATAACTGCTTTAAATGATGTGTAATCATGTGGGGGATATTTTAGAATTGTCATTATATTTTGTTAATTATATGGGAAAGATCATACGTTATGTTATTTTTATAAATGCTAATTAATACTAAAAATAATGGAATTAAAATAAACAAAAATTAAAAAAATTCTTTCTATATTTGCACAAATATATTTTTGCCGAAACGTCAGGGAAGACCTCCATGTAGAGACTCAAAAATATTTTGGGTTCTGTCTTTCTGTCTCGAGAATAGCGGCTGCAAAAATCATCCTATTAGTTATTAGCTCGTTACATATATTCAGGAGCCACATGGAATTAGCTATATAGTTTTGTGTTTGTATTCTATCTGTAGTTCGTGTACAGGGCCACACCAATTTTTTTCTTATTATTACGGCCTATAAACAGAATTCGTATGTACCACAATAACGGCTAAAAAATTCCTTATATTGAGATGCAAATTGGTACATAAGTTCAAGCTCCCTATAGAAATAGCTGCATAATTTTTTATGTTTATATTCTTTATGGTCGTGCACAGAGACACACCAAATTTTTTCTAACCATTACGGCCTGTGGGGTGAATTTCATTTGAATGAATTTTAACACCTTTACTCTGCATTCAACAAAATGAAATTAACGTACATTATTGAGATACTTTAATTCATGTTTTCGATAGAAAATATATATAATGTACAGGAGCTTACAAAAGTAGACAAAAAATTCCGTTGAAAATCCGTAATCATCGAAATGTTGTCAAATTAAATTGAAATATTAATGAGTTATAATTAATTAGTTGTATTATTTTTATTGGTGTATATAATTTTGTGTCGCCTATTTAGGGACACACAAAAGAATTGCGTGCCATTATGGTCTATTGGCGTTTTTTCTTAAAAGTGTATCTTATGATGGCTACAGATCGTTAAATATAATAAAATATCATTATAGAATAAATGAAAATGACCTATTTAATAATGACTGATTTGAAGTCGAGGCTCCTGATCTGCAGATTCATTTGCTAAAATTATGTTTGACAGTAATTATTTTCCGTGACTGGCTAAAACTTGAAGGATAGATTCAGAGATTTTTATAGCAAACATAGGGCTTTTTTTTTTTTTTTTTAAAGAAAAGAAAAGAAGTATCCCAGAGTACTGTAAAATCAAAATAGTTTAACAACCAAAAGAAATGGGAATAGAAACCCTACACAATTTTAACGATAAATAAAAAGTATACTTAAGACGAATGTCATACACTGAGAAAAACTTCTGTAACTGACATCTAGAGTGTAAATTGCGGCTCTAGAAAAAATTGTTCCATGTCATCCTTTTAAATTCTAGTCCCTTTGGAAAGCGAGTTCTAGAAGCCCCTATTAAAATTCTAGAGCGTTTGCCTATATTCTCGAGGGCAAAGTTCTTTAAAAATCTCTGCAAATAAATGAGACTACAAGCGGCGGGTTTTCGCAACTATAATCTTGGTTTATTACCAAATTCTTGAAAATCAAGCGAGAATTTCTCGCAATATAAATGATTCAGAATATTGTTTTACCATCTAGAAATGTGTACACTAGAAATTCTCGATAATTTCGTCAATTCAGTTTATTGGAGTGCCTTATGCGCATAGCTCGGATATCTATATTTCTTGTTAAGGGATTTAGAAAATGGTCGCTTATTCATTCTAAAGAAAGGCGGTATATTTTTTTTCTCAGTGTAAATTTATATGCTAAGATTTCTAGTGATTGCACTGAAGACATGAGAAATTACTTCTTAAGCGACGTTACGTTTGTTAAAAGTCATCAAGAATTTTATTTTTCCAAATATTTTTGTATAATGGACCAATTATGTAGTTTCATCTATTTCAACATGTCAAATATTTGTAAACTAGTATATAACCCCTTCAAAAATGACGGAATGTGAAATCAGTTAAGGTAGTGAATCAACGAATGCTTTGCCTGCTTTGCTGGACACTATATTTAAAGGGGAATAATGTGCAAGTTACACCTGACGGGACTAATATGCAAGTTGTACCTGACGGGACTAATGTGCAAGTTGCAACGAACGAACAAACTATTTCTTTTAACGAAAATACCTACTAACCCAAGACGATAGGTCTAATATAACGTATCATGTTATATATCGTATTTATCATAATATAACTCAGTACTTATTTCGCTGCCTTCTTCGACTTGTTTTAATAAGTATTTTTTATATGCATCGGCAAATTTAATATTTTTTTTATTTTTCGCATGAAAACATTATTTCATCTTATGCCCCTCCGCCCCCCCCCCCTTTAAAATATATATATAACAATAACTGGTAAATTTTTTTGTCAACAATCATAAATTTAACTGTCCAATTCTGAAATTATTTTCATATTTTAATTGATTCTAAAATATCTAATCAAAACTTCGTTACAAATAAGATACCAAATGAATGGTACCCTATTTGTAACGAAGTAACCTTAGGTACCTTATTTGTAACCTTATTTATTTTAACTAATTTGATAAATATGACGTCACAATCGTTTGTTTATATCAGATATGTACATTATCATGATTGCAAGAAAATGATGCAATAACTATTAGCCCATAATTTTTATGATTGTATTTTATATTACATTTTAATTTTATCCTCCATGGGTATTTTAAAATTCCAATGGTAGTTATAAACTTTCGTTGAAATCTTTTTTACATATTAAGATTAAGGAAAAATTGCAAGCACAAAAAATGTTCAGTTTTGAAAGATCTTTCTAATGATGTAACATTTATGCAAATTAATAAGAAAATAAAGAAATAAAATTAAAAATAGATAGCATTTCTAAGGGGAAAAAAAAGGGCTACCAAATTTTTCTGTTTTGAAGCGGACTAAACCGGAATCATTCCTGACAGAAGAGGGTCGTTATTATTATTAATAATATATGAATTATTATTTAAAAGGGATATTCGACTTATATATATTTTTAAACTTATTAAGTCATAAAATATTTTGGTAAAATTTTCATCCATTTGACCAAGTGCAAAGCTGGTGAGAATTAGTAGCAAGCATTTTCTTAACAAATAACGCAAAACGCAAAATACAAGAAAAAAAAAAGTTTCAGAATTGAATTATTATTTATGATCATTCATAAGGTAAAATAAAATGACAGTTGTATTACATACCAATGGGTAGTATGTAATTTCAGTAAAGGGATAATAAGTGTCAAACAATCCACGGAATGCAATTTATTAAAAGTGAGGAAAAAGAGAGGGAATTTATTTATTTATATATTTTGCGTATGTATATTTTTCTTTTTCTATTACCCATTTATATGCTTTATAGTATTTTTATTTACATGCTTTTCACTTTAAATAATTATAATTTGATTAACTTATTTCATTAATATTTTCATATGAACAATTATTCCAATACATTTACCTTACATTTTGTCATGCATAGACTAAAGTATATGCGTTTATACTTTCTACTACCCATAAGGTAGAGAAAGTATTGTTTTGGGGTCAAATTTTCGAACGTGAGTTTTTGTTATATTTACATGTTCTGAGGTCCCCTGAATACGAAAATCATGTTTTTAGCAAATGGCCTGTGTGTATGTCTGTGTGTCAGTGTGTATGTCTGTGTGTGTCTGTCTGTTATCAGCATATCTCAAAAACAAATTATGGCAGAAAGTTCAAACTTGGTATTCTAAATGTGTATCATATAAGGATGCTACACTAAACTTTTCGTTAAGATCAAGCAAATGGTTCGTGTACAGGGGCACTCAAAAGTATTCAAATACATTACGTCTATGGGGGAAACTGCAGGTAAGTAGAGTTTACCATCCAAAGGCAGCACTAAAACAAATGAAACGAATATATATTTCTTGTAATAGAGATAATCAACAGGGAAAAAATTGTGTATGTAGGAACCTCGAATGGGTGAACCATCGATCTGCGATAATTTAAAACAAAGTTATCGATTTTTTTTCTTTTAACTGAAAAAAAAAAAAAAACTTTTTTTTTTCTAATATTGAGAATAAAATGGACTTTTTTTTTTTTTTTTTTTTTTTTTTATTTAGTGTTATATTACTTCTCTAATATGGAAATCGTCTACATTATCATAAAAGATAATTTTTTTAAATTATTTTTTAGAAACAGAATAATAGCCGAATTAAATTCTATATAAATGTAGGTGCATTAATGAAACGGGGGGTTGAGGGGGGCGGTAGCCCCCTTCACACAGAACTAATTATCATATAAAACTCTTCCGAAGCCTTATTTGAATTGTTTAACACAGGTTTACATAACAGTACTCGTTATCTTACCTATTAATCTGCAACCTGTATTTATAGTATTAAATTTCAGGGTAAGAGAAAGTCGTGTGAGTGACACTCCAGGTAATTTTCCTTATTTTGTTCTTATCGTCTGCAATCTAATCTTATGTGTTAAAGTGCAATTTTTTTGCTTTAATTAATATTTTCATTGCGAAGTTCTTAAAAAAATACTGTTATTTTATTAAATAAGTTTTAAAGATTCCTGTTGTATTATATTTATCCGTAAGTCTTTATACTGTAACAACTGCTTTACTTTAAAACATCTGAATTATGTTAGTCATTTTAAAAGTGTATTTAAATAATATCGCCTGAAACTCGACCACTTTTTTGCAAAGCAAGGCAAAGCAAAGTTATTGCCTTCTCCTAAACGGAATTAAATTGAAACACAGCTGCGGCAATTGTTTGTCGATATGCACTCTAACTGAATCAGCAGAGTTTTACTTAATATATTTCTCTAAGTTTGGTACGCTGTAGATGTTGAGCCTTTCCTGAAATGAGAGGGATTCGCAACTTGGAAACGCCCCTTTTTGGGTGATACAGTTAAAAAGCTAATCGGTATCATGTCAAACTAAAGGTTCAACCAAATATCAAATTCGGTTAAATTAATTCCATTGTTTCATAAAGTTTGAACTCAAAAAGACAGATATTTTTCAAATATGTTCATGAGTTAGGGAAATCTCAAAACGTGTAACTTCATTGAAAACCGAAAATCTCAAATTTTTCTGAATCTTAAACTTTCTTCTTATATATTCAGAGGAAAGAATAATAAATACACTTTTAAAAAAATAAGTAGTCAATTTCAGTTAACTGAAAAGCAAGGAAATCTCAAAACATGTAAATTAATCGAAAATCGGAAATCAAAAGTGTTCCTGTATCTCTACTTGCTTCTTATACATGTAGAAGCTAGCAATAAATTCACTTTTTTTAAGATAAGTAGTCAATTTCAGTTAATTGAAACGTAAGGAAGGCTCAAAACATGTAAATTCAGCGAAAACTGAAAATCGAATTTTTTTCCGTATCTTCTACTTTCTTCTTATACATGCAGAATCTAGTAATAAATCCACTTTTTTAAAAATAGTAACCGAAATAGTTAATTGAAATGCAAGGAAATCTTAAAATGTGTAAATTCATTAAAAACCGGCAAAGAAATGTTTTTCGAAATCTTATACTTTCTTCTTATACATGCAAAATATATGATAAGGCTCCTATTTGATACGAGCTGGCGCTGTGTCCGACATTATCTAGCCCATCTGGGAAAATGTTGGCGGTAGAAAAAGCTAGGTTACCTGATTAGCGTTGTTATCGCTTTTAACTTCTACACAGATCATGCGAGCTAGAACTTCTTATCACGAAATAAACAAGTTGGCAATTTTAAGAACATCACCAGCATTCTAAAAACTGCAACCCTTCACGTTGAAAGAAATGTAATTTTAAAGTTAATTTAAAAAAAATAAATAAATAAATAAATAAAATAAAAATAAAAGCAATAACTTAAAAAAACAGTACATTTATATTAAATTTGTCAAACAACTTTGAAAATAAAATGAAATAAATTGAAAATAAGGGAACTCTTACGATTATTATCTGAAAACGAAAAAGTATTAAATCATTATATATATATATATATATTTATTTATTTATTTATTGTGCGTGTGTGAATTTCTTAAAAAGACAAAGTAAAAGTTTCTCTAAAATAGTCTAAATACATCATTTAAAATATTTATGGGTAAATATCTTAAATTATTTTGTAGTGTATTGAAAAAATATACTTTTTCTTTTATATTTATGCAATATTATTATTATCTATACATTAATAGGCAAGCATAAAATTTGTAGTCCCTTTCTAACATATTAATTATGGGAGTAGAGGGTTGAAAATGGTATCATTCGAAATGTATGGTTTGCCGGAAGGTGAGAATACAAATATTATTTTCTTACAATGTCAAGAAGGTATATAAAAATACATTTATTTTTTATGCATTTTCCCCCATTTTTACTTTCCGAACACTATAGTGAGGAAAGTATTGTAATCATGTCAAAAATCCGAATTCGAGATTTTGATGTTTCTATACGTTTTGAGGTCCCCTGAGTCCGTTTTCACTATTTTTACGATGATGTATGTATGTGTGTGTGTATGTGTGTATGTGTGTATGTGTGTATGTGTGTATGTCTGTGAACACGCTAGCGTCTAAACGCTTCGTTCGATTAACCTGAAAGTTGGTACGCATATTTTAAGTCACCATAGTACGAACCCTATAGATTTTGGTGAATCTAGCACTTATAGTTTTTTTACAGGGACACAAAGAAAAATTCTTTATCATTATGGCCTATGGGAGCAAAATCTTAAAAGTGCGATAGCATCTAAACGCCTTATTCAATTGAGCAAAAATTTTATACCCATATTATAGGTCACGGATACTCAATCTGTATAGATTTTGGAGAATCTAGCACTTATAGTTTTTTTACAGGGACACAAAGAAAAATTCTTTATCATTAAGGCCAATGGGGCCAAATTTTTAAAAGTGTGATAGCGTCTAAACGCCTTATTAATCTGAGCAAAAAAATTGTACACATGTTATAGGTCGCATTTGTACCAACTGTATAGATTTTGGTGAATCTAGCACTACAGTTTTTTTACAGGGACACAAAGAAAAATTCTTTATCATTATGGCCTATGAGACCAAATTTTTAAAAGTGCGATAGCATCTAAACGCCTTATTCAATTGAGCTGAAAATTTGTATGAATATTATAAATCACTGTTGCACTAACTATAAGCATTTTGGTGAATCTAGCATCTATAGATTTTTACAGGGACAAAACGAAAAATTCTTTATCATTATGATCTAAGGGCTCAAAGTTCAGTAGCGTTAAATAAAACCTCGTGTGATATATGGAGAAAAAAACACTCTATTATGGTTTTCTCTCTTTTGTTTGTTTAGCAATTCCTCTTTCTTTATTTTATCTACAAAACTGTTAGTTACTCAATGTTCGGAAAGTCGAGTGGAGTCACTCCAGATTTTTCCCTTTTATACACGTATTCCTTTACATTAAAAAATACCTAAAAGTGGAAAGTTGTTAAATCTAGCAATTTCATAAAGCTCAAATAAAACCATAGACACAGTAATTTGTATAATGTAGCATCACTATACGCAAGCGAAGTGATGACGTCAATTGGCAGTCCGTGGAGCCATGAAAAAGATTTCCTATGTTAATCGTCCATTAGATTCTTTTGTAAAATTTATTAAAAATTAACGGAAATTATCTCCCGATTTTATTTCCCATATTTGGGTATAGTTATATATAAGTTACTGTCTACATGTGTTAGATTGAGTTATTTTTGCTGTAAAATTGATAAAATTTTAATTTAAAATTTAAAAACTGCATTAAAAAAATGGCAAACTTTCAGTTTCGATTGTAAACATAAACATTTCATTTCAAAGGGTGATATTTAAACATTAAATATCAAACTAATATACTAAATAAAAGGAAAATGGTAAACATTCTATCATAATTTGAAGTTAAATTTGTTTTCAAGTGTCTAAATAAAATATCTGATATAAGATACAAATATGTTACAGCGGAAGATATTTGATATCTGTCATTCTTGGCAGAAAAAGAAAAAATCGCCAAATTATCTGGCGAACATATTTAATTCCTTTCAAAAATCGTGGTTATTTTAACAACGTATATTAATAGAGCAATCAATAATATGAAACAATATTTCATACAACAGATATTACGAAAATATACATCTGGTATGCATATTTTCGTATTACGTTTTTTATCGCTAAGTACAAAAAACGCCAAGGACGACATTGTTTTGAAACTTAAAATTAAATTTTTGTCAATTTGACAGCAAGATAACTTAATCTAGCACATGTGCACGATAATTAATTTATAATTATATCCAAATATGGAGATTAAAATCGGGAAAT
Source organism: Salticus scenicus (assembly GCA_963930645.1). NCBI lineage: Eukaryota > Metazoa > Arthropoda > Arachnida > Araneae > Salticidae > Salticus > Salticus scenicus. The sequence goes on along the minus strand of OZ005655.1, from coordinate 36,676,098 downwards.
AGTTTTCCTCAATTTTTAATATATATATATTACTTAGCCCCAACAACGGTCAGTGACGTCACACTTCGCTTTCGTATATCTTCTGCGTATATAAGAAGAAAGTATCAAATTTGGAAAAACTTTTGGTTTCCTCTTTTCGATAAACTTGCACATTTTGAGATTTCCTTGCATTTCAATTAACTGAAATTGACTAAATATTTTTTAAAAAGTGGACTTATTGCTAGCTTTTGCGTGTATAAGAAGCAAGTAGAAGATATAGAAAAACTTTTGATTTCCGTTTTTCGATGAATTTACACGTTTTGAGATTTCCCTGCATTTCAATTAACTGAAATTGACTACTTATTTTTTTAAAAGTGGATTTATTATTCTTTCCTATGCATATATTATAAGAAAGTATAAGACTCAGGAAAACTTTAGATTTTCGGTTTTCGATAAAGTTACACGTTTTGAAATTTCCAGAACTCAATTCGACCATTTTTGCAAAATATCTTTCTTTTTGATTTCAAACACGATGAACCAATGGAATTAATTTTATAGAATTTGATATTTGGTTGGACCTTGGTTTGATATGGTACCGATTAGCTTTTGGGCTGTATCACCCAACAAGGGGGTTTTCACGTTTCGATTTTCTCTCATTTCAGGAAAGGCTCAACATCAACAGAGAGAAATATATTAAGTAAAACTCTGCTGATTCAGTTAGAGTGCATATCGGCAAACAATTGCCGCAGCTGTGTTGCAATTTAATTCCGTTTAGACAAGGCAATAACTTTGCTTTGCCTTGCTTTGCAAAAAAAATGGTCAAGTCTGGGTGATACTAGTTATTATTATTGTGGGATACAGAAATGAAATATGAAGATGTCTACCTATATAATAAAATCGAAATATCATATTAAAATTTTCCAAGTTAAAAAAAAAAAAAAAAAAAAACGTTAACTATGTTAATATACCTACAAATAGCTTTAAATTACATATAAAATCTTTTGAACAAATTTGAATTTCTAATAAACAACACATTTAAAAATGAGTTTTTAATAAAAAGAAATAAATTTCAACTGTTAAAAACCGTACGTTTTCAATTTTACTGACATTTTACATCTTTTTTTATGTAAAAAATGTCGTTTACAATATTTAAAATGTTACGATGAATTTCTTACTCTGTATAAAAAACCTACCGCCAATTTTAATATGGAAATACGTCGAGATTGTTTTTCCGTACAAGCATAGGGAACATTTGCTCTTTATACATAGACACACACAGACGCAAAACAAAAACAGGAAAAAAAAAAAAAAAAAAAAAAAAAAAAAAAAACAGAAAAGGAAAGAAAAAGATAGAATGTGCCTCAGGCTTTTACATATGTACATTAAGCTTTTACGTATGAACAAACAAAAGTTTACTCTTATGAAGATACATAAAATATGTCCAAAAGATATTTCTATACATTAGATAAAAATATTTTACTATTTATTCTTAATACTTTGCACTTTTTTTTTTTTTCCGACAACAGAAACATTTTATGCTAAAGGGGAAAATCAATAAATTTTTGAAGAAATAAACTTTTATAAGATAATAAAATTGTATTAGAAATGTAATGCCTTTTTTTTTTTAAATGTATTTATTCCATGAAGTTAAAACAATATTAAATTATGTATAAAAAGTAAGAATTGGAGCCATTTAATTAATTATGTTTTACTTATTCTGTAATTGCGCCCATACACACAACCACACAAAATATCAAAATATCAAAATCTAGCTATCTAGCTGTGTATTTATCTATATATGTATAAAAAATCCCTACAATAATTACAAAATTTACGTTAAAAATTTATATATATACTAGCAGACCCGGCCACGCGTTGCTGTGACAAAGTTATACGTTGAATTATACGGCTGTAAACTATTTAGTACAGTTAAATTATTATTTACGAACAAAGACGAAAACGTTGTAGCCGATGTAAAAACACACAGGGTTGAGATTTGAAACTTAGGTCAAAATTTGGAAGCGATTGATAAAAATTTTCGTAGTGTTGATATTAAGCACAAATTAATTTTATTGTAGGGTCCTATAAATTTTAATGGAAAAGTGATATATATTATTTCTAATGCTACTTTGGATAAAATTGCTAAAATGACTAATATATAAATTAAATTCTATTAAAATTCTATTAAAATAAAAGTATAAAAGAAACAGACGATTTTAAAATCAATTTTTATGGAGGAGTGAAATATAATATATGCTATAATGGATAATTTTACTATAAAATGACCTCATCATTTTAAATGTTTTAAAGAGGGCAACAGCTGTAGTTATAAAAAGGAAAACAATAAGGCTAAACCAGAAAAATAAGTAAATTTGATAAATATTTTAAAACTTTAAAATTGGAAATCTTATGAAATATTGGACATTTAAAGTAAATACATGTATCATTTAATATAGAAAAAGATTTTGGAAAAGTTTAGTGTATTTTAACGAAGTGATGAGAAGTTTTTGAGTACGTTAAAATTTTAATAGTAAATTCAAGTTAATAAAGATGGGAAACATTGAGGATTAAGATAAGAATAATTATAAGATAAAAAAAAAAAAAAAAAAAAAAAACTTTTTATATACCATGCTTTTAAATTTTAATATACTAATAATATACTAATTAAAAGGAAAAAGATAAATATTCTATCATAGTTTGAAGTCAAATTTGTTTTCAAATGTCTAAATAAAATATCTGATGTAAGATACTAATAATTTGCAGCGGAATAGATTTCATTTCTGTCTTCCTTGGCGAAAAAAAAAAGAATATCGCCAAATAATCTGGCGAAAATATTTAATTCCTTTCAAAAATCATGGTTATTTTAACAACTTATATTAAAAGAGTAATGAATAATATGAAACAATATTTCGTACAATACATATTACATGTCATACATACGTACAATGAATAATACATATTACATTTCGTACAATGCATACATCTGGCATGTATATTTTCGTGTTACGCTTTTGATCGCCAAATAATAATAATAATAATAATAATAAAAGCCAAGGGCGACAGAGTTTTGAAATTTAAAATTAAAATTTTGTCAATTTGACAGCAAAATAATTCAATCTAACACCCGCGATAACTAATACATATCTATACCCAAATATAAGGATTAAAATCGGGAAATAAATTTCCTCGATTTTTAATAATTTCTTACAAAAAATCCAGTGGGCAATTAACATAGGAAATCTTTTTCTTGGCTGCACAGACGGTCAGTGAGTCACACTTCGCTTGCGTATAGAACTCATAGATATAGTATAGCATATATAGAATAGAGTGATCATTGGGGAGAAAAAAGTTATTCCTTTTCATTTGGGAAAAGACGACGTTTTTACCAAAATATGGCCGTCTTTCCCCGTGTGAATACACACGGAAATACATACTAATATTTTAGCAAATAAAATTTATGAATAATTTATTTGCTAAAGGGGAATGGAAGACTCCAGATACAGATTCAAATTCATATTTCTTTCTTTCTTTTTTTTTTTTTTCAATACCACTTAATGGCTGTTTCCAAAGCTTTTATTTATTTATTTTTTTTTTTTTTTTCGGCATCAAAAATCTTTGTACGATAACATGGGGATGAGAGATCTATATATATTACTATATCTATGATAGAACTACATTAGCACTTTATCAAAATCTTTAAATTGATTATGACGTCAATTTTCGTGAGATGCATAATTTAACTTTTTATAATTTTTTAACGTTCACGTTTGATTAAATGTATTTATTTTTATGTCGAAAGAAAATGAACTCGTATTTTTTTTTTTTTTTTTTTTTTTTTTTTTTTTTTTTGGCAACAATTAAATTAATGGAACTCACAGATATTTTGGAGCAACTTTAATAAAGGTCTATAATTAACAAATAATTGCAATAAAACAATATTGTGACAATAAATTGAGATAAAAACTATCCTATCTCTCAAGTTGGACCAAACTGCACACAGTGTGCAAAATTTCATTAAAATCGGTTCCTTAGTTTAGGAGCTTACCCCGGACAAACATCGTGACACGTAATTTATATATATATATACAGATATAAAGTGTATAAAATAATACTTTTATTTAAAAATTAATTGTACCTCATCAGTTCCAATTTGGAAGTATACCTAAAACATTACAGATTTTTAACATTGTATAATAATATTTTAAAAACATTGTTTACTTAATGGAATTTTAGTTACAAAGGTCTAAAGTTTTTTTTTTTTTTTTTTTTTTCTTTTTTCGTTTTTTTCTGTTCTGTGAAAATAATTTGGACTACAACACTTTTTCGACGATACTGAAAGCAAAAAATGACCTGCATTTTCACTCATCTAGTATGTTTTTTTTTTTTTTTTTTTTATTTATTTTTATATCAATTATATTGGTTTACTAAAAAAAGTATAAAATCACTTTTAAAACACGCATATATATATATATATATATTTATTAAAATCAAACACAAACAACTGTCAACGAAGTTAAAAAGTGAAAATGACTTTGACTTTTTAACTTCGTTGACGGCTGCTATCGAGACTTCTAATCTCCCTGCTCGGGAATTTGTGGGTGCTTCTACAAGTGTTTCTTTGCCATGTAGTTCTGGTGCGACGTTTTGTGAACTGGACCTTCTTTTTTCTAAAAGTACGTGGCTATTCTGAACGTGTGCTGAAAACTTTTTATGTGTCAACGTTTTCTACAGGACTTGCTGTGTAACCCTAGTCTGACGCCAAGTTATCTTAAATGACTCGTGATTTTTACAAGACTTATTTTTTAACTGTAACTGTATTGAACTTCTCCATTATATAATGCTGTCTATTTTGCTGTTAATTAACAACACTTGGAGATATTATTTTAATAATAGCGAAAAGCTCTGAGTTTGATTTTAATTAAAAAAAAAAAATTTCGTGTTTTAAAAGTGATTTTATACTTTTTTTTTAATATGCTTACACGTGAAGTCTTTACAAATTTTAAACTTTCAGTAGTTTTTAATTTTAACTCTATTGGTTTACAATCTATATAATATTTCTCTAACGTGGAACAATTACGATTACATTTTGTCGAAACGACACGATAATGGTGAAATTAATAAAATACGCGAGGATGAAAAATAATATTTTAAAATGAACAATATTTAAGCGCGCGGACTCAGCTCAAAGAACTAATAAGAAAAAATGACGACATTGGTATAATTACATTATTTTTTGGAAGAATGCATTTTAAAAAGTTGCTTCTGCAGAATCTTTGAAAACATCATTTTAAACTTTTAAACCTAGCAATATTTTAAAGATATATAGTACAGAATATGAATTATTATCACAAATTGACTAAAAAATGCAATCATAAAACGTATAACGAAAATAGTATTTTTTTTTTTTTTACAAAAAGTTATGCCAAAATAAATAAAATGTCATCGCACTCTTGGCGATAAAAATTAAAAAGGCGTCATGGGAGTCCTTTAATAAAACTGTACTGCCTGCGGAAGTATGAAAACAGAGTCGTCAACCATGAATTTTTTTAGAAACTTTTCTTTGAATAATTCTGGTTTCCCTATTGTACAATGTTTATTTGGTTATAATAATAATTTGGCTTCTAGTAAATTAAAATTTTAATTAGGTAGTGAAATTGGTATAATATTTATGAGTTTAAAATTTTAAAGGTAGATAAGAAAAAAAAAATAAAGTGCGAAAATTTCGCACAGTTTGCTAGTAAATAAACAAAAATAAAACTAGTTTTATTTATTTATTTATTTTTTAATAAATATATTCCTTCTCAACATTAAAAAAACAATACTTCCGTCTATATTCACAATTTTTACCTGGGGAATATTCCTTCTTTTTTTTATGCTTCAACCAACAAGCATTTCCTTTTACTTGCCACTTCCTTTGTATTTTTATCATTTAAAAAATTTTTAAAAAGAAATATCTAATTATTAAATAGCGTTTTTACAACAAAGAGAATAAAAATATCATCAAAAGGATGCCATATTTCATGTTTTCACGCAAAATTGAGCAGAAATTATGAATTTTAAAGGAAAAAAAAAAAAAAAACTTAACACAGTGGAACTTTTTACTACATTTGTCGGTTTAAGTGTATAAAAATCTATTAAAAACAGTTAAAATATCTAATGCAGTTTTTTAATTGTAGAATTGTGGTATTACATAAAAAAGAATAGTTTGCATTAAGCTGCATTTGTTATTTAAAAACCCATAACTTTGGTTTTTCTTTAAAGAGAATCGCTTTAGAAATCTTACAAGGAAACATTCAAAAGGTGTCTTCTTCAAAAAATATTGAAAAAAATATATGTGATTCTACTCTTCATAAAACACCAGAAAGTGAATATATTTATATATATTGAAAATGTTTTCAATATATATATATATATATATATATATATAAATAATAGATAACGTAATAAAATTTATTCTTAATATTTAGCAATTAATAGAACTGAAACAGTAACAGCACACAAAAATATAGAACTGAATATAACATAGGGGAAAGACTGACACAAAAAATTGCGAGATAGATTAAGAACCAATGAGTTACAATAATAACTTAAAATACATACGCCGACCTGAATGATAATAAAAAAGGACCATTAAACTAATGACAAAGAAAACAAATAATTAACCAGAATTAATTGGATATAGATGCTTATAATTAGAAGTATACTTATCAAGGGGCGAGTACTTCATAAAGCTGTGAAAGCTGCATCGATTTTAATCCTAAATTAATTAAGCTATGAAATGACCTAATTTTGATTAACCCAAAATTAAGTGAACATGAAGTCAAAGTATTAAGAAGAATTAAAAACAAAGTATTAAGAAGAATTAAATGTTAAGTTGTAAGAAAACTCAATCACAAGCAATGATGCCAAAGAGCACACATATAAGGATAAGCATTTTTAGGCAGTCATCAATAATTAAAATTATAATTTTAAAGATGATTTTTTTATATGTTATTAAAATGGATTGGTTGTTCAAACTTATCATGGGAAGCCTCTAGTAGCCAGATGCACACAATTAAATTTAATGATAAAAGAATTCAAATTTCATAGTATCAACCAGAAAAAATAAGAATGTAACTTGCAGTAATCCCCTCATTTTTTTTTTTTTTTTTTTTTTTTTTTTTTTTTTTATTCAGCATCAAACCCTCCCAAACAACCAGCCAAACAGCACCACCTATCCTCCTTAATCAAACATCTGCTCACCCATTCCCTCCCCCCCTTTTTTTTTAACCTTAGTAGTTTTTTTTTTTTTTTTTTTTTTTTTTTTTGTGTGTGTGTGTGTTAGACAGAGACCCTTATTGATTAACAATTGAGTAAATAAATTTTTTGGGATAACCCATTTTTGTAGCAACATTAATTATGTGAGAGATATTTTTGTATTTAAACCTATATGAACAAAGATTATGTATACGAAAGAGGTGATTGAGAATGTTATTTCTGTAAACAGAGATATGAAGACAAGAAGTTAAATGTGTAAATAAATTTACTTTGAAACTAAAATCTTGTCTTTTGTCATACAGATCAGTATAAATTTTACTACCATCAAGTTTAAGTTTTAAATCTAAGAAACTAATACAGTTATTGTTGAGAAGATTATGAGTTAAGGTAAGGTGAGAAGGATATTTAAAATTGAATAAATTAGGAGAAAAATTATTGACATAAAAAATTATAATGTCATCAATATATCGGTAAAAATAGACATTTTCAATACATAATCCCTGTTCATAATGGCAAAGGTATAAGTCAGCTAACAAACTCGAGCTATATCCTCCTTGTGCAATACCGACCATTTGAATATAGATCTTATTACAGTGTAGAATGTAATTGTTATGAATAATAAAATTTAAAAGTGTCTTAAATGATGTTGCCGTAAAGCATTTTGGCAAAGAGATTTGACTTTTAAATTTTTCAAAAAGGTTAAAGATGATATGATGAAGATCTGTTAAATTAATATTATTAAACAGGTCAGCAAAATCATAAGTCATGACATCAGTCACATTGTTCATAGATAAGACATTAGCTTCAAGTTGCTAACTATTTTTAAGGCAAAAGAAATTTTTTGATTTACTAATTAAGTCATAGATTTGTTTGAGAATATCAAGGAGAATTTTGTTAGCGTTATTGTTGTAAGTATTACACCCTACAGTGACTGTTCTAAATTTAATAGGATTTTTGTGAAATTTAGGGATAAGTACAATATAAGGATATTTAAAATTATTAAATGGAAGTTTTAGCAATTTATAAAAACAGTGAATTTTGCGGTTTTTGATTTTAATATCATTATTGGTAGGAGGAAAGTTAGGACTATTAGATATGGATGAACTGAGTAAAGAAAGATAATAATGTTTACAGATTATAGCATAATTATTGGGAGATTTATCTAAGTAAGTAATAACAAAGTTTTGTTGCAATTCTTTGATAGATTTAAAGAGATTTGATTTATTGTAATGTGTGAGATTTGATCTATGTTGAATTAATTCAGCTTTAAGTTTTGAAATCACTAAAAATTTCCATTGATTGAAATATTCAATAGGTTTGTTATAAGAGATGGAGAGTTTATAAATAAAGAAATCAATATCATATGAAAACTGTTGTAGAATCTGTGAAATATTAGTATTTGAAGGGAGTCGATATTTGGTACCATAATCCATAAATTTCTTTAATTTAGAGTCGTTAATAATATTAAGATCACCAGTGATAATATGTGCATGATCTCTGTCAACATATTTTACATAAGAGGGATGAGCACAACTACGAGTCACATGAGAAGATGAATTAGACTTAGAGACTGAATTATAGTTAAAAAGCAGACGACCAAGTGTAATAGGATATTTAAAGGTACGAGAAATATGAATGTCTTTAATTGGAAACATGCATGTTTTATCATTAACTAGCAGGCTACGCCCGCTTCGCTGGCCACTATATTTAAATGAATCTCCAAAAGAATTGGATCATTATTTATTTTTCACATCACATTATAAATAAAAACTAAAATAATTACATTGGAATCGCTCTAGACCTCGCATCGGGTACTCGCTGACTACGGCAGCTCTTTCTCTGCCCGCACTGTATCGGGAGCAGGTTCCCACTGCCTGCAGAAATCTCTTTCCTATGTATTTCAATATGGGTATTTATTGACGATAGGTGGGCGTGCCATTATTTAAGAACTACGATTTTAAAGATAACTGTATCTCAGCGTCTATTAAATATTTTAGTTTTTGAACCAAGTATTTTATTGCTCATGCTATTTACACTGTATTACAATTTGATTCCGACCAATATAATGAAATAAAATAAAAAGTAGATTTTCTTTTAGAAGGAATTAAATACATAAAAAACAAATAAATTCCAATCAGTTTAATCCTTTCTACTATATACTACCATTATTTCCTGACAAATACTATAAATTAGAAAAAAAAACCTTTTTAAGAAATTAAATTAACAAATGAAAAATAATTGTTGTTATACTACAAAAATTATACATAAACATAACTGTTATTAATACGTTTTTAAATTTTAAATTTAATATATTTAATTTTTTCTACTGCATTACCATTTTATTTTCAATAAATATAATAAATTAAAAAGAGAAAAAAGATTCGCCCTCAAATAAATGTACTAAATAAAAAATAAATTGCATAATATAGCCGTTGCTAAGATACGCAGACGATTACAATCGAAGAATAAATTCATGAAAAATGAAACATAAAAGCCAATGTTTAAAATCGAAAAAACATTAATTAAAAAAATTCAAACTCGAAATTCGAAAACATCTCGATGAGGTGCACACCTGCAGGGTCCCAGGTACCTATATGCCAAATTTGGAAGCTCTGCGATCAGTAGTGTGTAGTATTGTTCATGTTTAGATAAATGTATTTATTTTCCTGTTGGAAAAAAAAAATAAACTCGTATTTTTTTTTTTTTTTTTTTTGGCAACAATTAAATTATGAATTAAATTTAAATGGCTAATTTTTTGCTATTATTAGCTTATTATTTTCATATTTTTATTAATTAAAAGAAAACTAAACAGAAATTCGAAATTCTGATTTCGATGTACACAATGATCCTTCGGGGGGCACCTTTGTGTTAAATCTCATGACTGTCCGAGCTACCGTTTTCGAGAACAGTGAAATATATATACAAATATTGCTCACTTAATAGTATAAGATAATGGATGAAATATTAATGCTATTAAATATTTGATTCGAATAATTTAGAATAAGCTGTGAATTAGATTGGATTTTGTGAGTTTTTTTAGAGATATTTAAATTGAAGAGTTTTAGTCTGTATAATATTAAATCCTAGAAAATATCAGAAAAATGTTGATTATAGGATTGGTTTTTAAATACATTTAAATAAATGGACAAATATATATTTTTTTTTGATAGCAAATATAAACTTTCTAATGTAAATCCAATCATAATGGTTAAGAAAATTTGACTGTAAAGCAAGAATATTCTTAATAATGATATTTTTTTTATATTAAACAGTCATTAGATTTATTGGATTTTTTACCTCGTTTTGAACGAGAAGTTTTCTGGTTGACACTATGATTAAGTACAGAGTAAACAGGGGAGTAATCATGAAGGGGATTAATGTTAGTATAAACCTTAACAACCCTATTAAAATATTCATGATTCAAACCATATAGATAAATTGTATTAAAATATTTCATGTAGTGAGATTCAAAGAAAAGGCGCTCACTTTTATTTTTTTGAATCCGAAGAATTTCAATAGTGCATGAGCAGAAATTGTGTAAATTAAAATGTCTTAACTCAATAGTTGATTTACTGTTAAGGACAGGTGATGATAACTTTTTAGAGTCTGAGCGATGTTGATTAATTCTAATATGTAAAGGGGTTGAAGATTCACCAAAATACTGCATTTTACACATACCACAACTTAATTTGTATATGACATTATAAACCTGACAGAAAGGAACCAATTTTAAATCATTATAAATTTGGGACTGTAAAGCTTTAGGGCATGTTTTGCAACGTGAAGAATCACACTTTCTAAATTTAAGATTGGAAGGAGGAGAATATAGGTAGCTTGATTTCGATCCAGGAATATCCCTATAAATATTCCTGTACTGGGCACAATACTGAGGGAGACCAAAGCATTTTTTGCCAGGCACTGCAAACTTACTGAGAACATTCATAATAAAAGAGTGATTTTATAGAAAATATGTAAATCAATTGTAATTTGCTAGTAATATACATTAAAACTATCATTTAGAAAACCAATAAATAAAAATTCTTGAATAAGTAGAAAGATAATAAAATTGAAAATTAAAATTTCTTGAATAATGATGCTTTAATCAAAGTCATCAACCTATACAAATTCACCATCATATTGAAAATCAAAAATTGAATATTAAACATTTTCTTGATTAAAGTAAGCATTACATAAATAAAAAATTAACCATACAGTTAAACTTGGATATGTACATAATAAACTATACACAATATTTACAAAAAGTTCCAATCCTAAGTAAAAGTCAACCCAAAGCAATGAGATTCTAATGCCTACAACCAAAATTAAAAGACTAAAATTGAATAAGTTAACCATTGAAAAACTATGATGGACAAAGTGAATAATAAATGCTCATGATATCAAAATTTAACCACATGAAACTTTAGAAATTTATGCATGAAGCACTATAAAAACTTTTAAATTTAATGATAATAGTCAAGACTTATTTAGGCACATACAAACCACTAAAGAAATATCCCAATTTTTTAACTTAGATAAAACAGTTCTACATCAAAGAGCCGTTAAATGCATAGATCCACAAACAGCCAAACAAGGAATATGATTAACAATTGTAATAATACACATGAGAAAATGCGCCATTGCAGCTGTAATCAAAGTGCATGTAAACTTTTAAAATATAGATGGTAAAGCCAAATTAGCAAACATATATATATATATATATATATATATATATATATATATATATATATCGGCTGAAATGAATTACAGTGACCACAAAACAATATCAAAATTAAGCATTTTTGGCGATTTAGCGCTGTCAGCCGATAAGTTCGCTAGCACCGAGATTGCCGTATACGATCAGAACCATGTTTTGCTTCTCCGCCAAGTACTCCAAACCAATCGCCTAACAGTGTGAAATCACCAAATATGCTTAATTGATTTCAAACTTTGTTGTTCACCAGCTCACGCCCATTGTCGATTTGGTTTTATTCCGGCGCTTCTCTGAAATTGTTCAATTCTCACAACATCGCTCACTGTCGGCTCTAGGCTAAAGCCTGGCGATTTATGTATATATATATATATATATATATATATAGATATATATATATATATAGATATATATATATTTAGTTTTTAAATAAACTGCGAGTAGTCCCCTTAGAAGCGCGCAACATCACTCCAGGAGTGATGAGGTCTTGCTGCTCCCTGTTAAATATGCTTAATTTTGAACTTTTCTTGTGATCGCTGTAATTCATTTCAGCCGATAATTTTTTTTTTCACTTTCTGGTGTTTTATGAAGAGCAGAATCACATGTATTTTTTTTTTCAATATTTTTGAAGACGACACCTTTTGAATAATTCCTTGTTACGAAGATTGTTTAAGACTTCAAGAGGAAACTATTACATCCTTGTAAAATTGTGTTATTGCAAAAAATGACCTTTAACTAACTCCGTTCTGAGATCAAGAGGAGTGAAGTGTTTCGAGTACTGTATACTATATAGTATGTTCGAAATATTTAGCTCAGAGATTTTTACAGAACTTTGCGAATATCTTGGAATACAAAAGAATCGAAAAATATTTTTTCTTCCTCAGTACTATGGATTTATCATGAAATTTAGTCGAACTGTTCTAAATCATTTGTTTCTGTATTTCAAAGTATCCTTTTAACATCAAATGGAATTTCACAGTAAATTTAGATTTACAGTCAAGATAGAAACAAATGGCAGTCTATTCAATTTTATAAAATTCAACCTTTCAATTAGACTTGTTGATATGGCGACGAATTTGTCAGATAAGTGACCAAATTAGGCGAGAAAGTGTATTTTGTGGTTACCGAAGTTTCGAAGCTGCATCTTTATTTAAAAACGAGTTCTTTATTTTTTTTTTTACTGGATTCTAGTACAGTATTAATCCCTAACTGGAGACGGGAGTCAAAATGACTCCGCGTCGTTCTTTGGCTATGATTATCACGTGGTTTTTGTCCTTAAATACAACCATCTCCTCTGTACCTTCAAGTAGTTCTTTTATCAGAAAGTTCAAGTTTGAGCAGGTACATATTACCAAGTTATTCTTTTTCAAATTGTTCATTGCTATTTATACAGTCACATTGAATGATTTTGCAAAAAGCAAAAAGAATAATGAAATATTATTAAAGTAATATTTTAAAATATTCTAATCTTCATTTTTGTTTGTTTAAATGTAACAATTATTAACATTACTGTCCTCCCATAATATCTAAACGAAGTAAGTACTCATTAAAAGGTTTGTTTAGGCTTTTCTTATAACATCTTTCAAACATTTTATATTATAGCATTTTATTTTTAATATTTTTGGTAATTACATGATTTCCAGAACATATTGCGTTTCCAAAATAAATTCCTATGCTGTTTACAAAAGACGAATAAGGAAAATAACAATGAAGCCTTTTTGATTATGTTTCTGACAACGTAAGGAAATTCATGTCTCTAGTTACAGGTTAATCAAATATCACTACAAGTATAAAAAGTTTCATATTAACTCCCATGAGACAGCTATGTCTAGATTATTGTTGTAAGTTGACTTCTTTTAAAGACTGTATTTCAAGCGATTGATCGGTGTTCCTGAGCAGAAATGAAATTTCTGGTTTCCCGGGTATTTAACGCTTATTACTTTCCTTTTGTAACATCTGTTTCTATTTAGATGCTCTTTTTGGAGAACTTTAGTTCTATACTGATTTCTGTGATATGGTTAACAATTTCACATGACTGTTTCAAGAATATCGTTAAATTAGCAGTCTAGTTGGACTTTATCAAGAACTATCTTAGAATTGGGAGTTTTCCTGTACTTTTTTTCTAATTATTTTATTATTATTTTAATTATTATTATTGTTACTATTATTATTATTTTATTTATTTATTTATATATTTATTTATTTTTGAAAATATGTGTTGAACTGGAAATTTCGTTGGAGATTTGCATTGAACGAAGTTCATCGTTTTGAACCTGCCTGATCATTTACGAATTGCTTTTTTGACACAGAAATGCAGACAATACATATTATATATGTTTTTAGATTTTTTTATAAGGTATTTTGTTGTCGTTTGCTGTGGTTAGTTGGTTGTGTTGTTGGATTTAATAATAAAACGAAAAATATAACACTGCTTTTCAATTTTCTGTTAAATTTTTATTCTATGTATTTTACTTTCCACACTTATTACGTTTAAAGCATTTTTAAAAATTTATATATTAATAATAATTATCACTTCTAGGTAACATTTATGAAATTCAAACAAGCATCTCTGTTTTAAAATGTAGTTTGTAAATAGTATAGATTTAAATTAAAATCATAGAAACTCTATACTATAAAAACTATATTATTATATTATTATGCTAGCAGGCTTTGCCCGCTTCGCTGGTCACTTTATCCAAAGGAAACTCTTTTCTATATCGTTTTATAAAAAAGAAAAAAAAATCAAGTTGTTCAAAAGCACGCTTTAGGTCTCTGTTGCGTGTCCCTATTGCTTGCGACAATGCTTTCCTTACCAGTTTGCTTCCATTTGCTTACTTATCAGATGACATTTTCGAATATTTAATTTCCAATAACATATGAATAAAGCTATACACTCTGCCATTAATATTATTTACTTTCACGTTATTTCCTATATTTATTTGATTTATTCGGTCAACAATTAAAAAAATCACAGCAGTTTCTCACAAAATATAATATTACAATATGCTATGAGCACTATGTGTATCATATAATACAACTAATTTTTTGTGATTATATAAATTTCATGGTTAGTTAATAGTGGTTGGTATAAAGAAAAATAAATAAATATGTAAACCTGACCATGGTACATACCTATTATAGCTTCTCTTGCCGAATTTAAAATTTTCCTCTCCATTTTAGAACAAAATACATAAATTATGCAATTATTGCTTATGTTTCTTTCTTTTTCTTTTTCGATATTTTACAGTTTATTTATATTTTTAATCTGCTACTTGGTAGAAATGGGATAAACAGTTACTTTTCAGTAATAGGTTACATCGTTCCATACTACATTTAATAATAGGTTCTTGTAACATATTATTTTTATAACATATTACTCTTTTAGTTTATATACGGCTAGTGTTTTTCTAATCCTTTCGGGATATACAATATATACATGTGTCCTGCATAGTGGATGCGATTCATGTGTTTGAGTTCCAATGAGTAATCTTCACTTTATTTAGAATTAGAATTTTTGCAATATTAAAAAAAAAAAAAAAAAAAAAAAAAAAAAAAAAAAACGCTGATATGAAATATTGAATATGAAATAGTGGTAGCGTCAAATTTTTACACAAACGCTTGTTCCAATCGTGTAAGCATGAGATTCTGTTAAATCAATTAATTTAAACATGAAAACATGTGCCTCGAGTGCCGTTTTCTATAAAAAAGTATCCTCATATTATAAGCCATATAATTAAGAAATAATTAAATAATAATAACAAATCTTTAAAAAACATCTTTAAGCCATCCCAAATGTTAAACTACGGAGTAATTGTCTCTTTCGATTTTCCGAAGAACTTGAACATTCCAGATTGACAAGGAAATTAATATTTTTCAATCATACTTAGAAAACAGTCACTTTGAATATGTTTTCTGAAATTAGAAACACTTCTTTAAAAATATAAATTTTGCTTATAAAAACTGATTAAATAGAATTATATATTTTCTCACACACTTAATTTTAACATACGACCATAATTAACTATCCTTAATACCATAAAAAATGTATTCATTTAAATCATTAAAAATAGTCACGAGAAAAAATCAGATTAAAGGAAAAAAAATGATAAGATAAAAATAAATAAATAAATATTCAATTTCCTTATCAAATTATTCTAACCTATCTCATCATAGCTGTTTAAATTAGCTTCATGAAAATATTATTTCCTTAAACGGTCGTATTAAGTGTTTTCGACATTACATATCACGGGCATAGCCTATATTAATATTTAAATTAAACTAATATACTATAACATTCAGTCTAGAACAATACTTTTAAATAAAATATTTGAAAGATGTAAAATAATCAAAGCTATCACCTATTTCAAAAGAATATTCGACTAATGTGTAATCAACGAAGTTGAATTTCACTGGCAGACTATACTGATATTTAAATTAAATCAATACACCATACCAATCTGTTTAGAATAATATTTACAACAAAATATTAGAAAGATGTTAAATAATCAAAGCAATTACTTATTTCAAAAAATTATTTGACTGATATGGAACCAACGAAATGATTAATTATTATTTATTTAACTCATTACATGAAAGCTGGTGAAAAATTTTTATTTCCTGTTAACGAATAACTTTCACTCCAACAAATAATCTAATTTCTGTCTGTGATTTATTGGCACATTGCTAGAGATATGATTCTCTCTCTCATCCTTTTGCGTGCAGAGAGATAAATTTAAAGTGTTATTTATTTAATATGAACTTTTCAATAATATATTACGATGTGAATGGCTTCTTGTGCAATAACAGTATTATTTATTATATTATATGAAATAACGCCTATCACTACTACTTGGCTTAAAGTGGCAGTCGGGGAAGTAGAATCCTTCGAGAAAATTTCCCTATCTAATTCAGCACAAAACATTAAAAAATTGCCTAGGATTATAAATTTGGTGGGATTTTGCAAACCTTCGAACTTACCCACTGTTGAAAGGGAAGTAGGAAGAGGGTAAATTGCTGCCGAAGGCATTGGAGACACGGACTCCTCACGTTGCCAGCGAGAAAAACCTCTACCGAACATAGCGAAAACTTACGTTATTAATAATGATATGGGATTTTGACAACTCATTCAAGTATAGTGTCCTGCAAAGCGGGTAAAGCCTGCGATTATTTTATAATTTATCAATATTAATAAAATCGGACTTTTGTCAATAAATTTGTCAGAATCAAAAACTTTTACGATATCGTTACGTTTTTCACACACCAAGAAAGCCGAAAAGGACTTTAGGAAATTTTGTCTGTGTGTGCATGTGTCTGTGTGTGTATCATGGTGTCTGTATGTCTGTAACGCTATATTTGTCCAGGTATAACGTGAGAATGGTTGGACGGAATTCAACGGTACTGGGCAGGAATTTCGGTCTTTACCCAACTTAAAATTATATCTATCAACTGTTTCGAAATTCTCGCCGTTCCTATCCTGGGGGGGAGGGGGAGTGAAAAACACGTTTTTAAGCATAACACGGCTCCAAACTTATTTACAGTAAAGAAATTACGCATGGGAAGACTAGATATCAGTACAAATAAAACATTATCTGTTATTCAGGAATTTTCGTTTTTTAAGGGGAGGGAGCGGGAAAACGGTTTTTGGCGGGAAATTTCGCAAATTCTGGATTTTTGAGTAGAACTCTACCAAAAGTGGAACGAAGATCTTGAAAAAAGCTATGCGACTTCCTTAGGATATTTTCAAAAACAAATTTTTGTTTTTTTGTGATTTGCGAATTTGTTGGGGGGGAGTTACGAGGGGACACTCCTTTTAGTGCAAAATTTGTCCTGAGAAATCTAAGGGAACTATGGTCACGATTTCGGTGCTTGCGTTGTTTATATGTATCCGAAGCCAAAAGTAACGGGATTTATCGAAATTATCCCTGTTCCCACCCTGGAGAGAGACAGAAGGCAAAAAAAAAAAAAAAAAATGTAAGCATAACTCAGCTCCAAATTACTTCACAGGGGAAAAAATGCACATGAGGAGACTACACGTGAGTACAAATAAAATAATATCTGCGATTTAGGAAATTTCGATTTTTAAGGGAAAGGAGGGGAGAAATAAATTTTTGGTGGGAAATTTTGCAAATTCCGGATTTTTCAGTAGAATTCTACGAAAAATGGAACAAAGATGTTGAAAACAGCCATACGTCTTCTTTAGGATATTTTCAAAACGGGTTTTAATTTTTTTTTTTTTTATCTACCATTTTTTTTTCGGGGGGGGGGATTGGGGGTGGAGGGAGGTATGTGTTACAAAGGACAATTTCGAGACACCCTTTTACCGCTAAATTTTTCCTGAGAAAATAATGAGAGCTGCGGTCACAAAATTTGGTGCTTGTATTGCTTATATGTATCCGACACCTAAAGTAACGGGGGTTTACCAAAATTTCCCTCTTTTCCCCTGGGGAGCGGAAAGAAAAAAAAAAGTTTGTAAGCATAACTTGGCCCCATATCACTCCACAGTGAAGAAATTGCACATGAGGAGTGAGGAGAAAAATCGCTTTTTTGGGGGAAATTTCAGAAATTTCAGCTCTACTAAAAATGGTACAAAGGTATTAAGAAAAGCCATGTGTCTTCTTTAGGATATTTATAAAAAACAGATTTTTTTTTTTTTTTTGGGGGGGGGGAGGAGGGGGCGTTATAAAGGAGCAAATTCGAGACCGCAATTTTAGCGCAAATTTCTCTTGGGAAATCTATGGGATAAGCGGTCGCGAAATTTGGTGCGTGAACTGTTTATGTGTTTCCAAAACTTACTGAAATTCTCCCCTTAACCCCCTCCCCCCATCCTTCCCTTCGGGGTCGGGGGCAAGAAATGCGTGTAAAATCCCATTTTCCCATTTGAATTCACTTTAAATTGTCTTAAAATGGCGAATTTTGGTGTGTGGATGTTTATTAAGTGTACGCATTATGTACTTTGGTGGGATTTCGCAACACTTCGAAGTTACCCGATGGGAAACGGGAAGAAAGAAGCGGGTAAGTTGCTGCCGAGGGCAGTGTGGATCCGAACTCCTCCCGTTGCAAGCTGGGAGAACCTCTACCGGAAACTTTAAATTAGGTTATTAATAATGATATGAGATTTTGACAACTCATTTAAGAATAATGCCTAGCGAAGCGGGCAAAGCCTGCTAGTTTATTTATATTTTTAATGCGCAACTTGACTTAAAGTGGATGTTACGAAAGTATTGGCGAAATCCTTCGCGAAAAATATCCGGTCTACTTCAACGTCGAAATTTTAAATAATGGGAAGGAATAAGTATATTATTGTTATTTAATATTTATTTATTTAACTTTAAAATATTTTTTAAAGTGAATATTTTTAAATTTTAATCTTTTGATTTAAGGTTAAAGTCTTCATCCTAGGAGTCGTAGTGTCCTTACTTTTCTTTAAGTGCGTTTTACTATTTTAGTGCTACTATTTTTTCCCAGTACTTTTTATATATGCTATTAACAATTGTTTTTAAATTAAAAAGCAATAAAGTTATAATAAAATGTAATAAAATAATCCTGGAACTCTTCAACACATAGTTCTTTCTTATTTGTTTGTAAAGTTTATGTACATCGTTGAAGTATTATATTGGTAAATTATGATTAGCGAAATGCTTTTCGCATTCATTTTTATCAAAATGTAGTATCATATTGATCAATTCTGACCTGACAAAATGGTTTTATTCTTTAGAAAATCATTATAAAGTGATGTTTTTAAACAATTATAAAATATATTAGACAACTTTTATCACTTGTTTTTAAAACTGGGTAACATGTTTTTGAGTGTTTAAAAGTTTTTCTTGAAGATAATAAAATAAAAAAGGTTCTTTGGATTGTGCTATTTATAAAATTCTGCTTTACTCGAGAGCGGTACTCTATCTATCACAGGAATCATTAAATACATGTTTTTCAAGATAACATCATTTTGCTTTCGGAAAACTTTATTAAATTAACTTAATTTTAAAAAAGTTCCATCATGTTTAAAACATTGTTTTATTGAATACTCTTACTTGTTAAATTGTTCTACGTATTGTTAACTTTATCTTTGTCAATTAAGTTTTTTATTTCTTAAAGGTAGTTTCAAAAAAGTATATTTTGACTGTATTTAATAAAATATAAAGAAACAATTATATTTTTGTAGAAGTGAGTTTTTACATGAAAATAAATTAAATTTTATACTTCAAAATTATCTTGACAGTTTTCTTTTTATTTTACAAATATTTTGCTTACTTTTAAGCTAGAAAATTAACTGATATTTTATAAAAAGTACATATTTAATGAAAAATATATTAAAATTTTATTTCAATTAAAAAAATTATTAGAAGTAAGCAGATATTCTAATGTTTAGTGTTTGAAAATATCATACTGCATTAATAAAATTTACATTATGTTTGATTAATGTAGTTTATCATTATTATTTTATAATATCAAAGATATCTACAACTAACAAACATATTTTTATTTTTCGAGTTTTTAGTTTTACAATTTTCATTAAATTAAATAAAGCGTTTTTTAAACTTTCTATTACCCATATATTAATAAAGAAAGTATTGTTTTTGAGTCAAAGTTTCAAATTTTAGATTTTGGTTTATTTATACGTTAGTAGGTGTCCTAATCCCGATAATCGGGTTTTTAGCGTTTTGCATTGCGTTTATGTGTGTGTGTGTGTTTGTATGCCTGTGAATGTGTCTGTTATGAGAATTTAAAAGAAATCAAATACAGTAAGTCTAAAGTCGACATTGTAAATATGTAAGGTGTATAGATTCTACACTAAACTTTTTATTGAGATCAATCAAATGATTCGTGTACAGGGACATACAAGATAAATCAAATACATTACGTCAATGGGCGAAATAATGACAGTTCAGTTTAACACCTCTTCAGCTCACTAAAAAATAATAATAATGAACACATTTTTTTTAATCATAAAAAACATGTATAAAATATAATAAAAAATTCATTTACTATTAGTTTACAAGGCCACACAAAAGAATACTGATAAATAAGACCTATCGCTTGAAATTGATGGAATTGCAATTCAAGTTGTGTTATTTGTTTTTAATACTGTGTTATGTTTAAGTATACTATGTACTGTGTACCTAATTCATACACAATATACATCGCTATAGAAAATTAAGTGAAAAAATAATGTAACATTTTATTGTGTTTAAGCATCTGGCACATTGTCACATTTCTTAATACCTACTTACTTTCAGCTCAATTGGTCAAAGTATTTAGGTGTTATCATGTTCACTCACATAGGTTCACCTACATACATAAGCAAATACACATTTACAGTATACACACATAAACACACATGCATATATTATCGTAAACGTAGTAAATGAACTCTTTAGACTTCAAATAATATAAAGATATTAAAATTTCATATTTGAAATTTTTCCTGAATAACATACTTCCCTTACATAATATATGTTTAGAAAGTTAAAATTATAGACTGACTAAGAATTTAGGAAATTTGTAATTCTGAAATATAAGAGATGATTTAAATTTAAAACCAGAAATTGTCAACCTCATATATGTTTAATTTACTAAGATGTTTATGTTTATTTTTATTTTTCTATATTTCATGTATTTCTTCTTTTTTAGCATCTCAGTAATTTGGTACATGCATTTGGATTGGGATAAACAGTTACATTTCAGTAATAGGTTACTTCGTTTCATATTCCCTTTGGTAATATATTCCAATATCCTATTATTTTTGTAACTTATTACTACTTAATTGCAATGCGACGTCGAGACATGCATTATGCACACGTGTTGTACAAAGCGTATACGATTTATGTTTTTGAATAACCACACTTTCGAATAGTAATCTCCGCTTAATGTAATCGTATTTCTTTTTATTTTAAAGCAAAATTGCTATCAAAAAATAATAGTAATAAAATATATAGTCAGTGAAACGTTCTGAAAGAATACGCGCGTGCGAAAACAGAATATTGCAAATAATACTGAGTAACATACATGCGTTTCCAGTAACAAAGAACACCAATATATAAATTATATTATTAAAAAAGTATTATTAAATTGTTTAAAAAAATGCTTTGCTAAAAAAGATTATAGCATTACAAATCCTAAACTGCCAAATAATTTATTACATGAAAATATGAATAAATAAATAAATAAATAAATAAATAAATAAAAATATTACTACAACTATGCTGTAATAATTATTTCATAACAGTTATGTTATAATTGATTTTTAGAAATATTATTCAATGAAAGAAATTAATTTATCATATTAAAAGTGCATTGTTTAGAAAAAGATAACTTAACTAGAGCAATTAAAATGTAATTTAATGACAAAAACACATGTATACATTTTATAAAGAATTAAATATTTAGCAATTTTAGTATCTGAAAAGGAAAATAAATCTATTTTATTAAAGAGCAACTTATTCAAAAATAACAATTTTTCAATATTTTTAGTTTTAACGCGCAGAAGGCGCTTTGAAATTAAATTTCCTGCTTTAAAATGAGTCCGTCACATGATACTGATGTATGTTTTTCCTGTAGGAAAAAAAATCAAATTGACAACTGAATTATTCTTTTCAATCACAGTGGGATGGCGTCTTTTAAGAGGCTTTTTTGAATTCAGAACATTGTTATAAAATTTAAATTTGTTCTCAAAGTTCGCATAACACGATTTTCCCAATCGGATCTTGAACGGTAATATACGATCATAGATAATTAATTATTTTACTCCTCGTAAAATAGTATCTGAAAAAAAAAAAAAAATCAGATAAAGAAATTAACTGATTAAAATAAGTAAGAAAATAAAAAACGAAATACAAATACAAACATCATGTAAAACACATGAAAAATAAAATATTCCCAAGCACATTTGCGTGCGTCATACGCTATTATGTAATTTTATTTTAATTCCAGCTGCTATCATCAATTTCAAATAAACATCCTACCAGTGAGATCTAGTAGGACAATAATTAAAAATCGCCCCAAATCGATATATGTAAACATTCCTTCCATTCTTCCCTTCTGACAAGTATTCCTGTCAAACAAGCGAATCTCTACAAACAATCCCATACCCAAACGATTCCATTGTCCCATGAAAAATAATAAATTATAAAAATTCCCTTGCCTATTAAAATTATTTAAACTAATATATTTTACAAAAGGAATACTCGTTTGTTTAGACTAATACATTCAAGGAAATATTCGAGAGCTCATCTGAATTATTTTTTAACGTATTGAATGAACATGGAAAGAGACTGTTAATATCATTGAATAGCTTTCTCTGGCTTCGTCGAATGAAAAACATTTCACTCTGGTTAAGTAGTTTAGTTATCTGACGGTAGAGCTGTAGCAAACCGTATGCATTCATTACTAAGGTACGGGTATTCTACCAAACTCGATGTAAAGAATCGGTACTTCGAATTTGACTCATTACTTGTTACTTTCGTTACCGTATCTTGCGTCACATGGATCCCCTTGCCGCAGAGCAAAGTTCGAACATTCGTGCAGAAAGTGTGATGCGAAAGATGCGGTGTCTTATCGTTAGTCGTTACTTTTCATTACTTGTATATGTATAATGTTATATATAACATGTGGTATGCGGATTTTGTCATATGCTGAAAGATGGGTGTTTTATGTGTTACTCGGATCTCGTATGATGCGATTCGGTCTAGTTGTTTTCGTAAGATTTGGTTTTTGGTGGTTGCGGTGTTCATAGTTTTGTTTTTTTTTAAATTCAGTATGGGAAGGAGTGTATTCTACTTGTATGACGCTGTGTCATATAAATCTTTCTTGTATAATTTGGATAGTATGTTTTAGAACATTAATTATGCAAACGTAAAGTTGTCTGACGTTATTCTCTTCGCATGTCACTAGAAATTCCTCGTCTATTTCGCGTGCGGCGATAAATTTGAAAATATTATTTTTTTTTATAAGATATATTTAGTAATATATTACCGTGCTAAAAGGCTGCAATGCAATAATAATATTATTTATTCTATTACGTGAAATAACGCTCATCTCTAACATGCACGTCTTGAAATATTTAAGTGTTTTGCTCAGAAATTCTGTAACGTCTTTGCACTGTCTAGCAGTTGACAAAAATCTTAAGTCCCAAAAAAATAAAAATAAAAGTAAAATAAAATAAAATGCTAGTATGAAATGGTTACCCAATGAGTTTCTTCTAAAAATAATTTATTAAAATTATCTCCCATGATGAATGCAGACAGTTTCCATTCTAGGCAAGTCGTATGACACTAAATATACAAAGAAAGTCAATATTATTCTCTGTATGACATCTTAAAAATATTTTTTCTATATATATCTATCTCTCTCTCTATATATATATATTTATATATATATCTGTGTGTGTGTACTTTAAATGAAAAATATCGGCAACTTTATTTTAAATTATCGCATATCGATGTTTCAACCACTGGTTTTAAAGGTATTGACAAGCTCTTTTGAAAGATATCAATAATGAAAATGTATCTCCCTCAGCAGGAGACCCCTCCCCTTGGTGAAAGCGATGTTCCTACATATACCAGAAATTTTTCCAGTTGACTATCACTATTAGAAATAATTCTTATAATTTTATAATAATTATTAAAAAGCAATTCTCATCATGTACATTTATACAAAATTTTGTCTTGTACCGCTATTTTAAAAATTTAGAAAAAGCGGGACAGAAACTCCACATTTTAGACGATTTTCACTAAAATTCGATAGGCACTAGTTTATGTCAAGCAACTACGTATTAAATTTTATTAAATTCTGTAGTAGTTCCTCAGATACACTTGCCACAAAATATTGTCACACACAGAGAGACAAACGAACAGTCAGACATCTTCTAAAAATAGTCAAATCGTGTTCTATACATCTCAAATGTGTAAATCCATCGAAGACAAGAGGTCGAAAATTTTTGCGAATCCAATACTTTCTTCTATTGAATATAGAAGAAAGTAAAAATTATGTTGTGTAGGAACCACACTACTTTCATTACACATTATAACACATACTATATACACTTTTTGGAGATAGTTGGTCAGAAGACGTAAAATTGACTTAAGAAATAAGAACTTAACCATTTTCTAGTAAGAGCAAACTAATATATACGTTGTTAAGACATGTAAAAGAGATATTTTATAGCGAGTTAAACAAGTAATACACGTGAAAGGACATCTAACAAGGAGTTTATGATGTAAATTTGAAGAAAATTGTTAAAGCCATTTTTCTGCTACTGACTTTTGATCCCACTTGATTGATAAACCCCTCCAATCGTCGGTAACGTGAAGTTACATACGAAAAAATACCTTAAACCGAGATAATATGGCGCATTAGAAAATGTCTGGAGCATTTTATAAGAAAACGCACTTGCCTGACCTCAAATTGACTTATTTGTACTGATTTCCTATAAATTATCTTGAACTTACTGATACGTGCGAAAAGACATGTAACAGGACGTTTATACATCACCTTAATAGAAAATCATTAGATCCGTTTTCGAGATATGCAATTACGGTCTTACATCTGATTTTCATTGTCCTATTTTTCCAATTTGCTCTAAACTTTGACAATATCAATTTTACACCAGATTTGTCTTAATTCTAAAGTTTCGTCCTTCTGTCTTTATTCGTTTTCGATATAAGATAGTCAGAATGTTCACCTAGGCCGCGGTAGCCTGGTCGGTAAGAGCAGCGAGTTCGTGATTGAAAGATTGCGGGTTCGGTCCTCGAGCCGGCCGAAGACCGTCGTGTACACTAATGGCGACTGGTGCACGTTAAAATTCCGTCGCTGTCGCAAAGTCCTCCAAGTTCCCATCAAAAATTATACCTCTGGGTGTACCGGAACATGGGTTTAACTCACTCTGATCCGGGTCAAAATTCGAGTTCCTGTTGTTTGGCTGGTGCTGCCATCTTTCACCAGCTTCTGGAGCTAAAGTCGTACTTCGTCCCTATGAGGCGCTCCTTATAACGGATGACGCACCCCTCATGCCTTAAAATAAATCCGGTAGTTCTACTGCCGGGGCTCGGAATTTCCGAGTGGCATACGACAACAACAACAACAACAGAATGTTCACCTCTCACATTAACACATACGCACTAGCCAATTGCCAAAAAACGCATTTTTTACCTTAAGATATCGTAAAACAGGTAAAACAGGTGGAAGTTCGATGTCGAAATTTTTTAACCAAATACAGTACTTCCAATACTTACGGTAGTTGAGTAATGAAAGTAAAAATTATAAAGAATTTTGGACAGTTGTATATATATATTGAAATCTGATGAATTCGGTTTTACAACTCTTTAAATTATGTAAGGGAATCAATAACATAAAAATTTATTCTATTTTGGCGCATTTCAACATTTACAAATCGTTACTGATGTGAAGCTGAAAATTGTAAAATAAAACAAACTATGAGTTATATCTCTAAAAATAAAATGTCATTAATTTAATAATTAAATGTTAAATTTATTCATAATTTTTATTACTTATTTATATTAAAATAGTTCCAAAAGTTGTGACTAGTCGGGACAAATGGGATACGTATACAAGTAATACGTATAAAATTTTGAATAAACACCATAAAATGCCCAAAATGCGCAACAATTGTTTCGAATCGAAAGGACACACCACCCTTCGACAAGCGAACAAAATAGGCATCAGTGCTGCAATCAAAGCAGCAACGCAGCACACGTGCCTACTTTGTTCGCCTGACGAAGGGTCGCTTGTTCTTTTCGACCCAAAACAATATCCTTGCGAATTTTTTGTATTGTATGGTGTTTATTCAAATTTTTGTACTTATTATTTATAACGCCAATTCTGTGGTGCTTTTTTATTACTTATGCAAGTTTTCATCACGGTAAACATAGAACTTTAACATATTCAATAAAAAAATTTATATGTATATTGTTTCGTACTCGGAATTTGTGCATTGAATGTGAATGAAAGACGGATCTTGCAAAGCCTAAAAGTTTATTTACAGAAGATTACAGAAGATTACAGCTCTGTCGAACAAATATCAACTTCAGTTTCACAAGGAAGCGCAGTTTAAATAACAGCTGACAGCACAGAAATCAGCGTAAACTGTATCAATACAAAAAACCCTTAACGGGTTAAAATTTTGTGACGCAGCACTGTACTTTATGGCTATAAAAATTAGAAATACGGGTCTTAACCCGTTAGTAGTCGCATATCGGTCTTTTTGCCGCCCATCGCTTATAAATTCCTCCTGCAAGTCACCCCTTGAAAATAAAGTGGGGAAACTCTGTGTACCTGACCTTGGGTGGATGTCCTTTAACATAGTATGTTTTCAAGTAATTCCTGCTATTTTTTCAGAAGTTAAAAACATTTTACTTCTCAAATCGGTCTATTTTACCGCGAGGTGACCACTAACGTTGATTCATTTCTTTCTCCATTTCCGGTTTTTCAGACAGGTTAGAGTTTTGCGGGAAAAACTTCGCGTGAATTAAAGAAGGCACTTCATCTTTATCTACTGGCTTTCTTTCGGCTTTCCCCCAACACTAAACAGCGGCGGCAAAAAGACCGACACGCGACTATTAACGTTACAAAAAATGACGCGACTACTCTCGGGTTAAAAATAATGATATCAAATTTTCAGTGACGCTTTGCTATTAATTAAAAATTACATAGATTTTCTTATTTGAGTTTGCTTTTTTCTTTTATTTATTTTTACAGTGTAAACGTTATTTTCAGCAGGAAATAATATATGACATTTACTCACCGATACCTTTTCATTCACATCTCTTATAATATTAAAGTATGTGTTTTAAAAGAAATGATATGAAATTCCAGCAACGCAGTGAATTTACACTAAATGATTTGTTTTTAAATTCCCCTGCAATTATTTTGTTTTGCATATTAAAGTATATTTCCACATTGAAATATTGCTTTTAATTTTCTAATACGCAGTCAAATATATCACTTTCATTAAGTTTATATTATGTACTGAAATGTATTTATTTCAATGAATTATTTTATCTTTTGCGTCCCGCCATCCAAAACTACAACTAAAAATTTCGCAAATGTTTTCTTTACAGCATGCTATCTATTTGCATGCGTTTTCAATTAATTTGGATAAGATGGCACAAAATAAACATTTTCATAAATTTTACTTACAGTTTTGGATAGCGTGACGCAAAAGATAAAATAATTCATTGAAAATTTCATAATGTAATTCAAATGTAATGTAAATGTAATGTTTCAATGTAAATGTAAATGTTTCAATGTAATGTAAATGTAATTCATTGAAATACATTTCAGTACATAATATAAACTTAATGAAAGTGATATATTTGACTGCGTATTAGAAAATTAAAAGCAATATTTCAATGTGGAAATATACTTTAATATGCAAAACAAAATAATTGCAGTGGAATTTAAAAACAGATCATTTAGTGTAAATTCACTGCGTTGCTGGAATTTCATATCATTTCTTTTAAAACACATACTTTAATATTATAAGAGATGTGAATGAAAAGGTATCGGTGAGTAAATGTTATATATTATTTTATGTTGAAAATAACGTTTACACTGTAAAAATAAATAAAAGAAAAAAGCAAATTCAAATAAGAAAAGCTATGTAATTTTTAATTAATAGCAAAGCGTCACTGAAAATTTGATATCATTATTTTTAAGACCCGTATTTTTAATTTTTATAGCCATAAAGTACAGTGCTGCGTCACAAACTTTTAACCCGTTAAGGGTTTTTTTGTATTGATATCATTACTTTTTAGGGGTTAATGATTAAAATGTAAAATTAAAGGAGAATGGCAATGAGTTTATAACCCTGTATAAAAAGTGCAGTTTCATAGGTCACACCATATGACATTTTACCTCGAGCAAATTAACAAACTAAATGAAATTTTAAAATTGTATGGAAAGTGATAAATAAAAAACTTTAAGAAAGAATATTTCATATATGATGGAAACACGCAACATTACAAAGGCATAATATAGTATATTTTTAAAATGACAAACAATTTCTACAAAAAAAAAAAAAAAAAAAAAAAAAGAGATTTATTTTTTTTTATTTAATATTCAATTTCTTTCGTTCAACGGTTCATCTATTTCTTAAATAGTTCAACAGAACATTTAAAATAAATGTTCAAAAAATAATATTTGTGTACGAAAAATTTTGTAAAAAAGTGTTATGAATAATTTTCTAAAGAGCTCCATTCACCGCATAGATTTTGGTTAGATAAGAAAAATTAAACACAAGTTTTTAAATGGACAATCGAATCAACAAAAGATTAATATTTTGTTATTTTTTAATTGGAGATGTATAAAGTAAAATGTTGTAAGGATTTGGCAGCAATTTTCCAAAATACCTAACACCATGGGGGTGGGTTCAGATCCTCCTTTGGAAACTCTGATAATTCTGAAAAAGATGCTTAATCCATTTGAGGGAGATTTTGTTTGGTTTAAAATTAATTCAGATGGGTAAAATAGGAGGGGGCAATCAGTTAGACCACTTTGAAATTTTAATCGGGAAAACTTTTTTAGAAAATGTTTTTTTTTAATCTAGTTTTATTTTAGCTGGTTAAATATAATGAACATAGTTCCCACATCCTCCTAATATTTCGTAATCACGCTAGAATTCCTGAAACTTTTCTAAAACGAGCTGAAGGGATTTTGGACATTGCCTCATTTTCTAAAATTGGGTTATGGGGGTAAAAAAATATACTAAGAGATCTAACTTTAAAATTTTAAATAAGGATTTTTTAGAACTTCGAGAAGTCTTCTAGATACAATCACTCAAAATATTTCCAGCGATACTTTTTTAAGGCTAGTTGGTAGTAGGCTTTAAGGCCAACTGACTACGCTAGGGTCCTAGACCTATAGGTAGAATGGTCTCCACGAGGTCTTTCTAATCGGTCGAAGCCCGTATTTAAGCGAGTTTCCGAGAAAAATACGGAAGGAACGGCTAGGTCAAAAAGTGCGGGATGGGATCGAATCCGGCACTTCTCATCCACCAGCTTTGGGCGCAGAACCGCACGGCCGCTGGTGGGACATTTCTAAGGAACTTATAAATATTTTTTTACCTAAAAGTCCCATCTTCCTCCCCAAATCTATCGGAAACACCACAGAATTTTTGAAAATTATAAAAAGCGTGCAAATTAAATATAAGTCTGTAAGTAAGATTTTTAAATGAGCTCTTAATCTCCCTAATTCCCCTCCTATTTGAAATTATGCTGTTTGCATTCTGCGATTCCCCCTATCGCAATACAGCTTCAATTTCTTTTCTTTTCTTTCTTTCTTTCTTTCTTTTTTTTTTTTTTAAGAAATTGTTCATAGAAGACATTTCCGACAAACTAAAAAAAGGACTACATTTGTTTAAAATTTCAAAGATGCGCCTTTTGCTGCCCCCTGTTTTCGAAATTTCAAAAAATTTTTCAAAAATTTCCAAACAAAACAATGATGCTTCAAACTCATTAAGCCCTCTCTCCTTTTTTTTAGGCTTTTAGAATTCCCAAGGTTTCTCGAGACACGGGGGGGAAAACTTTAAACGAAAAATTTTCTTTCATATTTTTCTAACGAATAATTATAGAGAAAAATTTTTTTTGTTAAAATGTTGTTTTGAAAAGGTATTTCCATCAAACAAACAGAAGATTCCCCCCTCTCCCCAATTTTCACATTTACAAAATTAAAATTTGCCTATGTCTGACTCCATGTGCCCCCTTCCCCCACCATACACATTTGTTTTCTTCCTAACTAAACAAAATCCCTTAAAAATTGTCGAAGACGTGTTTTACAATTTTTAGAAATTCTGAAAATTACTGGATATAGGAAAACGAATAGAATCTTGAAAAACAGTGTCGAATACGAATTGTATTCGACACTGTTTTTCAAGATTTTGTATGAACTTCGGAAACACACTTTTCTAAAATCGATTAAATTAAATTAATGAAAAAAATGAACAATTTGATTAGGTTTTCGTATAATACAAAATGAATTTAAATCAGTTTGATTTAAAGTTGTTTTCCTAAAATAGTTTGCGATTTTTATAATCTAATGCAAACACAAGTAACAATCTTTGTGTTATCAGTAATTTTAAGCAAGGCAAAATCATTTAATTTAGTATAAGTAATAATCGTTATTGTTGTTGGTTTGGTTATCAATCGTTGTTATTGTTGGTCAACTTTTAAGTTTTTAAACTGATTAATTGATTAGTTTTGTAAAGTGAAAACAACTACTTATTGTAATTTTACTTAATTTTTTGTGTTTTAGTTAAAAAATTAAAATTACCTTAATTTACAGTCAGCTGTTTACCTCCTAACACTTTTAATGTTTTATGGATACTGTGTAGGAAGGGCTATATTAAAAAAAAAAAAAAAAAAAAGTGATAGTTAAAAAATAAATAAATAAATAAATAATAATAGTAGTAATAAAAACCCTCCTTTGTAATGGAAATAAACATCCTTGAATCCCATTTGAATCTCAGTGTCATTTAATAGTTTGAATAATATAATTCACCAAAAAAATATTCTGGAAATGTTATGACATATTTTTTAGAGTAGTGTATACAAAATTTTCAGTGTATTATTAATTTCTAATTTAAAGGTTGCAGATGCATGGTAATTTCATTTTATATCAATATTATATGTAAGAAATAAGTTTATACAAGTTAGGGAGGATTTTTTTTTTCCCTTCTTCTTCTACAGTAGCTTTTATTGTTATATTCATGCCTCCTCCCTACTGTTAAATTTAAGAAAGTAAGAAAGAAATAACAATTATTATTTTTTAGGTATAGATTTGATTTTGTTGTGGCCACCACAAGACTTTCTTCTATATTTTCCTATACATATTAAATCAGTAACAATATTAAAAAAAAAAAAAATAATAATAAGATTTTTTCTAAGTTTTTTTTTTTTTTGTTAAAAGTAATACATATTCAACCAGTAACAATAATAAAAAAAAAAAAAAAAAATAAAAAAAATAAAAAAGATTTTTTTTCTTTTTTTTGTTAAAAGTAAAAAAAATCGATAACTTTGTTTTAAATTATTACAGATTTATAGTTCAACCATTCGTTTTAAAGGTATTGACGAGATCTTTCGAAAGATACCCATCTTGAAAATTTACCCCCCCCCCGGGAGGGTACTTAACCCCAGGGGGGGGGAAGCGATGCCCCCACATGCACAGAAATTTTTTCCTAGTTAACTATTACTATTATCAATAACTCATATTAATTTTACAGTCACAAGTTAAAAATAACTCTCATTATGTACATTTATACAAAATTTTGTCCTATACTGCCATGTTAAAAATTTAGAAAAAATGCGATCACAGTGCCACCTGTTGAGCTATTGATCCCCAAATGTAATCAGCACCAGTTCATGTCGGGGACCAACTAAATACCAAGTTTGGTTAAGTTTCGTTAAAAAAAATAAAAAAAAAAATTACGATTTTTTTTGTTAAAAGTAAAAAAATCGATAACTTTGTTTCAAATTGTCACAGATTTACAGTTCAACCATTCGTTTTAATGGTATTGACGAGATCTTTCGAAAGATACCCATCTTGAAAATTTCCCCAACCGGTGCCCCCACATGCGCAAAATTTTTTTCGTAGTTAACTACTACTATTATCAATAATTAATATTAATTTTACAATCACAAGTTTAAAATAACGCTCATTATGCACATTTATACGAAATTTTGTCCTATGCTGCCATGTTAAAAGTTTACATAAAATGCGATCACAGCGCCATCTGCTGGGCGATTGATCAGACCCTTTCCATGTCAGGGTCCAACTATACACCAAGTTTGATTCAATTTCATTCATCGGTTCGTGAGATACGGTGAAACATACGAAATTTTGCGATCACAGCGCCACCTGCTGGACGATTGATCCCCAAATCTAATCAGCACCATGCCCCGTCAGGTTCCAACTATATATCAAGTGTGGTTGAATTTCATTCATTGGTTCCTGAGATACGGTGAAAAATACGAAAATTTGTCCTATACTGCCATGTTAAAAATTTACATAAAATGCGATCACAGCGCCACCTGATGGGCTATTGATCCCCAAATTTAATCAGCACAATGCCCCGCCAGGGTCCAACTATATACCAAGTTTGGTTGAATTTCATTCATTGGTTCGTGAGATACGGTGAAAACACTAAACCACAGACACAGAGACACACAGACAGACAGACAGACACACAGACAGACATTTTTTAAAAACTATCAATTCGTGTTCAGGACATCCCAAAACGTGTAGATCCGTCAAAAAACGGAGGTCGAAAATTTTCGCGAATCCAATACTTTCTCTATATTACATATAGAAGAAAGTAAAAATAAATAAAAATAAAAAAATCTTTAAAATGTGAAACTTTTATACTGGTAAATATTTAAGTAGTATAGTTTTTTAATAGAAATTTAATGAACAGAATAATTTATAAAATAATAGACTATATAATTCTTAATCATTTTACAAGTATACTTTGCTGAAATATATTATTTCGTAAAATTAAGTGCTATAATGCGAAGAAAAAAAAAATTAATTAATATTTAAAAAAATATATTATGGGTTTAAATTGAAGTCAAATAAAGATGTATTTTACTTTATTGTATTTTAATACTTATTTTACTAAATTTAATTCTGTTTTAAGAGTTTTTCCAATGCATTTTAAGTGTTTGGTAACCGAGTTCTCTTTTTTTTTTTTCAATTTTATAATAATATTATTTTATAAAAGTAAAATAAATAAAATAAATAAATAACAGAAAACATGAAATTTTAGATTTGGATTTGATATATTATAATTATTATAATCTTTGTAAAATATTTCATTTAGATACTATATTATAGGAATTTAACTTTAAGAAAATCTTAATCTATTCAAAATTTTTTACAGCTTAACATTTTGTAATATGTATATATATATACTAGAAGTTTAATGAGCAAATTAATCAATTAATTATTCTTTTTTTTTCTTTTTTTGTTTGTTTGTCTCCGGATTTTTTCTATTCATAGTTTAAGTGATTTATCAATTAGTTTACAAAAAAATTACTTATATTTGCATATGATTATGATATTATCTATCATTTTTATGAAAGTCAAGAAAAAAGTTTTTGCTTTTGCAATCCCTTTTTAAAATGAAATCAATTTTGAAAGTCAACAACGTATCAACTTGAAAGCAATGTGAATTGAATGAATATTTTTGATAAAAAAAACATTATATTAAAAACAAATACCTAAATAAATAACTCATTTAATATATATATATTAAAGAAAGAAAAATATTTTATTTTTGTACTAAGTTTATTTTTTACACTAACTGCCGATAGATGGAGCCAAATTACCTATCTGAGACTGAATATTTCAAATGGAAGCAAAGTCTGTATTGTATGCATCCGCGAACATTTCAAACCGGATTACATTCTTTTCTTTTGAATGATGCGAAAGAAAAGAGTGTAATCCGCTAAGTAATATAGTTCCATTTTTAAAGTAAAATATATAAAAAAACAAGAGTTTTTTGGGAAAAACGGGGAACGTCACGTTTATCAGACAAAAGAAATTAATATCATATAACAATTTCATTAAATTTTTCCGAGCGGTTTTCGAGAAAAAAAAGGTACAATTACCATTTTTCCTTTGAAGTCTTAAATTGCAATTCCAGATATCAAAATATATAGAGTGTGGAAGTGTGAAACTTTCAGGATAGCATCAGGAAGAAGATAAAAGATTATTCTGAAAATATTCGATCAGAATATATCCAATTTGCTGAGATATTAAGTGTCGGCTTTTCCAAATTCCTTTCATCTAAAATTAGCTGTATATATGGTGTCACAGGTAAGCTTCGTTTGAGCTTTGCTGCATCACGGAGACACGGCCGTGTCTCATGATCATAGAATTAATACACTGAGCACAGGACGTATTCAGTAGTATACGTCCTGTTATAATACTGTTATACGTATTCAGTGTTATACGTTCAGTAGTATAACACACAGCATTAGCTGTAATCGGCTGCTCAATCAAAGCTCTTAACATCAAGGCGATCGTAACGACTGGCGAGGAATTGACTAAAAATTGTCGGAACGGAATTCCTTTTATAGGCACCTATAAACCTAGAATTTCCTAGTAACTTCTGAAATAATCGAGTTAGAACTTAGATATTCGAAATATTGGTATTTTACTCGCCAGGGTCACCGAAAAGTCGCCAATGGAGCGATAAAGTCACCAAATTTGCCGCCAAAACCATTATGTGCCCTTCAGAAGTTTTTTAGCTTGGTTTTGAAAGAAAATGCGATATTTTAACGCAAAACACCCTAAAAATACACGAAATTAATATTTTGTATCCTAACTTTGAATGAAATTACATAAAAATAGCTACTGTTAGTTATTGGCCAGAGGTCCCGTTGAATTGAGATAGGAAGAACATTCTACTTCATTCGGGACTTATAGTTTAGTCTGAGTTTGGTTTTAGAATGGAGAGCAACGAGTTATGATATAGTAAGTTGTTCTCAGGCACTTTTGCTCTAATTTCATTATTCATGGAGCCACAGTGTTTGTAATATGAAATAGAAAAGATGACTCATAGATTATAGTATTTTATTTTAACTCATTTTCTTGGAATATGAGAAGAAATAGTAGTAGTAGTATTATAAAGCGTTGTATATATTTTCTAGTGTACGAGGGTTGATCCAAAAAAAAGTTTACAAGCGGAAGCATTTGAAACGTAATAATTGTGGAGCGAATATTTCCACCCAGGGTGGTTGACAGATGGCGCTAGTTGTCCTACAGCGGTTCTACGAGTAAGTAGTGTCAGTACGCAGACACTTAAGAGCGACAGTAATGGCCCGACGTCTAGAAAAGTGGTCTCGCATAGAGGTGCAAGCCGTAATTCGATTCTTATGGGCCGAGAATGTGGCCGCATCCGAAATTCACAGACAAATCGTTGAGGTATACGGGGACAAAGCAATGAGCTTCTGCATGACAATGCCAGGCCCCCATACAGCTCGCCAGACTCAGGAATTGCTGCAAAGATTCAAGTGGGAGGTCTGGAATCACCCCCCATACAGCCCCGATTTGGCTCCAAGTGACTATTTCCTTTTTCCGGCGTTGAAGCGAAACTTATCCGGAACACGGTTTACCTCAGACAATGTAGTGAAAACAGCTGCCGAGAAATGGCTCAATGAGCAGGGCCCTGATTACTACCAAGACGGGATAAACAAGTTGGTCGAACGTTCTGACAAAGGCCTAAACAGGTTTGGCGACTATGTGGAAAAGTGAAGGCCAGGTGAGTCTCTTGATTCCCATTTGTATCTTGTTTCTATTGTTAATAAATACTTTTTCATTTGCCTTGTAAACTTTTTTTTGGATCACCCCTCGTACATATTCATCGTTGTATATATTCATCATTAATAAACTTTTTGTTTCAAGAAGAAGATTAATTATTCTGGACACACATGCAATTATTTTCTTACCTTCTTACCGCCGAAGATGATATCAGGTAGGAAGATTTTGTTTTAATATTCGGAAGTTTATAACCTGTAATTTAATTAAGTTGAAAATATTAAATAATTATTTTGATTAAATGAAGGATCCTGCAATTCGTAATTTACAAAGGGTCGAAAAGACTCGCTTGAAGCCGTTCAGAAGAACTTCGATTTATATCATAGATGTAGCGTCCGCGGACAGGATCTATAAAAAAAAGTTTTGCTTTCATTTTAAAAAGAAAAAGAATTATCTTATTTTCATTTGAAACAAAAAAAAGGGTTTAAAGTTGATATAATTATTATCTGCATTGTTTTGAAAAAGGCGTTTTGATTGAAAATATTTAAAATATTCCTTTTTCATATAATAAATGAGATTTCATCTTTTTTGTTTCATAAAGTAAATAATATTAAAAGTGTCTGATTGATTAAAATGCAAAACAAAACTTTTTATTTGTTCTATTATTTGTACATTTAAAACGTAATTGTCTCAAGGTCAAAATAAACTGGTTATTTTTTATGATAGAAATAGGTAAAACTTCAACTGAGTATTGAGTTGACCTTGAAAAAGAAGAACCATTAGAACATTGGATTCAATTGATAAACAAAAAAAAAAAAAAAAAGTATTAGTTCCCCATCATACTATAGGTATGGGGAACTTAGGTAACTGTGAAAAATTTCGACCTCGGTTTTTTGACTTTTTTACATGTTTTCAGGTGTGAGGAATCCGAAAATGACAAAATTTGTATGGTGTCTGTCTGTAGGGTGTCTGTTAGTGTGTCAGTCCGTTAGTCCGTTAGTTTGTTAGTCTGTTAACACGATATCTCACGAACAAATGATCGCAGAGAGGTCAGATCAGTTTTAAAATATTACTTTCGATACTGGCAAGAGGACAAAATTTCACTTAAACGTGCATTAAATAGAAACTTTTTGCTTTAAAAATGTCGGACCAGTTTTAAAATATCAGTTTTGATGCCGGAATGAACATCAGTAACTATAAATATGCTACTTTGAAAATTTCGCAAATTATTGGAAATTTACGAATTTCTTAACATGGCAGTATAGAGCAAAATTTCACATAAACGTCAATTTTTAGAGATATTTTCATCGTAAAGATGTCTAACTACTTTTGAAATATTATTTAGAACACTGGCATGAATATTAATGACTATGAATTTTCCAATATAAAAATTTCGTAAGTTATTGGAAAATTACGAATTTCTTAACATGGCAGCATAGAGCCAAATTTCACATAAACGTCAATCTTGAGAGATATTTTCATCGTAAAGATGTCAAACCACTTTCGAAATATTATATAGGATACTGGCATGAATATCATAGACTACGATTTTTCCAATTTAAAAAATTCGTAAGTTATTTGGAGTTTGCGATTTACTTAAAATGGCAGAATAAGGCAAAATTGAGCATAAACTTCCATTTTGAGGATCATAAATACATTAAATAACTTCAAAATTACATTTATGATATTTGTTTGAAGATGATTGAATACAAATATTCTAATAGGAAAATTTCGTAAATTATTCGTAATTTACGATTTTATCAACATAGCGAAATTGTAAATTTTTCATATAAATATGAATTTTGAGGATTATTGCATTGGAAATAGTAGCATGAAAACTAAACAACGGAATTGACCCTGATAAAATAAAATAATAAATTAGAATAAGATAAATATATCGAAGTGAACGGTGGATAGCCTATTAGGCAGAGATTTCATTCTGTCACTGTATCAAGCTTTGGTCAAATTCATTTCTTTTAACATGATTATAATATATCTCCCACTAGAAATTTATGAGAACATAAATATGATGAGGAACTGATCAGAGTCCACCTATGCCAATTAGTTTTTTTATGGTTTATTTATTCCGATGAATATTAGATAGTTGTCGAACATGAACTGAAATGAATATTTATTGTTTTATTTTTTATTTTTAATTCCAGCTCATTTTTACTTGGCGCAGTTATCAGATATCGTCTGAATAGGTGTCCAGAAGAATTTAAGACAATTCCTCAGAAACTTCAGAAGTCCTTTTACGTTGACAATTGTGTAACATCTGTAGACAACACGTCCGAATTGGAGGAATTTAAATCTAATGCAACAGAAATCATGGCTGAAGCCAAAATGGATTTAAGATTGTGGAAATTCGGTCCTGTAAAAGAAATAGCAAAGTTGTCCTTAGAAAATGAAAACTTCGCAACTCCAATTCCAGTTTTATGAATCAAATGGGACAGAACAGAAAATAGTTTGATGGTCTGCAATAAATTTGACTTAGAAATAGTAAACCCATGGATACGTCAAATTCTATCCATAACTCAAGGAATCTTCGATCCCATCGGTTTTCTAGCTCCAGCACTGTTACCGATAATAATTCAAGTATTCTGGTCCAGCAAATCTTCGTGCGACACTCCGCTTGCAGAAAAAATTCAAAGAGACTTCCAGAAATGGTACAGCGAATTAAAACAGCTAACCGAATTAAAGATCCCGAGAAGAATAGGTTATGGAAATTATGAAGATTGGTCCCTACATATTTTCTGCGATGCAAGTCAAAGTGCCTATGCAACAGTAATTTTTATACGATGCGAAGAAGAAAGAAGAATTTCAATTTAATTTCTGGGAGCAAAATCACGGTTGGCTCCAAATAAGGCTCTAATGATCCTTCGTCTTGAGCTGCTTGGCTGTGTGTTGGGATCGAGACTAGCAAAGTATGTCATAGAAGCTTTGGACATCCCTACAGTACCAACTTACTTTTGGACTGATTCTTTGACAGTTTTGGCCTGGATTAAAAGAAATGACCAGTGGGATACCTTTGTGGGCAGCAGAATCAGAGAAATATGCCAACTCACGAACCCTCACCAGGTAGAATTAGTATAGGATGCGTTTTCTTATCAATTTTAAATAAGCAACTAAAAATTTGCATATTATGCTCTCTTCTTCAGAAATGCACCAATACGCTTGTGGTCTTATAATTTCTTAACGCACTGTACAAAATAATACATAACAGTTATTTTCAGTTATATGCATTGTTGACCATATATATATATGTGTGTGTGTGTGTGTGTGTGTGTGTTTAAGAATAAATAAACAACTGCAAATATTTATGCAAATTTATTAAAATAGATATGCATAATTCATCTGAGCAAGTGAATTCTAGCTATTTCATAAATTATTTGAGTTAATTTAATGTTAAAGTTGGCTATATTTTTAAAGTACAAGATATTTGCAGAAACACGCTGAATTCTGCAAATATTTTAAAATTGTTTCAAAGAATATAAGGTTTTCTTTTAACATAAATAAATGAAAAAGTACAAGATAAGCTGATTTTTATCTGCATATCTTTGAAATCAGTTTCAAAAGTTAAGATTATTCTTTAAAATAAAAGTTTACATTTTATAAACTATCTGTGTTGATTCTGCTGTTTTTCTTACGGTTGAAATATTTATTTTTAAATCGATGTTTATAAAGACACTTTCTTTCTAAGAAAACTCTTTACGTGAGGTTTAATCAAAGATTATCAGAGCAGTGACCTAGTTTATGTAAGTATATTGCCCATTTTTGTTTTATAGATGAAGAACTTTAATATAAATAGCATTATATGAGCAGTATATTTCTAAAGCAATGTTGAAAAGCAACTTTTCATTTATAGTATTTTATATTTTCATTTTCTAAAGGAAATATTTTATAGTACAGGAGAAATTGAATGACATTAAAAGCCAAATAAGTCTTCAATTTTAAATTACGTGCATTAAAGTTCAGAATAAAGTGTTTTAGATTGGTTTAGATAGGTAAATATAGTAAAATAATTTTACAAGTGTTTTCTCATTATGATCATTACTAAATGATTATGCAATTTAAGGAATAATTTTTAAATAAGAACAAAAAATTTAACCTTTTAATCGTAATAAATCTAAACAAATTTTTGAAAAATAATTGTCTTAAAAACATTTTAAAAGATGAACTGGTTTTACATTACTCATGTTAAATATAGATAATACATATACATATACAGTAGGGTGGGCCGAAAAATGTTTATTTTTGATAAGCGATATTTATTAGAAAAAAAAAAAAAAAAAAAAGTTATACTTTCACATTCTCAATTTGGGAAAAATATCAAAAAAAAAAAAAAAAAAAAAAAAAAATTATATCTTTAGTTCGCGCATGAACTTCAAAGCACAGAAAAAAAAAAAAAAAAAAAAAAAAGAAAGAGAAAAAAAGGTCAAATTAAAAAAAAAAAATTATTGAAATACAAATATTATTATTTTTTGTTCTAATACCATTCAAATGCTTCCCAACAAACACAGACCTATCGGTAGACAGTTGGCCCGATACCGGCTTGCCGTTTTCGGCGGTGTCGTACCGATACCGCTTGCCGAATCGGCTACGTAACTTTTGTGGGCCTTCGGGCGACAGTCGCCCGATTGTCTGGCCCGCTATCGGTCCGGTGCCGGCAAAACCGTCATGGCAGCCGGTGCGACACCGCACCGACACCTAACCGTTTCCTAACCAAACATATGCCGGTAATGGACTGGCATCGGCTTGCCGATGCCAGTAGTTCGGTTTGCAGAAAAAAAAAATTCCTGCCCGATTGATCAGTGCTGCCATCTAGTGAAGGCATCGTAAGCTTTTAGATTTACAATTTCCGTATATCTTACCCGAAGCGAGGACAGAACCCGCAAATCTTTCAACCAGTGGTTTCTCTTTGTACTTGGCTTGCCTTTAACCGCTCGACCGTCGACGCTTGTTAGTTTCGTTCTTATTAAAGAATACATTTTCGCTATTGATTACTTTAGATAGATATTGTATACTTTTATGAGATGTTACAATTAAATTAAAACTTTTAAAGTCAAATATAATCAGAAGAAATATAATTAAATTAGTTTTAAGTTGTGGTTTAGATTAAATAAATTTTTTAATAAAATTAGAATCTCAAATAGTAACATAAAAGTATATATTTGAAATATATTACATATTGTTTAAGGAAAATCTTTTGAGTCCAGTGAAATTATTCAACTTTTATCTGTTATTAAAATTTTATTTTGAGTTTAATATTTTAGTAAAGTTTAATAATTTATTATGTATTATCGATTGTAGAAACAATTGGTAGCGAAACTAAAAATATATTAAGTTATAACAACATAAATTTTATCGTTAATTCTGAGATAGAGATTTCATAATTCTTTATTATTTTATTTTATTTATTTATTTATTTATTATTATTTTTTTTTTCAAATTAAGATTGTCAATAAAAGAATAAATGAATTAAATAAAAATGCATGGTTTTTGAAAAAGAAAAAATCATTTAATTAAAAAACGCATGGAAACTTCAATTTTCTAAAATTATAAATGCAAATAAAAAAATTCTCTATTAAATTCATACTTTATATAAATGTAATTAATTTTTATTGTTTTTTTTATTTTAGGGTTTTTTATTTTATTTTTTTATTTGAGATTGTTTACGCCTTTTGAGGTTCCCGAAAATCAGTTACAAATATTAGCACGAATTTCAAATTCGCTATTCTTAATCAATATGAAATGAGGATGGCTAATCTAAACTTTTCATTGAAATTAATCAAATGATTCGCGTACAGAATATCCAGGAGTTATAAAATATATATTACAAAAATAGTCAAACTTTCTGAAATATACAGTTTAACATCTGTAAACTGCAGTAAACAAAATGAAATGACATATATAATTACGTATGTGCTTATTAGTCATTAAAAGCCTTTTTCGTTGTATAAAATGAAAATCGGGGATTTCTTTTAGTTACAAGTACACGATTCGCAAATTAGTAAATGGTCGCCATATTTGGCAGATATCAGTGAATGGTTGCCATAATCATAGGCGTTGTGTTTGGCGTGTTGTGCTAATGTGTTTATGCCAAATTCTATGGTAACCTCCACATAGAATAGAATAGTCATTTTCGCTAAGTTAAGAAAAGAGAGGGAAGTATGGAAGGACAGAAGTGTAAACTTGTTATCTATTGTATTGATGAACAAAGATTTATGTTTTTATCCATTTAAAAACCATGTTTCAATACAACCGAATTAAAATAAAGACATATTTTCTAAGTAAAATATTTACACAATAAAAGAATTTTTTTTTTGTGTGACAATTTGCACATGCATTATTACTAACTACAGATGCATAAAAAGTATTGGAATATTTGTGAAATTTTATTTATTTATTTTCCTTTTATTCTTTTATTATTATTACTAT
The DNA here is from genome assembly GCA_963930645.1 of Salticus scenicus. Lineage (NCBI taxonomy): Eukaryota > Metazoa > Arthropoda > Arachnida > Araneae > Salticidae > Salticus > Salticus scenicus. The sequence continues at coordinate 36,633,446 of OZ005655.1, read as the reverse complement.
TAGAAAAACAATTTTACTTGTTGATATAATGTAAATTTCATACATTAAGAATAGTTTACAGGATAATTTAGTTTTTTTTTTTTTTTTTTTTTTTTTCTAAAAGAAAAAAAAAAGTGTTTATCCCTTTTATTCGTTTGTCAGTGTATCTGCATTTTAACATTAATAAATATTTTTAGAACTTCATGAAACACATTTACCCATTACATCAATACTAACTCATTAATACTTTTACTGTCGTTGCAAAGCATAAAAAATGCTTAGTAATTGAAAATATCATCTTCATGAATATGTAAATTAAACTTTTATGTAAATTTCATTAATTTTTATAATTAATATCCTTTATTGCCTCTGAAAAATGTAAGTTGTTTTCGTGCATTCCTCCCAGTGTAAAAATATTATTTTTTTTTTCTTATAGGAAATATATCTGTTAGATGTAATGTATATGAATAATTTTTTGAGTCCCTGTATAAAAACTACCTTGTATAAAAACTAAACCCTTTTTACAAACTAATACATATGACACTTTCATGAAAATCATCTTTCGGTATGCCAAAAAATTTGACTTATATAGACAAGTTTTTTGGAATTCTAAAATTATTTATAGATATGAAAACGCGTACAGACTAACTGGTAATCAAAGTAACAGAAATTTATTAAATTTGTCAAAAATAACTACATTATCTTTTAAACTTTTCTTAAACCATTGAGAAAGAGAATAAATTATATGCATATCAAAATTCAATTTCTTTCTTAATTAGAAAATACATAAAAAACAAGTCATTATGGCTCAGTTGAAAAAGTGTACGATTCTTTTTCTTTTCTTTTTCTTTATTTACTTTTTGAATGAGCACTATTTTTAAAGATGGCAAGTAAAAAATGAAAATCGTAAAAACATATATTTTGGAGTTTGTGTGTGTTGCTGTTAGGAATTTAACAACACAATGTCTATGTGATTCTGTAGCGAATCTTTCTAAAGAGTCCAAATTCTATTGTATAGGATATATGTTGTGTAGGGATTATGGCAGATTGACAACACATGGATTGCACCACACGATCTTCACAGAAAACTCGAAACTCACACTAAACTCTGTGTCAACGAGCCTGGGTCTCTAGAACGAACCCATCGGAAAGAATTCGACGCGAAAACATTTCGCTAGCGGAATCTTCGGCTTCCAATCCAAATCATTCCGACATGCATTTTATACCCTAGAACCACCTTATCGGAAAGGTGAATAGAAATTTCTTCCAAAGCACCCAAACTGCTTTCGAAATCGGTTTAAGTTGACCAATCACAGACAAGGATGATTTCATTCTCCCCCGAGATTCCACTTGGATTTTTCAGATAAACAAAGATGGCTGCCTCTCCTTGCGAAAGTGTAAACGTGTGTTTCTATTTTATTTAATAAGAGAAGAGTATTTAGCTTCATTTTTTTAATAAATAACGTACGTATTTTCTATATAGTAAAACAGTGTTATTATCGAAATTCAATCTTTGCCAGTTACAAGCACTTTAAGGCCGTGAATGTAGGTGATTTTCCGCCTTAAAAGTGTTAGTTGCTAGCATTTATTTCTTTACACAATTGCGAACGAGGAATTATTTACTATGGACAAAAAAAAGGTTGGATGCAATACAGGTAATACGTTTTTACTTTGTCCATATAAACATTAACATCATCATTTTTTTAATTTCCTTAATTATTATTTATTTTATTTTGTTTATTTATTTTTGTACACGTATTATTATAATTGATTTATTGTATTAACATGTCTTAAAGCAAACGTAATAGTATATATTTTTGTTTTCATTTTACTTTTCAAAGAATTTAGCATGCTGTCAGTCCCCAAAGAAAAAAAAAAAAAATCTGCAAATCCCCCCCCCCCCCCCTTCAAAAAAAAGAAAGAAAGGATTTTAACATTTTGCATTTTTTAAAAGGTTTAATATCAGAGTTTTTCGAATAATAATTTTTGGAGTATTTAACTGTAGAAAGCAAATAAAAAATTGCAATTTGATGATAATATTATTTCTTAATCTAAGGGGAAAATGAAATAGTTGACAGCTATGAAATATTAATGTTGTGTAAGTTGTTTCTAGTTTAAAATTTTTATGATTATACAAAATGATGTGTTTACATTTGTATTTCTCGAAAGCAGTGAAATAATTTATCTCAATCGATATATTTGCTTCTAAAAACTTTACTAATTCTTGTAATTATTATTTTATATAAAGTCTTTTGAACATATTGGGAACACTTACTTTTCATTTAGTACTTTTGTGATGCAATTTTATATTAAAATATGGTGTATCATTCACTTATGTGTACGCAAATTTGGTGTTTTCGATTTATATTATTAATCTAGTCTAAAGCTTTAGGTAACTATAAATTTAAATGCATTGCATATTTTAAAAAATATATAAAAGCAATTCATATTAAAATATTGTTTATTTAAGAGATATTTTTTAAATCAATTATATAATTGAATACTTATCACTTTCTTCTTTCTTTTTTTCTTTTTGTAATTTGCATGCTTGTATGTATTGTTTCTAGAATTTCTTTTAGAATTTACAATATACCATAAAATATACTGTATAATTTTAAACCCTTAAGCATCGTAAAAAATTATCTCTCTTGAAAGTAAGAAAAAGTAAAACAGTCTTTTAAAATTAATTTTCATTTTGTAAGTGAATTTACATAATATGTCTTATTTAGATTTTTAAAATAATAATAATAATTAATATTATTCTTTTTTTAATTTGCTCACTTTTCTCTCACTAAGAAATGATATTCTTATTAGATTCTATTATACAGCTACTTACAAATGAAATTTTGCAAGTGAATATAGAATTGATGTGTTGTATCTCAAGCTTACATAATCCAATCATAATAAAATGTAAAAAGGAAAAATTTAGTTCCAGGGAAATAAATCTTTATCATAATTTCTTATATGCTTTATTAATGTTTTATATACTGGGACTTACATCATTCATAGATATACTTTAAATAAGACTTTTAGTTTAATATATATATATATATAATTGTAGTTTTCCTTAAACTTAATTTTTAATAACATTAAATATTAAGGCTTGTTATTCTTAATAGATATGTTATCAATATTATACACGATTAATATGAATTTTTATTACCGAAAAAATATATAGGTATTTATTTTACTTTTCATTAAATTTAATTAATTTTCAATAACTTTAAGTATTAAAAAATTTTATTCTTCATACTTTTTAAATAAAAATTTTAGTTACCTATATATATATATAACAATTTTCATTTAACTTAATTTTTAAGATTTAAATATATTTAAAACTTGTTCTTTCATTTCCTTCAATAACACCTAATGCCAAGATAGACGCCATTGGAACTGTGAATTGTTTATCTCACGACGATTTCACTCGGAAAAGACCTGTCGAAATTTCAGAAAACGATTCCACCGGACAATTCCGATAATGAAAGCAATCCGATGAGTTCGTTCTAGCGAAATAAGAAAGGCTATCGGAATGTGACGTCACATCGGAGAAATTCCGATAACGAGTGCATTTCGATAAGCTCGTTCTAGATCCCCTGACTTGGGATTACACCATCGAACATGCTCCTTTCCGTCTACCATATTCTAGATCAAATCTCCACTCTGAGGTGCGTCAAGCTAAATAATTTGTTGTATGTAAAAATGATCCCTGTAAATAAGTTATCACTAAAAAGCTTTTAAATTCCTATAAATTAATAATACAATTGTGAAATATATATAGGGACGAGTAATAAATTGTAAATAAAAATATTTAAAATTATCGAATCATTTCCTTTTATTTTGATTTTCTGAACTACTGCTGAAATCTAAAGGGCCTAATTTATGGCAAAGGTAACTTAATGTTTATTCATGTTCAGCGAAAACCATGGAAAACTAAGATCGGCTAAGCAAACGAACGTGATCTGGAATCCATTATTGCATTTTACGTCTATTAACTTAGAAAGTAGAATTTCTGAGCCACTTGTGCTACCTATTTATTAGGAACTCACAGCGAAGTGTTTAAATATTTAAAAAAAATATTACTGTTATATTTTTCAAAACAGGACCCGGTTAAATTAATGTGTATGTATCTATATCTATCTATATATTATATAGATAGATATAAACCCCTGGAAAATAAATTTTCGGTTTCTAAAACAGGTTCCTTTTTAACACGCTTCTATTAGCTTCTCCTGTATGTATGTATGTTTGTAACTGCTCTTGGAGCAAACAAAAAATTTATATTGTAAAAAAATACTTTCACTACGAGAACGATGTGGCGTCGAGGTAAGGCTCCGCGCTGCGAACCTCAAGGTCTGGCGATCCCAGACAGGGGAGATTTTTTAAAAATGGTTTTTGTTTCATTCCAAGATATTTTAATTAAAGATTTAAAGTAATGTAAATATTATGGTGTGTCACTCACACGATTTTCTCTTACCCTGCATTTTAATACTAAGATAGATATTTTGTGCTTCTTTAGTTCACATTTCTGTAAAAGCGTGTTCTTTAATTTTTTAAAACTATAATATTATTAGTGTTTCTATTCTATTGATTAGAAACATTAAAAAGAAAAAAAAAAAAAAAAGAGAGACTATTTGTTCTTGCGATTTTTTTACATTTTTATTTTTTTTTTATTTTTTTTCTTTTTCACACTGGAGGGTAAAAAAAAAAAAAAAGCGAGTTGTCACCATTTCTGTAAACCAGCTGGAATTTTTCATTGTAAGAAATAATCTATTACAGAATACAAAAAATTACAAACACTCCTAGTTTCATCTAAATAAAATTTGACGAGTCTGTGTTACAACTAATTTATACATTGTTTTGCTCATTCTAATAATTGATAAATGCAAAAAGTTTGGTAAAACGGTTGTCTGTAAAAGGGAAAATATTAAAAAGAAAAAAAAAAAATATATATATATATATATATATATAAATACTTCATTTTTTTTCAACATATTAAAATGTTGTCCAAATTAAAATGAGAATTAGTAATGAAGCATATACTCTATTCAGAATCATACATTTGCGCATAATTTCAGCTTAATCGAGTGATAAGACACATATTACATGGTGAAAAAAAAAAAAAAAAAACTAAACAAATTAACCTGGGAAAAAGGTTAAAATTGGCAACAATAACTTATGAATGAGTAGCGTAGTAATTTTTATTATTACGTTTTTCAGTGAATTTATGAAAAAGTTCATATTTTGTTTTTATCTTTAAAGTATTGCTGGGCTTAAAATGAAGTTTGCGATGATTGTAAAGATCCAACTTCTAAAAATAATTTTTTTTTGTATTAAATGTTGACAATTTAGACAAATGTCGTCTTTTTTTTTTTTTTTTTTTTTTAACTATATCACTGAACTGAGTCACTGAGTCCGCGTGATTAAATATTACTTGTATATTATTTTTTATCCTCGCGTATTTTATTGTCACTATCGTATCATTTGTACAAAATTTAATCGTAATTGGTACACGTTAGAGAAATATTATATAGACTAGCGGGCTTCGCCCGTGTAAACCAGGTGAAATCTGGATATCGAATTTTTGGACCAAACGCAATACTTGCATTACCTACGGGTAGTAAGTTAATGGAAGCAAAAAAAAGTAATTATTACATGGAATGTAAGCTGTTGAAAACATGCTACTTCTAATAGAGTAACCAGATGCATGATTCCTCTAATTTGGTGACTCATATCCTTTTGAAATAGATTGTGAATTTTAACTGAAAATTAATATTTTTTCTCTTGCAGATGTTTTTAAGAACTCATAGGAATGTAGATTTAGATGAGTTTAGCGGACGTTTAGTTTAGTCCGTAACACTGTATTATTTTATTATTGTGTGTGTAATAAGCATTAAACAATAAAACTACAAACACTAAGCCTGAAACCCATTTTTGTACACTTGAAGTACACAACACTCATAGTTAAAAATTATTTTTAATCCATTCTTCAGATTTTTTTATTTTTAACTTACAAGAGAAATATGAATCAGTAAAATCGCTATTGAAACCAAACCAAGCTTCAATTAAAGAGCATGGTTGAAAACATAGGGTACAATAGAAATTTGCTGCAACAACCTCCATGGGGGCGACATATGACCCTCTAATAAATTTATGTGTGATGTAAGAATTAAGGCCGACTGTCTACACGATAAACCTAGGGAGGTCTTTCTAAAATGTCCTAGTATTCAAGCGATAAACTCCGAACGGCTAAGCCGACGAGGACGACCTGGATTTTCATATGGCACCTCCTGCCTCTCCTAAAACCTGTAGAATAATATATATGTATATTACATATTTTTTATTGAAAATATGTTAGTGAAAAAAAGATAATGTGCGTGATTGACCACAAATTAAAATAATAATAATAATAATATCAGATAAATTTATACTTACTATTATTTTTTTACGAATACCCCCCCCCCCTCTTTTTTTTTTCGTTTTAAGATATTTGTAACATTAAGCCATACATTATTATTTATTATTATTATTATTATCTTAAACCGTATCAATCCTTAATGAATTTCCATTTGCATGTCTAAGTGATGAGTAAAATTTTTAATTCCATATGCGACTTCTAAAACTATAGAGATTTGTAAAGTACCATAAGCAGAAATACTTCAAAGAAATGGCTCCACCAGTGGCAGAACGGTTCTGCGCTCAAAGCTGGTAGACGTGAGGTACCGGGTTCTGTCCCAGGTTGTGCTCTTCGGCCTAGTCATTCGGAATTCTCCGTGGTTTTCTCCGAAACGTGCGAAATACGGGCTAGAATACTTTAGAAAGACCCCCCACGGAGGGCACTCCCCCTCAGGCCTAGGACCTACAGCAGTTAATCGGCCTTATTCCCAAAAATCCTTCAAAGAAATGTATTCAATATTTCTAAGAGGAATTTTAATTGTGGGATAGCATTTAGATAAATGTAGCTTCTTCTATTTTTATTTTTTGTTAATCGCGGCATGGTATACATTGTAAACAAGTAAATATATGGATTGTTGTTGTTGTTGTGCCGAATAACTGCCGATTGACTGCACTAGGTTTCTAGGCCTGAGGAGGAGTTCCCTCTGTGGGCTTTTTCTAAGGGGTCTTAGCTCATATTTACGCAAGTTTCGGAGAAAATCACGGAAAACCCCGAACGGCTAGGACAACGAGCGCGACTAGGATCGAACCCAGGCAATAAATTGATTGAACTCTTCTCATACTAAGCCAGGTCATGTCTGAAAACGAAGGTGATCTGGATTCGCATTTGCACCTTCCCCTTGTCCTAAAACATGCATATATATATATTATTGTAAATGTTAGTGGAAGGATCTTCAGGAAAAATTATCTTTCAATGGTAATTCGCAATAAATCTGGTAAGATTACGGCAGAAATTTGGTTTTCTTGAAAATCGCTGTAGTGATTTATATACATGCATAAATATAGTGTTAGAGTTTTTTTTTTTTTTTTTTTTTTTTTAGATGAAAAAAAAATCTGATTATTAAATAATAGATTTAAATATTAGCAGTGGCTGGTGTTCCGTGCTTTTTCTGGAACAAAACCTAGCAGAAACCCCTGTTTTCTAGGAAATTGCTAGATTAAGGGATTTGAGATGATAATTCGTTTTGAATTTGTTTTATCTCCAGGAAAATTAGATTTCACTGGTAGCCCGCACTCCATCCGAGACAAAAAAAAAAAAAATCACATGGCCTTTATTATCACATTTACAAAAACGAATCCCTATATTACGCTACGAATAATTTTTACAACGGAACTAAGTAAACAGTCAATCAGGTACTGAATGTAAAAAGAAAAAAACCTGGTACAGGTTATTAAAATGCTGTACATTAAGGTTTAATTAAAACAGTGCTTTACGCTAAATATTTGGTTAGTTAATAAATAATAATATCAATAATAATAAAGCTGCTGATTTCACAAGTAATTGTCATTATATTATTCTAATAATTTATATCTTTTATCAAAGATTCCTATAAAAAAAAAATCGTCATCTAAAAGAGATAATAGAGTTAAAAAAAAAAGAAAGAAAGAAAGATTATTATGCGAAGTTCTGTTCAGCCGAACAATATTTAAACTGATTTTACAAATTATCACCATCACTTCTTACTTTTCATGAAAATCGCAATGAGCGGATTTCTTTTAAATTAAGTTTTAATTATTAAAATATAATGAGAAAAAGTTGTCTTTAATATTAGGGAATATTTCAAACGAAAAAACTAAAAGCAACAGTGCGTTCCAACTTTTTAGCAGGTAAATATGCATAATTTTCATTTTTTATGACTATAACATTTAATCACTTTTTAGTATATAAAAAAAATTATATATATTTATAATAATAAGGCATCAATTAACCTTTCATATATATTGTGAAAAAATAATTAGAAGCTTTGTGAGAGAAAATTAAATCAGTCCAATAGAAGAGGTATATCCTATATCAGTAAAAAATATTTCATTTTATTTTTATTTGTCTTAATCTTTTAAATATTACCTTTATATATGCATTTAAACATCTTTGTGCGGAGTTTTCATGGAATAAAAAGACACTCTCTTTTTTACCACCTGCAGAAAACGCAAAGGCGCTTCCTATGTTATGTTCAGTATAAAATAAAATTCTTTTCAAAATCCGATCATGAACTTTAATGCATCAGAAATTTTTTTTTTGCAAGTCCCTCTACACACATTAGTTGCGAAAATTATACAATTTTCAACAGAGAATATCGATATGCCATAGAAAACTTGAATTAGGTATACCAACTCCAAGCCCTTCAATGAATATTATCGGGAAAAAAATATCTTGATCACAGAGGTTAACAGACAAACAGAAAGACAAAACGAAGCCAACTCATTATTAGATATTCTTAGAAGCTTTAAAACGCATTTTTATTTATTTTTTTAATGGATTTTTTCTGGGGACTTTTTTTTCTGGGGACTTTTTTTCCGGGGCCTTTTTTTCCTGGGGACTTTTTTCCGGGGACTTTTTTTCCTGGGGACTTTTTTTCCTGGGGACTTTTTTTCCGTGACTTTTTTTCCGGGGAATTCTTTTCCGCCATTCTCCATTCTACTAGCATCGATTACCGCTCGGATGTTTAAATAAACTTTTTAACTGAAAGTCCAAACAACAGTATTAAACAATCTCACTTAATTGAAAATCTTAGAAATTTTATTTTTAATTATTAAATTAGTTTTTTACTTAGAATATTTCATTAAATATTTTTATAACTAGGTTTTCCTTATAATGATATATATAAAATCTTTTATTATTATAAGGATTTTAAAACAGTTATTATTATTATTATTATTAATATTAAAACCCAAAAAATTAGTATTAAATAATCTCGAAAAATTTATTATATGAATATATCATATGTATATTAGTTAAATTAGTTTTCTAAAATTTTTAGTTAATTTTTTAAAACTTATTTTTATTTATTTATTTATTTATTACCTACCCCTCCCAATTCCTTATCTTCCTCTTTTTCTTCTTAACATCCATAGATTTTCTCTTGACAGTATACGATCGTTTCCGAGTACCTCACAATCTCACATATGACCATCAATTGCACTGATAAGTGTCCCGTTCATTGTCGTGCTGAATCTTCTTAGAAAAGCGTGCATTTGTAAACTTGTATGCTGTAAAATACTGCCAAAGAGCTCCCCCTCCCCCCATGGATTGAACGCATAGACCTTATATAAGGTCTATAATTGAACGCCCCCTCTGAATTTCACCTGAATTTTGCTTGTTCTAAAAATACCGAACACCTTCCCTTCAGCAGAAGACTATATCAGAATAGGAGACAGGTTTTTATGTTAATTTCTGCTTTAAGATTCGCCTTCATAAATAACATGAATATTGATTTCTTTTATAGTAAATGGGACATTATGCATTTGAAAATTAAAAACATACGCTTCTTAAAATAATGGGAAAGTTTTTAAAACTGGGTTTTTAAAGTTTTTGCAACTGGGAAAAACTAATTTTCATAATTTTTTCCGTTATTTGGATTTAAATATTGCTTATATATTATTTTTTATCCTCGCGTATTTTACTAATGATTCGTCAGAAAATTTAAAAACATGGTATATAAAAGTTTTTTTTTTTTTAATCTTATAATTATTTTGTTTCAAAATCATTTTGAATGCCAGTTAATTTTAGCAGGAAAATACATGTTAATTTCTATATTTTTGCCGATTTTTACCGTTTATCCACCGTCTTTCCAAATGTATATCCCACATTTCCATGAAGTTTGAAGGGGCGCTTGAACGGTATTTCATAATATTTTCTTAATTTTTGTATTAAATAATAACTTACGTTCACTTTATAAGTGAAGGTAAAGTGATCACAGTGAACTTGTTAATCAGAAATTACCAGTTTTTTTTTTTTTTTTGTTTTCTTTTCAGGACTGAGGGCTAAGTATTAGTCTTAATCTGCGGATTTTTTCGATACCAGTTTTACGATAGTTGGACATTTATCGAAAATATAATTGAATACTTTGACAGCGATGTTATAATTTGAAAAAAAAAAAAAATAATAATAATAATAGTCCTCCGTCCTAAACTAAATTCTGCTTTTACCAGAATTTCATCAATTTTTTTTTTTTTTTTTTTTTTTTAAGAAAAAGAAAAAAAAAATAATAATCAGTATCGAAACCATAGATATAGTAATATATAGATCTATCATTCATCCCCATGTTATCTTGCAAAGATTTTTGATGCCGAAAAACAAAACCTTTGGAATCAGACATTATGTGGTATTGAAAACGAGAAAAAAAAAGAAAAATTAATTTGAAACTGCATCTAAAGTTTTTCATTCACTTTTAGTAAATAAATTATTCATAAATTTTATTTGCTAAACTGTGTTTATTCCCGTGTGTATTCACTCGGGGAAAGATGGCCATATTTTGGTAAAATCGCTTCTTTCCCAGTGAAAAGGAATCATTTTTTTCTCCCCAATGATCAATCTATATCTTATTACTCTGTAGAAAACGTTTTTTTTTTTTTTTTTTTTTTTTTTTTTTTAAATAATTTTGAATTTGGAAATAAAACGTCCGAGTTACTTCGGTGCCAAATTTCAAATCTCGTTAAAGGAGTCCTATACTAAAGCTTTTTTTTTTTTTTTTTTTTTTCATTTATTTTTCATTTATTTTTATTTTTCTTTATTTTTTTTTTTTTTTTCAAATTATATATATATATATATATTTTTTTTTTCAAATTATATATATATATATATATATATTTTTTTTTTTTTTTTTTTTTTTCTGAATATATTAACAAGAAAAATTACCAAATAGAATTTTTTTTTTTTAAATTATTTAAATATTCAACTAAAATCACAAAAATATGATAGTTAAAATTTAAAAATTTAATTATTATTTTATTTACCTACTTAATTTTTATTTTATTTTATTTTATTTGTTTATTTTTTAGCATTACAAGTCACAAACAACTGAACATTTCTGCAAATTAACGATGAAATTGAAAAAAATCATAGTATAAAATAATATTATTTTAGTTCTAATTTTTAACTTAAAACTAGGAAAAGAGAACAATGAAAAAGAAAAAAAAAATTGAAAATGAAGAACAAGCTATTTTATTTTTAAAAAGTTTTTTTAAATAGTACAAGTCGCGAGAAATTAAAGGGCACTGTAACTTTAAAGAAAGGCGAAAATATACTCTGAGGAGAGATATAATAAATCACGTTGATTATACCAGCTCTAAGTTTGATATTCCTGTGATTCAAAAACGTGAAACATTAAAGTAATGAATTTGTGGCTGTGATTACAGCTGCATGAGTTAAATGCCTAAAAGTTACCGGAACCTCCCAAATAGAATAGATCATATTCTGCGTATACTGTTTTCAGATAATGTTCTAATAAACTTTATAACATTTTACAAAGCACTAAAGAAAGTTTTATAATATTTAGATTTTTTTTTTTTTTTATTTAAATTTTGTATAATAAATGAAAAATAAAATAAAAAACACTTGGGAAAAAATACGTGTAAGTATAACAAAAGCACAATTTCGAAAAATTCAGCCAAGCACAACATTTTCACTTCTGCTACACGGATAAGATAAAATAATAAAGAATCCTTCATATCTAATATTTGCAGACGAATTTCGTTAAGTTTTAACTTTTGGTTGTCTTCTACATAAAGACTACTATAAAAAATATTGATAGTAAGAATAAGATAATCTGCAATAGTTTACTTTCGTGCAAAAAAAAGTGGCTAAAAATGGTACTTACCTCTTATATATTTACAGCAAAAATATATAAAATTGATAACAGTTATCATTTAAACCTTTTTATCTTGTTAAAGTAAAGTCATTTTAAAATCGTTATTTTAAAAATAATTTCAGATTGATATTGATCATTAAAATTTTTAATGTGGCCATTTTTTCTTAAATTCCTTACCCATATGCATGGGAGAGAAAGTCAATTCTTCGAAATTTGCGTTAAAATTACTCATTTTGAGGCCCTCGGAATACAGAAATTACGTTTTCAACTCTTTCTTTCATTTCATTTTCATTATTATTATTATTATTTTTCCTTATTATAATTAAGTTTTAACATTATGATTTCTTTTATAAAATAATTAAAATTTCATAAATAGTAAATACGTGAATAAAGGAATAAAAAAGGGCTTAATTTTCTTTTTGAATACCTAAAAGGATCCTAAAACATGTGAAAGATTCTAATATTCAACCCTCTTAAAATAATAAATTGTGGTCTAACGGTGATATATCATCAATATCAAATAAAGATGAAATGTGTTCGAAACATATAATGTGTTACTCTATATGGCATAATTTCCGCCAATTCCAGTATATGCTGGCAAGTAGCAATTCGCAAATTACCCATCCTTCCGTTACGCAATTTTCGCTTACCCATTTTTCCGTTACCCTTTTTTCCACTTACCCATTTTTCTGTTTCCCATCTTTCCGTTATCAATTTTTCCTTTACCCATTCCGCCTCCCATATGTTTGGTTAGGAAACGGTTAGGTGTCGGTGCGGTGTCGCACCGGCTGCCATGACGGTTTTGCCGGCAACGGACCGATAGTGGACCAGACAATCGTGCGACTGCCGCCCGAAGGCCCACAAAACTTACGTAGCCGACTCGGCAAGCGGCATCGGTACGTCACCGCCTAAACCGGTAATGGCCCGGTAATGGGCCGGTAATGGGCCAACTGTCTGCCGATAGATCTGTGTGTTTGTTGGACTTAATATTTTGAATTCAAAAAGTAAAATTTTGTATTAATTTAGCTGTAATACTGTATTATATAATAGACATTTATGACACTAATTGTTATGAAAAGCCAGAAATTTATCAGGTATTTAATCTTTAAATAGAAATTAACATAGTACTTTTTTTTAATACTTTTTTCTATTATGTACAGTACAAAGCAGGTGCTAATTTCCGCTTCCCCTATTTTACACGAAAATAATGCTTATCTCCCCCCCCCCCTTATTTTCCATTACAACAACTGGTATATGGAAATCTTTGGACATGGTTAAAACGAATGCCGGTAAAAATGGCACCGGTAAAAATGGCACCTGCGATTTGCGAAATGTTAAAATGAAAAATGGTCGCATTATTGAAAAAAATTAGGAGATAGAGCTTTGTTTGGTCGACATATAATAGCCTTCAGAAACATTTCTGTACGTAATGAAATGCTAAGTTAGCACAATATTTGAGCTAACTCCCAGCTAGAAAAAAAAAAAATTCTTAGGAAAAGAAAAATTAATTTATAAAATAAGAAAATTTCTTTTAAAAAGTGCATTACGGAAAAACTCAATTTTAACTTATTGAATTATATTTTTCCAATATTTATACAAAAATAAATGATAATAATTATTATTACGATATAATAATACTCTACATTTGTCATCCCTCTCTCTTGTATACCAGAAGATAACGAAGGATAATTTCTAGGAAGGAAAAAATTATTTACTTATTCTCGTGGTATCTTCTGGGTAAAGATAATAGGCTCCAATAAATTCAAACAAGAGCAATTAAAAAAAATGTTTATATTATATTATTTATTTAAATAAATATTTATATTACACAAATAAAACTTGTCTAATAAAGAAAAGCAAATAAATACACAAATAAAAGCAAGCCTTGCTTTTGCATCCAAGGCAGTAGCATATGTTTTTTGCACCTGATGAAGAAAGGCCAAGTCCTTTCGAAACCGGTTACGCTGGATTGAATTTTATGGTCTGTGAAAAAGTTTTAAAGTTTAAATATTGAATATACACCATATTTTTATTTAGTTTTGTCTTACCTGTAAAATTTTCAAAATATTTTCACATTTAAATGAAACATAAGTACTTCCAAAAGAAATCGAAAAATCTCATGCCATCAATAACTTATGATAGAATAAGCTGAACAATTTGTTCTGGTATGCAAAATGTTTTTTGAAAAACAAATTTATTCCTGAAAAGCTTTCAAAAAATTGAAACAAACAAATATTAATGATTATCAGAAAGCTTTATCGACAAATTATACAAATGTGAATAGTCAAAATCATTTAGAATTTGTTTTCTGATTTTCTGAAAAACCTGCGAGCGCAACTGATGTGTTTCTGCTTTTTGGGGGGATATTATCTCGGCGCAACTGATGCCTATGAGGATGAAGGACCTAGGCGCAATTGAATAGTACCTCCTATTCTTAAGCGCAACTCAATAATACCGAAGTAGGGCTGATAACCTGCAAGGAGGAGGGGGGGGGGGGGAGAGAAACATTCAGAAGCAAGCATTCCGGACTGGCTGAATTGGCAAGTATAAAAGTAGCCAGGATTTCTTTGAGAGAAAGAAAACTGACAACTTGTACACCTTCGTCCCACTCTCTCCTTTAATTGCATTCTAGGGTCAGGATGTGAAAAAAAAAAAAAAAAATCTCACAACTTCATAGGCATTTTGTAAACTTGAAGGTTTATTACTCACTTCCTTTGGGTAAATTTGAATAGTGTACCAGAAGATTTTCTTTTTTCTTATCATTCTTATTTTTAATCATTCTTATAATTCTCTTCTTGCTGTTGAAGAGAAAAAGCAGTCCCCCCCCCCCTTTCTTTAACTGTTTACAAAAATGCCATCTTTATTTAAAAAACGAAAGACTGTCTTTAAAGGTTAAAATCCAAATTTTAATGAATTTTCCTGAATTTCTACATTTTTAATTATCTTTTAAAATTTATCCTACTTTTTAAAATTATTTTAAATTTCATTAAAAATTATCTTAGTCGAACAAATGTAAAGGAAATCAAGAAAATTAATTTGATTTTTAATAATAATATAATCCTTTATTATGTATTAATGTGTTAAAACAAATTTTCAGTTGTACGATTTTTTCATTTGAACGTTTTTTAGGAACGGTCCCTTAAAAAACGTATAAACGGTGCCACCCACCTGAAAAAGAAGTCACGAGAAAAAAGTCACCGGAAGAAAAGTCACCGGAAAGAAAGTCATGCGGGAAAAAAGTCACCATAAAAAAGTAATAAAAATAAAAATGCGTTTTAAAAGCTTGTAAGAATGTTTTAGAGTGAGTATGGGATGAGTACACATGTTTAGTATAAAAACTGAAAACTATGTGAAATAAAGGCAGTATTTGAAACAAATGAAACTAAAAATAAATAAATAAATAAATAAATAAATAAATAAATAAATAAACTAAGAAGGAGCAGAGGAGCAGAGCCGTAGGAAAACCTACGGCCTAAGGCTGGTGGAACAGGATAAATAAGTATATTCATTATTAGGTAAAAAAAAAAAAAATAATAATTACCGTTGATTACAAATAAAATTTATATGAACTAAATCAATCATATATATTATGAGTTAAAGAATTAAAATAATGACTTATTATTATATATGTGTGTGTGTATGTATTAAATAGATGCTTTTGTAAGATATATATATATATATTGTGAACGCCGCACCTCTGATTTCGAGAGTATTAAAACCAAGAACTAAAAAGTTCGGTACGAAAGTGTGGCAACAGTGTGTGTGCGTATGTGAATCAAGATGGACTAACGTTCCATTCTACATGTTTTTTAGAAAATACTTTACTTGATGTTAATTTCTGTATTCGTTATGTATTTTATGTTTGTGCCGTAAGTAAATATACGTTTAAAAGTAAACCAAGTGTGATCAGTGTCTTGATGTGTCTCGAAATGAATTTACCGAAAGAAAAGAACCAGGTGCGAAAAAGCAGGCACCACAATTGGCGAAGTCGACAAGCATATGTGAAATAGCTATAGTACTCGTATGGATTTTTTTCATGATAGTGATGAAAAAAAAAAGGGTATGTTTTTTTTTTATGTTCCATCAAGAGTCATATTTTGTATAAGTTTTAAATTAAATAATTAGGATTAAGCATTTAGATATTTTGTTCCGATTTTGTATTCCAACAAGGTAAAGAGTATGTAAATGAAAATTGAATATTTCGTAATGTTGAAATAATAATAATTCTAGTGTTTGAAAAATGAAAAATAGAAATATATTTGTTTATTTGTATTTAAAAAGCCGGAAAATAGTAAAAAGAATGATGAAAAGAATATGTTTTTATGCTATTCAAGATAATTGTGATTAATTTCTGTGTGTTCTTTTTATTCATCACGTGATTTAGAATAAATAAGATTTCATTAAAGCAGATAAAAAAAAAAAAGAGAGAGCTCTGTTTTGATTTATTTGTTCTGTTTTATTGAATGATTGTGTATTTGTTAGACCTTGATAATTATTTATATTTATTTATCTTTATTATTATTGGAATACTAATGAAATATCTCAGTAAAAAAAAAAAAAAAAAAAAAAAAACTAGTGAATTATTCTTGTGAACGTCCGGTTTTGTTTATTTTTTTTACTTTGAGGAATGAATCGGAAATTGTTTTTTTTTTCCTGTTTAAAAGTAAGTTTGATTAAAGGTTGCTATGGCAACATTATTTCTAATTTATTGAAAGCTGGTTATGCAATAAAGTATATTCTGATTTATTTAATGAAAGAGTTGATTGTGTTGCTATGGCAACATTATTTCTAATTTATTGAAAGCTGGTTATGTAATAAAGTATATTCTGATTTATTTAATGAAAGAGTTGATTGTGTAAACATTTTTCTTTTATTTGTTATTTCGATACATATTATTTTTTTTCTCCTTTTATGTATGCATTCCGACTTAATGATTATTTTATTTAATTTGGGAGAAAATGTTGTTTAAGATAAAAAATAAGATGTCAAATCTGGCGTTCTTAAGGGGTTTGTGATTATAGATATAAGAAAATTTATTTTATTCACGGAAAATTTGAACTTGATTTGATTTCATCCATCCGAAGATGGCATTTTTGGGTAAAGGGAATAAAAAAGATTTGCAAGAAGTTGCTACTGAGCTTGGAGTGGAAGGAACTCAACATTTAAAGTTATATGAGTTAAGAGATGCTATTTTGGCTTCAAAGAATTACGATGAAGAATTTGTTAAAGAAACATTAGCGAACGTACTTGAAGCACGGAAGAGGAAAGAAGAGATGGAGGAACGCATAAGAAGGGAAGAAATAGAGGAACGTAAGAGAAAAGAAGAGATGGAGGAACGCATAAGAAGGGCAGAAATAGAGGAACGTAAGAGAAAAGAAGAGATGGAGGAACGCATAAGAAGGGAAGAAATAGAGGAACGTAAGAGAAAAGAAGAGATGGAGGAACGCCTAAGAAGAGAAGAAATAGAATTGGAAAAAATGCGGTTGGAAAATGCAAGAATAGAACTTGAGAAGAAAGGAATTATAAATGAAACTTCTGAGAAAACGCGCGTAAAATTACATAACATCTTACAAAAATTTGATCCTAAAACATGCGAAATTAGCCTGTATTTAGTTCTTTTTGAGCGGCAGGCAAAACGTGCCGAAATTAAAAGAGATGATTGGGTTTCTCATCTCATTGGGCTACTGCCATACGAAATCGCGGAAGTTATAGCTCGGGAAGACGAAGAAATCACGAATGATTACGGAAAAGTAAAAGAGTTATTGTTAAAGAGATATAAACTTACTCCTGAAAGATTTCGACAACTTTTCAATAAGCATACTAAAAAAGCTGATATCACATGGAGAGATTTTGCTTACGAATTGAAAAACTATTTTACTGAATGGATTCGGGGATTAGAAGTTAACACATTTGAAGAATTATATGATTTGATTATTACAGATCAAATTAAAAGGAAAGTACCTCCAGAAATTAAAGAACATTTCCTCGATGAATGGTCATTGTTTAACCTTTTGAGAGGGGCTCTTACGAAATCCTATGGTGAAGCGTGACAGATGCTGTCACAGCCCCTTTCAAAAGGTTAAGTCATCTGATATTATTTCCAGTAAATTAGATGATTATGAAAATGTCAAAATGACTTTCAATAAAAAACCGAAAGAAATTTCTCATAAAGAAAATTGGAATCTTCCATCCAAAGGGGCGAATTTCGGAAATAACAATAGAGATGAGAAAAGGGTTTTTACTAAGCCACAGCAAGAACAAAGAGACATTCGTCCGAAATTCTCCTGCTATTTGTGTGGAAAGGAAGGCCATATGAAAAAATCTTGCCCCAAATTGAATTCAGCAAGTACATCTTACGTGAAAACAAACAAAAAGAGTCAAGAAAGTAAGGGCCTTAATAAGGTCAGTGTTAATCTAAATAGCGCTTGTTTCGAGTGGGAATTTCCAGTCAACGAGAAAGATGGCGATCTTCTGAAAGTGGATTTAGGAATCGGAGGTCAAAAATTTCAAGGCATCGTGGACAGTGGTGCAGAAATCACCGTACTACGAAAATCAGTTGTACCTGAGGAACACTTACAGTCAAGTGGGAAAATTCTTTTGAGACCTGCTATAGGTAATCCAGTGGAAGCACAACTTGTGTCAGTTCCGCTAAGTCTTCATACAGATGAAGAAATCATTCCATATGTTCAAGTGCATGCTGCAGTAGTAGAAGGGCTGCATGAGGAAGCTTTAATCACTCCCAGGGTATATGAATGGTTGAAGGAACAAAAGCGTTCTTATTTGGGAGATGATACAGGAATCACTTCAGTAAAAGAAGCTAATGAACAATCCTTGTTCAGTGTGGAGGGAAGGTCTCCCAAAAACATTTCTTTAGGGGATAAAATGAATATCCCGAAGAAAGAAGTCGATGAACAATCCTTGTTCAGTGTGGAGGGAAGGTCTCCCGAAAACATTTCTTTAGGGGATAAAGTGAATATCCCGAAGAAAGAAGTCGATGAACAATCCTTGTTCCATGTGAAAGGAAGAAATCCTGGAAATTCAGGGGTTGAGGTTAATATCACCCCAGTGGAAGAAAACAATGAACCGTCCTTGTTCAAAGTGGAGGGAAGGTCTCCCGGAAACTATTCTTCAGAAGAAGAGGTTGAAGTAATCACAATAAATGAAGTCGGTGAACAATCCTTGTTCAGTGTACCTGAGAATAATTCAAACGACAATTATCTTGGGGATGAGGCAATTAGTACCCCACTCACAGAAGATAATGAAAAGTGTATGTTCTGTATGGAGGGAGAAAGTCACGAGACTATTCGAAAGGCAAAGCTAAACAACAGCGAGTCGCATCATCCAGAAACCAAAGTCCTTAATAACTCAGTAGTTAAACAGACATTGACCGAAACCGATAGTAAGGATGAAAGAAATGAAAATATCCCTGTTCCACAAGCACAAGTGTTTAGGGATGAGCAGTTAGCCTGTCCTACATTGAAAAGGTGCTTCGAAGAAGCTAGACAACATAAAAATGGTTACTGGATTGAAAGAGGTTTATTATATCATATGGGTAAAGTAGGCGGACAGAAATATATTCAATTGGTCGTACCGGCAAGCAGAAGAAAGGACATTTTGAAATTAGCTCATGAAACTCCTACTGGTGGACATCTGGCAGCTAAGAAGACCAGAGACAGAATTGCAATGTCTTTCTGGTGGGAAGGAATGCCAAAAGAAGTTAAACAATTATGTGCTTCGTGTCATGATTGTCAAATGCGCAGGAAAGGAAAAGTAAACGATAGAACACCTATCGAGTCTGTTGGAAGGCCAGAACTCCCATTTCAAGTGGTTAATGCCGATATTTTAGGCCCAATAGAGCCAAAGTCATCACGTGGCCATCAGTATGTACTGTGCGTTATGGACCAGCATAGTCGTTGGCCGGAAGCAATACCTCTGAAGTCTTTAACAGCAAAGGCAGCCTGTGATGCATTTATAGAAATATTTGTACGAACTGGAATTCCTCGAGTAATTGCAATGGATAACGGAAGAAATTTTGCCGCACAGCTGACAAAAGAATTTTTAAAACGATTAGGATGTGTTCCTAAATTTTCCACTCCAGGTTATCCACAATCGAATGGTTTGGTTGAAAGATGGATAGGAACTATGAAATCCATGCTACATCATGCAATTAATTCACAAGGTCGAGGCTGGGATAAACAATTGCCATTCTTGTTATGGGCATACAGAGAAGTGCCTAACGCTACAACGGGTGTTGCCCCATTCCTACTAGTTCATGGGCGACCACCTGTAGGACCTCTAGCCATCCTCAAATCAAGTTGGGAAGATGAAGTCATACTTCCTCAAGGGATTGGAGAATCTGTAGCTGACTACCTGTTGAAACTCCGGAACCGTTTAGAAGACGCGGCACAGTATGCGAATAGCATAGCTCAAGAACAGCAGCAGAAATATGTACATTATCATAATTTACGGTCAAAAGATACCGAATTTTCTGTTGGGGATGAAGTTGTAGTGTTAATCCCTGATTCAACAAATCGTCTTTGTTCAAAATGGAAAGGACCAGGAGAAATAGTAGAAAAGAAGTCTCCACATTCTTTTTATGTCAAACTACCTGATGAAAGTGTTCGACATCTTCATCAAAATAAATTGCGTAAATATATTCAACCTGTCAGAGCTGTAGGAATTATTTACGAAACCGATGAAGAGTTTGGAGATATACAACATGCGCCCGTAGAATCACGGCAAGTAACAGATGAAGAACTAAAAGCTGATATAAAATCAAATTCGATATCAGCAAAGCAATATAAACAGCTGTTGAATCTGATTAAAGAATATCTAACAATATTTGATGGAGAATTAAAGAAAGCCAAAGTTCCTCCACATGTTATCCAGTTAAAGTCTGGAGTAGAGAGGAAACAACCTCATCTTTATAAAGTTCCAGAAACATTAAGATCTAATATAGAAAAACAGATAGCGGAATTATTGGAAAAAGACCTAATAGAACCCTCTTCAGCAGAAATAGCATATCCATTGGTATGTGTAGCCAAGAAAGATGGAACTGTCCGACTTTGCGTGGACTACAGAGAGCTGAACTCAGTTAGTAAAATTCCACCTTTTCCTATGCAGAATTCAGAAAATCTTAGATTTAAAGCTGGTGGAGCTCGTTACTTGACAACTTTAGATATCCTTAAGGGATATTGGGAAATACCCTTAGCAGAGCAAAGCCGAGAATTAACCAGTTTTGTATCTCCAAAGGGTCAGTATCAGTGGAAGGTGATGCCATTTGGATTATCTGGAGCACCAGCAACATTCCAAAGAATAATGAATCAAGTATTACGACCTCATAGTGACTACGCCGAAAGTTTTCTTGATGATATTATCATATTTTCTTCAAACTGGGAAGATCATCTTAATCATATTAAATCCATTTTAGAAACTCTGAAAAAATTGAATTTTTCGGCAAATTTAAAGAAATGCTCGTTTGCGATGTCGAAAGTAAAATATTTGGGACATGTCGTAGGCTCAGGAGAGCACGGCCCAGATCCGGACAAGATATCAGTTATTAAAGATTTGAAAGCCCCTAAAACTAAGAAAACCTTGAAGTCACTCCTAGGATTATTTAACTATTACAGAGACTATGTGCCTCGGTATGCCAATATAGCAAAACCTTTAACGGACTTAACTCGAAAAACTGTGCCAAACGACCTTCCATGGTCAGAAGAAGCCGAAAGCGCATTTAATTCGTTAAAGAATTGTTTGTGCTCTATAACCTCTCTGTATACACCTGATATGTCGAAACCTTTTGAAATTGATACTGATGCTTCAGTGACCGGAATTGGAGCCTGTCTAATGCAGAGAGATGAGCAGAATAAACTGAAACCAATAACTTTTGCAAGCCAAAAACTGACCCCTGCTCAATCAAAGTGGAGCACTATTGAAAGGGAAGCTTATGCTGTAATATGGGCATTAGGTAAATTCGAAATGTGGACTTATGGAGCCACTATTATCTTACACACGGACCATAACCCTTTAAAATATTTGACAGAAACAGTTCCTAAGAACGCCAGATTACAAAGATGGGCATTGGCTCTATCTCGCTATCAAGTGACTATTGCTCATAAGCCAGGAAGCAGTAATACTATTGCAGATGCTTTATCACGCATTCATGAATAAAGTCATAAGTTAGTTTAATATTGTATTTGTTATTACATATATATATATGTGTGTGTGTTTATTTTGTTTCTTATATTCAAGTATATTAATTCATTAAGATTATTTAAAGTGCATAAGAAAATCCATGTCAGGATAAATGTTTATTCATATATATTATATATATATTTTATTTCTATTATGTGTTTAAATGTTACTTATTTTATACCATAGAAAATATTTAAATATTAAGTGAAATATAAATGTTATTGCTCTTGATGGAACATCGGATATTAGGTCAAAGATGAGACAATAATTAAGAATTTAAAAGGACAATTAAACTTTCATGAACATTTATTTAAAGATGAAACAATAATTAACAATTTAAAAGGACAATTAGACTTTCATGAACAGTTATATAAATTATCCACAAATTTTGGTTAGTAGTTTCACTGTGAAGGCCATTGTCCCTCAAGTGAAACTGGAGGGAAGGTGTGAACGCCGCACCTCTGATTTCGAGAGTATTAAAACCAAGAACTAAAAAGTTCGGTACGAAAGTGTGGCAACAGTGTGTGTGCGTATGTGAATCAAGATGGACTAACGTTCCATTCTACATGTTTTTTAGAAAATACTTTACTTGATGTTAATTTCTGTATTCGTTATGTATTTTATGTTTGTGCCGTAAGTAAATATACGTTTAAAAGTAAACCAAGTGTGATCAGTGTCTTGATGTGTCTCGAAATGAATTTACCGAAAGAAAAGAACCAGGTGCGAAAAAGCAGGCACCACATATATATATATATATATATATATATATAAATTATATATTCAAATATAAAAATTTTATTTTTTGAAAATTTTATTTAAAATAAAAATTTATTGTTTAAACTAAAAATACAAATTTATTAATTTTTAATTTCTTAATGTATAAGAAGTTTTTAATAAAAAAAAAAAGAAAAAAAAATTCTTATAATGTCGAGTACATAGATTAATTAACTAGTACAAAAACGGATAAACCATATCAGTTTTATAATTTATAGATTTCTTACACCTCAAAATGTGTAGAAATGTAAAAAAAAAAACAAGGATGAAAATTTTTATGATTGCCTTAAGATCCCCATACCTATATAGCATGTTGAGTAATGAAATATATACACATATTGATAAATATTTTTATATATATTTCTTTTTTTAATGAAGATTGCTTTAAAAATATCATATGCGAAAGTTTAAAAATGTAATTGATTTATTTATATAATAAAATAATTTAGTATTATAAAAACAACTTTTTCTCTCTATTACCTGATAATAATTTGAAAATAATGAATCATATGTGTTTTTGGTATTTTTAATTAAATTTTTTTCTTCATATTTTACCCCTATTTAATTGATATGATACAAAACAAAATATATTACTTGATTGAAAAATAAATAAATAAATAAACTTAATGCTTTATATTAAAATTAACTTTTCTAGCTATCACTTACTAATATTCCTTTTAGAGTGTGGCTGGATAACAGATTTGCAAAATAATAAGAACAATTCATATTAGAATAGAATATTAAAAAAATATTAAATAGAATATTGAAAGTATTAAAAGAAAATAAATAAATAAAAATGGATTTTAAAAGCTTATAAGAATGTTTTGAAGTGAGTATGTGATGAGTAAAAAAACTAAAAACTATGTGAAATAAAGGTAGTGTTCAGACAAATGAAATTCAAACACAACTAAGAAGGCGGGATAGACAAGTGTTACCAGTGCTTAACTTTCACCAAAATTCTGCAGACCATATCATAAATAAGAAAAAGTTAAAGGGAAATTATTTTTATTATTAGGTTTATATATATATATATGTGTGTGTGTAATTATTGATATTTATAAACCAAATTTATATGAACTAAATCAGTCATATCTGTTATGAGTTAAAGACTGATGATTTATAGCTATGATTTATAATTATGAGATCATGATTTATGATTATATAGATCTGCATGTATGTATATATAAATACATATAAATAATAACTCCATTTTCGCTGCATCTTAATATGAATATATATATTTAATTTATTACCAGACGTTATTTCTTGCCTTTAAGTTTACGTGTATCTATAAATACACGTAAATACATGGATATCTGCATATCCACGTTAAAAAGGATCCCCCCTATCCTCACAAAAGAATCTAAATTGGCTGAGAAAACTGCTGTTAGTAAAATTTGTCAATAAATTAAACAAGATGTGTGAAAAGGGCGGTATGAAAAATGTGAAGGCACAGAGCCTTCCCCTTGGAATAGGAAACTATCTTTGCATGGGTCCGAATTCCGAATCCTGGGAGATTTCAAAAGAACAGATAACACCTGGCTATCCTAGAGAGATAATTCTGAGAAAGCTTTTATTGAGAGACTACAGATGAGTACGTTAGAACCCAGTCCTGTCGGTATGCGACAAAAAAGCTATTACTGACCGGATATTGTTAATTTGAATAGAAATAAGTGATATACATAGTGTATGCAGTTCTATATGGGTGGTTTTAAGAAAAAAGACAAAATTATTCTACAAGTATGAAACAATCGAATACATGAGTGTGAAAGAAAAATAAAACACTGAATATGAGATACAATATTTTAATTTTACAGTTTAATTTACAGTTATAATAAAAAATTAACTTTAAAAATTCACTCTGAAAATTTACCCCTACTCTGCGGCTTATGAAATAATAAGAGAGGGGTGGGGCAACTGCTTTAATTTAATATAATAAAGAGTTTTTCAAGTAAAACAATAACAATAATACTAAAACTCATAAGATATATATATATATATTAAAAAAAAGACAAAAAGAAAAGATTAAAAAAAAAAAAAAAAAAATGAGTAATAGAAATTTGCTTAATAACCATCTAACCCCCCCCCCCTCCAATATTTATGTATATATATATATAAAAAAAGAATTATTTCCTTTATTAATTGCTCCCTAAATTTCATAACGCCAAAGGCTTTAATTTTGAAATTTCGAAAAGAAATATTTAAACTTATTTTTATTTATTTATTTATTATCATTTTAATTGCTTTCTAAAATAAAATGTGATATGTTAAAAAAAAATAAATTAAAAAAAAAAAAAAAAAAAAAAAAAAAAAAACAGAATTCGGAAACTTCTTTTTCTGAGTGCGATATCATTATAATACGAAGCAACAAAAGTCTCATAGCATAGGATAACAAGGAAAAAGAGTAAGAGAAAATTTGACTACCAAGCCCTTTTAAAGAAATTATTGAAGTCAACTTAGACACATTCCTGTTATTTAATTCGTCTCTAAAAATGTCAAGGGAAAAGTATAATTAAATTTTTAGCTTAACGGCCCTCTTCACTTACAGCCGCCGGAAGCCGGATCCAATGTTATTCTATAAGGAAATTTTCTTTACAAATAACTTATTAACTAATCTATATTTTTAAATTCTGTTTTCACATTCAGAAAATTCCAAACTGTTAAATTGACGGACCTTTTTTAAAAACGTATTTTTTTTTAATTTTTAATGTTTTATTTTGAAATGGCAAAATGAAAAAAATTCACATATTGAAAGTTCGTATTTTGCAGTTTCAAAATAAAATATAAAAAATTAATTAAAAAAAAAAAAAATCCGTCCATTTAACAGCTGGGAATTTTGTGAATGTGGAAACAGAATTTAAAAATGTGTATTAGTTAATAAGTTATTTGTAAGAAAAATTTCCCATAGAATAACATTAGCTTCGGCTTCCGGCGGCGGTGAGTGAAGAGGTCCCTTAAGACGAGCAGTTTATTAAATGATGTCATTGGAACGTCATAAATTCTGCAATGTTACGATCCTTAAAAATAATAAAAATTCTTTTCAATAGATTCAACAATAATATAGGCTGTAGGATTTTTGAGACCGGTTGACAACGGTAGAGTCTTAGGCATATGGGTGGAATGCCCTCCATGGAGGTCTTTATAAGGGGCAGGGTTGGCAAGGTTTCGGACACTATGGTGAAAACCACGGTATAAACCATGGTTTTTACCGTACTGTCCAAAACCTTGGTGTCTTAAATTGTCCTAAACTGTCCAAAACTATATTTTTTAGTAGAAAAATATTTTATTAAAAATATGCAAATATTTGAAAAAATTACAAAATTATTATAATTATTGTTGTTTTGTAACATTTTCCAGTATATTCCATAATGTTTAAGTGAAAGATACATACATATATTAACTAGTATTCTGTGGCCACCACAAGACTTTCTTCTATATTTTCCTATACAAATTCACGCAGTAACAATATTTAAAAAAAAAAAAAAACGATTTTTTTTTCAAAGTTTTCTTTCGTTTAAAAAAAAAAAAAATCGATAACTTTGTTTTAAATTATCACATATTTATAGTTCAACCATTCGTTTTAAAGATATTGACGAGACCTTTCGAAAGATACCCATCTTGAAAATTTACCCCCCCCCCCGGGGGGTACTTTCCCCTGGGGGGGGGAAGCGATGACCGAGATTTTTTTTCCTAATTAACTACTACTATTATTAATAATTCATATTAATTTCACAATCACAGGTTAAGAATAACTCCCATCATGTACATTTATACGAAATTTTGTCCCATACTGCCATGTTAAAAATTTAGAAAAAATACGATCACAGCGCCACCTGTTGAGTGATTGATCCCCAAATCTAATCAGCCCCAGTTTATGTCAGGGGCCAACTAAATATCAAGTCTGGTTAAATTTCTTTAAAAAAAAAAAAAAAAAAAAAAATGATTTTTTTCCAAGTTACTTTTTGTTAAAAGTAAAAAAAAATCGATAACTTTGTTTTAAATTATCACAGATTTATAGTTCAACCATTCGTTTTAAAGGTATTGACGAGAACTTTCGAAAGATACCCATCTTGAAAATTTACTCCCCTCGAGGGGGGACTTCCCCCCCAGGGGGGTTCACGAGGCTCCTACGCATACAAAATTTTTTCCCCAGTTGACTACCTCTATTATAAATAATCCTTGTAAATTTCATAATGATTACTAAAAAATAATTCTCTTTATGCACATTTATACAAAATTTTGTCCTATATCACCATGTTAAAAATTTAGAAAAAGCGGGATGGCAACGCAACTTGTAAGACAATTTTTACCAAACGTTGATAGGCACTAATTTATGTCAAGGTGCAACTACATGCTAATTTGTATGAAATTCTGTGCAGTAGTTCCTGAGATACAGTTGCCACAAAATTTTGTCACACACACACACACACAGACAGACTGACAGACAGACAGACAGACAGACATTTTGTAAAAAGGGTCAAATCGTGTTCTACAGCTCTCAAAACGTGTAAATCCATCAAAAACCCGAGGTCGAAAATTTTTACGAATCCAATACTTTCTCTATATTACATATAGAAGAAAGTAATAATTATAATATTCAAAAGTAAAAATTTATTATTGAAGCTTTAATGGGAAAATGTGGATAATTGTACCTCAAATATTGATATTTATAATATTTACACACACATACACAGTATATATAAGCAACGTGAATAAATATATCAAGAGAACAAATTAATATATAATTATTATGTATATGTATAAGATTTACAATAAATCTTGAAATAAATGTTAAAAATGTGCAGCTACACAAACATATTTTATTTTATTTTGAATAAATAAGAAAATATATATGTAAAAATATTAAATAATACACATTTATTTTATTTTTATTTTATTTTATTTTATTTTATTTTATTTTATTTTGGGGGGGAGGGGGGGCATATCTGCTGTTTTTGCAAATGCATATACTTTATTGCCTAATTATAACTTTTATATTTTACTTTTGGTATCTTTTAATGTATGTAATTTATGAAAGAACTTTTAAAAATAATTTCTGTAAAACATTGGATAGGTAAAATTATTTTGCAATTAAAAATAAAGGACAAATTATTCATTTTGAATGTAATATGCATTTTTTATTGTAAGAAAATTTTTTGAGTCATTAAAATTAAATTTTTTTATAGCTATTTATAAATTGTAAATTTCTTTTAACTTAAAAAGGTCTAAATTTTCAGTATAAAATATTTTTAATTACTAATTTATATGCTACTGAAAATGTAGGGAATAGAATTTCTTATAATTTTAGGTTTTGGACACTTTTGAACAGTTTTAGACAGTTTAGGACACTTTTGGACGGTAAAAACCACCTGTTCTATCCAAAACCAGTTTCAGACTTCCTAAACCCCAACCCTGCTAAGGGGTCATAGCCCGTATTTACGTGAATTTCGGAGAAAACTCTCAAAAACTGTGAACGGCTAGGTGGAAGAGTTCGACCTGGAGTCGAACCCGGCATTTCCCACCTACCAGCTTTGAGCGCAGAATCGCTTGGCCGCTGGTGGGCCATTAGATTCGGCAGTGTATTTTCTATATTTATTTTACTAACCTGTGTAAAGTTTCTTGCGACTAAATCAATTTAAATTAACACCATTTTTTATGCAATGTTTGATTAGTCAATTTAAAATTTACGATTTTGAAAAAGTGACATCACGTGAAAGTGAGAGGAAATGCTAAAGTTTTTTTTTTTTTTTTTTTTTTTTTTTTTTTTTAACTAAGACAAGACCGTGATTTTTTTTAACATTTTATTTTGTTACTGCCTTACGTACATTTTAATTTTGTTAAACAAAAGTCTTAATGATTCAGAAGGGAAAATGAAGTTACCATTTAAAAAACTTTGACTGTCGGAAAATTTCGAGTTATAAATATTAGTCTAAGCAAAGTTTCAGTCTATAAAGGGGCGGCAAACTGAAGCTTGCCTGAGGGCGGCAGAACACATAGCGACGGCCCTGTAAAGATGTGCACTTTCTATTGTTAAATATTATTCTGTGACAGATTAACAGGAATACACATAAAAGAAAAAAAAAAAAAGAAAAGAAAAGAAAAGAAAAAGAAAGAAAGGAAAAGCTTCACTTGTCCAGTAGACAACTGAAATTTATATTTTGCTCGTCCAAATTACAGTCTGTGTTACTCAGATATAGGGAAGGAAAGAGTAAAAAGGGGTTGCTTTTATATCTCCATTCTACCTATTTATATGAAGGTATTTTATATTGTTACATTGCAATGCCATGCCAATGCATACAGATTTTTTATAATTCTGAGACTATGAAAAAAAAAAAAAAAATCTATAGTGACTAAATTTAGGAGGCCTCAAAACATACAGAAGCATTAAATTTTCAAAGTCGGATTTTTTACGTGATTACAATAATTTTCCACAAATATGTATGTACAAAAAGTAAAAATTATTATAATGTCCACAATTTGCATCTTTCATTTGTGTACTATTTTAGGGTTGTTATTCCCAAATAAAGATTTATCATTCATATACTATGAAAGGGAAATATTGTACCCATAAAAAAAAAAAAAAGAAAAAAAAAGAAAAGAAAAAGAAGGTTTTTGGTATTTTTATACGTTTTGTGGCTTCCTAAATTCATTTTTCTGTTTTTATAAAGATGTGTGTATGTGAACACAATAGCATTTAAATATTTTATCTGATTACTATATTTCATTGCAGATGTATAATAATTATAAATATATGTGTGTGTCAGTGGCGTAGCGTGATATTTGATTCTGGGCATGCTCTTAAGGATTAACGAATTTTAGCCGTAAGCGGTCCGGTAACAGCAACCGACATTGTTTCCTACTGTCGGTTGCCGGCATTCTACTGATTAGCCGCCGACAGCAGTGCAGCTTTGCCGACAGTAAACCGACAGTGCCGGTATCGGCCCGACTCGATGCCGAAAGGCTTGTGTTTGTTGGGTTCTTTTAACACGCTTTTCCTATATCTTTAAAAATATTTATAATATTTAACAGTTTTTAGATCGCGCATATGCCGTAAAGTTATGTGAAATTAATCAAAATTTGACTTTTTTGCTTTTTTTTACAAATTGCAGTATTCCGTCTTTTGTAGTCCAGTTTTACACTTTTCAGAATAAATGCGCACTGTGCAGTCCTTCGTTTGTTATGCAATTCTAATTTATTACATTAACAACACTGACCTGGCCACGGTGAGATGTTTGCACTTCGAGTTCTACCCTGCCCTTACCATCCAACTAATCATAATGGACATCTATTTGCAACGTTTACATATTTATAATGCATTTACATTTATTGTATGACTTTAAACAAGTTTCTATGTTTAGATTAAGGTTGGAAATAGGATATATTACTCAGTGTTAGCATTGATAATAGGGAGTATATGGTTGTTATTATAAATTCATCTTTTGAGTCTTCCACAAATACCTTTTCTACAAATTCATTGTCCAGCTTTACAATCCTTTCAACTGCCTGAATATGATATGTGAATTTTATGATTTTAAACTTTGGCAATTGTTTTGTTTATAGAAATCACAAAATATCCTTGTTTGTTACATTTCCCTTCATTGGAGGCATAGAGAAAGAGAGAGAAAGTGAACACGTTCGCCAGCTGATCAACACTGCATAGTTCGAAATTTAAAAATTTGATATTGGTGGAAAAAATCCTCAAATAAATACAGAAGTGTGTTCTGACGGTTGATCTATGGCCTTCAGTATTCTTCTGTAGGATAACTACTTTATATTTTGCCTGTCATCCACTGCTATGGCCAATAACAAGTTCTCAGGGTTAGCAAATAAGGTTGGTTGGTTATATGGCTTTCAATGGCGCAAAGTCCACAATGGGACATGCTGCGCTAAGCAAATAAGCGATAAGAGCAAATAAGGAATTTCGTCAGTAATCAGTCCAATATCTATCAGAAGGGAAAACACAACAGAAGCTATTTTCCTGTGAAAAGTTCTAAACCTGCCACACATTACAATGGTTGCAGATAACTTAATTTTCATTTAATTTTTTGATGTCGAAGCAACAGATCCTAAACATTATTTTATTGTTTCTTTAAATGACTCCTTAAGATGTACATTTACAACTGATTCGTCGGAAGAACTAATTAAACTATTTATTCAATATTGATTTAATAATTTTTTAAGTTCTTTCTATCTCAGCGTTTATTTTTCTTTTCTATCTAGAATACTGATATAAGTGTTTTTATTAGTCATACAAGAATTTTAGTTCGGTACGGATTTTTTTTTTTTTTTTTTTTTTTTTTTAACTTTTTCACATTTACAATCACATATACAGTCACAGGAACTTTGGTTTTCACCCACGAAAGCAAGAACAGGTGATTGTGCATTTGCATGCAGCAGAGTCCAACAACTCTAATTTAGCATCAGCGATGAAGTATTCACCTTTTTTTAAAAGCTCCTTTCAAATTTGTCTCTATTATAAGAATTTCTGAATTTGAAACATTGATCATGATAGTGTTTTATTAATTGCACTACTCTAGAATGGAAAACAGTTGGTATTGAAGCTTTTCGGTATGACTCCTGTATTCGTGAACTAACTCAATCGGCAGTAGTAAAAAATGAAGGCAATTCCTTAGAATATAAAGACAATCTCTACTTTTTATTGAAACAACATTAAAATACATCCTCATATGTTGGAAAAGTGTTCGTATCCAGTTCATTTACTGGTAAGCCCTCGCAAAAAATAAATAAATAAATAAGTAAATAAAAATAAAAACTTATACCCAAAAGATTTCCAGTAGCCGCCCTAACTAATTACGGCAAAGGAAAAAAAAAAATGCTACACCAAAAAGTTTTTAAAGAACTACTCTAAATTCCCAATTTAACATAATATTTTAATCTAACCCTATTTAAGTATTATGAAACTAAAATATAATGATCTGATCATAGTGCTACCTCACAGCAGACTGATACAGTGCGTGTCGAAATGATAGGTCCACCAGTAAAAACGAAAGTTATGTTGGTAAAAAAGGTTTTATTGTGTACAAAGTACTATTTTATACACTACATTACTTCATTCAATGTAAAATAATGCATGAATACTATACAAATAATAGGAATAATAAGAAAAACAAAAATTACATGAAAAAGCTGTTTCAAAAAGATAGGTCCACTGAACCAAGCATCAAATTAATGTTGAATTACTAAGAGATTTTTCCACCTTGTTTCAGAATAAGCTCATAAATCCTATTCAGCATGGTTTCTACAAGTTTTTGCAAACATTTTTTCTCGATTTTTGACCATTCAGAGGAAATAGCCTTTTTCAAGTCTGCAGTACTATTGTACTGCCTTCCGCCTGCATACACCGCTCTTGCGAGTATACCACACATGTTTTCTACCGGATTCAGGTCGGGGCTGCAAAGTGGCCAATCGATAACATGTACACCATTATCCAGAAACCATTCGAAAGTGGACTTTGCAGTGTGCACAGGAGCATTGTCCTGTTGGAACATGAAGAATGGGCCCCCAATGTACTCTGCTTGTGGAAGAAAATATTGTTCAAGCAGCTGTTGATAGCCTGCAGCATTCAAACGATTGTCTACAAATGCTATATCAGTTTTTCCTGCACCTCCGAATCCGGCCCATACCATAACAGAACCACCACCAGCTTGCCTCTTCGAGAATATCTGTCTATCGTTACGCAGATCGTGCCAGTAGTACTGCCAGCCATCTGGACCATCCAGGTTGAATTTCTTTTCATCACTGAATATCACACGATGCCAATCTTGTTTCCAGGACATCACTTCATGTGCGAATTTCAATCTCTTTTCTTTGTACTTTTTAGTCAATTTCGGAGCCGCTTTCCTCTTCACGTAAACTATATTGCCAAACTTCTTTACCACTCTATGAACTGTAGATTTTGATATTGGAGGGTTTTGTTGTCTGGCCACAGCGGATAAGCTCATATTTCCAGATTTTAACTCCTTTACGATAGTCCTTCTTCTTCGGGGTGTCACTTTTGATGGGCGGCCAGATGATTTTTTACTGCCATAAGCATTTCTAAGTCGCAAATAATTGTTTACAACATTATGTGATCTGTTTAAAAGTTTACCTATTTCTCTATTCGATTTTCCACACGTTTTAAATGCGTCAATTTTCCCCTGCTCAACCAGCGAAAGACTGCAACGACGACCCATTTCGTTTGATTACAACGTGATGTTCAAATCTGTTTAAATACCTCCACAGCAGCCAGCATAATCCCGCAGTAAGACTAAGAACGATATTTATGGAAATTTTTTGGAAATAAACGTGATTGGTGCAAAATTTCTGAAGGCGGACCTATCTTTTCGAAACGGTCTGAAAATGAAAATTTGCATAAAATAAAAGGAATTATTTATTTATAAGAAATTTCTTCATAAACAGTTATAACAATTACTGATTAATTATCTCTACCAAAAAAGTGATTCTTATTCTCAATTAAGAGTCGAAATTTTGAAAAATGTGGGTGGACCTATCATTTCGATACGCACTGTATACTAGAATGAGAATTGAGAATGAAATTGAAAAGGGAATTCGCGTGGAACGGTGGATGAAACTAGATACGGTGTCATCGAGTTTGATGATTTGCTAACCAAATTTACGTACTATCTGTTACTATTACGTACTTTTATTAACAATAAAGGAAGAAATGAATATACATAATAAAAATAATATACAATAAAAAAGTCGAATTTTGGTTAATTTTACGAAACTTTACGGCTTATGCGTGATCTGAAAACTGTAAAATAATATATATATATATATATATATATATATATATTAAGATATATGGAAATAGTTTTAAAAGAAAGCATTTGAAAGGTATATTAAAGGTTATTAAAAAAAATTATATTCCACGATAATGCAGACGATTTCCATATTAGAGAAGTAGTATAACATTAAATACCAAAAAAAGATGAATTTATTCTCAATATTACTTTAAAAATAAATAAATAAATAACTATATATATGTATATATATAATGAAAAAAATCGATAACTTTATTTTAAATGAACGCAGATCGATGGTTCAACCATTCGTTTTAAACGTATTGGCGAGCTTTTTTAAAAGATACCCATCATGAAAATTTACTCATCTCGAGGGGGGACTTAACCCCCAAGGGGGGGGGAGGCGAGGCTCCTACATACACAAAACATTTTTCCCAGTTGACTATCTCTATTACAAAATATATATATTCGTTTAATTTTATTTAGTGCAGTCTATAGATGTTAAACTCTACGTACCTGCAATTTCTCACATAGACGTAATGTATTTGAATACTTTTGAGTGTCCCTGTACACGAACCATTTGCTTCATCTCAACGAAAAGCTTAGTGTGACATCTCTATATGATACACATTTAGCATACCGAGTTTGGAATTTCTCCTACTATTTGTTCTTGAGATTTAATGATAACACATACACAGACACACACACGCACACACACACACAGAGACCATTCGCTAAAAACATGATTTTCTTATTCAGGGGACCTCAGAACATGTAAATATAACAAAAACTCACGTTCGAAAATTTGAACCTAAAACAATACTTTCTCGACCCTATGGGTAAGAGAAAGTAAAAATCATTTGTATTTCAATAAAAATTTTTGAAATTTGACTTTTTTTTTATCATTTTTTCGAAATTTGAACGTCATGCGCGAACTAAAGATATAAATATTTATTTATTTTTTTATTATTTTTCCCAAATTGAGGAAGCCAAAGTACAACGTTTTTTTTTTGCTATTAGAAATTGCTTATCGACAGTTTGTATACAGGTTGTCCCCTAAATTCATAATTCATGCTTTTAGTGTAGGTAAAATAGATACAAAAAAAAAAAAAATATTGTATAGCAACATGAGGATAGAAATAAAAATAGGAGGCGGAAACATAAGAAATGCTGAAAAAATGAAAAATATCTATTTTCTTACATAATATTAGAGTAGTAATAATATAAAAAGAGGGGGAAATGGAAAATTATTTAACAGCGAGCATTTAATTTTAATATTTATTTAATCATGTTTTATTTTCTCTTGTCCTTATATAGGGTAGAGAAAGTAGTGTTTTCAGGGATAAATTTTCGTAATTGAGTTTTTGTTAAATTTACACGGTTTGAGGTCGCCTGAATCCGAAAACCATACTTTTAGCGGTTGGTCTGTGTGTGTGTGTCTGTCTTTTACCAGCAGAACAAATAATAGCAGAAAGCCAAAATTAGCATTCTGCATGTGAATCATACAGTGATGCTACACTAAAATTTCCGTTAAGATCAAGTAAATGGTTCGTGTACAATGGCATCCAAGAGAACTACAATACATTACGTCTATGGGAGACATTTTTTGGTAAGTACAGTGTAACTTATATAGGCTGCCCTATAGAGAATGGGATATATTACATATTTCTTTGCTACATGAAAGCATGTTTAAACGTAGATTGTGGTGTGGAAATCATTCATCATTCGTTCAAGGGTTAGCCAAAGTATTTGAATGATGTGCGACTGTACTTGGAAAGTGCCAGAAGTTTATTTCATTTTGTGTTAGGTATTTTTCATTCAAAACTAAATTTAATTACACAATGTGATATGCATATAGCTTAAAAAAATATACAGGGCAACTCCAAATTAAGCTAAACGTTCTTTTCTATTCAATGTAATTGATGTAAGTGCTTTGTTACATTTTACTAAGTAAACAAATACTGTTCCTGAAGATTTTTTTTTTTAAACTCTAATATCATGTTTAAGGTGCCCTGAATACGAAAGTCCAATTTTAAGTGGTTGATCTGCATGCATATCTGTTATCAGAATAACTTAAAAAGCAACAACTGTGGAAAATTCAAATTTGCTATTTTGAATCTTGCATTAAATAACCACTTGAGAAATTTGATCATGGTTGGGAAGTTTGAAGCCAAACTAATAACATTCTTGATTTTTATTTTGTAAATACACGTAAGCACTATATACTTGAACAGGGACAGTAGCGCCCCTCACAGAGCATAACATGTCTGATAAAACATTCTTAAACTATTTTAGAATATTTTTAAAGTACATTGAATTTTATTATCTTATCTTATTAACCTTATGAATTAATCTACAATCTGTTCATAATTTTCAAACGATTGGTAAGAAAAAGTCGTGTCATTGACATGGCAGATTTTTTTTTTTTTTTCTTTTTGTATGGAAAGAGTTTTCGGGAAATTTTAATGCATTTATTATAAGTATGTTTTACTTTTATTTGTATGCAAATTTCATAGCTTTGAAATAGTAATTTACGGATATATTTTAAAACTTCCATCATACTCTTAAAATATTTTCTTCATTTTTAAAACTTTTTTCTTTCTTTCTTTCTTTTTTTTTTTCTCATTATCGGATTGTTTTTTATCCTTATATTTCTGTATTTGATAATCTAACTCTCTTGTCCATTGTTTTTACTATTGTTTACTATTGTCCATTGTTTTACTATTTTCTTTTTTAATACTTTTGTCCGTTCAGTAAGGTTATTCATTTCGTAGAAATACGGCATTTTCCCATTTGGTGAAGAAAGGTATATTTTTTAGGGCACGTTATTGTCTTCTACTAGCGAGCTTCGCCCGCTAGCGGGTCAGTATTTTCAAATGAATCAATAACAGTAACTTTTAGTCTTAAGAAAAGAAATTGAAAAAAAAAAATCATTTATGAATGGGTAAAATGTCGGCCTGTGTCCCCACTGTCTTCGGCAGCGCAGTCCCGTGCGCTCTGCCCGCGCGTATTCCTTCCCTGACCCTTCGTGCCTCCTAAAAAAAATCTGATCGGCCTAAAACTCCCACCGGGTCCCCACTGCCCCCGGCAGCGCAAACCCATGCGAGCGCACGTGTGAAGGTATACGTGCGCTGCGCGCACATATTCCTTCTCAAATCAAAATTTTATTCTTAAGAAAATTTAAAAAATCATTTCTCTTCGGGTAAAAATTCGGACCGGGAACCCGCTGCCTTCGGCAGCAATGTCCCGTGCGCGCTGCGCGCGCACAACTTCAGGGATACACGCGCTGCGGGCGCGTATTCCTTCCCTGACCCTTCGTGCCAGAAAAAAAAAATTCTGATCGGGTAAAAACTCCCAACGGGTCCCCACTGCCTCCGGCAGATCCATGCGCGCTGCGCGCACATATTCCTTCTCAAGTCAAAATTATATTCTTAAGAAAATTTAAAAAATCATTTCTCATCGGATACAAATTCGGACCGGGTCCCTACTGCCTTCGGCAGCGCAGTCCCGTGTGCGCTGCGTGCGCACAAGTTAAAGGA
Source organism: Salticus scenicus (assembly GCA_963930645.1). Lineage (NCBI taxonomy): Eukaryota > Metazoa > Arthropoda > Arachnida > Araneae > Salticidae > Salticus > Salticus scenicus. The sequence continues at coordinate 36,595,937 of OZ005655.1, read as the reverse complement.
TACTGTTGTAAAATTTGTACCCTTTCCGTGTTGATTCTCAAATTTAAATTTAAATTCATTTACTACTTAAATATAATTTAAATGTTTTACTTTATGATCTTTAAAGTTTAAATTATTAATTAAATTAATTATAGCGTTTAGTGCTATTTTCTATTTAATACTGCCATTGAGTTAAAGATATATTAAAATTAAAAACAAAAGCTTAATGATAATTACTTTTAGTTAACAATTATATTTCTTATTAATATAATTTTGTTTAAGTCATTTGAAATAACTTTAATTTACTTACCTCATATTTAAAAGCATGTTTTGTTAAAATTAACTTAAAGAAAATATGTTTAAATCCTTTCACGGATTGTTCATTGTTTTATCGCTACCTAACACGGATATGTTATATTTTTCAACTGCGGAGTCTTTTTGCTTAGCCCATACATGACGGCAGACTCGTAGCGTCATGTTGCTATGGTTATGGTAGGCGTTGCCGAGTGTACAGCATCGAGTAGCTGTCACTGGAATCCGTTCGCTTCTATAAAAGGAGGTAAGGAATATGTAATCGCTCTCTTAGTCTCTTAGCCTCTTAGCCACTTAGGCTCTTAGGCTCTTATGCTCTTATCCTTTTATATTTTTTCAGTTTAGTTCAAAGTCATGAGCTGGTATTTTAATTTAGTTATAAAGTGTTTAGTTTTATAGTGATTGTAAATTACGTTTTTGTGACTTGATATTTTTAACGATACGTTTAGTGTATCTGGTTATGTCACAAAGTATACGTCGTTTTCTATTTAAACTCTATTAATCTACATGGCAGTATTTTAAAGGTCTTTAACCTTTCGTCAGCAAAGTTTTCTATTCAACTATTGTTTCTACTTATTTAATGTTACTCATCATGTTGTTTCAAGTTTAATAAACAGTTTTGTTCAAACTTTTTGTCTTCAATGAATGCCACACATATTTATCATTTTTATAGTTTATTAGAGCTGAGCAACTATCGTATATTTCACTGCTAATTCTGCTAATTAACATATGTGATAATTGATTTTTTCACAACAGATACACGCGACGCGCGCGCGTATTCCTACCCTGACACTTCGTGCCCATAAAAAAAATCATTTCTGACCGGGTAAAAACTCACACTGGATCCCCACTGCCTTCGGCAGCACAAACCCATGCGCGCTGCGCGCGCACGTGTAAGTGTTGTGAAAAAACCAATTATCACATATATTAATTAGCAGAATTAACAGTGAAATATACGATAGTTGCTCAGCTCTAATAAACTATAAAAATGATAAATATGTGTGGCATTCATTGAAGACAAAAGCTTTAAACAAAATTGTTTATTAAACTTGAAACAAAATGATGAGTAACATTAAATAAGTAGAAACAATAGTTGAATAGAAACTTTTCTGACGAAAGGTTAAAGACCTTTAAAATACTGCCATGTAGATTAATAGAGTTTAAATAGAAAACGACGTTTACTTTGTGACATAACTAGATATCAACTAGTGATCAGACTAGTGATCAACTACCCCCTCGAACATATTACTACTAGAGAAATAAAAATAATTAGAGTCAAAAATTAGATTATTTTTATCACAATATTGTTTGACATCGTTCATCGATCTCAACCTAGTTTTAGTGTTATCCGGGTAGTAGAAGATGTCAACTCTGTCACTCATTTTTCTGGGTACGGGTTTCCTATTCCAAGTAATTGAAGAAAGAGGTTTAAAAGAAGATTTATCTACAGGAGTTTCATCGACGGACTCGTCACTAGAATCATCAGGCCCACTTCTGAAAACAATGTCAACAGGATCGGAAGCTTGACAATCAACTGGACTTTCCGGAAGTAAGTACAATTCCTCCAGTGAGGTGCCCATCACCGCTCCACTGCATTTACTAAATAGCTGATCAGAGAACGTTACGTTTATAGTTTCAACTATTTTATCCTCATCCTCCAACCAAATTTTATATCCCTTAGTCCTTAGTGAATAACCTATCAGTACTCCCTTTTTAGCCTTAAGTTCAAGTTTGTGGTTTCTATGTTGTTTTGGGATCCCTACATACGAAATTAACCCAAACGGCTTAAGGTGTCTTACGGATGGTTTAAACATAACTCAAAAGGAGTCTTAGGTTGTCCCCTGTGGATTAAACGGTTCCAAGTGTACGCGAAATACATCATTGCATCGGGCCAAAAAGAAAAAGGTAAACCACTATCCGTGATAATAGCTCTAACACAATTTAAAGAAGTTTGATTAAACCGCTCACTTAACCCATTTTGCTCAGGTGTGAACGTGTTAGTTAACTCATGAACAACTCCATTTTTACTACAAAATGATTTGAAGTTGTCATTTACAAATTCGGAACCATTATCCGTACGAATAGCTTTTAATTTTTTATTCAAACTACGTTCTGCCCGTGCAATGTGTCTCCCGAATACACCAAAAACCTGAGACTTATCCTTTAAAGGATAAACAGCAACCCTTTTAGAAAATCCATCAATTATGGACAAAAAAAACTTTTCCCCATTTCTACCAGTTACTTTAATTGGGCCCAAACGTACATAAATACTTTCTCTAACGGTGACCTAACGCCATGAACATCGGATGATTTAAAAGACACACGGTTTTGTTTACTAAACCTACAAGGTTCACAAAAAAATTTCTTAAACTTAAGTTTAGGAAGGCCCCTCACACCGTTCTTCTTGCTAGTATTTACAATAGTATCAGGACTTACATGCCCAATACCCAATTTCATTAACTTTTGCAAGAGAAGCTGAAGGATTTTCTGGGTGCCCCCCATTCACTTTACTCCCCTTTTTAACTTTAGAAACATTAGGATATAAGTAGTAAACACCGTCTTTAATTTTAGCAGTAAAAATATGTCTTTTATCTTTACCGAATACCGACACTCGACCCTTACCTGCATGTGGCACCGTTCACATCTAATTTAGGACCTGATATTAAATTTTTTCGTAACTTTGGGGAATATAAAACATCTTTTAAATACAATACATTTTTACCAAAATTTAACTTGACAGTTCCTTTAGCAGTAATAGGAAAACTAATACCATCGATCGCGACAAAAAGCTCCTCTCCCTCAACAGAAGTATAATGCTCAAAAAGATCTAAATTTCTTAGAAAATGATTTGAAGCAGCGGTATCAAAAATAAAGCTGTCATCATCACTTAAATTACTAAAATTAGCTTGAGCTATGTAGTAGGAGGGGGGAGATTTTCATTTGTCACGACCGTTGGAGTTATACTTTAAATTTCTAGGTTTAAATTTAACATTACTATTCAAAAAGCAGTTTTTCTTTAAATGACCAATACGGCCACACTTAAAACAAGTTAAAGGTTTTTTACCTTTATGTTGAACGTTCTGTATCTGAATACTGTTATTGGCATCTTTCTTGATATCACCTTCTCGAAGCTGTAGACGTGATTCTTCCGCTGTTAACTCGGACACAATACTCTGGAACTTGAACTGGACATTCTTCCAACGCAACAAATATTGCACTGCAGATTCAAACTTGGATGGTAAGTGTTGCAAGAGCTGGAAACAGCAATACACATCTTCCATAGCATGGCCAATTTCACGCAGCTGGTCCAGTATTCTTGATAACCTTGTTACAAAAGAATTCACTGTTTCATTCTCAGACATTTTACAATTAATGAACTCCGTAAACAGTCCAATATGATGAGCTCTTGAGTGTGATATAAAGGTCTTCTTCAATGTCTCCCAAGCATCAATAGCACAATCACAATTTTCAATAATGCTTCTGACTTCAGGCGATGTATTTAGATAAATTGTAGATAATGCAACTCGACTACGTGATTTAAAATCTTCCACTTGTTTTGAAGTTATTCCAGCTTCAGCATCTTCAACAGGCAGTTTTTCTTTCTTACATATTATATTCCAGCAGTTTCTTTCAATTAAAATAAATTTAATGTCCTTGGCCCACGTAATATAATTATTCATCCGTAATTTATCAATAGTGGGATTTAAACTGACTGCCATTTCAGTTTCTTATTTTCAAACAACTAGAATGCCATAAATACTATTATCAAATTTTAAATGCTATGAGCTGACAACGAGCCAAATTGCCCATAACCACTTGTTCTGAAAAAATCAATTATCACATATATTAATTAGCAGAATTAACAGAGAAATATACGATAGTTGCTCCGCTCTAATAAACTATAAAAATGATAAATATATGTGGCATTCATTGAAGACAAAAGCTTGAAACAAAATTGTTTATTAAACTTGAAACAAAATGATGAGTAACATTAAATAAGTAGAAACAATAGTTGAATAGAAACGTTGCTGACGAAAGGTTAAAGACATTTAAAATACTGCCATGTAGATTAATAGAGTTTAAATAGAAAACGACGTTTACTTTGTGACATAACTAGATACACTAAACGTGTCGTCGAAAATATCAAGTCACGAAAACGTAATTTACAATCATTATAAAACTAAACACTTTATAGCTAAATTAAAATACCAGCTCATGACTTTGAGCTAAACTGAAAAAACATAAAAGCATAAGAGCCTAAAAGCTTAAGAGAACGATTTCATATTCCTTACCTCCTTTTATAGAAGCGAAGGGATTCCAGTGACAGCTATTCGATGATGTACACTTGGCAACGCCTACCATAACTATAGCAACATGACGCTACGAGTCTGCCGCCATCTATGGGCTAAGCAAAAAGACTCAACAGTTGAAAAAATACAACATCTCCGTGTTAGGTAGCGATAAAACAATGAACAATCCGTGAAAGGATTTAAACATATTTTATTTAAGTTAATTTTAACAAAACATGCTTTTAAATATGAGGTAAGTAATTAAAGTTATTTCAAATGACTTAAACAAAATTATATTAATAAGAAATATAACTTTTAATAATTAGGCTTTTGTTTTTAATTTTAATATATCTTTAACTCAATGGCAGTATCAAATATAAAATAAATCATTTAAATTATATTTAAGTAGTAAATGAATTTAAATTTAAATTTGAGAATTAACACGGAAAGGGAAAAAATTTTACAACAATAAGGGCATACGCGCGCTGCGAGCACATATTCCTTCTGAAATATTTTTTTTTTTTTTTCTGAAGAAAAGAAAATAAAAAAATCATTTCTCATCGGTTAAAAAGTTGGACCCGGTTCCCACTGCCTTCGGCAGAGCAGTCCCGTGCGCGCTGCGCGCGCACAAGGTAGGGGACACGCGTGCGGTGCACGCCAATTTCTTCCTCACACTTTCAGCCCCGCCTAATTAACCTACATATACCAATTTTGAACGGTCTAACTCAATTAGCTGAGATGCAATAGAAAACTGATTCAGGAAACCTCAAAACATGTAAATCTGGTGAAAACGTTCGATAATATAAAAGAACTTTAAAATATCTTTCAAATGATGTATTAAAAAAAATTAATCATAGTTAGAAATTGAAATATTGAAATTTAAAAATATTACAGTGCCATAAAAGAAAATTGATTCAGGACACCTCAAAACATATAAATCTGGTGAAAATTTTCGATAATTTAAAAGAACTTTAAAATATCTATCGAATGATGTATTAAAAATAATTTAATCATAATTAGAAATTGAAATATTGAAATTTGAAAATATTGCAGCGCTATCTGGTGGTACAAATTTCTGTATTTCACTGTTCGATTCCAATTCAAAAAAGCTTTCTAATGATGTATTACTTATGAAATTATTTTAACTAGTAGCTGAGATACAATTAAAACTAATTCAGGACACCTCAAAAAATGTAAATCTGGTGAAAACTTTCTATAATATAAAAGAACTTTAAAATATCTTTCGAATGATGCATTAAAAAAAATTTAATCATAATTAGAAATTGAAATATTTAAATTTGAAAATATTACAGAGCCATAAAGAAAGCTGATTCAGGACACCTCAAAACGTGTAAATCTGGTGAAAACTTTCGATAATTTAAAAGAACTTTAAAATATCTTTCGAATGATGTATTAAAAATAATTTAATCATAATTAGAAATAAAATATTGAAATTTAAAAATATTACAGCGCCATCTGGCGGTACAAATTTCTGTATTCCACTGTTCGATTCCAAATCAAAAAAGCGTTCTAATGATGTATTACTTATGAAATTATTTTAATTAGTAGCTGATATACCTAATCAGGAGACCTCAAAACGTGTAAATCGGGTGAAGTTTCGTGCGCGGTGCACACCTACTTCTTGCCCACCCTTTCAGCCCCTCCTAATTGGCCTACGTATACCAATTTTGAACGGTCTAACTCAATTAGCTGAGATGCAAAAGAAAACCTAATCAGGACACCTGAAAACGTGTAGATCAGGTGAAAACTTTCGATAATATAAAAGAACATTAAAATATCTTTCAAATGATGTATTAAAAATAATTTAATCATAATTATAAATTGAAATTTTAAAATATTAAAGTGGTCGGTCGTACAAGGCGTTTCAAAAAAGGCGATCGCGAAAAAGAGAAAATTTCGACCCTTTTTAATCCTTTTTTTATAATATAAAAAATCCGTATTTAAAAAAAAAATGTACCGTAAGAATCGGTAATAAATGCTCTTTCTCCTGGTACAGGTGTATTTTCGATATTTCCAACAGATGACAAAAACCCACGAAATTTTCACTTTCTTCTTCTTTATTTGAGGTAAGCGGTCCAGGTCGAAAATGATGATCGCGTGCCATTTTGAATCGTTTTTTCGTTAGACATGGGTCGACATTTTAATTAATATCTCCGCTAATTAGGGTCGCATAGTTTAGCAAATTAGATAATGTACATCTGCGATAAATTCTCTGTCCGATGGTACCTGTTCGAAGTCCGTTCGACCATTAGCGGCGGAGCCTTTGCTGTTTCAAACCGTTTCTCACAGACACACACACACAGAGAGACAGACACACGCGCACAGATTTTAATAATATAGGAGATAGCTTAATGATGATTCTTCTTCCAAATATTTTCATTTTAAAAGCTTTGTAAATAAGTACGTTATAGTGTAATTGTGCAAATCATTGATAATTATATTACACTAGCTGACCCGTCCGGCTTCGCACTGATGAACAAATTTTAGTTAAAGATGGATTGATATGTAAAAAATCAAGAAATATATCAGTTTATATGTTATAGTCAGGCAATATTATTAACTGGAAAGTCAAAATATAATTTTACAATTATTTTTTTTAATTAGTTGTTAAATGTTGGCAATTTTTACTTAATGCTATTTATTTATTTATTTATTTATTTATTTCATAAAAAGAAACATTTCTTTACTCATGAATAAAAAATATTGAAAAATAAACCTATGACGTGAAAATGTTTTTGATAAAATTGACGTCATAATAGCTTTAATTATTATTTATTTTTTCATGTCGCAAATATATTTAATTTTTTCCATAATTGATTATTATTTTAATAATGTATATTAAAGGAGAAATCAATAATATGAAACAATATTCGTACAATATATACTATTACAGAATCTGGTGTGAAACAACCACACGACTTCCATTACCCACTATTACACGTAATATATACAATTTTTTGGAGATATTACTTGCATTTTTTGAGATTTTCGAGTAAGAGAAACTTGATACACGTATAAAGACACATACAACAGAGTTTGCATAGCGAATTCAAAAATAAGGGGAAAAAAATAGATAGTTATTTTTTTAAACACGAATTTCCGAGATCTAAAACTGAACTACCTAATCAGGATGACCGTTAATATTCCTGTAATAAGCACGTAATACTTGAGAAAGGTTATCTAAATTGGATTAAAGAAAAAATTTTCAAGAATACGTTAGAGCCGTTTTTGAGATACCAACTTTTACCAAAACTTAACATACTCAATTATTGACCTAAAAACAATAATTACATACAAAAGGATATTTAATAGGAATTTAACATGGCGAGTTTGAAAAAAATCCGTACAGGCGTTTTTAAAGGAACGCACTTGCGAAGTCTGAAATTGAGCTGTTTATAGAGGACGCCTATCAATTTTCCTGAACTAAGCAACTTTTCAATCGAAAGGGCATCTAATATATTATTTATATAGTAACTTTGAAGAAAATCATTAGAGGTGTTTTTGAATATGGGCTTAGGGTCCCATTTCTGGTTTTCGATGACCCAATTCCGGTTTTTCAATTTTCACGAAAATTTGGAAAATTTATCTGTACACCAGACCTGAATCACTTGTGAAGTTTAGTAGTTCTATTTTTATTAGTTTTGGAGATATGACAGCCAGAAGATTACACACACACGTGCACATATACACACACACTGACCAATTGCCAAAACCTATACAATACTTCCACTACCTACGGTAGTAGGGTAATTGAAGTAAACACATACATCTCGTATTTACTACGATAATATACAGATTTTCGTATTACGTTTTCGATCGCCAAATACAAAAATCGCCAATGACGATAGATATCAAATCTATGCTTTGTTTTCAATTAAAATATTGAAAATTTTAATTAAAAATTTATTTTACCAAAATTTATTACAGCTTCTAGCACTTAGAGAGAGACAGTGTAACTTTTGATTATTGAAAAAAAAAAAAAAAAAAAAAAAAAAGCAATCGGCTTTTTAGTTCTAGCGATCGTTCTCTACATATGCATATAAACCTTTCTTTTTTTTTTTTATATTAGTATAGCTATAGAGCATAGGTATATTAAATAGGTTTCCAGTCAACATAATGTAACTCAAATAATTAAATGCTATTTACATTTCAGTAATGGCTGTATGCGCTATGTATATTGAGCTACTTGCCATAACTGTTAGTTGCTAAAAATAGTCGCCAAATAAATTTAAACATCTCAATACGCAAGCGAAGTATGACATCACTGACCGCCCGTGGATGCAAGAAAAAGATTTTCCATGTTAATCGCTCATTGGATTTTTTTTTTTTTTTTTTGTTAAAATTCTAGAAGAATTATTTCCCGATTTTAATCCTCATATTTGGGTATAGATATGTATTAGTTATTGTATGCATGCGTTAGATTGAGTTATTTTGCTGTCAAATTGACAAAATTTTAATTTTAAATTTCAAAACTGTCACCCTTGGCGTTTTTTGTATTTGGCGATCAAAAACGTAATACGAAAATATACATGCCAGATGTATATTTTCGTAATATGTATTGTACGAAATATTGTTTCATATTATTCGTTACACTCTTAATGTAAGTTTTTAAAATAACCATGATTTTTGAAAGGAATTAAATTATATTCGCCAGATAATTTGGCGATATTTTTTTTTTCTGCCAAGGATGACGGATATCAAATCTATTCCGCTGCAACATATTAGTATATTATATCAGATACTTTATTTAGACATTTGAAAACAAATTTGACTTCAAATTATGATAGAATATTTATCCTTTCCCTTTTAATTAGTTTATTAGTTGGATGTTTATTGTGTAAATATCATCCTTTGAAATGAAACGTTTATGTTTTCAATCGAATATGGAAATTTGCCATTTTTTTTTCTAGAGTTTTGAAATTTAAAATTCCAATTTTATCAATTTTACAACAAAAACAATTTAATCTAACGGATGCACATGATAACTAATACATATCTATATCCAAATATGGGGATTAAAATGGGGAAATAATTTTCCTCGATCTTTATTATTTTTTTACAAAAAATCCAGTTCACTTTTTATATTATTGTTCGCGTGAAAATATATTTTATTATATGTCTAAAAATAAATTAATTCGTAAATCTTTTTGGCAACAATTATAAATTAAAATAAATAATATTATAAAATAGAATTTCTTATCTTATTTTATTTTATTTATTTATTTATTTTTAAATTCCAATTTCGTTTACACACATCAGTTTAAACCACGGAGTAATAAAGACTCCGTGGTTTAAACATTGATTCTTAGATTATTAGAAAAATAAACACTTTTAATTCTATAATGACGTCAGATTTAACGTGTAAGTTTAACAATTAAAAAAGCTTTATATGAATTTCAATTTAATGCACGTGCAAATATATTTCTTTTCTTTTCACGTCAAGATATTTTAAAAACGAAATGAATATGTAAATGTTTCTTTTATGTTGGCAGCAGCTAATTTTTTTAATATTTCATTATTTCCATTTCTATTACGGCTTCTATGGGGATTTTAATTAAAATGCTCAGATTTTAAACTAAAATTTATTTTATCAAAATTAAATATAGCCTATAACAATATGGCATACTGTAGCTTTCGGTCAGTGAAAGAAGTTTTTAAATCGGTTCAGTAGTTTCAGAGATTACCCTCCACAAACAAACAATTTTTTGCGCTTTATATAATGATATAGATTACTAAGATTTTATAGTAAAAGTCTCTTAAATTTTAAAAACAATATTAAATTATAAATAAAGAATATGTAGATCGTAATTTTAACTTCGGAGAATAAGCTTAACACAATAATTCTGTAACAATCAGAAATCATATTTAGATTTTCCAAAAATGGTTTAAATTAAATTAAATGAACATTTATATTTTAACATACATAGTTTCAAATCTTTTAATTTTATCTTTTCTTAAATATATATATATATATTGGTCTAAGCAAATCTGCGATATTATTAAACTTAAATTACTCAATTACTCTATTATTTTTCATCACCCTTAATCTTATTTATGATATTATTAAATCACTCATACTTTAATTTATTTTATTTACATATCCAATCTTTATTTTGTAACATATCTTTATTTCTGTATTTCCATTTTTATCATTCTTTGTTTTGTAAGAATTTTACCACAGACAAGAATGTGTGAAACATACGATACATCATACCCATTAAAGATGTTATTATTTTATGTACAAAATATGTTAAGTCACAAAATTGTTATCACTTTATGATTACTTACTAATTTAAAACACATCTAAAATAATTTTGTTCATTTTAAGATAAATATACATCCAATCATAATCTTCTGAAATGTACGAGAGAAAATATATTCTCTATATAACTAAAGAAAAAAACACCATAAAAGAGTTATCCAAATGGTACGAAAATTGGTAGGTGTGATGTACATGTAGAGAAAAACAGTTGATTGCAGTTTCATAAAATTTGGATGATTTAATGAAGAGAATCGTGCAAAATTCCGTCCAATTGCTGCGTTAGATTAGCAAAATCCCGAGGTGGTTGTAGGACCTTTTCATGATGCTTCAAACGTCTTCAGTGAAAGAGCGGACTTTGCTTGCCAAAATAATGTTGAACAAGCAAGTAAACAAGCAGTGGAAATTATCTCTGTGCGTGGGCGGGCATTATTCTGCTGAAATATTCGACCAGGATTGCATGGTATGAACGGAAACACAAAGGGACGTAGAATGTCTCCGACGTACCGCTGTGCTGTAACGATGCCACAGATGACAACCAAAAGGGTCCTGCTAGGAAATGAAACGACACCCCAGACCGTCACTCCTGGTTATCGGACCGTATGGCTGGCAACAGTCAGGTTGGAATCCTGCCTTTTTTTCTGGGCGTCTTCTGACGCATCTTCGCTAGTCATCGAGTCTTAGATCGGAATAAGACTCCTTACTGAAGACAATTGTGTTTCATTCAGTGACATTCCAGTTAGAACAAACCGATATCACTGCAAACTTGCTTATCGGTATACAAAGATTAATAGCAATCCGCACAAGGTAGTGAGTTCACCCCCCAGTCACAGAGAATCTGATCGGGAAGAAACATATTTTTTGCCAATTGACATCACGTGGCTTTCTACTAGGAATAGAAGTTGCAAATTTCAGAATGCTTCAATTTTCTTCTAAATTCTTTGAAACTTACTGTACGCCATTAACAGCACACGGGATAGTTGCAGTTCAAATTTCATCGATTTTGGAAAAAAAATACATTTTAATTGCAAATTAAATTTTATTCAAATACGCGTATTTCAATTTCTAATTATGATTAAATTATTTTTAATACATCATTCGAAAGATATTTTAAAGCACTTTTATATTATCGAAAGTGGAATTCGAGATTTCAGCTGATTTACACGTTTTGGGGTGTCCTGAATGGGTTTTCTTTTGTATCTCAGCTACTAATTAAAATAATTTCATATGTAATCAATATTTTTACCTAATATAAGGCTTAGTTCATTTAATTTGGGTAGCTACAAATATTGTGGCGAACCATATAATACAGATCATAAACACTTCTTTACAAACGAAAAATAATTCGAAAATAATAATCTAATAGCTCGACGATACAATTCACAAGTTACTTAGTTTTCACTTCTATCGGCAGTCCCCAAAGACTGCGTTGATTTTTTTTTTTTTTTTTTTTTTAACTCTACACAGCAGTAACAAATTAAATGTGTATGACATAGATGATATAACGTTTGATACTCGAAAAATGTTCAGTTAAAATATACACAGTTTTAATCTTTATAACAGATGCTTATATTTTAAAATACATTGTGTTTTATACTAAATTGTATATATTTTTTTTTTTTTTCTATGATGATTTTGGTTTTCGTAATGAAATATCTATCGAAATTATTGAATTATTTATATTAGTTTTTTCTGCTTCAAAAGCTAAAAGCGCTAAGATAAAAGGAGAAATAAAATGATTTTAATAATTTTGCAGGAAAAAAAAAATAAATAAAATACTTGTGCGTTCTAACATCTAATAAAAAATCTAAAATCTAAAAAACATCTGCAAAACATCATCGAAGCATTTTATCGAAATATTTTATTACATAAAACGAAATGCAGTAACAACATCCTTTTATCTATAGTTTAAAGGTAAATGATTTTCTAAATGCATTCATTCAGATAAACATTTTCTGATTCTTTTATAGTATTCATTCGCTTCATTTCACAACATAATGCCCTAAAGATCATTTTCTAAAGAAAAAAAAAAAAACTGAATGTATATTTGAGGAAATGTAAAAAAAAAAAAAAAAAAAAAAAAAATATAAATAAAATAAATAAAATTTAGGTCAGATATACTTATTGTATATTACACGTGTATGCAGTTTCTACTTTTATTGATACACACACACAAAAAAAAAAGAGCCAAAATGCAGTCTCTGTAATAATATCAAAGGAATACATATAAAAAGAACCTAAAGTATTCATATGAAGATCATCCACTTGTTAAGGAAATAACACAAATAATAATAATAATAAAAACATTATAAATGAATGTCATAACTTATATAAAAAATTTTAATATCACAACTGATGTTTTTTATTATTATTATTATTATTATTTACACGTAATCTGGCATTCTAATAGAGCAGATACGTATTTAGAAAAGCCTTTCAAATGAAATTGAACAAAATTAAACCACATTTAAATTATTTAAAAGTATGTAATCAAATGTAACATGTGTACAACATATAATGTAGATATTATTCATTTATTAAAATTTGTTCACTTTACTTGCATACGTATTTAGGTACAGGATATAGGATATTTTTACTTTATGAGACGTCTAGGGAAGTAGTTCCATTATCACAATTAAGAGTTTCAATTAAAGATTCCTGTTAAATTTTTAAATTGTTTCTGTGTTCTTTTGATTTATTTCGCAACAGGCTTGAAGATGTATGAGGAAGGCGGACAAGGTATATCTTCACCTTGGCACTTATTCTTACAATACAATATAAATAGTGTTAAATAAAGGATATTTATTTAATATAAATGTTATTTCTGTAACATAAGTATTAGGTTAAAAAAGTGATGTTTATAAGCATTTATAAAAAATAACAATCATTCAAAAATGTCATTAAAGAGACACACACACACACACACTCACATATATATATATATATATATATATATATATATATATATATATATATATATATATATATATATATATATACATACCGAATGATCCAAAGATCAGAGAAAAAATATAAAAATATATTATTTAAAAAGCATTTAGAGTATCACCATGCGATTTTCACTGAAATGTATAGAAAAGCATTAGATTTATATATATATATATATATTGTTGCGAAAATGTAAACAATTTTATTTATTTTTGTATAAATTCTGTAAAGAGGTTTAGTAGGATGATAAAATGTCAAACTTCTGCATTTTAAACTCTTTTTCGCGTTAAAATAGCTTAATTTTCACTTTAAAACGCGTTTAAAGCTTCAATAAGGCAGTTAGTGGATTTGGCGACGTTTTTCCTCCTTGGCGACTTTTTTGGCAACCTTGGCGAGAAAATCCTTAATATCGATATAACAAATATGGAAGCTGAAATCCTATTGGTTGACCTTTTTCTGGATTTTTCTACAGTTTTCTACAATTTTCTACGCGAGTATTTAAGGAGTTGTTTTACGCCAAGGCAGTCAGTCTGAGATTAGCTTCCGCCGATGTTGGATTGCTATTGAGAGCTTTGAGCCTCTTTGAATGAGCCTTGTTTCACGTGTTATTGCTATGCAGTTTGTACTGTGGATTCTGGACGCCGCCCTGCATTAAACTCCAGACTATGACCGGAGACGAAATCAAAATATTTGGAAAAATGAACTTGATCATCACTTTTGGGAATGCCAGTTTCAATCATATGGCATATGTCGCTGATATAAGAGATACTCTAAACCTTGCAATGGATTTCCTGAGAAAGGTTAATTTTAAATTGGACTTCAAGCATAATGAACTACATTCAAGTTCCGAAGCCATAGCTGTGTTTAACACTGAAAACCCAGACATTCAGCAAATTTGTTAGATAACAGCCAAGTCTGAAATTTCCATCCCTCCACACGCAGAGACAATAGTTTCCGGAACACATCCTAACAAGCAATACTTCCGATATAGACTGATTGAATACCCGAAGATAGACAATAGCCCGAAAGGAGTTCTGGTGGCTTCATCTCTGGTTGATCTATCTAAGAGCACTATTCCTGTCAGAGTCACAAAAATCAGCGATAAAGTAAAGATAGTGAAGAATGATGAGGTGTGCGCAACCTGTACTCCTGTTACATGTATCAACCGGCACAAGCAAACAACCGATACCAAGTCTTCTGAGTTATTAACAACGGAATTACTCAAGAACTCATAATTAGGGAATGAACAGACAAGTGCTTCGGAGAAGCTGCTCTATGAATTTAAAGCACTTTTTTCTCGAACACCTGAAGACATCGCGAGAACGAACATTACCCAGCACAGAATTGATACAGGAAATCATCCTCCAATCAAACAACATCCAAGAAGAATTTCATTTGCTAAGCAGGAAGAGTGGCTGCGCTTCTGAATGCCGTGCAGCGCAATATGACATCATCGAACCATCAACGAGTTCTTGGGCCTTTCCCATAGTACTGGTGCGAAAGAAGGGTTGTTCAACATGATTTTGAGTGGATTATCGTCGTTTGAATGACATCCCGAAGAAAGACATTTATCCTCTTCCTATAATTGATGACACATTGATCACACTTGCTGGCAATAAATGGTTCTCGACTTTGGATCTTAAGAGCGGTTACTGGCTAGTAGATGTACATCCTGACGATCGTGAGAAGACTGCATTCACCACGGGACAAGGACTATGGCAGTTTAAAGTTATGCCGTTTGAATTATGTAATGAACCTACAACATTCGAGCGCCTCATGGAAACAGTGCTAAAAGGACTTTCCTATGAAGCCTGTCTGTTGTATTTGGATGATATCATTGTGGGGCGCACATTTGAAGATCATCTATGAAATATCCGTATGATGCTAGAAAAACTCAGGATGGCTAATCTAAAATTGAATCCTTGCAAGTGCAACTTGTTCGGTCGTGATGTGAGTTATCTCGGCCATATCATCTCTGCTGAAGGTGTGAGAACTGATCCTCAGAAAATCTCTGCACTCGAGAACTGGAGTCGCCCTGAAAATATACACCAACTAAGGAGTTTCCTGGGATTATGCACATACTACAGGAAGTTCGTGAAGGTTTCCTCAAATATTGCCAGACCACTCCAGAAGCTGACGGAAGCCAAACAGGAGTTCCTGGGGACAGATGAATGTGAAAAAGCGTTCAAGAGACTTAAAGAAGCCTTAACATCATCGCGTATTTTGACGTATCCACAGCCCGTCAAACAGTTCATACTTGATACAGATGTCATCCATGAAAGTTTCGGTGCTGTTCTGTCGCAGGTAGTTGATAGTCAAGAATGTGTCCTTGCCTATTGAAGTAAATGCCTGTCTAAAACGGAGTGAATCTACTGTACCACCAGGAAAGAGCTACTCGCCATCGTAAAAGCCATAGAACATTTGCATCATTATCTCTATGGCAGAAGTTTCCTGCTCCGGACAGACCACGCTTCATTAACGTGGTTCATTCAGTTCAAGAACCCGGAAAGCCAGATTACCAGGTGGATACAACGTCTCCAAAAATATGACTTCGAGATTCGCCATAGTAAAGGGACTTTACATGGTAATGCAGATGCCTTGTCACGGACGCCCAGTTCGGGAAGCTGCAAGTATTGCTCTAGAGCCGAAAACAGAAATACCAGCAGATAAATCCAGTTGCCTGCCAAGTTACAATCTCATCACCATCGACATTAGACCTGTGGACCAGTGGACCATTAGACCAGGAACTTAGACAAGCACAGTTGGAAGATCCTGACATTAAACCAATATTTCAACTGAAGGAGACGACCAGCAACAGACATACATGGTAGGACATTTCCAGATTTAGCTTCATTATTGGGCACTCTGGAACTCTCTTTATATAAGAAACTGCGTACTATACAGAAAATGGGAATCTGACGACGGCAGAAGTTTCAGATGGCAGATTGTATTACTAAGGTCGAAGATCCCAGATGTTCTACTGCAGCATTATAATAGCCCTACTTGAAGTCATTTTGGGATGATGAAGACTCTACAGAAAGTTCGAGAACGCTTTTACTGGTATAAGGCAAGGGAGGACGTGGAAAAATGGTGTAAATCTTGTGATGCTCATGTGGCACGCAAAGGCCCAAAGAAACGAAGTCGAGGAAGACTACAACGACATAACGTGGGAACACCATTTGAACGGATCGCACTCGATATCTTGGGTCCTTTTCCACGGACCTCCAGTGAAAATAAGTACATCCTCTTCGTGATGGACTATTTCACTAAGTGCCCTGAGGAATATTCCATTCCCGATCAAGAGGCATGCGCAGTCGCTTAGGTTCTAGTGCAGCAATGGGTGTCAAGAAACGGCACGCCTCTATAACTTCATACCGACCAAGGAACAAACTTTACATCTGCTGTTTTCAAAGATCTATGTCAATTACTCGGCATAGACAAAACCCAGACAACGGCCTTACATTCCCAGTCGGACGGCATGGTCGAGAGGTTTAACCGTACCATCATGAATAACCTCTTTCTTCTGGTGTCAAGGAACCAGCAAGATTGGGACTTGAAGTTGGCATTGTTCCTGCTGACTTATCGAAGTGCTGTCCATGAAACCGCCGGCTATACCCCAGCTCAGATGTTGTTAGAATGCGAACTTCGTTTCCCATGTGATCTCCTGTTCGGTTGTCCACCAGATGCACCTTCATCGCCCGAGGAGTACATCCAAGATCCCCAGGCACGATTTGAAGACGTACACAACTCCGCTCGGGAACGGATTCACATAGTAACAGAGAAAATTAAGACAAGGCTACACCACATAAGTTCCAGGAAGGAGACAAAGTTCGGTTGTGGAATTCTGTTCGTCTCAAAAGACTCTCTCCCAAGCTACAATGTGACTGTGAAGGACTCTACACAGTTTTAAAAAGGCTGAACGATGTGGTGGTAAGAATAGCTAAAACACCTTCATCGAAACCGAAAGTGGTTCATTATGAATGGTTAGCCGCATACCATACTTTATGGTAATGTTGAAATTCATAATGTAAATATCTGTTAAAATTTTGCATGTGTAATGTAAATATTTGTGTATAAATATTTGTAAACATTTCTGTAAATTTTGTAAATATTTTTCACTTGATTTTGCAGTCTGTATTTTTTTTTTTTGTTATATGCAACTTATTATGTATTTTAGATTGTTTGTTTTTTTTTATTTGCACTGCCCGGGACGTGCATTCCTTGGGAGGGGGGCAGTGTTGCGAAATTGTAAATAATTGTATTTATTTTTGTATAAATTCCTTCAAAGAGGCTTAGTAAGAATATTAAATGCCAATCTTCTGCATTTCCAGTTTTTTTCGCGTTAAAATAGCTTAATTTTCCCTTTAAAACGCATTAAAAGTTTTAATAAGGCAGGTAGTGGATTTGGCACCAAATTTTGCGACATTTTCCGTCTTTGGCGACTTTTTTTATCGACCTTGGCGAGAAAATCCTTATTATCGATATACCAAATATGGAAGCTGAAATCCTATTGGTTAACCACTTTCTGTATTTTTCTACAATTTTCTACGCGAGTATTTAAGGAGCTGTTTTACGCCAAAACACTCAGTCTGAGATTAGATTCCGTCAATGTTGCATTGCTATTGAGAACTTTGAGCCTGTTTGAATGAGCCTTGTTTCATGCGTTATTGCTATACAGTTCGTACTGTGGATTTTCTATTGACAGCTGTTATTTAAGCTGTGTTTATTGGTGGAACTGAAGTTGATGCCTAGTTTGTTAGCCTGTATTTCTCTGGAACATTCTGTAAGTAAACTCCTGAATTTTTGAGAGTTTCACCTCTCATTCTCGGACATTTTACGACCCCCAAGTACTCAACAATATATATATATATATATATATATATATAAATCAATACATGCATATAAATAATAACACTGCTCGGCATGAAAATTGCCTCTGACACCATTTCAGTGTATTCTTATGGAAACTGACCTCCTGAATCCGATTATGACTACCATTTTGCCCAATCACCCACCTTTTTCTAAATACATCCCCTGCCTCATTTTTGTCATTGTTTGGTAATTTTATACTCATCAGTTTGATTTGGAGAGTAACGATGATTATTTTAACCATTAAATGTCTTCTGACCTGAGGAGCTACAGAGGTAGAAAGTTCTAAAACACGAACATTTGCAGTAAGGAGGAAATTTGAGGAGATTTGTGCCCTGAAAATAAGAGAAAATCGATGAAAACAATCAGTTTCTGTTTCTTTCTTTTTTTTTTTCGCAATATCTCTCTTATTGTTTTACATATTCCAGCTTCCAGTTTGCAATTTTCTTATCAAAACACCCCAAATATTAAAAATTATGCAGTGAATTTTTTTCAAAATATTGGTTGGTGGAGTAATGTCTCAAAGTCCTCTCTCAAAAAAGTTTGGCTGATTCACTGTATTATGATGTTTGCTTTCAATAACTCACACGTTAAACGTTTTGGGCAGTAAAACATGAACAGTAAAATCTCCTACTTTGACACGCGTTAAAGGTCATTTATCTTATCATTGTAGTTGTCAGTCGTTATCTATCTTTAGTGCACGTTTTGCGATAAGAGAGTAAACTTTATAGTGTTCTGAACGGTGGTGGTCTTGTGTGGGGATCTTTAACAGGTGTCAAAGGAGGATATTTTAGTGTTCATGTTCTACTGCCCAAAACATTTAACGTAGGAGTTACTGAAAGCAAATGTCGTACAGTGAATCAGTGAAACTTTCTTGCGAGTGCTTTGAGACTTTACTCCACTCACCAATATTTTGAAAATATTTTCTCTGTATAATTTTTATTATTTGGGGTGTTTTGTTAAGAAAATTTTAAACTGGAAGCTGGAATATGTAAAAAGTAATTGAAATATTGCGAAAAATAAAGAAACAGAAACTAATTGTTTTTATTGATTTACATTTGTTTTCTAGGCGCAAATCCCCTTGATTTATCCTTACTACAAATGTTCGTGTTTTAGAACTTTCTACTTCTGTAGCTCCTAAGGTTAGAAGCCATTTAACGATTAAAATAATCATCGTTCCTCTCCAAATCACGCTGATGGGTATACAATTACCAAATAATGATAAAAATGAGGGATTGGTTGTATCTAGAAAACGGTGGGTGATTTGGCAAAATGGTGGTCATATTCGGATTCAGGAGGTCATTTTACTAATCAGATCTCTTCAAAAAAAAAAAAAAAAAAAAAAAAATGCAGAGCAGTGTAATTAAGTTTATATACAAATATAAACATATGTATGTATACGAAAAAATATTAGTTATATTTTTCAACATATCGCGAAGCATTTGCAGTATCCCCTCACATATTAAACAGATTCGCCTGATCAAATGACGCCATATTTCGAATTATGAAACGTGTTTTAGGAAAATTTCCATGCGCAACATTTGAAAGTCATTCTAATGAATGATGGTCATTTCACTGAGCATTTGCAGTCCTAGTTACGTTGTTTTATGTACTGTACCACTATAACAAATTAATTTTACAATTAAAACGCCACCTGATAAAGAAAAATTAAACTAATGTGCTAATAAATTTTTTGTTGCTTAAAAACAACTCATATCTTTCTATGCATTTTAGTGAAAACCGCATAGTGCTACAGCCAATACTTTTTTAGTATTATATATTTTATTTTATTTTTTTGACTTTTGGATCACCCTGTATATAGTATTTTAAAAATAAATTGCACTTGTAATTGAAAACTTACAATGTAACAGAATTAATTTTAAAATGTTAACGATGTTACTCTGCAGTTTCTTAAATCGTAGAAATAATGAAAATTTTCTTGGAATAAATATTTTGCTGTTTATGAAATATGTAAAAGTTAAGCTGTTCTATTGCTAAGAAATCTATTGGGTCCGATTGTTCATATCTTACCAATACTTTAAGCATAAATGTTAGATAATTTTAAGTCATCATTGAGCGCAATTTTATTACTTCTGTTTTATAATCAGAAGCAATATAAGTTTAACATAAGTACGATAATATTATACAAGGTTTATGTCATTCGCGACCTTTTCTGTTCTGTCTACATAATTGTCGCTCTAGCTGTGACAAAAGTTTTGTTTCATTTGACTGCTAAGAGAATCAAAAAATTCATTTTTATCATATTTGGCTCTTTTATTTTAACAAAGGTTAAAATGTTAGTGAGGCTGGCCGTAAAATTTATGCAGTATATGGATAAATTGCTGTTTCATATAACACAGTTCAAACATGGTTTGAGAAATTTAAGCATGAAATTTTTTTTCTTGCAGATAGTGCCCTCTTTAGATGATCATTTAAAAAAAAAAAAAGAATGATAATATAAAATAAGCTATCGCATACAATCCACATTACATAGTCTAGGAGCTATGACATTGGCTGAATATTCTAAAAATGTACAGAACATGATCATTTGATAAATATGAGGTATATACACCTCTATGATAGGTTGTTGCCCTTTACGTCGACTCCGTAAAATAACATTTCTTGGGTTTCAGGAAATTATTCTCAGCTGAAACGAAATAGAGAGCATTTGATTTTTTCAAGTGATTCATTATTGGCAATCAAAATTTAATATTGCGTAATAATACTATAAGGAAGAAATCATTGGGTAAGCAAATGAAACTCACTAAATGACACAGAGAAGAGGACTGTATCCCCCCCCCCTCAAAAAAAAAAATAATGATAATGCTTTTATGTAGTCAGTTCGTAAATGGCAGTTTTGAAAAAGAAAGAAAAAAAAAAGGCTGTAACTTAGCAATGGTTAATGTGTTGTCTTCTTTATCAAGCTTCTATTATAATTTTGCAAGCTTAGTTAAATTCCAATATTTCTTATAATTAATGTCTCAATTTATTATATATACAATATTTATCTTCATTATTCATTAAATGGTTGTTCTAAGTAAATTCCTAGCGCCTGGCAAAAAAGGCAAATCTTATGGTTTGTCTTGTGCTCGGTACAGAGTAATGTATAGGGATTACTCTGGATCGTCATCCTGCTACCTATATTATCCTCCTCTTCGCAATTTATTTTTCAAAAAATGTAATTCCACTAGATGTCTTACATGCCCTCTTGCTGATGCTTCTCATTTTAGAGATAGCTCTTCTCATGTTACATTTTGTAAGGCTTTTAATATTATTTACTCTCTCAAGTGCAATTTATGCAATATGGTATATATTGGACAAACTAGTAATCCATTACACAAGCGGATTAACTTACATCGCTCTGATATTAAAAAATCACGTCAATTTACCACTAATTTTGAATATATGCACTTCCATCAACATGACTTTAATAATATTACTGTGAAAATTCTTAATTTTAAGAAGAATTTGAATGAACGTCTCTTACTTGAATCACAATATATTAAATCACTGAATACTATCTATCCTTTTGGTATAAATTCTAATGTTTATAATAAACAACATATTGTTTATTCCAAGGTTTCAAAAATTGAATTTTACAGTAATATTTATAAAACTCTAAATCACTCTTTATATAAAAAGACTACTAGAACTTCTAGGGGATCTTCTAGGTCGTCTTCCCAACATCTGGACATTTCATATATATTACAAAATCTCAAATCCTTAGAAAGTATTTTTCTTCAGTCTTATAATTGGAAAGCTATACGTAATTTTATTTTTGGAATAAAAAAGAAGTATCTTCTTAAATATTTTAAAGTATTCCATTCTCATTCTTTTGATTCACACTTCAGTGATGTATTCTTTGATATTTTACACTATAGGGCTGAGTGTTTTAATATTAAACTTGATTTAAAGTCTGGTCAAAAAATAAATAACTCTCTCTTGGTGATAAATTTTTCTCATCTGGTTTTTAATAAACTTCATATTAACAATTTACTTAATGATCCATCCAATCCTTTTCCCATCAAAAACTTCATCATTCAAAAAACTTTTAAATACAATATTACTTTAGGTAGAAAAATATTTAACTACAATAAATTTGCTAAATTTCTTACTTCTAATGATCATCCTCCATGCTATTGTTCTGATTCCAAATATAAATCTTTTTTCAATACATCTCATGGTCATATTATTACTGGTGATATCAATATTGTGGAAAATCTTACTCTTAGATCTTTGATGAAGTATGGTACTAAATTTCGGATGCCCTCAAAATTCAAATTTATTGATATCATTACTCAATTTAATTTAGACTTGGATCTCTTTATATACAAAATTGCTATTGATTATAATAAACCAGTGGAATTTTTTAATGAGTGGAAATTTAAGTTATTGGAGAAATTTAAACTTGATTTAGTTTATAATATGCACCATCTTTCTAATATCAAGTACTATGATTTCAAAGAAATTCATTCAGCAATTTTAGACTTACAGTCTAAATTTATTATTACTTATGTTGACAAGGCGGCTAATAACTATGCAATTATTTGCAAAAAGTATTATAAACAACTTCTTTTTGATACTATGGATACTAGTAATATTTTTCTTAAGATTAATGACAGTATCGATATTAAAAATAGGCATATATTTAATTATTATAAGTTGATAAAAACTAAATGTAATAACTACAATTATCCTTATTTAGTTGTAATTCCAAAATTTCATAAAGATCCTATTAAATTTCGTACTGTTTCTGTTGCCTGCAATGCCTATACTTCTAATGCTAATATTATGTTATTGAATATCCTTAAAAAATTACATAGTCATATTGTTTCTAACAAGTGTAATTTTTTTCTAAAAAATAGTTTTCAACTCAAAAATAAAATTAAAAATCTTACTGATATTACTGGTATAAAAACTTTTGATTTCAATGATCTTTTTAATAATATTGATATTAAAGATATGTTTGATATTATAAGTAAACTTTTTGTAGAAAATTTGCAGTATTTAAATCTAAATGTTAGCATAACTCCTTCAGCCTTTAAAACTCTGACTAGGTTTATCCTTTTCCATAACTATATTTTATTCAATAATTATTTATATAAACAACGTTTAGGATTGCCACAAGGTGGAATTGCTTCTAGCATATTAGCTGATCTATACTTATATTATTATGAGCGTGACATTGAGTGTACTAACTTTAAATTACTACGATACATAGATGATATAATTATATTATATTTGGATAAAAATCACACCAAACTAGACTTACCTGTCAAATATCCTGAAAATCTGTCTCTAAGTAGTACTGATTTGGATTCTAGTGTCATTAATTTCTTGGATTTAAAAATTATTCTTAATAGTAATGGCCAATTAGAATTTGACTTATACGATAAAAAGAAAGATTTCCCCTTTAAGGTAAATTTTTTCACTAACTTTAAAACATGCTTACATAAATCTGTATTTGTCAATATTCTTCTTAATTTTAATCTAAGGATCAAATATTTAGTGTCTGACAAACATCAAAAATTACAATTTCGATTCTTTAAAAATTTAGCATTAATTAATGGCTATCCCAAACACTTAATAAATTTTTTTTTTTAATTATTTATTTAATTATTATTATTATTATTATTTTTTTTTTTTTTTTTTCTCAGCATACATTTTATTCAAATTTAAATTTACGTCTAAATATTAGGTATTATTTTTTGGTTTTCAATCAAATACATTGATTATTTGAATCCTAAATTTGTTTGATTGTATTTTTCCATTATTTTCATCTTATTACTCCAGATGGCAGCACTATTCATGATTCAATATTAGGAATCATCATCTGATTATTTCAGGATTTGAATCCTTATCCTACATGAATTCCACTGTGAATCCTAAAAATTACTCTATGGTCCAAGCTATTTTGAACTAATTAACTGTGAATCTAACTGCTAACTGATTGTTACATTTTTACATGTGCGACGTTTATTGCTTCAATTTCATTTTGAAAGGTTAAAGTAATCTTATTCTTCTACAATTTTATGGGTTTTTTATTTTGATCATACATTTAAATGGTTATGGTTTTTCATATTTAGGTAAAGGTTTTATTATGATTATCGTTTTATTATGATCTTCGTTTTTCGTTTTTCTGTTTTGACTATGTATATTTCTTTTTTGAGTTGTGTTCATATCAAATATTTTATTCAGTAAGTTGAATTTTTGTATCTTTGTATTTTTATTTTAATCCTAATTTTATATGGTTATGGTTTGTCATATTAGGTTATAGTTTTATTTTTATCTTCTTCCTTAATGGTTTGTCTATGGGTGTTTCGGGCCTGCGAACAAAGAAATTCTTAGCTTTTGCTTTCTTTGTTACAGAAAAACATCCATATTTTAGCATATTTGCATTCTACCAGGCCCTTGACAAAGTTAGAATGCAAATAATGCTTTTTTTCTAATTCCAATTTCCAATATTTATTTCGATTTTTCTTTAATTATTCTTTGATTTGATATGGGTAGTCTCAGCTTGTGATCCGAGAAATTGTTTTGATACTGAAGTTGAGTCATCTTTAAATTTCATAAAAACATTTTTGCACTGATTATATTAATGTATTTCAATATATATATATATATATATATATATATATTATGATGTTATTTTTTTCCAAATTAATATCTTAAAAAACAGATAAATACGTGAAAAATGTATTAAAAATATTGTCCATTATTTTATTTCTTGTATTTATAGGCACTAGAATGAAAGCACGCACTATCAATAAATTTATTATTACAGATATGGATCTTCATGTTTTTTATTATTACAGTTATGAATCTGCAATTCTTTCATATATATTCAAAATAGCGCATAAATGAAAAAAGCAATATCATAGAAAATTCAGCGTCAAGCAATATTCATTTCATTACATATTTTCGCAATTTTTTGAAATTTATTCTTAAAATACGTCTGAAAAAAACAAGTTTTTTATGAAAGATTTCACAGAGTTCGATAAAAACTTTATTATGAAATATTTACACTTGTACGTTAAGTAGAAGACGGAATTCTATATTATTGCCTATGGAATTTTATTTTAAAGGAAAAAAATTATTTTATTATGTTGAAGAAATTATTGCATATTATTGTCTATTGTATAGTCTACAATGCGTGATAACCTTATTTATCTGTCTGGGAAGATGAGACAAATATTTTAAAAGTGTTACATTTGGCGCTATAAAGATAATTACACAATAAAAGTGATAAAATAATAAAAATAATAATAATAATATTATGGTTGACTTCAGAAAAAATTGAGAAATACTGAATTGAATTTTTATATAATAATTATGTTTATTGTTTTGTTGTCTTCTTTGACAAAATACGACATGTTTGTTGATCAAGTTTTGTTTAAAATCTTTCCGCAACTATATGAATAAATAGTTTTCTGTAACTATATTTGTAAATTCTATGTTGCACAGCTTTTTATAAACATATATAGTATGTTTATTTAATTATAAATATATAAAAGTTAATAATAACAGGAGACTTGGCGTTGGAATATTAAAACTCGAATAAACGACTACGTCAGAAACACCAAAGAAAAATATTGGAAATGCATACAGCTGTTTCGGCAGCTTTATGCGTGCCGTCATCAGTGCAAAAAGGATGACGCATCCTTTTTGCACTGATGACGGCACGCATAAAGCTGCCGAAACAGCTGTATGCATTTCCAATATTTTTCTTTGGTGTTTCTGACGTAGTCGTTTATTCGAGTTTTAATATATAAAAGTTAGTTATATATACAAAAAGTTATACCACGTACGGACCAATCCGTTCCAGCTTTACTTTACAACACGATTCGTTCCATATATGCAACGAAACTAATCTTTTTGGTAATGAAGGATTTCACAAACGACGTCTTTCATTACAAAAACGTTTGTTTCTTTATATGTTTTAAATGTATTGTGTCGTAAATTAAAAGATACGTTCCCAAAATAAATCCATCCGATTCAGAAAAGGCAACTAGTTTCATTTTCCGAAATGGAATGCAGTAGAATTTTTTTACAGAATAATATTCAATAAATTTTGTGGTCATAATTATATTTTAAATAAATGTGTGTATTTTAGTGTTATTGAAAGAAACTGGGTAAACTCTCTCAACAATATGTCAAATTCACTATTATAATGTATACATTTCTCAGAAATGGTAGCGCAAAATTTTATTGAATATAGTTTCCAAAATACCATATCAGTGACACATTTTAATAGATTGTTACATATTATAGATTTACATATATATTTCCATTCTTTCTTCCTTTTTTTTTTTTTTTTTTTTTTTTTTGAGTAATTATTTATTTATGTGGTTGAAAAAGCATGCATTTAAAAAATGTTCATAAAGTAAAACGAATTTATAGGTTTGCATATTTTCTTATACATTCACTGGACACATAGTATGAGAACATTCTTCTTCTAAATCATCTACTAAAAATTCTCTATCAACTAATCTTTATTCTGCTAAACAGATGTTTAAATATAATGCTATACACGAAAGAAATTTCATTCGAAGCATTGTAAATTAAATTATAAGAAATATGCAAGTGTAAAAAATTACTTTTTTATCTTTACCACTAATAAAAATATTAAATGTGGAATTAATCTGTATAGAAAATATTGGATGCTAATAATATATATATAATAAAAATTCCACTCTTTTTTTTTTTTTTTTTTTTTTTTTTTTTTTTTTGAATAAATATAGAGAAATTGGGGTGAATATGGAATATCATTTATATTTGCACTTACCATAGTAAACTGAAATATTTTGGGCATTGTGGATTCCACTATTGCAAAATTTATAGTGTTGTTAATGTGCTTTGAAGGTTTTGTCTTGCAAAAAAATAGAAGTTACAAGCAGTATTTTCAATTAAGAAAAAGAAAAGTCTGTCGTAGGGTAATGTGGAATATTTATGAAGGAAAATACAGGACACTGATTTTTTAAAGGATAATACAAAATAGAATATTAGTCTCACAGTAAATCACGAATAATTGCAATATAAATATTTTATATTCATGCATGAGAATTTTCTGCGGATCCGCGATTTTCCGCTTTTTTGTGATTTTCGTTAATTCTGCGGTTTTTTTTTTTTTTTTTTTTTTTTTTTTTTGTTGTTGTTGGGGGTGAAATCAAACTCCAATAACAATCAGAGTTGAAACGCTCCACGAAAGACTTTAGATTCTCAATCTTTCTCCATCCAAGATATAAATGTCAATATTCATTTTAAACGTGCTTTATCAGATTCTATAACATATAAAAGAACAGAATTATTCAATATTTCTCACTCATGTAATATTTTTTTTTGTCCTGCACCCCCCACCCCCTCCCCCTTTTATCCATCTCTAACCATCGCTAATCAAATATTCTGTGGGAAGCCTTTTATTTTTGAATATTTATCCATCCACAACAAAAGTGTCAATATTAATTTTAAACTTACTTTATGATATTCTAGAACCCATAAAGAAGTAGAATTCTTGTGTGAGTGTTCTCACACATATGTCCTTAAAAGCTTATTTATTTATCCAAATTTAATATATAACAAAAAGGAGGGATTAATATAGATTATATAAAATAAATCTTTTTAAATTTATCTAATTCAAGTAATTAATTATAGAGAATTTCCTGTTTTATTTTTAAATCAAAATTTTCATTTCTTTGTTCTTCTATCGTTAAAAACACATTGATCTAGGAATAAAATAAAGCAATTTTTATATTGGGGTTTGTGAAAAATAGTCTGTGTATACATTTTCCCCGAATGGATTAAATCAATTTAGCTATAATTATTTATTTTGGAGAGGGTAATTTAAAATTCGTATCAGCCTACTTCTAACACAAGTAGCTATTAATAAAATAATAACTGTCATTTCAATTTATATTTATCACGCTAGTGTTTACATTAAATCAATTTAGCCGTAATTATTTATTTTCAGAGGGTAATTTAAAAAGCCGTTATCAACATATTTCTACTATATACAGCTATTAATAAAATAAAACAAGCATTTGATTTCATGTTTATTACCCTTGTATGTTTATGTTAAAAAACCTATTATTATTTCAAGAGGGTCATTATAATTCTAAAAATAGATTTATAATGATGTTCGATAGTCTGGGCGTCGCCTTCTTTGTTCATTGAGAGTTGAAGGTCATTTGGCATGGCTTCTCAATGTCAAATCGATTTAATATTTGTAACGAACTTTTTATATTCAAAATTTAGTATGAATATCTTAGAAGAACAAAGAAACTGTTTGGCATTCTTTTGGCTACATTTCAAAGATGCCAATCTCGGGGGTTGCGATTTTAAGCTATCTGTGGCTAGCAGATTTTGGGTATCTTTTCGTTTTTGATCAGGTACTAAGTAGACGTAAAATTTTTGAGGTCCTCCTCCCTCTCTGTCTAGTTGATGGGGATAGAATTTTTGTATCTGCTTACGAATATAGGAATGAAATGTAAAGTTACTGGTGACTGCAACCTGAATATTATATTGCTACATTAATAAATCACAGTACTAAAATGATGTGTCCTGATTATTTCGAAGTAAAGACTTCTACTTTATATTTTTAACGATTCTACGATCCGGCTTTTGTGTGTGACGAACCTGACTGTGCTACGCAATAGCATATATTATATGGTGCCTGTCCAGCTTCCCCGATCTTCAAAAATGGAGGGGAGGAGAAACCCGACGGAATCATAATAAATTTTCCATGACGGAAAGGACCGAACATTTTATTAAAATTGCATCATCGAAGTGAATGTGGATAAGTAGTTGCATACTGCTATGCATACTCTCGATACTTAATTGGATTAATCATCGTTTGCAGTTGCAGATATTTGTTGTGAAGAAAAAAGTATTCACAGAGTTAAAGTGTTACGAATGTGCCTCTCCTCTTCATCTTATATGGTTTGCGGATGTGTGCCAGCTAGAGTTTGTGTACAGTGATCAAGGCTGTGTTTCTTCATGGGTGTGTATATCGTGGAGTTAAAAGTCTTACGAGTGTGCTCTAGTATTCAAGAGATATTTCGTTTATGGATGTGTACGTGATCGGTGCGGTCTTTCTTCGGGAATATGTGTGCGGCGGTACAATTCGTGCATCTAGAAAAAAAAAAAATTTTTTTTCGCTCCTGCATCTCGTGTTTATTATGTGCAATGTGCGGATTTTTCGTCACGTAAGATGATCGCTTCATTTTTTTTTTTTTTTTGTGTGTGTGCGTTTTGTGACATCTACAAAGATCTTGTGTTCGCAAGTGTTTTTTTTTTTTTTTTTTTTCTCGACTCTGCAAGTGCAATTTTTTTTTTTTCTCCTTGTGAAATTTTTTTGGTGACTGGAGACAAGGGTAAATATTCATGTGGGATAAACAGCTGCTCAATTGAATAAAGTGAATGAGCAGAAATTGATAAATATTATTTTGTTTAGAAAATAAATTTCTTTCTTTTGCCTCTTAGCAAATCTATGTGCTGGAAGTGGTAAGTTGTGAGTTTATCTTATATTTTAAATATCCTAATGGAACTGTTGCTTTTATTGATTTTGTTCCTTTCTCACCAGTAGGAAATAATAATGATAAATATAATAAAGAAGGGAAGAGAGTTTTTGGAAAATAAGTTTTTTTGGAAATTCTATTTTGAAATTTTATTGAAACTTTGAACAAAAAAAAAAAATCTTCCTTATTCTTTTGAATTTTTGAAATATATATTTTTCGTAATTTTTAATAAAGTATTTCATTTGATATAAGTATATATATATAAGTGTTTTGTTGTTTTTCATAATAATTGGTATTTTTCTATACTTATAAAGCTTAAAGTGATTTACTTTAATTTTTAGAACATTTTGAAATATATAAATATGTTTACATAATATTTTGGTTAGGTATTTTGTCATTTGCATTTTCTGTGAGTAACATAAAGAAAAATGCATAATATTTTATGCTCATAGATCTTAACGCAATTTATTTTTTTTGCTAGGACAATTTTGAAATTTTTGGACTATATATTTTTAATGGGTCTCGCAGTATTTTGTTGGGATTTTATTTTTCTTTCATGATGATTAATACTTTTATGAGCATATTATGATTTATTTTTTTTTTAAGTGATTTATTACAATTACTGCTGCAAATTTCTACAATTCCTTATGATTTATTTTATTTTTCGAATATTTTAAGATATATATATACACTTTTTGACATTTTTAATGAGGTATTTTATCTGATGCAGTTACAGTAAGCATCAAAAGAAAAGATGCGTAATTTTTGTGCTCATTTAATTTAATATATTATATATATATATTTTTTTTACTCGAGTATTTCTGAGATATATTAATATTTATTTGACCCAACATAAATAATCAAGATGGCCACTAAAAAGAACATTAATATTAACATTTTAAATTTTGACGGGGACTCATCCTTACTTGAATTTTTTTTCGATCAGATTGAGTCATATGCAAAATTAAATAGATTAAATTCAGAAGAGGCAGTGGCAATTTTAAAAGGTAAATTAACTGGCCCTGCATTAAAATTCATGACTCAATCTCCCTTATTATACAAATCGACAGATTTAAAATTTATCAAGGATGAATTCCAGAAATTTTTTGCTCCAATGAGCAGTACTCAGGCTCTTGTGGAATTTAACAATTTAATACTCTTACCACAAGAATCAATTAGAAATTTTTCCCACAGGCTAAATATTTTAGCCGATGTAGTATATTCGCAGATTAATGATGCTAATGCTTTAAATTCCATTAAATTTACTAAATTCATTTCAACCATTCCCTCAAACATTAGAGTTAAGATTCAAGAAGAGGGAATCTCTGAGTACCAACAGGCGGTCAACCGAGCACAGAAATTACAGGACATTAATGCTAATGAAACATTACTACAAGTGAGCTTAAATAACCCAGTTATTAATACACTATCTGAAAAGTTAGTCGAACTGACAGATAGGATGAATAATCTGTCATTTGTTAGTAAATCTCATGAGGTTAATCATTCACACGAATCCCCAGTGCAAGATAGGCAAAGAAATAATGATAGACAAAGTGAATTAAGATATAATTATAAAAGTAGAAATCAAAATTTCAGGGGTAAACAAAATTTCAGGGGTAATCAAAATAAGAACAGATATCATTCTTCTCCTATTTGCCAGTTGTGCAGTAAAAGAGGACATGTTGCTACTGGGTGCTTTAGATGGCAAAGAAATCAGACTAGGGGTAAAAATTATGACAGAAATAATTATAGTAAAAATTCAAATAATTTAAACGAGCGCAGAGATGTAGTTTAGCTGATGCAAGTACATCTCAGGAATTGAATAGAGCATCAGCACAAAATTTTTCTCTGGACATTGATAATAACTTTAATCTACCCAAATTATCTAGTGTTAGATTGGTCAATTCCACTGCGTCTCAAACACAACAAATCTTGAAAATTTCTGATTCTAAATGTACTCAAACAAATAACGATAAAAAGGAGAACATTTTTAATGTCCATGTAAATTCTCCAAAGTTACCTCTTATTAAAATTTTGCTAGATAAACAAAAGGTAAACACACTTCTTGACACTGGTAGTTCTGTTAGTCTGTTAGCTGAAAGTACATTTAATAAATTAAAACATAGTTTGAAATATAGGCATTTATCTTCCCATGTGACAATCAAAACCGTGAACTCGAATGTACAG
The DNA here is from genome assembly GCA_963930645.1 of Salticus scenicus. Lineage (NCBI taxonomy): Eukaryota > Metazoa > Arthropoda > Arachnida > Araneae > Salticidae > Salticus > Salticus scenicus. The sequence goes on along the minus strand of OZ005655.1, from coordinate 36,563,559 downwards.
TTTTCATCTTGTATACAAACCACTTTCAAAATTCAAAATCAATTTTTTTCACAAAAATTCTTCATAGTAGATATTCCTGAAGGTTCTGCATTTAGGGTTATTTTGGGTTATGATTTTATTCAACAATATCATGTAATATTAGATATGCAGAGGTCCTTGTTAAAAATTAAAGATCTGAGTATTCCCATAACAAACACATATAGCGACCATGAAGAAAATCTTAATATGCATACTCAATGTAAGAAACTTTCAGTAAAAACGGGACAAAAACTTATTTTACAACCCAAAGAAGAATCTTCTATTACGGTTTATTGTCCCAGAGTTTCTTCGGGTGATTATTTATTTCAGAGTAAAAAGAGTTCTTCCAAATTAATTTTTTTGGATTCAATAGTTAATATTGATCATTCTCAGAAACAAAATTGTAATAGTAAATATGATAGAGTAAAATTTCAGTTATATGTTAAGAATAACACTAATAGAAGTATGCATGTAAACAAACATTCAAATATTGGTACAATTAAAGAAATCGAACAAATTATAGACTATGGTTCAAGACAAAATGATAATGTTGAAATTTCTGAGGATTCACAATTTATTAATTATATTCAACCTTCTAGTGATGTATTAAAAATGAGAAAACAAGATTTAACACCCACGGACTTTGATGTTAAACATCTCAATGGGACTCATGCAACAAAATTAAAACAAATTTTACTAAGTAATTTCGCAGCATTTTCTAAAAATATGAAAACCCTTGGACATACTGACAAGGTAGTACCAGATTTAAAATTTTTAAGTGACTATCCAATTAAGACTTTGCCCTTTCCCATTCCTCAGGCTTTACAACAGGAAGCTAGAGATCAAATTAACCAATTGGTAGAGGCTGGGATTATTGAGCGAAACTGCTCAGAATGGGCTTGTCCGATTTTATTAGTAAAAAAAAAAAACAAGATGGATCTGGTAAACAAAAATTTCGGCTCGCGTTAGATTTAAGAATGTTAAATTCTATTATTCAAGGTTCTTCTTATCCGTTACCTAAAATTCAAAATATAATAGCTGATCTATCTGCGTATAAATTTTTCACTTGTCTTGATTTCCAACAGGCGTATCATCAAATTGATTTACCGGAACATTTACAAGATAAAATTACTTTCACATCAATGTTTGGCAGTTTCAAATTTAAAAGACTATGTTTTGGTCTTAAAAACGCGGCTTCTCAGTATCAAGCACTCATGGATTCTTTAATTGATGAAATTAATATAGATGGAATTTACGCGTATCAGGATGATTTAATATTTGGTGCAAATAGTTTTGAAGAGACATGTGTCAAACTTGAAAGAATTCTTAGGATTTTAATTAAATATAATTTAACCTTAGCTCCTAGTAAATGTACATTTCATAAGAGTGCTGTAAATTATTTGGGATTTCACATAGAGAATAATTCAATTTCTCCAATTGAGTCAAATATCATTAAAATAAACTCTTTCCCTACACCTACAACAAAAAGACAATTAAAACGCTTTATAGGAGTTGTAACCTTTTATAAGTCTCTTATTCATAATTTTTCTAAATTAATTCAACCACTTATTGAATTGACTAAACCGAAAACAAAATTTGTTTGGAATAAACATCATGAGGATATTTTTAAGAAATTTCAAGATATATTTTTAAATTCACCTATGGTAAGATTACCGGATTGGAACAAGACTTTCTTTCTCAACACTGATGCATCAAATATTTCTATCGCAGGAGTTTTGATGCAGAAATATGACAATCAATTATTACCTGTCGCCTTTTTCTCTAAATCACTTAAACCGTCTGAAAAATGATATCCGGCTATCAAACTTGAATTAATGGCCATTTACAAATCTGTAATTGCTTTCAAATATTACTTATACAATAGAAAGTTTATCATTTTGTCTGACAGTGCTCCTTTAAAAACATATAGAAAAACAAATAGTCCTGCTGATTTAACTACTAAATGGCTGTTAGAGTTGTCAGAATACTCATTTGAATTTGAACATATTCCTGGCACTACAAATGTTTTAGCGGATTATTTATCAAGATCAGACTTCTCAAATAATCAACAAAATTTAAAAACAAACCCAGAATTAATATTCAGTTCTCAACCTCTTCCTATCGTACAAGATGACACACATTCAATTAATCAAATTTCCACTTCTACTCAGTCTGTATTACAAAATCAATTCAACAATTTTCTAGTTTCTGGTAATACTCAAAATAAAGATCCCCTTTTGGAAATTTCAAATAATACATTTATATCTGAGCAAAAGAATGATCCAAAATTGTCAATTATTTACAGACAAATTTTGAGAAAAGGTTTTTCAAAAAATAATGATAATTTTTTTATCCATCCAGATTCTAAAGTTTTAATGTACAAGAAACAAAATTTGCATAATAATACTTTTTCATATCTCATTGTTGTACCACATTCTTTAAAATCCAAAGTTTTAACCATTTCACACCTTTCTCACTTTGGGTTAACAAAAACATACGAATTTTTATCAAATAGATATTATTGGAAAGGTATGTACACAGACACTTTAAATTTTGTTGCTTCGTGTACTTTATGTTTACAAAATAAACATCATAACACACCACCAGCTCCTTTACAACCCACCTATACTCCAACACATCCAGGGCATACTATTAGTGTCGACTTGGTTGGTCCTTTTATAGATGGACATTCAGTTTTAACTGTGATTGACCATTTTTCGCGACACATTGAATTATTTCAATTAAAAGACACTTCTTCATCAAAAATAGTTAAATGTTTATTTAATTACATTACAACATTTGGTAGACCATCAGTAATATTATCAGATTTAGGCAAACAGTTTACATCAACTATTTATAATATTTTTAATGATAAACTTGGCATAAAAATTTTACATTCATCTGTTGCTCATCCTCAAAGTAACTCTATTTCTGAGAGGTTAAATAAATCTATAAAGTACTCAATTAACACTTTAATTTCTGAGGGGCATTCTTTTGAAAATTCACTAGCTATACATAAATCACTTTACAATGGTTCAACACATTCATCCACATTGTTTTCACCTAACCTACTGCATTTTGGTAGGGAACTGTCTTTAATATTTGATACATTTGATCAATTTATAAATCAGCCATTTTTGGATAAAAATGTAGACATATATAAATTATTACACGACTTAGATAACATCTATAGCAAAGCATATTCTAACATTAAAGAAAGTCAAGACAAAAGATATCAAAATTTTCAAAAGCGTGCAAAACTGAGGCCTGTTGCTGTTCATGATGTTGTATACTTGAAATCAATAGATAAATTTAAACCCAAGTATTCTGGGCCATTTATTGTTGTACAAAAACACTCACCAGTTTCCTTTTCCATTAAGAGATTACATGCACCTGATAATAAAGCTTTCAGAGTCCATATTGATAGACTCCTTATTGCTCCGCCTCGACGTAATTATTTGTTTACTGAACCCAACTCCAATGTAACACGTAATATTGGCAATAATTCTACACATCCTTATAACTTAAGAAATCGCAATTAATTTTTTTTCACAGAAAAAGTTTGAATATATTTTGCTTCACAAATGCATTTTCCAATGGCCAAGGGAGTGTATTTGTTTGCTGTGCAGGAACTCGTCTTTATTTATTTTATTATTTTTATTTTTAGATGGCTTGTCCACTGTTTTTTTATATTTTTCTTTTGATGTAAAGACTATTTCTTGCATTGCAGTGTTGTTGAATATATATAATATTTATAAATAAGATGCATAAAAAAAAAAAAAAAGATTCTAATGATAACATAAATGCATGTAGATCATATTTTGAATTTCTAAATTAGTAATCAAGGTGTTATTTTTTATTTAATGTGTACTATATCTATTTTTATTGGGTGAAGGTTAAACAAAAGTAAGATAATTGAAATATATTTAATAGAGATATTTCATTGGAATACAGATTAAGTTCATAGGAAATTAATTATTAATGATAATAGTGCTAACAATATACATACAGCTAAATTTTATAAGTTTCCAATTGATTTTTGGTGTACAACATGTGTTTGGTTTGTTCAATATCCAATCTAAATTTTTATTATTTTGGCACTCCCTCTCATCACTCAAAATTTTGTCAATTTGTTTTCTTTTACTTATTTATTACCCTATCCTAGATATATGTTGTCTCGTTCAAAATTTTCTCCCGGGAGAGCAACATTGGATATGTGATGAGAATCTATATTTTTGTTGACATTAATTTTTTAACATTTATGACACTTAATTAATCGGTTTCGTGAGGTGTCCCTACAGGGGTCTGTGGACTCTGCTGGGGGACGGAGGCCTGTGCCTAACAGTACAGGTCTTTCAACACGCCCTGTCCCGCTAGGATGTTAGCCTTAAGTTAACATCATTACACTTACTTTTTGTAAGGATTAAGGGAAGATTATTTTTTTTTGACTGCCAATGGCGTCCTTTTTAAAATCTTTCCTGTGTGGTATACACGAAAACTTTTCTGTTCTTTACTTTTATTTATTTTTTTTGTACATAGTTTTGTTTAACGTTGACCAATATGTGTAACCAATGTGTTAGACAAATAAATATTACAATAATATGTTGGAACCTTTAGTATTACAACAATGTATATGCATATGTGTAATTTATATATTTTTTTTCTCTATTTCACTATACATATTAGTGTGAAAATTTAATATTTTGGAATGTAAAAATCTAACGTTAGTAAATGTTGATGTAGCATTATTTGCTATGTTCATCAAAAAGAGACTCTTTCACAAAAAAACATTTCAGCTGAAATTTTTGGTGGCATATAAAAAAAAATACTATAGACTATATTGAACTGCAGTTGAAATTATTTATAGAAGCCACATTTTTGCGCCTGTCATGACAAGGTGTTTCTCTTAAAGTTTTTGGTTATACTGATATTTTTGAAATATGTGTATTTTGTATTTTTGAATTAGTGTTTATATTTCATATATATTTTGTTTGTTCAATATTAAGCATTCATATAATTTTTACTTATGATGTAATATCATTTTTTTAAGTGTGCGTCTTTGGTAAGTGCTTTTGAATATTATTGTTTGTATATGCATTTCTATACAGGAGGCGAGGAGGAGTTATTTTTATTTTTTTTTTGCTAGTCGAAGGGGAGATATATGTGTGAGTGTTCTCACACATATGTCCTTAAAAGCTTATTTATTTATCCAAATTTAATATATAACAAAAAGGAGGGATTAATATAGATTATATAAAATAAATCTTTTTAAATTTATCTAATTCAAGTAATTAATTATAGAGAATTTCCTGTTTTATTTTTAAATCAAAATTTTCATTTCTTTGTTCTTCTATCGTTAAAAACACATTGATCTAGGAATAAAATAAAGCAATTTTTATATTGGGGTTTGTGAAAAATAGTATGTGTATACATTTTCCCCGGATGGATTAAATCAATTTAGCTATAATTATTTATTTTGGAGAGGGTAATTTAAAATTCGTATCAGCCTACTTCTAACACAAGTAGCTATTAATAAAATAATAACTGTCATTTCAATTTATATTTATCACGCTAGTGTTTACATTAAATCAATTTAGCCGTAATTATTTATTTTCAGAGGGTAATTTAAAAAGCCGTTATCAACATATTTCTACTATATACAGCTATTAATAAAATAAAACAAGCATTTGATTTCATGTTTATTACCTTTGTATGTTTATGTTAAAAAACCTATTATTATTTCAAGAGGGTCATTATAATTCTAAAAATAGATTTATAATGATGTTCGATAGTCTGGGCGTCGCCTTCTTTGTTCATTGAGAGTTGAAGGTCATTTGGCATGGCTTCTCAATGTCAAATCGATTTAATATTTGTAACGAACTTTTTATATTCAAAATTTAGTATGAATATCTTAGAAGAACAAAGAAACTGTTTGGCATTCTTTTGGCTACATTTCAAAGATGCCAATCTCGGGGGTTGCGATTTTAAGCTATCTGTGGCTAGCAGATTTTGGGTATCTTTTCGTTTTTGATCAGGTACTAAGTAGACCTAAAATTTTTGAGGTCCTCCTCCCTCTCTGTCTAGTTGATGGGGATAGAATTTTTGTATCTGCTTACGAATATAGGAATGAAATGTAAAGTTACTGGTGACTGCAACCTGAATATTATATTGCTACATTAATAAATCACAGTACTAAAATGATGTGTCCTGATTATTTCGAAGTAAAGACTTCTACTTTATATTTTTAACGATTCTACGATCCGGCTTTTGTGTGTGACGAACCTGACTGTGCTAGGCAATAGCATAATTCTGTTTAATATTTCTCACTCATGAACTACTTTTTACCCCCCCCCCCTCCCTTTCCCACCACCAGTCAACGATTAAATGTTAAATGCTAGCTATTTTTTTTTTTTTTTTTTTTTTTTTTTAACACGTTTTTTTTTTTTTTTTTTTTTTTTTTGTGTGTGTGTGTGTGTGTTGATGTGCATTATTCTTTTAGTTTAATTTGTCACTTTTAAAATATTTTGTATAGTTTTTCCCTGTGAGCATTATTTTTCATTTGAAATAAATTTTATAAACACATTTGTATATTTTTCCCCAAACGCGTTATTTTTCATTTGAAGTTAATTTTATGAACACACGTGTTTCCCCTTTTTTTAATTTTCTGCACTCTCATGCCTGTATATTACAATTGGTAATAAACAGTATTGAAAATAATTATCAACATTCAAGTTTTACAAAAATCGTTAATAATATAAAATAGTTAGTATTATATATTACCATAATCGCCATCTTGGAGAATAAATCAACCTCAATCACTTGTTGGTAGGAATAAATTAATGGGAATCAGACTACTAACGCATCTTTCCAGCCAGGAACGACACTAGGTTTTCGCTTCATTTTACTGGTTAATAAATAGAATGCAGAATTCGTAATATTTAACTCCAAAAAAGCGTTAATTTTGATAAACCAAAGAAGTTGTATGATACAAATACTGCTCTACTCCCTGATTAAGGGTGAACTACAATATTTAAGGCTTTGTGAGTACGTTTAACGAGCTTCTGGTGGTTTGCAACACGGTACAGGTGAGGTAGGGTATTTGTAGGACAGATCACCATACTTTCTAAACATCAAAATGAAATTACTTAAGACGCAAATATACAAGAATTTTTTATGTATATTTAAATTTCCTATACAAGTACTCATCATAATTTGCGCAATAAGTAAATAACTATTGAGAACAAAAAATGGAAAGCGTAATTTAAAATTAAAATGACAGATAGCCATTTTTCCTTTAAGTCGAGAAGAAATGACTCTCCACTACAAAAAAAAAAAAAATAAATAAATAAAAATAAAAACAAAAATAAAATAGCAAAAAATAAAACATTTCTTACAGATAATAGTAAAAAACCTATAGCAATTTGTAAGTATGCGATTATATCACGGAAAATGAGAGAATAAAATTCGAATACACGTAATTTGAAGTACAATTTCAATCTTTCACATTTCGTAAATTTTACCAAATTTTTGGCAAGGATCTTGATAGTTTGTACACGTTTCATGTTACCACTTCAGGCAACTTATACATTTTATCCAGACATCCTTTTTGGTTGTGAGACTGCATTTTTCTTCACAACGAACACAGTGATTCTCATCAAATTCTATTCCCTTAGAACCTGTAGAACATGATAATTTCAAATGTATTTCATTTTTTTATAACGAGAAGTATTTTTGTTCATTTTAGACATATGCTTATTTATCAGCTTTATCTGTTTCTGGGATTAATGTTTCCGACGTTTTTCATTATTTTCTGGTGATGTCAAAAACCATATCTACATGTTTCGTACGTTTTCTATTCGTTTTTCTTATGATTACATGAGAACGTTCTGCAACTTCATACAGTACTTTTGTTGGTAAAAATACAAGTTTTTGACGTGCACGGTCGGGATTAAAAACAACCTATTTCCGTGTTTGTATTTCTATTTGATTCCACATCTTGCGTTTCGAAGTTACGTTGAATACTATTTTGTGTTTATACTGACAAAACATTGTCTAACCTGGAATTCTTTCAGAAGCTTGCAACTGTTGAAACGCGTAATCAGGAATGAAATTTGAATGGACGTTTTTATAGTTTTGCAATATCTTCTGGTGATATCAAAATCATAGCTATCTTTACGTTGCGTTTTCTAACTGTTTTTGTCATGGTTACATCAGGAACTGGAACAGTATCGTAAAGTACTTTTGGGGATAATAGTACATTATGACTTTATACGTTCTCGGTCGGGATTCAAAACATCCTATTTTGTTCTTTCTATTTCTACTCGATTCCGAATCTGTTATTTCGAAATTAATTTGATTAGAGGTTGTTGTCTCTCCATGATTTGATGTGGCCATCTGTACTAAAATTGAAGGAATGACGGCCACTTAGTTTAAAGCCTCATTCCTCATTGCACGTAATTATTTTAAGCTTAGAAGCAAAGATTGGATTATATGAGGGCCTTCAAAGTCCGTATTGTAATATATATATATATATATATATATACATATATATATAATGTACGTATTTCAATACATTTAGATACCTAATTCAACAAAATTGTTGAACATCTATATTAAATAAACATTTAAATTTCAGTTACTATTTATAAAAGGAAAACACAACTGCAACTAGACAACGAAATAAGCTTGTTAAACTATTTTTCACTAACAATGTTTATGCTGCCATCTATGATAAAGTTAGAAATATTAGACTAGACTGGCCATCTCTTCTCTATGGCCATCTATTCTAGAATTACCTTATAAGTGTATTCCACTTTACCTGACTATTCCATATATAACACCGTTTCGCTATTTATAAAAGGCGAAATTACCTTTTCGATGTATAGTTCTTATTATTGATGTTTAGAGTTTTGAGACGGGAAAAAATTATAAAAAAATTACATGAAAAATGCGTATGAAAATATTGTCCAAGTGTCAAAGAATTCGCTGATTAGACGAATCGGATTCTTTGAGCCCAACTACACTCTTCTCTCAAATGCTAACATCTGCGTATATTGTTTGCGCATCTGTATGCCAGGAATAATTACTGTCTATCTGAGTAGACTGAATGAAATTCTCAAAAAATTTATGACCTGGAATCAAAATATCTCCTCTTTAATATCCTGCCAGTTGCGCAGTTAAAATGAGCTGTAGCGTCACATGTTCATTCGTTGGCCGCCAAACTTTAAAAATTTGCATGCCAATTTTTGTCCAACTTAAATTACTCCTTCTTAGTGCGCCTTTTTTTTTGTCCTAGAGTGCAGTTTTGATGTTAAAGACTTCTACCCATTTATCAACATTCACAAAATAACACATATGATTCGAACTATAAACTTATGGAAATCTGCGGCAATAACAAAATAAGCGAAATTCTTATAGGTGTCATTAATCTTCTGTTAAACGAATCTTATTTTTCATTCAACGGTAATATCTATAGGAAAACTCAGGGTTTGTCTATGGGATCCCTTATATCAGGGATCGTTGCTGAACTAAAACTGCGGTATTTGGAAAATTCATCTCTTCACATTATAAAGGATTGTAAAATATGGCTTCGTTATGCAGATGATATTTTTACCATAATCCCTAAGAAAATTAACCCCTCAAAACTCCTTAATGATCATAACAATTTGGACATTATTCTAAAATTTACCTTCGAAACGGATATCAATAATATACTGGTGGACAAAATTAAGATATGGAACAGTTATTTAGGAAAACGGTATTCCATTTATTTTCATTATTCTAGCAAATGTCCCTTGAAATAAGCAATGGTCAAACTTTTTCTTGGAACTCCTTTCGTGTATACTTCATAAAGTAAATAAATATTTTACTTTTATTAAAAATATGACATATACTTCAACTACTGAAATACATAAAATTAACCAAATTTTAAAAACGTTTATAAATTCAGTTTGTCTGTTTCGCCATTTCTATTTCTACGTTCGCAATTTCGTACATATTCGAAGTTTCGTTACATGGAAGCATATATAATTCGGTTACACTGTAGCATATTTCTATTGTTAATTTAAATAACTCTACTTGTCTCTGGAAAAGAACAAGAAAAAAAAATTACATTATGGTACATAAAATGCACTTCTTAAACCTACAAAACAATCGGAATCTAAAACATAGTTTTGAATTTAAAAAAAAAAAAAAAAAAAAAAAAAAACATGTTTCCTATAGAATATTGTATGATTACATTGAGGTTTTTTTTTTTTTTTTTTTTTACAGTGCCAAGCAAATTTGCCCCAGAAATACATCTCATAATGTGAGTGAAAAATAATCAAGAGTATTTTCAATAGTTTTATGCATTTTTAAAAAATTTTATTAAATTTCAAGATTTTACAAATCAGTTCGCCCTTTTATGACAGTTTCTATTCCATAAAAGTAAATAAATAAATATGTTGAAGTTTATTTTCATATTTTTAAATTAAAAAAAATAATATATATATATATATATATATATATACATAGTAATAAAATAAACTTCAAGAAGAAGAAAATAACATATATTACATAATCATGTTTACATAAAGATCGTAAAATTTGAATAAATTACCTGCTCGGCATGCAAATTGCTTTTGACACCATTTCAGCATATTCTGATGTAAAATGACATCTGTGAATCCGAATATGACGACCACTTTGCCCTATCATCCATCGTTTTTTAGAAATGGTCTCCTATTTTTATCATTTTTCGGTGATTTCATGGCTATAAATTTGAATTTTAGGAGAGGGGAGGATTATTTAAACCGTTAAATATCTTCTGAGGGGCTACAGGGTTGGAAAATTTTAAAACATGGACATTTGAGACGAGGGAGAAATTTTTGGGGGGAGAATTTGCCACTGAAATTGTGTATTACATATCTTTTTTCTTTTTTTTTTTAATCTGTTATTAAAGCTATTTTTTAAACTTTATATATATATATATTTGTTTTATGTGTTAAAATGATTATTTTTCATTCTTTAAATCAAATTCATGGTCATAAAATTATCGAACAAGGAAAGAAATTGAAGGAAGGGGGTGTATCTAGAAAACGGTGGATGACTTGGCAAATATTCGGATTCAGGACGTCATTTTACATAAGAATCAGGAAAAATGGTATCAGATCTTTTTTTTTTTTCTTTGTCAGAGCAGTGTTATTTGTTTGTAGTACAATGGTTAAAAAAAAAAAAAAAAGAAAAGAAATGTAAAGGTAGACTTTTTTTTCTTTCTTTGTTAAATAAATTGTATTTAACGTTTTTGAAGCGTTCCAATAAAATTGAAAAGTAATATTTAAACGATGTAATAAGTAAAAATGCTTGAAAAATGTAATAATTCATGCGAACTGCATATTTATTTTTCCTTTATAATAATATTTTTTTCAAATAATTATTTTGTTATAAATTTAATTTTAATATGTAAATAGGATTTAAAAAATACATATTTTGGATACTAAAATACATATAATTTTATTAAAGTGTATGAGTGATTATAAAGGTATTAGTTATAGAAGGTTGTAAAAGGTAATAATTTACATTTTAGAATTGGTCTTCAAATTAAAATATCTTTAACTTTTTCTTCAGTACCGATTATGCTTCATTTATCTCTTAAACTAGTGATACATTTAAAAAGTACCGCAGTGTTATAAAGTTTTCCACAACTGGTGGTTTTTAAATTATGAAATTTTGAATACCTATGCATCAAAATACTGTGTATTTCATTTTTTTTTTTAAATATCAATAATAATAATAACGTTTTTTAAATATTTTAAACGCCTCAGATTCAATATTTTTTGATTTTCTAAATTTCGTATTAGTATTATGATTTTTATGTACATAAGAAACATATTTGGGTGTAATTTGTCGAACTACTCTCAAACTAATTTATAATAAATAATTTATGTTTGAGCAATGAAATTTATACGAATATTAAGTACACACACACACTATATATATATATATATATTTATATATAAAGAAAAAAAATTATTGCATATTTAAAGTCTAAATTAAGATGTAAAAGAAAATATATACACAGACATATTTGATTATCTATAAGGCTTCTTTCTTGATAATTTCATAGAATTTCTTTTAAAATTAGCGATGATGAAGCATTTAAAATATTTCCAAAAGCTTTATTTATTTATTTATTTATTTTTAATAGTTTTAATTTTTTTTCATATAGATATACTTTTATGCCCATGAATGCAATTCTTTTTTTACATTTAGCACCATAATTGACAAAAAACCTTTATAATATCCATGGTTTTCGTAATGCAAACACCTGTGAAATTAAATTTTATTTTACAATGACAGTTCATTTTTTTCTTTCTTTTTCAAATAATTTGTTTCCTACGTGGCCTATGCGTTTTGGATAATAGACATTTTTCGAAGCTAACTCTGACATGCTTTAATAGATTATTCATATCTATATAATTCTGATAACCGGCGACAGATTTAGTGTGAAACCATGTGCACTATGTTTCCTGGGTATGGCTTTATTTCATGATCTATGAAAGGCAAATAATGTAATTTCCATAAATACTGATATAACGTGTTTGCGTATCTATGTCTATATATTTCATCATTTTAGCTACGCTTTTGAATACTCTTATACTTATTTCTGCTAATTAAAGAATAATTCAAATGTTATTTATTGTTAGATGCTTAACTAGTTTTCTTTCTTCAACTTACGCAAGCAAAAGGTATAAAGATCTATTAAAAATATGTACAATATATGCAAACATAAATAACAATTACAAATTTATGCATAAACATGCACTAAACATTTGATTAAAATGTAATTTTTTAAATTTATTTTTAAATGCAAAAATTTCAAACTGTATGATTAAAAAGTTTTATGTTTAAAATGGTTGTATATATACCAACTTTTAAATTATATATTTTTTCCCTATATAAAAATCTATTTTTTTTTTCTTCTGTCAAATGTTTGCTTTCACTGTTTTTGTAAATATTTATCTAGACATTTAACAAATAGAAAATTTGTCTGAATGTTGAAAAAAAGTAAATATTTACATTTTTTATAGTAAAAAAATCTTTTACAGATAACTTGAGGTGCTTTTAAGGAAAGTAAAAAATAAATAAATAAATAAATCATATGTATTTTAATATTTAAAGAAATTGTAATGTGGATTTCATTGCAACTTCCATATGCAATTTTGTACAAATTATTAGATTTATTGGTTATTAAAATGAGACACATAAACCATTTTACGTACAAACTTATTTAATTAATGGAAATAAAACACAATTATGTGTTTACGTTTCACATTACATTATCAGTATTTAGCATTGCCACCATTAACTTTATTGTTTACCGAAATTCTTTGAGTAATTGGGATGATATGCTTTTCAATCTGGGATAGTGTGTATTTCTCACGATGCCACAACTTTATCAGGTACTCAAGTAACCGGCTTTTAGGAAAAATGACCGTTTAGTAGACTTTACTCATAAGCATGTTCCAGATGCCTTCTATGGGTATCATATGTCAACCTATATATGAAATCGTTATATTAGTTTCATATTACCATGCCATGAAATGTTTCTACATTTCTTTCATAAAAAATAAATAAATAAATAAATAAAAACGATTATGACAGTATGGCATGGAGTATATGGTAGAAATACACAGTTATCTTCAGATACCAAACTTCTAACTGAAGACTGTCGAATATATATAATTTTTTAAACTTCTAAGTATTCGGTTAAATTTATTGCGTTTTACGCAATATGCAGTGGACCAGCATTTTTTGCTAACAACAGGCTCCACACCATCACCTTCAGGGAGTACATTAAAATTAAATTTCGAGTATGTTCTGTGAAAAGTATTAAATCTGCTGTGTTTTTTAATTCAACTCATTTTTTTTTTTTTTTTTTTTTATAACTTAAGTAAATATGGATATTTTTATTCTTTGATGGTATCGATTATAAGTCTTCCGTTTCATTGTGATATAGTTTTGTCTTTTTTTTTTTTTTTTTTTTTTTTCAATAAATTAATATATTTAGATTTATTTTAAATGGTTTTCCATATAATTCTTTGCAAATTTCATTAATGTTTTAGGAAATCGGGCAGCTTGTTAAGGTGCGCAGAATATAAATATTAATTACATTGTGTGATTTATTTCTTGAACAAGTTATTATTCATACATACGCACATACATATATGTTTGTTTGGTGTTGTAAACGAAATAAGTTTTTTTTATTAGTGCATATTTTTACTTATGAGCTTATTAATAAAACTATAGTTTTTTTTTTTTTTTTTTTTTTTTTTTTTTTTTAATCATATTAAGAAACGGGTGTTATATTTATTAGTGATAATTTAATTTCATGGCATAGTTAGAGCCGCTGTGTAAGGAAAAGTCAATTACAGGAAGGATTTGGGGAGCTTATAGAATAGTTTATTATAATTTTGAAATAAGTGGAAAATGTAATGTTACCGAAAATTACTTATTTATTTCAAAACTTGATCGTTAATTGGACAAGTGATTTTCATTGCAGAAGCTGAATTTTAAATTAAAGAACAAATAAATTTGTATCTTTAATAATATAATTTTGTTTTTAAATTAAATTTCATATATATATATATATATATATATATATATATATGTATATATATATATATATATAATCATGCAAAATATTTTTTTCTCCGCGTTTTTAGATTTTCATAATTATAGGGACAATCAATATTTTTTCGTTTTATTTAACTTACTAGCAGATAAATTACAGTTGACATGCGAATTTGTTAACTACTGGGCTAGATTAATTCATCTATATGCCTTCACTTTTCTTGGACGGACATTACTGATAATTCCTCGAAAAAAAAAATATATTTAAAGGGGACTAATGTGCAAGTTGTACCTGACGGGACTAAAGTGAAAGTTGTACCTCAAGGGACTAATGTGAAAGTTGTACCTCACGGGACTAATGTGCAAGTTGCACCGAACGAACAAACTATTTCTTTCAACGAAAACGCCTACTAACCCTGGACGATAGGTCTTATTTATCGTATCATATTATACTAGCTGGCTTTGCCCGCTTCGCTGGCCACTAAATTTAAAGGAAACTCTTTTCTATATAGCTTTATAAAAATAAAATAAAATAAATTACTGAAATTGTTCAAAAGCTCGCTCCAGGTCCCTGCTGCATTCGGCAGTGATTTGGTCATCCACTGCAACTCGGGCGCTTGTCCCTATTACCTGCGACAATAGTTTACCAATGAGCTTCCATTTAGGTGCTTATTATATAACAGTTTCGAAATAGATAGTATCGAAAAAATTGGAGTTTCCCTTTTATATTTGAATCCCAGTTACATGTGAACAACACTATACGTGTTGTTCGTATGTAACTCGGACTGGACTCAAATGTAACTGGGTTTAGACAACATAATATTTGCTTTTACGTTATTTCATATGTTTATTTTGTTTATCCAATTAATCATTAAATGATAGCAATTTCACGCCAAATATTACAATATGCTGTGACCGGCTACGTCTGTCGCATGAGACAATTAATTTTTTGTGTTTATATATAATTCATGGGTTGTAAACCTGATATTATAGCCTTAATATAGTTCTCTTTGGCGGCTTTTGAATTTTTGTCACCATTTTAGACTTAATCCATTGTAACAATAATACTTAATCCCTTGTAACAATATGCTATGAGCGCTATTTCTGCCGTATTTTAGACAACTAATCTTTTTATGGTTATATATATTTCCCATTAAACATATTTTTATTTATTTATTTAAATACTAATTTGAATTTTTCAAATATTTCTGTTCGACTGCGTGCAAGTGCAGTAACACACATAGGTTCATTTGTTTGTATGATAAATTAGCATAGTGATTATTATATAAAAAAATAAATAAATAGGTAAACATTATCGTGTTACACAACTTTATTATGTCGCTCCATTGGCGGCTTTTGAATTTTTGTCGCCATATTAGCAATAGATTTTTTTTTTTTTTTTTTTTTTGTATGAAAAGGGGAAGACTATTTTGTTAATAATTTTATCAGACTCTTTTTGTTTATACATAAGAATCCTTTATATTCTTCTTATATTTTTAATGGTGTTTAGGTTTAAAATAGTACTTGTTGAAATAAATTTACTATCTTTAAAACTGCATTTGTTCTGTAAATTTGTGTAAAAATAAATCCTTTATGTTTTTATATATTTGATGCGCTACTTAGATTAAAATGGCTGTTGCTATATTAAACTTCTTGTCGAAAAACGTTCGGAGTACTTCAACACCAAAATTTAAAAAATCGCCCAGCAGGATCTGTTAATGAAACTGATAAAATAAAAATATGGTTCATAGAGTTTAAATAATCTATTTAAAAAAACTTTTAAAACCCAAATTATTAATGTATCGTATCACATACATAGATATAGTAATAATATATAGATTGATCATTGGGGAGAAAAAAGTGATTCCTTTTCACTCGGGAAAAGACGGCGATTTTACCAAAATATGGCAGTCTTTCCCCGAGTGAATACACACGGGAATACACACGAATGTTTTAGCAAATAAAATTCATGAATAATTTATTTACTAAAGGTGAATGAAAAGCTCCAGATATAGTTTCAAATTCATTCTTCTTTTTTTCCTTATTTCCTTCAATACCACTTAATGGCTGATTCCAAAGCTTTTTTTTCGGCATCAAAAATCTTTGCACGATAATATGGGGATGATAGATCTATATATATTATTATATCTATGATCACATAAAACTTTTCGATGATAGAATAAAACTTAATTTCAAAAAATAATAATAATAATAACTTTTGTTTATTAACCAAAATAATTGATGAAATTTGAAATGCAAGTTGGTCTTGTGGGGTACAGGCTGTATATTATATTTTTGTGTTCGTGAGAGAAAATTAAAAAAAATTTGAAAACTGCAATTTTTAATCCCACTTAAAAATCATGTGACTTAATGTGAAGCAGATTTTTCATTTTTTTTTCTCCTAACGGTTTCCATACAATCTTCTGCTGTTGCCACCTAAAATTCTATACTTTAGTTAATTTTAAAAAATCTAATTGTCCGATTGATAAGCTGTTTAATGCATCCGATTTACAAAAATTTTCCCTTTCATTTGCTATCTTATTTGTAACGATGCGACTGATATTTCTAATTTATTTTCTAATCTTTCAGATTTATTTTTCTCATTTTAAATAAATATACGGTTTTTTTTTTTTTTTTTTTTTTTTTTTTAATTATTATTATTTTGTCGAAAAAAAAATTGGCAACAATTAAATTATGGATAAAATTTTAAAATTTAAATGGCTTATTTATCAGAAATTAGAAGGTTATTATTTTCACATTTTAATTAATTAAGAAAAAACTAATCATCCGATTGATAAGCTGTTTAATGCATCCGATTTACAAAAATTTCCCTTTCATTTGGTATCTTATTTGTTACGATGCAACTGATATTTATAATTTATTTTCTAATCTTTCTGATTTATTTTCCTCATTTTAAATAAATATACTTTTTTTTTTTTTTTTTTTTTTTTAATTATTATTATTTTGTCAAAAAAAAAAAATGGCAACAATTAAATTACGGATAAAATGTTAAAATGTAAATGGCTTAATAATCAGAAATTAGAAGGTTATTATTTTCACATTTTAATTAATTAATAAAAAACTAATCAAAAATTTGAAAATCTGACTTCGATGTGCACAATGACCCTTCGGGAGGCACCTTTGTGTTAAATCTCGTGACTGTCCGAGCTACCGTTTTCGAGAACAGTGAAATATACATATATTGCTCACTTAATAGTATAAGATATAGTATTTATCGTAATATAACTCAATACTTATTTCGCATCCTTCTTTGACTCGTTTTAATACGCATTTTTTATATGCATGAGCAGCCCCCGAAAAACAAAAACATTAAATCATTAAACTCATTTTTTTACTTATTTTTATTTCATATTATTTCACGCGCACTTTTTATTTCCTAATTCAAAATTATTAAAAAAAAAACTTTTTCGATATCGCTTGTAACGATACTGATTATTATTAATTTTCTTTTATTTTTCTTTCAATAATAATAATTAAAAAAAAAAAAAAAAAAAAAAAGATTTTGATGAAATTCTGGGAAACGCAGAATTTAGTTTAGGACGGAGGACTATTAGATTTTTTTTTCCTTTTTTTTTAAATTATAACATCGCTTTCAAATTATTCAATTGTATTTTCGATAAATTTTAGATTTCGACAAATGTCCAACTATCGAAATCGACAACGCAAAAATCCCAGATTGAGACTAATAGGCCCTCAGTCCTAATAAAAAGCAAACGGGTAAAACAATGAATACCATTATCATTTGTGACGCTATAAGTTTTTCAAAAATAACAGCACTGATTCTGCTTCATTTGAACTGTAATACCAAATGTGAAAACGGTATAATATTACAAAAAGCAAGTATTTGATTATATGTGTTTTAAAATACTTAATGTAATAATATTTCATGTTTGATGAAAATCAGAGAGAAATTTATTTAAACAATCAATTAATTATTAAAATATCTAGAAATTAAATAAAATTCCTTGTAACAAATTAATTTAAAGAAATCTATTTTAAATTTATGATCAGCAATACTTAAAAAAAAAACTAGTTGGCATAGGTGGACTCTGCTCAGTTCCCCACCATATTTATGTTCACATAAATTTCTAGTGCGAGACATATTATAATCATGTTAAATAAAAAATGAATTTGACCAAAGCTTGATACAGTGACAGAACAAAATCCCCGCCTAATAGGCTATCCACCGTTCACTTCGATATATTTATCTTATTCTAATCTATTAATTTATTTTATCAGGGTCAATTCCGTTGTTCAGTTTTCATGCAACTATTTTCAATGCAATAATCCTCAAAATTCATATTTATATGAAAAATTTACAATTTCGCTATGTTGATAAAATCGTAAATTACGAATAATTTACGAAATTTTCCTATTAGAATATTTGTATTCAATCATGTTCAAACAAATATCATAAATGTAATTTTGAAGTTGTCTAATGTATTTAGGATCCTCAAAATGGAAGTTTATGCTCAATTTTGCCTTATTCTGACATGTTAAGGAAATCGTAAATTCCAAATAACTTACGAATTTTTTTTTAAATTGGAAAAATCATAGTCTATGATATTCATGCCAGTATCCTAAATAATATTTCGAAAGTGGTTTGACATCTTTACGATGAAAATATCCCTCAAGATTGACGTTTATGTGAAATTTTGCTCTATTTTGACATGTTAAGAAATTCGTAAATTTCCAATAACTTACGAAATCTTTATATTGGAAAATTCATAGTCATTACTATTCATGCCAGTGTCCTAAGTAATATTTCAAAAGTAGTCTGACATCTTTAGGATGAAAATATCTCTAAAAATTGGCGTTTATGTGAAATTTTGCCCTATACAGCCATGTTAAGAAATTCGTAAATTTCCAATAACTTGCGAAATTTTCAAAGTAGCATATTTATAGTTACTGATGTTCATTCCGGCATCAAAACTGATATTTTAAAACTGGTCTGACAGTTTTACAGTAAAAAATGTCCATTTAATGCACGTTTAAGTGAATTTTTGTCCTATTCTCCCATGTTAAGAAAATCGTAAATTTCTAATAACTTACGAAGTTTTTAAATTCGAATGTTGCAAATGAATAGGGTTCTTGCCAGTGTCGAAAGTAATATTTTAAAACTGATCTGACCTCTCTGCGACAATTTGTTCTTGAGATATCGTGTACACAGTCTAACAAACTAACGGACTGTCCCACTAACAGACTAACACACTAACAGACTAACAGACTAACAGACTAACAGACACCCTACAGACAGACACCATAGAAATTTCGTCATTTTCGGATTCCTCACACCTGAAAACGTGTAAAAAAGTCAAAAAACCGAGGTCGAAAATTTTCACGATTACCTAAGTTCCCCATACCTATAGTATGATGGGGAACTAAAAAATACCTAAATGAAAATCTGTTTTTTCTCATACCTTCACGGAATCGGTTGAAATTTTGTATTTATTTCATAGATTTCTATATTTATAATACATACAAATAAGTATTGAAAACAAACATATATAACGAAAGAATTGTTGAATTCTGTTGCATCAAACTATTCTTTTAGAAAGGTTTAATTTAGGTTTTAAAATTAGTTTAAACAACTGATGAAAAAAAAAAAGGAAATATGTTTTCGTTTTTATAATATGACAGAAAAGCGTTTTTCAACAGAATACATTGTTCAATGTTTAAAAACGGAAGTGTTCTAGCTGGGATTAATTGATTTCGCTGTTTTCTGTCAATTCTTATTTCACATAAAATATTTCTGTAACCGGAAGTATACTTTTTTGCCAAACGTTTGCAAAAATAAAGGTTGTTTATTGATAATATTTTTAACTCTCTATAAATTTAATTTAAAGAGAGAATCGTAGAAATAAACGGAAAGTTTATGTATTCTTAACATTATGTAAATATGACTTTGCTTTACAAAGTTTTGCGTTAACTCCTTTTATCATGGAAAATAAATAAATAAATAAAATAAAATAAAAAAATCTAGCACTTATATATTACAACAGCGAATTTACCCCGCAGGTTATATTTCGATGAAATTTCAAAATGCAAAATCATTTGTTTTATGAAATCTCAAAAAAAGTAAAATTATATTAAAAAATAATCTGGTGTGTCACTCACACGACTTTCTCTTACTCTGAAATTTAATACTATAAATACAGGTTGCAGATTAAAAGGTAAGATAACGAGTACTGTTATGTAAACCTGTGTTAAACATTTCATATTAGGCTTCTGAAGGGTTTTATATGATAATTAGTTCTGTGTGAGGGGGGCTATTGCCCCCATCAACCCCCCTTTTCATTAATGTACGTACATTTATATAGAATTTAATTCGGTTATTAAAAAATAATTCTGTTTTTAAAAAATAATTTATTAAAATTATTATTTAAAAAAATTATCTTTTATGATAATGCAGACGATTTCCATATTAGAGAAGTAGTATAACACCAAATATCCAAAAAAAGTCCATTTTATTCGCAATATTTAAAAAAAAAAAAAAAAAAAAAAAAAAAAAATATTTTTTTTCTAAGTTTTTTTTTCGTTAAAAGTAAAAAAAATCGATAACTTTGTTTTAAATTATCGCAGATCGATGGCTCAATCATTCGTTTTAAAGGTATTGGCGAGCTCTTTTGAAAGATACCCATCATGAAAATTTACTCCTCTCGAGGGGGGACTTCCCCCCAGGGGGGGGGAGGCGGGGCTCCTACATACACAAAATTTTTTTCCCAGTTAACTATCTCTATTACAAAAAATATATATTCGTTTCATTTAGTTTATTGCAGTCTATAGACGTTAAACTCTACTTACCTGCAATTTCCCCCATAGACGTAATGTATTATAATTCTCTTGATTGTCCCTGTACACGAACCATTTGCTTGATCTTAACGAAAAGCTTACTGTAGCATCCCTATATGATACACTTTTAGAATACCAAGTTTGAACTTTCTGCCATAATTTGTTTTTGAGATATGCTGATAACAGACAGACACACAGACACACACACAGACACACAGACCATTTGCTAAAAACATGATTTTCGCATTCAGGGGACCTCAAAACGTGTAAATATAACAAAATCTCGCGTTCGAAAATTTGACCCAAAAACAATACTTTCTCTACCTTATGGGTAAGAGAAAGTAAAAAAAAAAAAAAAAAAGTCAATGAAATCGGTTAAAATGGCTTTTTGGGTACACACAATTCACAGCATCTTCTCCGTCAGCACTGGTATGCACTGTCTGCGGTAGAACTTTGTACAAGCGATCTACGCACAGAAACAAAAGTATTCGCTTACAAATACTAATTGAGTCCCCTATATCTTCAACAGCGTCTTCTACGTCTCATAATATTGGACTCGGATCCTCCCTGCTTGCTGTAGCATCTTATCCACGCGCGCTTCGAGTGCCCTATTCCATCCCCCTGTTTTAATTTTATTGTTTGGAAAGAAATTTTCAGACATTAAGCCTAGAAATACGAATTTTCAGGTCCAGATCTCTATTTTAAAGTTTAAAATATCTGCTTATGTTTTCCCTTATTAGATTTACTGCTTCGAAATTACGCGCAATCGTATCTTGAATTCTTAAAATTTCAAAGCTAGTTCTTTTCCCTCCCTTCTTATGTCACACATTCCATATAATAAAAAATAATAATAAATAAATTTACTGAGCACGATTATTTTGTAATTAATCAGAGATTCCGATGTGTTCCAGTTATACGGAGTAAAGTTGAGACTATCATTATAATCTTTTATCAGTCACTATTTGTTTATTTTTGTTTATTTAAGTTTAATGAAGCGTTTGATGGACTATGTTAACAAAATATACATTACATGAAAAACACATCGATATGTACAGTCGGTAACAAAAGTGTCCAAACACTAGCAAAAATTCCTATGTAAAAAAAGTACATTTCATACGATTTTGTTAAATAAATTCTCATCGAATCCTGTTCGTAGTCAGTGTAAGAACATGATTCGACAAGGATTTATTTAACAAAACCGTATAAAGTGTACTTTTTTTTTATAGGAGATCTTTGCTAGTGTTCGGACACTTTTGTTACCGACTGTATGTCCAAGTAAAATTCATCCTATCTTTTACGAAATGCTCTTCATTTCTCCCAACTTATATGTATATATAAACATCTTTTTTCTCAGACTGTATTTCGGAAATAAAAATATTACATAAACACAAAATGTACAAAAACTTTATTGAAATTTAAATAAATAAAAATAAATAAACTTTTGTATACGTATGCAGACAATTTATAACAAGAATATTTTATCATGAAATTAGGAATGGAAAAAAAAAAAAAAAAGATAAAATTCATTATCACTTCATTAGCAATCAGCGATAATGGTTAATATAAATAATAATATCAGTTATATTGGTACTATCTGTGCACTAACAGTGTCATACTATCATTGTTACCGACGCATTATTGTTTATTCACTGCAAATCGCACTTTATTTAAACTAGCACATTATGAACAATAATATTTGTACTAGATGGAATATACTGATAATAGATTGATAAATATTTGGATAGCCATTTGATTAAAGGATAGGTTTAATGGTTGAAATTATTGGATGAATAAATTTCCTTCAGAAATGATTAAAATTTGTGCTTTCCAAATGACCCTGTTATATATTTTCCCTGATCATACGATTATTGCGGAGCTTGAATGAAATTATTATTTTCTTTATATATTAAAAACAAAGTTACCATTGCTGGCGTCAAATTTTTTTGTCCACAACCGCAACTTCTAATGGAGGGCAATGTACTTCGCGTCATGAGAGGTATCAATGTTTGCCGAACACTCCAAGAAAGACATTTCAGTTGCTTAGAAATTTTTATCATCTTAATTAATGAAGTTATTAATTTATTACGCCGGGTTAATAAAAATACTCTATTTGCTATTTATCAAGAAGTTTCACATTGTACACTTCAGGACAATGTCACAATTAAAACCCGAATAAATTACTACGTCAGAAACGCCAAGGAAAAATATTGGAAATGCATACAGCTGTTTCGGCAGCCTTAAGCGTGCCGTCTTCACTGCAAAAAGGATTCTGAATCTGCAGAAGTGCTCGTATTTATAGGATAGGGGCCGAATTTAGTTCAACCAATAGGATTGCGGGAAAAGCGGGGAGAGTGGCCAATAGGAATTTATTAAAGTTAGCTGTGTAAACAGTAGAAAAATTAAGAAAATGTGGACTGAATATAAAATTTCCAACAGTCAGACAAATAGGGAATAGCGAAATAACAATTTACAAGGTTATTAAAATTTTTATAAAGATGAAAAGCTTAAAAAAAAATCGAGTTCATGAATGGATTTAGGTCTGCAAATTATTTTAGCTGAATTAAATTTAAAATTATGATTTTCCTCCCAGCAATGTTTAGAAATAGCCGATTTATTGGTTTCTTGTTTGCGGACGTAATTCATATGTTCTTTAAGACGAAATTTAAGACTGCGTTTAGTTTGGCCAATATATGATAAACCACACTGACAGGAAATACTATAAATACCCCAAGAATTATGCATATCAATTGGATCTTTTAACTGAGAAAAGGTGAGTTTATTGGAAGGCGAAAATATTATTTTAAAATCATATTGTTTGAGAATTTTAGCTATGGTTTGACTGGATTTAGAAAAATAGGGTAAGACAATACTGATATTAGAAGAGACTGACTTAGTAGACGAAATATGAGGGAGTTGTAATTTTTGGATAGCTTTGTCTATAATGGAAGGGTCATAACCTCTGTCAATTGCAATGGCTTTCAGGTATTTAATTTCAGATTTTAATAAAATAGGATTTGAACAAATATTAAGGGCACGGTTTACAAAAGTATAGAAAGCAGCCATTTTTTGGTTAGGTGGGTGACATGAACGCGCATGGGGAGGAAGGGAGACAGCAAAATTTTTTCGATAGACGGTGGTTGAAAATCCATTTACAGTGCGAGAGACGAGGGTATCAAGAAATGAAAGGGAGCCATTATTTTCTATTTCATATGTAAACTGGATATTACTGTCAATTGAATTTAATGTTTCTAAGACATGGTCAATATTGTGATGAGATATGTCGATAAGCGTGAAGGTGTCGTCAACGTAACGGGTCCAAAAATGAAAGGATATTTTCTTAAAAAGCTTGCTTTCGAAATAGTGCATGTAAATATCAGCGAAAATTGGGGAGAGAGGTGAACCCATGGCTAAACCTTCAGACTGACGATAAAATTTATTTTGGAAAGAAAAAGTGGTTTGTGGTACACAAATGCGGGTAAGAG
This sequence comes from Salticus scenicus, assembly GCA_963930645.1. Lineage (NCBI taxonomy): Eukaryota > Metazoa > Arthropoda > Arachnida > Araneae > Salticidae > Salticus > Salticus scenicus. Next base: position 36,538,636 of record OZ005655.1, on the reverse strand, counting down.
AGATTAATTCTTGTATTTCAAAAGATGTGAAATGAAACTCTTTTAATCTATTTTCGAGACAGCAGAGGGCGCCACTTATTGGAACATTAGTGAAAAGAGATTTTACATCAAAAGAAACCATAGTGAGATTAGTATGAGGGCAATTTTGAATGTTTTTTGCAAATTTTATGGAATTCTTAACAGTATAACTATTAGCAGCAAGAAAGGGAGCAAAAATTGTAGTGAGAAATTTAGCTAAATTATAGGAAGCTGTACCGATATTAGAGACTATGGGACGAAATGGAATATTGGGTTTGTGAACTTTCGGTAAAGCATAAAGAAGAAGAAGAGAAGGATAAGATGAATAGAAGAATAAGAAAGAATAGAAGGGATAAGATGAGATTTAGTCGAGTCCAATAACAAGGGGCAAGATTTTATAGCAGATTTAATTTTATTTAACTCTTGAGTAGAGGGGTCACGGGGCAGAGGAATATATGGGCCATCATTAATTAATTCGGTAACACTTTCGATGTATTGTTTTTTATCCAAAATAACAATCTGACCACCTTTATCAGCTTTAGTAATGATGATATTTTCATTAGATTTTAATTCCTTCAAGGCGTTTTTTTCTGCAGGGCTGAGATTTGATTTAAAATTTTTAGAATTGAATTTGACATTATTAAGAATTAAATGACGAAGATTTTCTTTCTGTTGGTCAGTCACTCGAGAATTTTTGAAAGCTTTTTCATTCGGCTTTTTCAACCACCATAGCCAAAATTGAAAAAGATTTATTTTCTCTCCACTTAAAGTTAGCCTTTGAACGTCCTAATTTTATGTTGATTGATCACAATTCCTATTTTACTCCCTCGTATTTTGTCTACTAAGTCAGTCTCTTCTAATATCAGTATTGTCTTACCCTATTTTCCTAAATCCAGTCAAACCATAGTTAAAATTCTCAAACAATATGATTTTAAAATAATATTTTCGCTTTCCAATAAACTCACCTTTTCTCAGTTAAAAGATCCAATTGATATGCATAATTCTTGGGGTATTTATAGTATTTCCTGTCAGTGTGGTTTATCATATATTGGCCAAACTAAACGCAGTCTTAAATTTCGTCTTAAAGAACATATGAATTACGTCCGCAAACAAGAAACCAATAAATCGGCTATTTCTAAACATTGCTGGGAGGAAAATCATAATTTTAAATTTAATTCAGCTAAAATAATTTGCAGACCTAAATCCATTCATGAACTCGATTTTTTTTAAGCTTTTCATATTTATAAAAATTTTAAAAACCTTGTAAATTGTGAATTCTCTATTCCCTATTTGTCTGACTGTTGGAAATTTTATATTCAGTCCACATTTTCTTAATTTTTCTACTGTTTACACAGCTAACTTTAATAAATTCCTATTGGCCACTCTCCCCGCTTTTCCCGCAATCCTATTGGTTGAACTAAATTCGGCCCCTATCCTATAAATACGAGCACTTCTGCAGATTCATAATCTTTTTTGCACTGAAGACGGCACGCTTAAGGCTGCCGAAACAGCTGTATGCATTTCCAATATTTTTCTTTGGCGTTTCTGACGTAGTAATTTATTCGGGTTTTAATATTCCAACGCCAAGTCTCCTGTTATTATAATGCCACAATGTCACATGTGACTTCAGGACTTCATTTTCTGCAGGAAAATTAAAATGTGATCCATGGTAAAAAAAAAAAAAAAAAAAAAAGTACATGTGAATGTTGCTATTAGTAAAAAGGGAATTTTTCGTCTTTTAAAAAATAAAAAGTGTTATCTTAGATATTTTCATTGAAAAAATGAATTTAGAATTCATTTTTTTTTCTTACTTTAGAAAATATTTTTTCTTACTGGCAATCGTTTATGTTGCTCATACATTTTTTTTATAAGTTTTTTTTTTTACCTTTGTGATTAATGAAATAATCTCGTGTCTGTATAATTGACTGCATATCTTTTTGACTGTAAAGTGTAATTATCTTTTTTATTAAAATGGATATTTTAAAATATTTCGGGTATATTTTGGCATAAAAAATATTTTAGATTCAAATTCAAACTCATTTATAAAAGACAGCAGCTTCTAATTTAGCATTGATTATTTTTAACATTACCAAATTAGACATTCCTAAGATACATTTCATATTTCTGACTGTGGCAAGAAGAAATTTCATCAAATAAAACTCTTATGAAGAATCAAGTAGATTTTATTTTCGCTATTTTAATAATTATGTTGAACAGAATAAAAAAATGAAGCTGTAGGAGATTTTTCAAATTAAAATAATATTATTAATAATAAACATTTTTCTTTTCGGATATTTTCCAATGTTTAAAATTATTACCTAGCTGTGCATTAGAAATATATATATACTATTATATACCGCCCTAAATTAACTAAAAAATTCAATAGTAAAAAAAAAAAAAGTTGCACTTCGGGAGTGCCGACAGAAGTGAAAACGTGAAAAATTACGTGTGTATATCTTGAATCGTCAAGAAATATTTTACTGTGTAGGAAATACTTTTAAATGAAGTGTTTTTTTATTCATTAATATAAACTACTATTACAAAAATTATATTACAATTTTATTTAATGCGCTAACTGCAATAGAGACAGCGTCCGGAGATGAGAGGTCGTGTAGAGCCGCACCAGATTGTAAAAACGTGAGAAAAATGGCGGCTTTGGCCTTTCTCACAGTTTTGTGAGGTCTAACTGCAATAGAGACAGTGCCCAGAGATGAGAAAAGTCGTGTAGAGCCGCAACAGATTGTAAAAACGTGAGAAAAATGGCGGCTTTGGCCTTTCTCACTGTTTTGTGAGGTCTAACTGCAACGTTTCCGGCTGCAATCTTTAAGAGACAGTGGCCGGAGATGAGAGAAGTCGTGTAGAGCCGCACCAGATTTTAAAAACGTGAGAAAAATGGCGGCTTTGGCTTTTCTCACGGTTTTGTGAGGTGTAACTGGAATAGTGTCCGGAGATAAGAGAAGTCGTGTAGAGAAAGCCGCACCAGATTATAAAAACGTGAGAAAAATGGCGGCTTTGGCCTTTATCACGGTTTTGTGTGGTCTAACTGGAACGTTTCCGGCTGCAATCTTTGAGAGACAGTGTCCGGAGATGAGAGAAGTCGTGTAGACCCGCACCAGATTTTAAAAACGTGAGAAAAATGGCGACTTTGGTCTTTCTCATGGTTCTGTGAAGTCTAACTGCAACGTTTCCGGCTGCAATCTTTAAGATGCAGTGTCCAGAGATGAGTGAAATCGTGTAGAGCCGCACCAGATTGTAAAAACGTGAGAAAAATGGCGGCTATGGCCTTTCTCACGGTTTTGTGAGGTCTAACTGTAATAGAGACAGTGTTCGGAGATGAGAGAAATCGTGTAGGGCCGCACCAGATTGTAAAAACGTGAGAAAAATTGCGGCTTTGGCCTTTCTTACGGTTTTGTGAGGTCTAACTGCAACGTTTCCGGCTGCAATCTTTAAGAGACAGTGTCCGGAGATGAGAGATGTCGTGTAGAGCCGCACCAGATTGTTAAAACGTGAGAAAAATGGCAGCTTTGGGCTTTCTCACGGTGAGATCTAACTGCAATAGAGACAGTGCCCGGAGATGAGAGAAGTCGTGTAGAGCCGCACCAGATTTTAAAACAATATATAGTATACAATTATTAACACTTCACATTAGCAAGTTAATTGTATGATACATTATTTGTATCATACAAGGATGGAAAGATGACGCGAATTCAATGATTTTTGTTCACCCAAATGTTTTCATTTCAAATGGAAAGCGTCAGCTCACGATGACGGGAATTCAATGATTTTTGTTCACCCAAAGTTCTCAACGCGCCTAAAGAAGTTTTCACTACAAAAGTATAGGCATTCGAAAAGGTGGGTACTACATATATATATTATTAAAAACAAGCAATTATGCCAACGAATTCATCGCCAAATAGTGAAATTTTTTTATATGGTATTAAGCATGATGTATTTCAATTTAACACTGAATATGGGCCTATAACATTTTTCTGCTTTTGTTTTGTGTTATGCACTATTAATATTCCTAGTCAGTGAAAGCCAATGCAGCGTATATGCGGGCAGAGCCCCGCAGGAGTCAATAATTGAAGCGAGTCGGTGGTTGGTGAACGGAGCAAGCAGGGGGTAGAGCCCGCCGCTGTATTTAAAAAAAAATTACAGATTTTCACAGCTGATATAATTAAAAAAAATCTTCTAAATTAAGTAAAAAAATCTGGAGTGACTCCTCTCGACTTTTCGAACATTGAGTAATTAACGGTTTTGTAGATAAAATAAAGTAAGAGGAGTTGTTAAATAAACAAAAGAGAAAATTATAATATGGTGTTTGGGTATTTTTCTTTATATAGTACACGATGTTTAATAACGCTATTTTACCAAACACGTAGATCATAATGATAAAGAACAATTCATTGTGTCCCTGTAAAAACCTACAAATGCTAGATTCACCAAAATGCTTATAGTTAGTGCAACAGTGACTTATAATATTTATATAAATTTTCAGCTCCATCGGATAAGGCATTTACACGCTATCACACTTTAAAGTTTGAGATTATAAAGAAAGTTGTATTTTGTCCCTGTAAAAAGAACCATAAGTGCAAGATTCTCTAAAGTTCATAAAGTTCGTGTGACGGTGATGTATAACATGCATATACATTTTCAGTTAATTTGAATAAGGAGTTTAGTCGGTGTCGCACTTTAAATAATTTAAACATATAGGTCTTAATGATGAACAATTTTTAACTGTGTCCCTGTAAAACTCGTTAAGTGCTAGGGTCACCAAAATCCATACAGTTTGTGTGATGGTGACCTATAACTCGTATATAAATTTTCCACTCAAACGGATAAGGCATTTAGATGCTATCGCACTTTAAATAATTTTCCCCCATAGGCCATAATGATACAGAATTATTTGTTGCGTCCCTGTAAAAAAAACTAGAAGTGCTAGATTCACCGAACCATTTATAGATCGTGAAACTGTGACCTGTAATATGTGTAATTTTTTTTTTTTTTTTTTTTTTTTTGTTCAATTGAATAAGGCGTTTAGACGCTATCGTACTTTTTAAAATTTGGACCCTTAGGCCATAATGATAAAGAGTTTTCCTTTGTGTCCCTGTATAAAATTATAAGTGCTAGATTCACCAAACTCTATGCAGTTCATGCAACTATTACCTATAATATGTGTATAAATTATTTTCTCTGTTTAATAAGGCGTTTTGACGCTATCGCACTTTTTAAAATTTGGTATCATAGGCCATAATGATAAAGAATGTTTCTTTGTGTCCCTGTAAAAAAACTATGTGTCAGATTCTCCAAAATCTATACAGATTGAGTAACTGTGACTTATAATATGTGAGTAGGTAAGAAACACCGGTTCAAAGTCATGCGGGTGGTGCGTTGGTGCGCAGGCAAGCCGTGCGGGTGTCACGCGGAGCTCGGAGCGTCTCAATCATGTTCACGGCCTTTGCGGAGCTCGGAGCAACCTCCTCTGACTTAATCGTGAAACGTGACGAGGGTGTTAATGAGGAAAATTAATTAAAAAATTTAATGAGTGATTTATTGTAAAAGGCGATGATGGTTTTAAAGCGATTTTTTGTGGTAGAATGAAAAAAGTAGGATATTGTTTGTGACTCATTAGGAAATTAATTAGGAAATTAATTAAGAAATGAATTAAAAATTTAAAAATAAGGAATCGATTGAATTTAAGAATGTGGATGTGGATATAGTATGAAAGAAATAGAGAGGTTTGACTGGGGTTCGAACCCGACACCTTGTAGTAAAAATATTTCAGTAGTTTTCGCGTGTGTGTGAGTGATTTTTATAGTATATGTCTGCAATGTTCTTTTAAAACTATGAATGCACTGTTCTTTTAAAACTATGAATGCACTGTTCTTTTAAAACTATGAATGCTAGTGTCCGAAAATAATTCAATCGTTTTAATGATATTAATTAGAGAATAATAATTGAGAAAAATATTAATTAAGGATCTTCTTGTAAAAAATCATCAAATATTTTCCGAAAAAAAAAAAAAAAAAAAAAAAAAAAAAAAATATTTCAGTAGTTTTCGCGTATGTGTGAGTGTTCTTTAGAAATATGCCTATGCAGATCTTTTTTAGCCTAAGAATGCTATTGATTGAAAATTAATCAATCGTAAAATTAATATAAATTACAGAATAATAATTAAGAAAAATAATAATTGAAGATCTTGTAAAAATTCACCAGATGTTTTTCGAAAACTGAGAGTAAAAATTAAGTTAAAAGATGATTAAAATCTCAAATGTGTAAGTGAAATTAGATTAGGATGAAAGACGAGAATTGTTTTTTGATAGATAACTAAAAAAGAGTGATTAAAATTTCTTATTAATTACTTAATTGAAGAAAGTTCGTTAAAAAAATACTTTTCATCATAAATATTTTTTAATTGTGAATATCTAGTATCTATTTTAAACTGTATCTATTCTTTTTCGTTATAAATATAATAATATCTTAACATAAAATATAGACTTCATTCGCCAATGGTGACGTCACAATGTTTTGAGGGAAAGGAGGGGACCATTCCTTAGGGTATTTTCTTAGAATTGGGTTGGGTGCAGCATTGTACATTCAATACAAGAAAGAGGAGGAAAAATTCCAGATTACTCGCTGTAGCTACCTTAAGTCGTGTTTAAATTTGATTATTGTTAGACGTTTTAAAAATATAAATTCATTTTCTTTCTATCTTTAGAATAATCTTATTGATTATTTGATATACAATATGGGGATATAATAACTTTTTATAATAGACATTTTCAGTAGATTTTTACAACTTCAGAAAATCAAAAATTTTAGGTATAAATTGGAACTTTTTCGAATAATCCTTCACGTATTAGACTAATGATCACTTTAGTTCAATGTATTTTTAATCTATAGTTTAACCATTTTTACTGTAGCTCCCTTACATTTCTTTAGCGTAAACCCGTGAAATTTTTCTAATAAATAAATACATTCATGTTCACAGATGCATACTTAAGTTTTTTAAGTATATTTAAACACACTTAAAAAATATTTTAACCAAGTATTGTAGATTTCAAACTTATAATTATAAACTGAAAAGTTTTCACACAAATTATTTTACATGATATAAATTTAACTATCATTTTTAACAAAAATACCATTAAATCACAATCCTTATAGGCTACTATTCATCAACTTACATATATTTTCCTCACTTTTATTAACTTTTATAGTTTAATAATATTTTATACACATCCCTGATTCTTCACATTATTCTAGAGTAAACCTGTACAATTTAGTGATAAATATGGAAATATGAAAATATTTAACATAAATTTGGCTTGATTTAAAACAATTTAGTAATATTTTCGAATATATATTACAAGATTTAGAATGTATTTGGTAGAGTTTAAAATATATTTGGCGATTAATTCAGATTTGACGGGGAACATACAGTATAAATGAGGAATGAACAAAAAAATCATGACTTACTAACTTATTTTTACAGAGTGAAGACGTCTGTTTTTAACCCGAATTCAGTGAAGTATATAAATAGTTTAAATCAGTGTTACATAATAATAATAATTTTTCAAGATGGATGTCAGAACGGATATCATTTTGTTAAATGCATTTACTCATATATTCAACAGGTCACATCTGCGCAATTCAGAACTAGAGATTATAAACCAGCTTAAATTTCGAATGAATGAATTTATCAATTCAGAAATTAGCAATCAACTTTATGAAAATGTTGATATGTTATCTGAGGAAAATTTTTATACCTGTTTAGATATTGTCTTAAAAGAAATGATGAAAAATGAAATTAATTGGGACAAAGTTGTAATTTACTTAGTATTTTCAAGTGAGCTTATGGCAAAGCGCTTTAAGAGATCTGGAGACGTTATCATACTTTGGATAAAATTATTTAATATCTTCCAGAAGTATTTAGGTAACTGGATTATTGATAATCAGGAATGTATAAAAGTTAAAGAAGAAAAGAAATCAATTTTTCAAAGAATGTGGAGTTTTATCACTCGATCATAATATGAAAATTGTAAAATTATTATCTGCTATGTTGAATTATGTTCAGTTCAATCTGTATAAGAACAATGTTCAAGAAAAATGTATGTATGTAATGTGAAATTCAAAGTAAATAAGAGAACTTTAAATGGGAATTTTGTTTAAGAAAAAATTATTTGAAGTAAAAATCATTTATAAAAAATAAATAAATAAAAATAAAAATAAGTTGATCAATGTAAAAAACTGAAAAATTCACTAAAAATATAAGAAACGCATTTTCACAATAATAAGATTGTAAATGTAAGATAAAATCACAAAATTACCAGCATAAGAGACTGTAGGTATTCGAAAAAATCACGAAGTCAACAATTTTGGTGTTAACAGCACATCTTATTTTACAAAGTGCTAAGTTTTTTAGTCATTTAGTTTGAAGTTTTTCAGACATATGCTTATAAACTGAAATTTTTTGTGAATGAAAAATTTTTTACGCAAAGTATTTTAGAAAAAAAATATCATCTCAGAAATTAATTAACTTATTTTTAGAATAAAAATATAAGAAACTTATTTTTTCTAATGATAAGAATGAAAATGTGAGATAAAAACTCATTCTTACCAATTTAAGAGACAGCAAGTATTTAAAAAATCATGAAGTATGCGATTTTAATGTTTCACATGTGTTAATAAACGCATCTTATTTTACAAAGTACTAAGTTTTTAAAAGTCTTTTGGTTTGAAGTTTTTCACACATATGCTTATAAGCGAAATTTTTGTAAATGAAAAATTTTTACACAAATTATTTTAATACAAATACTATCACAGAAAAATTAACTTTTTGTTTTAAATTGAAAATGTAAGCTAAAAATCGAACACTTATCAAATTTAGAAGCTGCAGATGTATGATGAAATCATGAACTTGAAACTTATGTATTAACAACCTTCCTTCTTTGAAAATACTAAACCACGAGTTTTGACAAATCTGTAATCAACTGTTAAAAAAATCATAGAATATTTTTTTCCCTAAAATGTTTAACGTAGATACTACATTCATAAAAATACAGAGTGAAAGTGTCCAAATTATCTGTTTAGACATGTTGATAAACTAGAATTTTCCACAAGATTCGAGTATTATAGCAAGGTATGAGATAATATTTGGCTAAATTTCCACTAATATTGGCGATAGTTATAAAAATTTGGCATGAAATAAGAGAATTTGGCGTAAATTCTTAAGTAAAACTGATGAACGAAGAAAAAAATTGAATTAGTTACTACTATCTTTTCTCGCTGTAGAGTTGCCTAAGTTCTCATACTTAGTAGTTTTTAAAGCCTTACTTTTAGAGTGATTTTTTATACTTTAAGTACAAAATGAATAATACTTTATCGTCTGAGGAGACTCACGTTTCTGTTCAACACCCCCCTTCATCAAGTTTTGAAGATGAGAAGTTATCCAAACTTTTTATTTGTCCAACATGCAATAAGTCATTTTTAAAAAAATCCTATCTTACTAGACATGTTAAGGTTCACAATGATATTAAACCTAATATTTGTTACGTGTGTGAGAAAGGATTTGTTACTTTACATCGTTTAAAAAGACATATGGAAACCCATAGAAAAATTTCCATAAGATACAAATGTGAATATTGTATTGAAAATTTCAATCGCAAGTGTGATTTATTTAAACATAAGAGATTATTTCATCAAAAAGTCTTAAATGAACATGTATGTATTACTTGTAAAGATGCTTTTAAACACAAGTATGAATTAGAAAAACACAAGAGGGTGCATTATCGTAAACCTGAGTATCTATGTGAAGAATGTTCTATAACCTTTTCAACTAAACATGCTTTTTCAAAGCATAAGCGTAAAAGTCATAAAAAGACTTTACATACATACTGTTGCGACGAATGTACTGATACTTTTTCAAATAAACGACATTTTTTAAAACATAAAAGAAATATGCATAAAAAATCTTCAATGCAAACTAGATGTGATGAATGCAGTGAAATTTTTCAGTGTAAGTATGAGTTATTGCAACATAAGAGAAAGAATCATCTTAAAGACTTTAACATACGTAGAAATTGTAATGAACAAAGTACTAACAATGAATTACCAACAGTTAATAATGACAGTGAGAATCTGGACTTGTTAAATTTTTTGGATAATTTTCACATTGAATGTATGAATGGTGTTTTTGACTTACCTTCCAACAACTTTCAGAATGAAAATATGAACTTAGACTTAAAAATTTTTTTGAACAATTTGAATGTGGAATATACAAGTGAAAATAATATTGATGATTTATCTACCAAAGTTGAAAATAAGGACTTAAATAATTTTAACCTGATACAAACTGATTTACCTCTAGTAAACTGCGACAATGAAAATCTAGACTTGCTAAATTTTTTGAATAACTTTAATATCGAATGTATGAACGATATCAAAACAATATAGATTTGTTGTGAATTTGTTGTCTTGAATTATTTTGAATGAATTTCGAATAAAAAGATTTCAATGAAAATGGTTTGTTTTAATTTTTATTACAAAATCACCTTTTATATAATATTTTCTATTAGAATACAAACTTAAGTGTCATCTTTTTAAAATAAAAACATGTAAAAAGTTTACTTGTGTATTAACGATATACTTTTTCATTACTGTAGTAGAATTGATTGAGTATAATATTTAAACACTAAGTAAAAATTATACACGATAGTAGTTTTATAAACTATCAAACTTACATCGAAGAAGAAAAAACTTGTAAAATTGTTTTACCACTCAACTGTAAAGTACTTGTGAAAATCTTAAATGAATTTATCTTATTAACAATTTCCCTGAAAAACTAACTTATAAAAATTTTAGATATAATTATGAAGTTAGTATTTTCCTAAGTATCACGTTTGAATCTTACTTTGAATATGCATCATCAAAGTGTTTTGTACTTTAACTAAAATCACAATCTCTATTCTAAAGAGTGTAAAAATAATTTTTGAGTAACAACTTTTATATATAGATACTTTCACGATTGTATTTTACTTATTTTTAGAATACAGAAAATATTTTATAAGAATTGTGAAAGATTAATTTTAGGAATTTGTAAAATTTCACAATCTTTTTTTTTTTAAACATTTTTGTCAAATGCTTTCCTGATGTCACATCACTTAGAAAAAATTAATTGTTTTCAGCAGAATTGCTAACACAAAGCATTAAGTTAGAAAATTTGTAGATAAAACTTAAAAGGTATGAAAAACCATATGTGATGTAATAACAGAAATATATATAGTTTCAAGTTTAGACATGGTTGAACAAGCTTGAGCAGACACTAAAACCTGTTGCTGACGTCATAACGCGTGTGATGGAAGATTATAATCATTGGATACGAGTTCCCCCTAATACACTACGTCACGAACCCATGATGTGACAAAAACAACCATTTTGCTCACACTTCTCACCTTTGTTCGACTTATATTATTTTACTCTGCATATTAACGATAATCTGTAAAAAAACTTTGTCGTTTTTACACTTTGTTGTAAAAGTTTTCGTCTAAACATCAAATGATATATTTTAGACATCTTTTCAGTATAAGGAAAGTTGATACTTTTCTCATGTATAGTAAAATTATGATTAATCGAAATCCCGATATGACTTAAACCACTGTCCTATAGAAATATTTCAAACATATATGTTTAAAACACTGATGTTTTACCCCCAATGAGAATAATGAGTGTGATTTAGAAGTATTTCAATCATATATACAGCCTCTTGTACATGAAAAACTTAAGTCTGAATTAAAAGAAAAGCATACCCTGAAGTGGTATATGGTTATGAAAGTATCCTTGGAACGTAAAAAACCTGATGAAGACATGGAAGAGACACATACATATTTTAGAAGTTCCTGTATTATCGAACTTATTGAAGATACTATTGAACAGTATATTAGTGAAGGATATGCAAAAATTAATATGTTCTTAGAAGAATTCATCCAAAAATTCACTATTTGGAACTAAAAATGGCTAAATACCATCCTCTAGCTGCTAGTAGCTATATTAAGCTACCTTCAAATTTGTTTAAAAAGATTTGGGGCGTCACATATTTCTACAAATGTGACGGATGGAGGTGGGACCACAAATAAATAAATTTAAAAAATTTCTATATATCATTCAAAAAACTTAATCTTGAAAAATAGTAGTGTGAATTTGTTTAAGTTCATACATAAAAACTTGTACACATATATGTACCTTCGTGAATTAATATGCACTAGTTTTACATATCACTGAGTTATGTTTTACTAATTTCAAATTTATCCTTATCTGTCACGAATACATAATTTAACAAAAAGTACTTATGTTTACCCACAATTCTTGACTTATATTATTTTACTTTGTGTATTAAACTGACAACCTGTAAAAAACTTTATCGTTTTTATACACTTTGAAGTAAAAATTTTCACTCTAAACATCGAATTATCTTTTGCAAACATGAATTGATATGTATTTGTTTTAAATATCACTAAGTTACATTATACCAAAGTATATTTTCTAATATTTAAACAATTTTCATTTTACAAAAATTAACTTGTATGCATTTCTAGGTCTTTAATAAAAATCTTTTAATTTTTTTCTCTCAAAGACTTTAAACTATTGGAGATGTTTGTACTTTAAGTACAATCCAATACTATTTGCATAACAATGTGGAACATCATATGTTAAGAAAATCTTAAATTTTGACTAAGTTGCAAATCTCAGTGAAAGTATTTTAAGATTACTTTGCTAATATTTACTAAGTATTACAATATTTTTCAGTTAGTAAACGAAAAATTGTGTAACATTTACTAAGTGTTTCACTAAAGAAGAGAATTCCACAAAAAAGTTTTGACAAGAAATACTAAATTCACTAAGTCATATACACACATGCGTGTATGTATACGTGTATAGATTGTAAAAAATATTTAACAATATTTCATAACGATTATAATTACAAGCATGTGTGTATGTGACTTAGTGAATTTAGTATTTCTTGTCAAAACTATAAACACGGTTCCGGCCCACTCCGGCCGATATTGGCTTGTCACTTAAATACTGAACTTTCAAAAGAAAAATCTCAGAAAGTGGACTCGACTGTCTGCACGTGAAAGAGAGGAGAGATGGGCGTTCCTGAGATGTCATCTTGATGCATTCCCCCGAGATAATCCTTGTACGATTGCCACGAGGGCACAGAACACGCGTTTGTTTGGTAAATATATATATGGAAATGTTTCAATTTTCTTTCAGCATTATCTTTGAATATATATTATATATATATATTGCACTTTTTTTTTCTCTTTTTTCCCCTTACAGCATTTTTTTGTTTTTAATTATTAATTTGTAAATTTTATATGAGAAGTCCGCTTGTAAATTAATAAAAGTATAAAAAGTTATTTAAAAGAAAATATTAAGAAAAAAAGTCTCTCCGGTAAATTTTTAATTTAATTTTGAAAATATCAGTTTTTATTTATTTATTTTTTTTTTATGTAAATTTTAATTTTTACCTGTAACAAAATCGAGCACACGCATTAATAATTTAAGTAATAATAATAATAATAGAGATCTTTTTTTGGAAAAGGTAATAGATTCGTTGTTTCTGGTTTAGAAACAATCGATACTTAATAATTTATTTTTATTTTTATAATTTTTTAACGTATTACACAGTTAACATTATAAAAATTCAATGCAACACTTCTCTAATGTTAATTTTCAATATTTTTAAAGTTAACATAAATAACAATGCTTCAACAAGTCAATATCAATAGAAATAATCACTTTTCAATAAATGAATATCTCGAAATATTCCCATTTTTCTTGTATTTCATTTGCATAGACAGAACTAAAGTGAATCTATGAATATATATACATTACTTAAATGTTTAATACAGTTTGTTTCGTGATTAAATATTGATCTTTACATTACAAAAAAAAAAAAAAAAAAAAAAGAGAGAGAGAGAGAGAGAGAGAGAAGATAGAAAGAAAAAAAGAAACTGGTGTGTTGCCGCTTTCATGCTACACTCGTGCCCATCTTTTTTAATCAAAACAATTTATGTAAAATTTAACAATAAAAGGCATTCTATTTGCAATTTTTTTTTTCTTATTTAACTTACATTAATAAAACTTTTTTTGATGCATTTTACTGCAATTTACTTTGATTTGCCGAACAATTGCACTGTCACTTTATTTTTACTTTTATTTTACTTAAAAAATGTGAATTTCTTAGAATCTCTTTTGGAGAATTTCTAAATGTATGAAATTTGAAAAATCATTGTCTTTAAAAATTTGAAATCGAATAATGTTTTTTAGTTTTTCAAAAAAAATAAATATATTTTTTAGAACGACAAAAATAAACTGTTAATATAAAGGAGAAAACAAGAATGGACAAACAGTGCTGCAAGAATGATTGTCATAAACACAAAAATGTTTATTTGATTGAATACAATATTTTAATTTATTTATTCAATTTAAGCATATTGTCAATTTACCTATTATTTATTCACGTATGTATTTTTCTTTTTTCTTTTTTTTTTTTTTTTAATACATTTTGTACCATAATAGATTGTTTAATTATCATTATTATTTTAAAAAACCGTTTTTTATTGCAGATAGTACTCTCTGCTGAGAGGGGAAAATATATATATATACTAAATATTGCTTTATTTATTTTTTATTTGTTACATGTGTTAAGGATTACAATAAAAAAAAAAGAAAGAAAAGAAGAGAGCTATAATATTTTTTTTTTTTTTTTTTTTTCAGAAAAAACACAGGTTTAAATATTTACAGACGGATTTTTTTTTTTTTTTTTTCCTTAAAAATAAAATGCGGTGTGGGGATAATATTGCCTAAGAAACAAAGACAGTTAAAAAGAAAATAATATATTCACAAATAGATAGGGCATAGTTTCGATTTTTACGAAGAAAGAAATGCAAATGCGGAGAAAGAAATGTAAATGCGGAAGATTAGTAATCCATAATATAAAATTTTAGTGTGATATATCTATAATTACACTGTTCGGCATGAAAATCGGCCCCAAAACCAGTTTTACAAATTCTTACGTAAAATGACAGCGAGAAAAGATAGTAGTAACTAATTCAATTTTTTTCTTCGTTCATCAGTTTTACTTAAGAATTTACGCCAAATTCTCTTATTTCATGCCAAATTTTTATAACTATCGCCAATATTAGTGGAAATTTAGCCAAATATTATCTCATACCTTGCTATAATACTCGAATCTTGTGGAAAATTCTAGTTTATCAACATGTCTAAACAGATAATTTGGACACTTTCACTCTGTATTTTTATGAATGTAGTATCTACGTTAAACATTTTAGGGAAAAAAATATTCTATGATTTTTTTAACAGTTGATTACAGATTTGTCAAAACTCGTGGTTTAGTATTTTCAAAGAAGGAAGGTTGTTAATACATAAGTTTCAAGTTCATGATTTCATCATACATCTGAAGCTTCTAAATTTGATAAGTGTTCGATTTTTAGCTTACATTTTCAATTTAAAACAAAAAGTTAATTTTTCTGTGATAGTATTTGTATTAAAATAATTTGTGTAAAAATTTTTCATTTACAAAAATTTCGCTTATAAGCATATGTGTGAAAAACTTCAAACCAAAAGACTTTTAAAAACTTAGTACTTTGTAAAATAAGATGCGTTTATTAACACATGTGAAACATTAAAATCGCATACTTCATGATTTTTTAAATACTTGCTGTCTCTTAAATTGGTAAGAATGAGTTTTTATCTCACATTTTCATTCTTATCATTAGAAAAAATAAGTTTCTTATATTTTATTCTAAAAATAAGTTAATTAATTTCTGAGATGATATTTTTTTCTAAAATACTTTGCGTAAAAAATTTTTCATTCACAAAAAAATTCAGTTTATAAGCATATGTCTGAAAAACTTCAAACTAAATGACTAAAAAACTTAGCACTTTGTAAAATAAGATGTGCTGTTAACACCAAAATTGTTGACTTCGTGATTTTTTCGAATACCTACAGTCTCTTATGCTGGTAATTTTGTGATTTTATCTTACATTTACAATCTTATTATTGTGAAAATGCGTTTCTTATATTTTTAGTGAATTTTTCAGTTTTTTACATTGATCAACTTATTTTTATTTTTATTTATTTATTTTTTATAAATGATTTTTACTTCAAATAATTTTTTCTTAAACAAAATTCCCATTTAAAGTTCTCTTATTTACTTTGAATTTCACATTACATACATACATTTTTCTTGAACATTGTTCTTATACAGATTGAACTGAACATAATTCAACATAGCAGATAATAATTTTACAATTTTCATATTATGATCGAGTGATAAAACTCCACATTCTTTGAAAAATTGATTTCTTTTCTTCTTTAACTTTTATACATTCCTGATTATCAATAATCCAGTTACCTAAATACTTCTGGAAGATATTAAATAATTTTATCCAAAGTATGATAACGTCTCCAGATCTCTTAAAGCGCTTTGCCATAAGCTCACTTGAAAATACTAAGTAAATTACAACTTTGTCCCAATTAATTTCATTTTTCATCATTTCTTTTAAGACAATATCTAAACAGGTATAAAAATTTTCCTCAGATAACATATCAACATTTTCATAAAGTTGATTGCTAATTTCTGAATTGATAAATTCATTCATTCGAAATTTAAGCTGGTTTATAATCTCTAGTTCTGAATTGCGCAGATGTGACCTGTTGAATATATGAGTAAATGCATTTAACAAAATGATATCCGTTCTGACATCCATCTTGAAAAATTATTATTATTATGTAACACTGATTTAAACTATTAATATACTTCACTGAATTCGGGTTAAAAACAGACGTCTTCACTCTGTAAAAATAAGTTAGTAAGTCATGATTTTTTTGTTCATTCCTCATTTATACTGTATGTTCCCCGTCAAATCTGAATTAATCGCCAAATATATTTTAAACTCTACCAAATACATTCTAAATCTTGTAATATATATTTGAAAATATTACTAAATTGTTTTAAATCAAGCCAAATTTATGTTAAATGTTTTCATATTTCCATATTTATCACTAAATTGTACAGGTTTACTCTAGAATAATGTGAAGAATCAGGGATGTGTATAAAATATTATTAAACTATAAAAGTTAATAAAAGTGAGGAAAATATATGTAAGTTGATGAATAGTAGCCTATAAGGAGTGTGATTTAATGATATTTTTGTTAAAAATGATAGTTAAATTTATATCATGTAAAATAATTTGTGTGAAAACTTTTCAGTTTATAATTATAAGTTTGAAATCTACAATACTTGGTTAAAATATTTTTTAAGTGTGTTTAAATATACTTAAAAAACTTAAGTATGCATCTGTGAACATGAATGTATTTATTTATTAGAAAAATTTCACGGGTTTACGCTAAAGAAATGTAAGGGAGCTACAGTAAAAATGGTTAAACTATAGATTAAAAATACATTGAACTAAAGTGATCATTAGTCTAATACGTGAAGGATTATTCGAAAAAGTTCCAATTTATACCTAAAAACTTTTGATTTTCTGAAGTTGTAAAAATCTACTGAAAATGTCTATTATAAAAAGTTATTATATCCCCATATTGTATATCAAATAATCAATAAGATTATTCTAAAGATAGAAAGAAAATGAATTTATATTTTTAAAACGTCTAACAATAATCAAATTTAAACACGACTTAAGGTAGCTACAGCGAGTAATCTGGAATTTTTCCTCCTCTTTCTTGTATTGAATGTACAATGCTGCACCCAACCCAATTCTAAGAAAATACCCTAAGGAATGGTCCCCTCCTTTCCCTCAAAACATTGTGACGTCACCATTGGCGAATGAAGTCTATATTTTATGTTAAGATATTATTATATTTATAACGAAAAAGAATAGATACAGTTTAAAATAGATACTAGATATTCACAATTAAAAAATCTTTATGATGAAAAGTATTTTTTTAACGAACTTTCTTCAATTAAGTAATTAATAAGAAATTTTAATCACTCTTTTTTAGTTATCTATCAAAAAACAATTCTCGTCTTTCATCCTAATCTAATTTCACTTACACATTTGAGATTTTAATCATCTTTTAACTTAATTTTTACTCTCAGTTTTCGAAAAACATCTGGTGAATTTTTACAAGATCTTCAATTATTATTTTTCTTAATTATTATTCTGTAATTTATATTAATTTTACGATTGATTAATTTTCAATCAATAGCATTCTTAGGCTAAAAAAGATCTGCATAGGCATATTTCTAAAGAACACTCACACATACGCGAAAACTACTGAAATATTTTTTTACTGTAAGGTAGCAGGTTCGAATCTCAGTCAAAATCTATGTTTCTAAACTTTCTTTCATTCTTTATACTTAATTTTTGCTTTCATTACTTTTTTTTTTTTTTCGGAAAATATTTGATGATTTTTTACAAGAAGATCCTTAATTAATATTTTTCTCAATTATTATTCTCTAATTAATATCATTAAAACGATTGAATTATTTTCGGACACTAGCATTCATAGTTTTAAAAGAACAGTGCATTCATAGTTTTAAAAGAACATTGCAGACATATACTATAAAAATCACTCACACACACGCGAAAACTACTGAAATATTTTTACTACAAGGTGTCGGGTTCGAACCCCAGTCAAACCTCTTTATTTCTTTCATACTATATCCACATCCACATTCTTAAATTCAATCGATTCCTTATTTTTAAATTTTTAATTCATTTCTTAATTAATTTCCTAATTAATTTCTTAATTAACTCCCTAATTAATTTCCTAATGAGTCACAAACAATATCCTACTTTTTTCATTCTACCACAAAACATCGCTTTAAAACCATCATCACCTTTTACAATAAATCACTCATTAAATTTTTTAATTAATTTTCCTCATTAACACCCTCGTCACGTTTCACGATTAAGTCAGAAGAGGTTGCTCCGAGCTCCGCAAAGGCCGTGAACATGATTGAGACGCTCCGAGCTCCGCGTGACACCCGCACGGCTTGCCTGCGCAACAACGCACCACCCGCATGACTTTGAACCGGTGTTTCTTACCTACTTATGTGTATAAATTGTTTGCTCAATTGAATAAGGCGTTTAGATGCTATCGCACTTTTAAGATTTTGGTCCCATAGACCATAATGATAAAGAATTTTTCTTTGTGTCCCTGTAAAATAACTATCAATGCCAGATTCACGAAAATCAATAGGGTTCGTGCTATGGTGACTTGCAACTATCGTACCGTACCAACTTACAGCTCATTCGAACAAAGCGTTTAAACGCTAGCGTGTTCACACACACACATACATACATCATCGTAAAAATAATGAAAACGGACTCAGGGACCTCAAAACGTATAGAAATACCAAAATCTCGAATTCGCATTTTTGACATGATTACAATACTTTTCTAACATATGTATGTTCGGAAAGTTAAAATATGTAGGAGAGATCGGGGTTAGTTGTTATAGATTTTGTTTTCGATTTTTCTATTTATTACAATTATTATTTATTCATTTTTTATTTTTTTGAACTTCGAAAAGCTTACCTTTTTGCCTAGAAAATCACGTATTATCAATAAAACAAGAAAGAAAAATCATGCAGTACGCATGGATTAGTAACACTTTCCAACTGTACGCAAATGTTGTATCGAATAACTATTAATATTCTTTGCCTACGTTATCGCACAACAGACAGAAGGACTGAAAAACATACAGATAGACTAATTGATTTTAAAATTACTCTTAGGAATTTTGGAAAGTGTTAAAAAGGCTTAACGCAAAAGAAAATGCAGCCGTTAGATTATAATTACAGCTTTTAAACTCTCTGAATATTTTACTGTAGTCCTGTAAATCTGAAAGTTAATCATATCATATTCTATACAAAACAATATTTTAGAATATTAATAATACATGTCAATGTTTTTAAGATTTTTGTAGTAGAAAGTTTTTTAAATATAACTTTTAAAAAATTCTTTACTAAAATGTAATACATTGGCTTTTTTTTTTTTATTGTTGTTGTTGTTGTCCCTGTAAACAAACTAGTTGTACAGGACCTATTAATAACATTTTCAATAGGGAACATTCCATAGGGAACTTGAGTGTATCATTTTTAAAAAATTCTCAAAATATTCACGGATGATAGGAGCCGGAGACAAACAGACAGAAAGGTAGACAATCGGACAGACAGATGCACAAATTGAAATCACATCCCCACTAAAATTATAAGAAAGTGTTAAAATGCTCATGTAAACGAAAGTGCAATTCCAACTGATAATTTTTGTGTGGCCCTGTAAATCTAATGCTAACCATACTATATTACATAGAAGGCACACTCTTTTGTGCATACGAATAATATATTTCAATTGCATTAAACTTTGTGTAAAATAAACTTATTAAAATTTGGTTCATAAAAATAACTCTCATACAACACAATTCTCTGGAGTACTTTCAAGTGCCCCTGTACACAAATCAGTTAGAAATGTACTCTATTTTACATAGGAAACATCCGATAGGGAATAGAATAACATATTAAAATTTCATTAAAGTTTCTATACATTAAAGGTATTAAAATATGATTTATAGAAATTCCTCTCATAGAACACAATGCTTTCGAATAATTTTGGGTGTCCCTGTACACAAACCAGAAAAGGTATTAATTCCATTTTCAATAGGGAACATACGATAGTGAACTTCAATAAAATATATCGATTTAAAGAAATTCCATAAATATTTACGGAATTAGAGCGCAGAAAAACAGACAGAGAGATAGACAGACGGACAGAAGAACAGTCAGACATATACACAAGTTGAAATTATATTCACACTAAAAAAATGATAGAAAGTGTCAAAAACGATTAATGTAAACGAAAGTACAATTCTAGCAATTTTTTATTAAGAGCTCTTAATATAACTGAATATTTTTGTGTCACCCTGTAAATCTAATGGAAACCATGCTATATTCTATGCAAATCATTCTTTTGTGCATATAAATAAAATATTTCAATTTCCTAAAACTTCGTGGAAAGTAAAGTTACTAAAATTTGATTTATAGAAATATCTCACAAAGAACGCAATGCTTTGGAGTACTTTTGAGTGTCCCTGTACATAAACTAGTGGGGGTACGTAATCTATTTTATATAGGAAACATCCAATGGTGAACTTGAATAACATATTTCAATTTCATGAAGATATTGTACAGTAAAGGTAAGAAAATATGGTTTATAGAAATACCTCTCATAGAACAGAATTCTTTGAAATACTTTCGGGTGTCCCTGTACACAAATCAGTAGAGATATAAACTCCATTTTCAATAGGAAACATCCGATAGTGAACTTGAATAACATATATCAGTTTCAAAAAATTCCATGAATATTTATGGGAGTTAGAGAGCGGGCAGACAGACAGACGGACAGATACACAAATTGATATCATATTCACACTTAAAAAATGTTAGGAAGTGTTAAAAACGCTTAATGTAAACGAAAGTAGAATTCTAGCAAATCTTCAATAATAGCTCTTAATATAACAGAATATTTTTGTGTCACCCTGTAAATCTAATGCTAATCATGCTATATTCTATGTAAAGCATTCTTTTGTGCATATAAATAACATATTTCAATTTCCAAAAATTTCTTAGAAAGTAAAGTTATTAAAATTTGATTTATAGAAATATCTCTCTTAGAACGCAATTCTTTAGAATACTTTTGAATATCCTTGTATATAAAACAGAGTTAGTATGTAATCCATTTTATACAGGAAAAATCGAATAGTGAACTTGAATAACATATTTCAATTTCATTAAGATATGTGTACAGTAAAGGTATGAAAATATGATTTATAGAAATACCTCTCATAAAACGCAATGCTTAATTTTGATAAATTTTTGTGGTCGCTGTAATTCTTTTCAGCTGATAATTTTTTCACTTTCTGGTGTTTTATGAAGAGTAGAATCACATCTATTTGTTTCAATATTTTTTGAAGACGGCACTTTTTGAATGTTTCTTGTGAGTTTAATTAGCCTCTTATAACAATTAAACACGGTCTTCCCTAAAATAAAATAAAGTTCAAATTATTTATATAATTAACGTTCTTGCATGAAAATAAGTCTTTATGTATAAAATGTTATTAAATTACTTTTTGTCTCTTTAATAATAAAGTTTTTTTCTTTTCTTTTTTTTTTTTTTTTTTTGATTATGTTAAACCGATTAAATGTTACAGTAAAGGAAGCGATTAAACAATTTTAAATAGACAGGTGTTAAATAGACAGTTTTAACTGCAATCAATATTCTAGGGCTCAATTACATCGTCTGAGTGGTGTTTACTGCTGAAATTGCATCATTAAATTGTTGAAACATTACATCAAAATATTGGTTGCAGCTAATTGGAACCCCTTTTACTGGTTAAATGGAGGATTTCACATTTAACAGTGCAACAAAGTAGCTCTTTTACTAAAATCATGCATTATCCATATATAACATTTTAATTGTAATACAGTTAAAAAAAAAAAAAAAAAAAAAAAAAAAAAGAATTTAAAATATATATATATATATATGTGTGTGTGTGTGTGTGTGTGTGTGTTTAGAAGTACTTGGTTACCTAAAAGTAATAATTAGTGCTTTTTTTCCATTTCAACGAATAAAATTAATAAAATCCTTTATAATGAGCAGCGTTCCTTTCTGTCAAAATTTACTTCAAGAAAAACTTTGTTCACTTACCTCATATAATTAATAAAATAAAATAAACATAAATAAAGGAACGTTATAATTTCTCTACTTGTTATCAAAATGGGTTAAGCACACATTTAAATTGTTTTCTTCAAAGAATTTATATATTTTGATCGTTAAAAAAAGAAACATTCATTCTAAAATATCAATGTTTTCAATCAATGATTTAAAAACATTCTTTTGTAACTTAGCGAATGGATGTCATTAAATGTTAATTTATATTGTGATCCTTATCCAAAAAAAAAAAAAAAAAAAAAAATACAAAAGGTATCCTTGTGTTAATAATATTTCATAAAGATATCGTTATATTATCCGATGTCGAGACTAATCAACTGAAGTGGAAAAACATTTCCCTTATAATATACTATAGTTAAATTCTGATCACCCTTAAACAGTTTTTTGTACTAATTGATATTTTTAATTATGTACAAACCAGCTGTAATTCTAATGACAGGTATGTAATTTATAAAATAATCATTATTTCTCTTTTTTTTTTTTTTTTTTTTTTTAGTAAATGAAATGTAATTTTTAGGATTTTAACGAATTCATTATTCTTTCCGTTTAAAATTTGAAATGAATTGATAATTAAAATATGTATATATAATTATTTTATTTCAAATATTAGAGTAGGATTAATCAGAACTTCATTAAATGCACAGTTTAACTTTTTAAGAAGTACTTTTAAGCACGAAAAGTATTTTTAACTTCATTTATATCGTTCAGTTTTACGTCATACACTGGTTTAAAAGCCCAAATTTTTAATAATTTTAATAATTTTAATGATTTAATGAAATGATTTTTTTTCGCTTTGATATATGTACAGTCGGTAACAAAAGTGTCTGAACACTAGCGAAAATTCCTATGCAAAAAATATACGCTTTATACGGTTTTGTTAAATAAATCATTGTCGAATCCTGTTCTTAGTCAGTGTAAGAACATGATTTGATAAGGATTTATTTAAAAAAACCGTATGAAGTGTACTTTTTTTAAATAGGAATTTTTGCTAGTGTTCGGACACTTTTGTTACCGACTGTAATTAGAAACTTGTACCTTTAAAATTATTTCTAAAACAATTTATCATAAAAGCGTAGGTTCTTAATCCTTTCAATATTCTCGTTGCTGCTTCATGAAGTTCGAAAACGTGATTTTTATATTTTTGGAAACTCAAAACATGTAAATTTATCAAAATCTAAGATTCTCTTTTTTTTTTTTTTTTTTTTTTTTTTTTTGGTGTTGTTCAAATCCAATACTTTGTCATACATTAATTAGAAGGTTGAAAAAGAAAAAAAAAAATTTTTTTTTTTAATCTATGATACCGAGAATACCCGCATGAAAATGTCCATAGTATGTTTGGTCGTCTATTTCGGGGTTAACACTTTTGAAAAGAAATAAATAACCATTTAAAACAAGCAAATTTTTATTATCGTCTTTTTTTACTTCTCCAAAATATATGCTGTGCTTTAATAAAATTTAAAAGAATTAGGTTCACTGTACTTAATTTTAGTACAAACGAAATCAAATTAATTTGAAAACTTTAAAAGTTGTGTTTTAATATTAGACAAGTAGACTTGCAATTTCATTTAGTATAATTTTTCTTTCAGTGCATTGCAGTACTGTTTGATGTTTAAACATGTTTGAATAAATAAATATAAATTTCTTCAATTTATAAATTTTATTTCACCTGTATATAAATACATCTTCTAATTCCCCGAAGCATGGACAATCTTTAAGCATGCGTCCCAGACCGTCACAAATTACATATTGCACAGATCTAGCGCGACGTTAAATCCAACGAACGAAAGAATCCAGAAGCATGGGAGATATTTACATCCCACATCCTTTTTATTAAAACACAAATCTTTTTTTTTTTTTTTTTAATAAAATAAAAACATTTGAGCATGCGCAAAAATCTCTAGGTGTATACCTAAAAAAATCACATTTTTTTTTTTATTATTAGTTGAGCTATAAGAGCAATCAACGAACTAATTACAGTCGGTAACAAAAGTGTCCGAACACTAGCAAAAATTCCTATGTAAAAAAAAAGTACACTTCGTACGGTTTTGTTAAATAAATCCTTATCGAATCATGTTCTTACACTGACTAAGACAAGAATTCGACAAGGATTTATTTAACAAAACTGTATGAAGTGTACTTTTCTTGCATAGGAATTTTTGCTAGTGTTCGGACACTTTTGTTACCGACTGTACTTTAGAAGAACCGGGAAAAAAGGTTACATTTGAGGGAATTAAACATCTCACGAGAGCTATATGGTGTGCGTTGGAGATGGCTCGCAATGCAACACAACGCGTGGTCCGAAGAAAAGACATCACAGTTTTGATTTTCGGAGAATTTATTGAGGAAAAAAAAGGAAAGATTTTTTACTTTTTACTTTTTACAAATTTTTGCATCAAAAGTATCTTTGACAATTACGTCACTATTAAGATCGTCTTTCATGCATTTAAAAAGTGTCTTTGTCTTTTCGATACATTATTTTTACAACGGTCAAAAAATTATAAAATCTTCAGGTTTTATTTCCCACCTTCTTTTCAAAAAATTAAAATTTATAAATAGTTTGCAATTTTTGTCCAAAAAATTGTTCCTAGGGAGAAGAGGCGCTTCAAATTTCGAAATCAGAATATTTTTGGAAACGGAAACTAACGCAATTGGCAAAATTTGGATATGAAACATCATGCCTGAAACTCGGGTTGGTTGAGTTTTACGTCGCACTAGTGCTGCGCAATGGACAATCTTGAAACTCGAGAAAGACTGAGTTCGAAGTAGAGTGGGTTTGACTTCGCACTAGGTTTAGGAAGTGGCACTTGAGACAATGTGGGTTTCACACCTATTCGGGACTTGACATCATTATTGTAATACCAGCAGATGGGGATTTCTGCCCGCTTCATTAACAAACAGATATATTATTTTTACAAAAGATGGAGGACGTTGTGTCTACGACGGGTTTTGTGTGCACCAGCTATCCTGAATTTACACAACATTTTTTTGTTTTTGCTTTTGTTCCCGTATCGAACTTATGTCTGATTAAGTGTGTAATATTTTCCCATCACGGCTACCTCGGCTCAGTCGAGAAAGGTCCATTCAGGAATTTAAAAATTTAAGCCAAGTAACCACGATTTAAACTTAAGGTAAATACTTAACATATTTTTTCCATGAATTATGCATTAAATTTTTCAGATTTTTCCAATTTTTTTTCCCCGTGAAAACAGAATTACATATATTAAGGAATAATTCTCAAAGCTTTACAAATATTATTATGTTTATTTAAAAAAAAAAAAAAAAAAAAAAAAAAAAAAAAAACTACACTATTGTCGCTTTAAAAACTTTAAAGACAGCAACAAAATCTATTCTTTTATTTGGTAGTTTAAAAGGAATCACCCGATTAGAAATTTCTTTTATTTTATTCAGTCTTTCTACATGAAAACTACTTTACACCTACATGACTCATTTAAATTTGAAGGAAATTTAATCGATTATGTTATTTGAAATATTTTCTTGCTTAAACAAATTCAGTTTACTTCTTAATCATATTTCAATGAATATAAATGATTAAAACAATATTTAGAGCTGCCATCCATCAGGATTATTTTATACCATTATTCCTTTAAAGTCTTTTTCATCATATTTAAGCACATAATTTTTAATAAAAGAAAAAGAGAAAAAAAAATTGAACAATTGTGGCATGAAATAATCCAGTCGGCTTGTAACACTTAATAGGTTTTAAAACAGGAAGAATTAATATAAAATAGTTTCTATTTACCACCAGTAGCAATATTGAACAATGTCTCTGAATAGCTTCCGAAAAAGGCCTTTATTGTGAAAGGTCGCCATTTTTCCAGATCATGACTAAGAAAGCTTGACTTTGGATAATTTTTAACATATTATGTATCTTATTTTTAGATTCATAGAAAAAAAAATAATAATTTCAAAATCATTAAAAGTACTATAACCCGGTGTATATTAAACATCAGCTGGTCCGACAAACTCCGATTTTAGGCGACATAGGTAATAGGTAAAAAAGAAAGCTCTATAATATTGGACGGACTGACAAATTCCGATATTAGCCGATGTTACTGTGCAATTAGGCTCTCAATAAAATAGATAATTATGTACTAATTTAGTTGATACTGGGCAGAATGTGATCTCATAAAATCTTTCATATCTCAAAATAATAATAATAATAATAATAATAATAGAGGTACTGGTAAGATTTTTCCTTTTAAATATAACAAACACAAATAACTAAAAACCAGTTTCAAGGATTTTAGAAATTCGACTTACATGATAGAAAAGAGAGTAAAACATGATTCCCCATGGGGCAAACCTGATTTCATATAATACTTAAGAAAAAACAGATATTTTTAACGTATATTGTTTTTCTCCTTTTAAATATAACAAATACATCAAAACCAATTTCAAGAGTTTTAGGAATGCACAACCCCTCCTCCAAGAAGGGGAGAGAACCGCCAATAGAATTATGGGAAACAGTGATTTCTCATAACCCTTCATACATAAACTCACTGATATATGTATAAAATAATACATACACTCACTGAATAAACATGGACTGAGCGATTCAATGGGAAATCAGTCACAAATTGGGTCTTGCTGGAATAGGTTTTTTGGGGAAACTAACCGCCTCTAAGATAATTTATTGTGAAATTCATTTTTTTCTCTTGTGTGTGTGTGGGGGGGGGAGATGAAAAAAGCACATTTGCGAGCATAACTTGATTACAAATTACTTCACTAGGGATAAATTGTGCACGGAGAGACTAGACATGAATGCAAAAGAACACTTTCGACTATTTTATAATTATTGGTTTTAAGGAGAGGGAGAATGAAAGAAACGATTTTGAAAATTTCATAAAATCCGAATTCGAAATTTCATAAAATCCAGATTTTTGAGTAGGATTCTACGAAAAAATGCATAATGTCTTTGAAAAAGACTGGGCGTCTTCTTGAGGATATTTCAAAAACCCATTTTTGGTTTTATCGATAGGGGTGAAGGGAGTTAGGTCAAGGAATTTCTAGAGCCCCTTTTTTTTGTTAATTATTTCCTGGGGAATCAGTGAGAGCTGCGGTTATGAATTTGGTGTTTAAATATGTCATGCATATTCAACACCCACTGTAACCTTAATCTTCAAATGTTCTCCCTTTTCTTCTTTGGGGCTAGGGCTAAGCATAACTCATTCTAAG
Organism: Salticus scenicus; assembly: GCA_963930645.1. Classification (NCBI taxonomy): domain Eukaryota; kingdom Metazoa; phylum Arthropoda; class Arachnida; order Araneae; family Salticidae; genus Salticus; species Salticus scenicus. Next base: position 36,510,637 of record OZ005655.1, on the reverse strand, counting down.
CATGCATTTCTAAGCATAACTCAGGTCAAAATTATCCCAGGAAGGTGATATTTAGTGTGTGAGTTATGTATACCCAATACGCACTATAAAAGATTTTTTTGTAATATTTTCTTTTTCAACCAGATACAAAAATCACGTTTCTATGTAAATTATTCCCTAAATTATCTCAAGTAAGCGATATTTAGATGTGTGAATTTGGTATTTGTACCTATAAATGGATTTTAAGAAATCCCCCTCTCTTTTCTCCATTTGAGGCGAAGGGGGCAAAAATACATGCTTCAAACTATCTCAGAAATGATGTTTTTAAAAATAATTTGGTGTGTGATTGGTTATGTGTACCAACACACGCGATAAATTTATTTTTCGAAATTTCTCACTACCCATATTTGGTGCTAGGGGAACAAAAAACACATTTTCAAACATAATTTTGTATTTTAGTTGTCTTAGGAAGACAATTTCTTTTATGTGATTTAGTTATATATACTCAGCACACACTATAGATAAATTTTGAGAAATTCATTCTCTTTCTGCCTTTCTGGCTGGAGGCACGAAGTGACCAAAAACACGTTACCAAGTGTAAGTTTATACCAAATTACGTCAGAAGTCAGTTTTTGATGTTTTGCTTAGTTTTCGGGTCTGGAAATTGATTGCTCTTACTTTTGTCCCTGTAAATTCTAAATGGTAGATACAAGCAAGCGTGCGCAGTGTATTTAGTTAAGACACGGCCAAACGCAGTAGGTACTGGAGCCCGTTTAAACTCAAGTGGATAAGACGTTTCCGGAGGCATTAGGGCTTCAACCGTGATTTTTAGACTTGAGCGGAAAAAAAAAATCAATTGAGGTAGTGAATCAACGAATGCTTTGACTGCTTCGCTGGTCACCATAATTAAAGGGGACTAATGTGCAAGTTGTACCTGACGGGACTAAAGTGAAAGTTGTACCTCAAGGGACTAATGTGAAAGTTGCACCTCACGGGACTAATGTGCAAGTTGCACCGAACGAACAAATTATTTCTTTCAAGGAAAATGCCTACTAACCCTGGACGACGTATCATATTATATATCGTATTTATCGTAATATAACTCAATACTTATTTCGCTTCCTTCTTCGACTCGTTTTAATACGCATTTTTTATATGCATGAGCAGCCCCCGAAAAACAAAAACATTAAATCATTAAATTCATTTTTTTTAACTTATTTTTATTTCATATTATTTCACGCGCACTTTTTATTTCCTAATTCAAAATTATTAAAAAACACTTTTTCGATATGGCTTGTAACGATACTGATTATTATTAATTTTCTTTTCTTTTTCTTTCAATAATAATAATAATAATAATAATAATAATAATAAAAAGATTTTGATGAAATTCTGGCAAAAGCTGAATTTAGTTTAGGACGGAAGAGTATCAGTTTTTTTTTTTTTCTTTTTTCAAATTATAACATCGCTTTCAAATTATTCAATTATATTTTCGATAAATTTTAGATTTCGACAAATGTCCAACTATCGAAATCGACAACGCAAAAATCCCAGATTGAGACTAATAGGCCCTCAGTCCTAAAAAAAAAAAAAACTTTACATGAAAATTGCCGTTCCCACCATAAAAATGATTCGAAGCCCAGTGATTACGCGTAGTGTTAGTCGATAACAGACAATCTTTCCGTATCCTATCAACATTCAGTTCCCCTCGTGGACTTTTAGAGTAAGGCTGTATGCTCTTTGCGCCAGTCAGCCAATATTTCGTTCATTTTTTAAAAGTTTGAGAACCTACATCGGTATTCCCACTCCATACAATGGGTCAGATTAAACTTAAAATGTAAGAGAATTACCCTGCTTTCACTCTGCTAGAGACTGGGACTCTGTGATTGAAGTAGCCAGAGATGTGGCAGATCATTCTACATGTAGCAAGATGTAGAAAATCATTACAAGGTCAATAATTATGTGAACATTTAAGTCAAAACCTTAACATTCAAGTGGTTTATTCTGAATGTGCGGTATGCATTTTGTCATTTCACCTTTGCATTTTACTACCATCTGCAGCCGTTTAGGCATGAAATTTTGGCTACAACTGCCAGGTTGCTACATCTAGCTACACCGAGAATGGTTTGCCAAATCACTGTCTGCATCAATCAGAGTCGGATTTTCTCTGCCATTTTAATTTTCTTCCGACCCACTGTTCGAAGTTGGAATACTGATGTAGGTTCCCAAACTTTTGACAAATAAAGAAAATATTGGCCGACGAGAATAAAGAGCGTGTAATCTGATTATAAAAGTCCACGAGATGAACTGAGCGTTGATAGGATAGGGAAAGGTTTTCTGTGACCGACTAGCACCACGTGTCATCACTGGGGTTCGACACTTTTTTACGGCGGGAACAGCAATTTGCATGCAATTTTTTTTTTTTTTTTTTTTTTTTTTTTTTTTGCCACTAAAGTGTAAATATATATATATATATATTATTTATTTTTTTTTTCTTTGCCGGCACTGTAGTAGAGTACGGATTATCTATACTGGCTATGGAGACAAATTCCCGGAACATCACTACGGATTTCGTGCCTTCCTTTGGCGATAACTGTTTTCTTGGCAACTGGTTCTTAAGATTTTGCATATTTTAAATAGTCTGTTCCTCTTACCACCAAAACTCCAAAGAAAAGTCAAACATAACAGCTTTCAATCAGTAACAAGGAATATATTACTTGCTTTTCATTTCCGCTAGTGTAGGTTGTGGTTTGTGTTTAATTTATCCCTAATAGAAATATAAAACAGCGATGGAGGAAACTTGCTTTAGTGTAAGTGGAATGTCGATTTAGCGGTAGAAAAATCGGTTTGGCAAATGAAATGCTAGAATGGTGAGAATGTGATCTTTAGAAGCTAAAAGCTTACTATAGTCCGGGGCCTACTCCAATACCTCGTCGATGGTTGAGACTCAGACTCAGCATAGTTCGGGCGGGAAAACTGATATTGCAATAGTTATTTTCAATAACTTTTTTTTTTTTTTTTTTAATATTTTAGATTTTTATATTAATAGTGATATCGAATTTTGAGATTTGGATTCAAGACTTGGCTGTAATGCTCTCCGTAACTGTGTTAAATGATCCTAACCTTTATTTACACGAGTTTCGGATCGCAAAAAATTTACGAACGCCTAGGTTGACGAGTGTGATCTGGAATCGAACCAGGCTATTCTTATCTATCACATCCGATAATAGATCCTCTCAGCCACTGATGAGGCGGTAACAAAATAGGAAGTTCGTGTTTTATCAACATTCTCCAAAGATATCGAAAGAATCACTTATATATAAATCATGGTAAAATTTCAAGCACAAGTGTATATGTTGTAATTTGAAATATATTTATAAAATATAACTTTATGAAAAATATTTAGTTTTAATGTACAGTTGCATACTGCAAATATTTCCAATTTAATTGAAGTTAATAAAAAAGTAAAATTATTTAATAAATTGTAGCTTAAAATTTCTACTTCCTCAAGGAGATATTTATAAAACTTTTTTTTTTTTTTTTTAATCACTTCCTCACTTTTAAATGCATAAAATGCGGAACCTTAATTGTAAGTTTTTAAGTTTTTGTTTTACATAAATGTAAAACATTAACTTAATTGTGTTTCGTATATTACAATCTTTCCTTTGCGTCTTTATGGACATTAAATTCTGAACGTGTATTTTTCAATATGTAAACAGTCAAAAATCCACTTATGGGAAATGGAAATTGCTAAATCTAAACGTAAAAGTAATTCCGGAAATCAGGAATATTCTCACATTAAAACTTTAATGGAATATAGACAATGATTAACTTGCACTCTATGTCTGAGCGAGCTTTCATGGAAAATTTCCAGGAAACGAAATTTGTTATAAGTGAAGATTTCACAAAGTTAAGAATGTGAAATTTAATGCACATAAATGACGCTCAATGTTATATAAGAAATTTGAAATTTCTAACTTGTCACATATATTGTATGCAATAATTTATAATATATTTTTAAATGAAGAACTCTTTAAAATCAAAATTTTTCGGAGATGATATTTAAAATACGAAAAACAATATATTTAAATTGAGATTATTATTTTTAATTATTCTATTAACTGTTTAGTAATTTGTAGGTAAAAATACAGTTCTTAATAATTAATAATATTTTATTAAAGATTCAATTATTTTTTTTTAGCTCTGATATAAGTATGTCTTCGCAATTTGTTTTTATTGGCTTAAATAGCGTTATGTTCACAGCAAGAATATGTAGAAATAATATGTAAGAAAATAAAAAAAGGGATATTATGCGGTTATATAACAAACTTATTAATGAAATTCATCCAAAACTTGTTAATTTGTTATTATTATTGTTATGTATTACTATAAATTAGATGGCATATGCAAAGTAGAAGACATGAAAACAAAAACACTTTTTTTTTTTAATTTTTTCTATATCAAATAGAAGAAAGTACAGGATTTATCAAAATTTTCAGCAGATTTACACTTTTTGAGAGTTTCAGAACATGATTTGTTCATTTTAAAAAAATATTTTTCTGTCTGTACGTTTGTGTGTGTCTGACAATGATTTTAAGGCAACTGTATTTTAGGAACTTTTGCGCAGAATTTGATAAAAAATTATATGTAGTTTCAATTTAACATTCATTAGTGCCTATCAACTGTTGATGAAAATCGATCAAAAGGTGGCGCTGTTACAATGTGATTTCTATCATTAAATGGCGAGCTATATATCAGATTCTATTCGGTATACTTCAACAAAACTTCATGTTTGGAAGAACCATAATGAAATATTATCATAATTAATTTTATTTGCATATTCGCCGACAAGCAGCGTTGCTATGCGGAATTTTAAGAGTGAAAGGAAAGGTTTTATTTCAGATTCTACTGCATATAATTTCAGAAATTTAATACATGAAAGAACCATTATGAAACACTATACTGATTCATTTTTAGTGCATATTGGCCGACAGCTGGCACTCCTGCGTTGCGAATTACCCGTGAATAGGAAGGCTATATCTCAGATTTTATTGTACAAAATTGTACAAAAATTTGTATATGAGAAGGCCATAGTAAAACACTATTTTTATTTAATTTGGATGCATATTGATCAACAGGTCACATTATTGAGCTGAAATTTACTCCGTAAATAGGAAATGTATAGCTCAGATTCTATCGTATATAATTCAGCACAATTTGGAATAGGTCAAGATCATTCTGAATAACTTTGTCGATTTAATTTAGGAGCGTATCGGACAGTAGATGGCACTGATGTTCCATACCATCTGTGATTTTCCACATAGGTTCATCTGAGCATCTCTTGATTAAAATTCCACGAAACTGTATATGTAAAATCTTTAAAGTAAGAAGCTATGAATAAACTTCGGTGCATGTTAAACAGAAAGTGGAGCTGTTGCATAAAATGATGCAGACAAAATTGTTTTTATGGCCACAACACACTGTCTTCCTTTCTCCCCCTTCTTCTTCTTCTTCTTCTTCTTTATTTATTTTTTATTTTTTTATTTGTCCTATAAATTAAACGAATTCACAGGTATAACTCGCAAGTTTTTATTTTCACTTTTTTCTCGAATGTTTTTCAAACATTTCATATTTCTTTGTGACGCCACAGAGTTCAAACACAATCGTAAATCGTATAAGATAATTTTCTTAGAAAATATTTTGTAATTGAAAATTTATTCAAATATTTTGTAATTTAAGCTCAAGATGAGGCTCCAGATGCAAAAATAGGAAATTTAATTTATTATTAATTATGTTTTTGCCTGACAACACCAGAATTCTCTGTTTCCAAAAATGATAATAATAATAATAATGATGAAGATGATGATTTTTAAATTCATAAAAAAAAAAAAAATCAAATTTTAAAAATATTACTAAGACTATATTGATATTTAAACTGATCCGAATTTTTTTTAAAGCAATAATTATTATTATTTTTTAATGGTATTAACGAAATTCATAAAATGAAAGGTATTATGCTCATATAATACATTTCAATAGATATCTTTATGCGCTCTTTTTTTTTTTTTTTTTTTTTTTTTTTTTTTTTTTTTTTTGAATAAGATAATTTTCTTAACTTCTAATTACTTTCAATGAAAAGCGCAATGTAGTGGAAAATATATTTATCAATGTAGAAATCTGAGACGCTTGTCTTTGGCACTACTTACATATAACTTACATATAACTTTTTATATAAATTGCCTAATACTTTTGACTATTATATTCAGCAAACATTTTTTTTTAAGATAGCGCAAGCGTATTTAAGAATTATTTGGTAAAAATGCTCATATTTTGCAGATATTTAACACTTTTCTTTTCAGTTTGCAGTATGCTGTGTCTAATGTAGTATACCAAATTTCCTAAAACTAGCTTTGCACTGGGTCTAATATACTACATGTTATAAATAAAGAAGTGGATTTTTTTTCAGTTAAAAAAAACAAAAATCGTTATATCTCCATGAATATATGTGATAACGTCATAAATCTTTATGCAGGTAATGAGAAAAATCTTCATAATCACATGCTACGGACAAAACGCTTTTAAAGCATTACTTTCTACAGGGTTGTTGATCCAAAACATTTTGATTTTTGTTTTAATTTTTTTCTGGTCTCTTTTACTTCAGGGCGCAACTCTTGTTGAAATATATGAGGTATAACATGTTCTTTACACTACCAAAGTTTTAAGATGATTCCTAAAAAACCTTTCTAAATATTTAACAAAACGTCCAAATTCGAAATTGTCCAAATACCTATTGGTAGATGGTGTAAAAACGATAACAAATTGAATACATTTTAATTTCTCACTTTATTTTTTTGTATGTGGTAATAATCTGAAAGTGGGATCTTGATAATATATTTCCACTTTCCTTTACCTAACAAAATAATACTAATAAAATTAAATATACTTCTCGTCGTATTTATTTTTTTCTTATTATTATACAACTTAAATAATTTTTAATATAATATAAACTGAAAAAGTTCAATCAAGGAATTTTAAAATTGCTGGCCGGAAATAACTAAAATGCACAGGGAAACCATTTATGATATTAACAGCAGATAAATAAATATTTATCACTGTAATTTCTATTTATATCATAAATAATTACACAGTTTTTAGTTAAAAAAACAGCGTAGGACCATCTCACTGTTTCTTATAGATTTTTGCTCACTGAAACTGAAAATAACAGTAAAATAATCTGGTGTGTGACTCATACGACTTCTTCTTACCCTGAAATTTAATGCTATAAACGCAGGTGGGAGATTAAGAGGTAACATGGCGGGTACTGTTACGTAACCCTACGTTAAAACAATTCAAATTAGGCTTCGGAAAAGATTTATATGATGATTTGTTCTGTGTGAGGGGGGCTACCGCCAACCTCAACCCCCCGTTTCATTACTGCACCTGTATTTATATAGAATTTAAATCTGTTGTTAAAATTAATAGCTCACTTAAAATTATGGAGACAATTTTCACACTCACCGTTCCTAGAAACTTATCAGTCTTGATCAAACTTTTTACAAACAAACTTATATTAATTTTAAAATACAGCTTTTGGTTCTCCTGAAATTATTCATTTATAAGTTACTTCCACAGACAAAAATCAAACTTTAAAAAACTTGACATTGGTAATCAGGTAGCCTCAAAACATGTAAATATACAAATAAAAAGCGATGAATATTTAGCTTAAAAACATACATTATTTATCATATGTCTATGATGAATTCATTTCCATTCCTAAGAAGCTTTCCTGGACATGGTAAAATATTATAGTAAAGCAATTTCACTAACAATAAAAAAGAATGTTATCACTTAAATATTGGCAGCCCTGTATATCTTTTGAAGATTATGTACAAACCCCATAGTGCACCTAAATATAATCCTATAGTAGTAATATACGGCAAATCTTGAAATGCATTTCCATCAATTTTCAGCAATTGTTGCACTATAATCTAGTTATTTTGTGTAGCCCTGTAAACTAACAGTGAAAGATTGCCTTGCCATATTCTACATGAGACATGTTTTTGCGCATATAAAAAATGTATATATTTATTTCATTTCGTTTAGTGTAGTCTATAGATGTTAAACACTACTTACCTGCAATTTCCCCCACAGAAGTAATGTATTTGAAAACTTTTGAGTGCCCCTGTACACGAACCATTTGCTTCATTTCAACGAAAAGCTTTTTGTAGCATTCGTATATGATACATATTTAGAATACCTAGTTTGGACTTTCTGCTGCTATTTGTTCTTGAGATATGCTGATAACAGGCAGACACACAAACGCACAGAGGCGAACCGCTAAAAACATCAATTTCGGATTCAAAGGTTCTCAAAAGTGTAAATATAACAAAAACTCACTTTCGAAAATTGGACCCCAAAACAATACTTTCTCTACCTTATGGGCAAGAGAAAATAAACAGTACTTCGTGTCATTTATTATTTTTTCCTGTGTATATATAGAAAGATCGTACTGGGTTCGTGTAGATTCTCAACTTTCAGCTTTTGTTATATTTAAACATTTTGAGATGTCCTGAATACGATTTGACCATTTTTAGAAAAGCTCTGTATTTTAGCCTATCTGTCTGAGTGCATCACGAATCATGAATCAAATTTAACCAAGCTTGGTATATAGTTGGACCTTGACCTAATCTGGTGCTGATTACATTTCAGGATAAATCGCTTAACAGGTGGCACTCTCATCCTTTTTCTTTTTTCTTTTTTTTTTTCTGTTTTGATATTGAAGTATGGGATAAAATTTCTTTAAAATGTTTATAATAAGAGTTATTTTTAACAAATTGTTGCGAAATTAATATGGATTATTGATAATTGTAGTTTCTGTACGTATGTTTATCACTTCCCGATGAAGGCGGGTGTATGTGTGTGGGGGGATACATCCTGGAGGGTGTTATTTTCAATATTGGTATCGTTCAAAATGACTCGTCAATACCATTAAAAAGAATGGCTGAACTATCGACCTGTGATAAGTTAACATAAATTTATCGTTTTTATTTTTTTAATTCATAACGAAAGTAAACAGAAAAAAAAGCATTTCCTCAGATAATGTAGGCACAAATTTGACCTTATTTCGGAATTTAGTTTTATACTTCTCTAAGATGTAAATCGTCAGCATTCATCCTGGGAAATAATTCCAATAAATAAAAATTAAATAAACAATACGAATTTTCGAATTTGTATAGGAAAATATAGAAAAAAAGTCTTGTGGTGGCCACAGTATACTGTGATATAGTCAGTAGTAGGTACCGATGACATTTGCACTTTTGTTAAACGCCAAACATATTATTTTAGTAAAACTAAAAAAAATCAAATACTTTTGTGCAAAACTTAACAAAAAATTTATAATACTACGTTTTAACATCCTGTTTATACAGGTAAAACATAAAACATGCATCACATATACCTGTGATCTCTAGCATGTCTAAAATTTACAGAAGTTCCGGAGAACGACTTCTCTCTACACCATCATAATCCAAGACTCCAGAATTATTATCTGAATTTTCAGTTCTTCCAAAAATCTTGATGATGTGCAAAAGGGAGGGGGGGGAACTATTTTCTCACAAGATAACCACCAATCAGACAATTTTTGGTCATGTGAAATAAATAAGTTCACACCTAGTTTAACAGTTCATTGGTGATTTTCGGCGACAGAGTGGCTGGGTACCACCTTCGCTTGGGAGCGCAAGGCGGCAACATCAAAGTCAACCATGAAATCGCGGCAACTTTGCATCTAGGAGGGTGAAAAGCCGCATGGAATGTCCGTTTTCATGAGTCTGCAGACAGTGTGGCTCCTTGGACCTCACACGGGCAGTCGAGTACAATGGAACAAACTTTGACGATGTTACAATACTAACATTTTTCTTTCAAAATTTTTGTTTTGAATTGAATTCTGCGCGCAATCATGAAATCTAGTATATTGCATTGTTGGTTATAAAAACCATATTTAATAATTATTTCTAACTAAAAAAAAATTATAACAGTAAATCTAAAAAACTATACAAAATTTAAAACAGGAGACGACGTGACGTGGCGGATAGTGAAATGCTCGAAAGCGGAAGCGCGTTTGATGGTGCAATGAGAAAAAAAAATTTCAAAAACAAAAACAATGAATAGAGAACGTTTAATACATTATGAAGAAATTTCCTGCTTAATTAAGGAAAAATATAAGTTTAATTCAATGTAATAAAATTGGTGGTTTTTTCATTGCAAACCACTATTATTTAAACAAGAAAGAAAAATCATGCAGTACGCACTGATTAGTAGCACTTTCCAACTGTACGAAATTGTTGTATCGAATAACTATTAATATTCTTTGCCAATGTTATCGCACAAGAGACAGAAGGACTGAAAAACATACAGATAGACTAATTGATCTTAAAATTCTCTTAGGCATTTTGGAAAGTGTTAAAAGGCTTAACCCAAAAGGAAATGCAGCCGTTAGATTATAATTACAGCTTTTAAACTCTCTGAATATTTTACTGTAGCCCTGTAAATCTGAAAGTTAATCATATCATATTCTATACAAAAATATATTTTAGAATATTAATAATACATGTCAATGTTTTTAAGATTTTTGTAGTAGAAAGTTTTTTAAATATAACTTTAAAAAAATTCTGTCCTAAAACGAAATACATTGGCTTTTTTTATTATTATTATTGTTGTTGTTGTTGTCCCTGTAAACAAACTAGTTGTACAGGACCTATTAATGACATTTTAAACAGGGAACATTCCATAGGGAACTTGAGTGTGTAATTTTTGAAAAATTCTCAAAATATTCACGGGTGATAGGAGCCCGAGACAAACAGATAGAAAGGTAGACAATCGGACAGACAGATGCACAAATTGAAATCATATTGCCACTAAAATTATAAGAAAGTTTTAAAACGCTCATGTGAACAAAAGTGCAATTCCAGCAAATTTTTATTAATACCTCTTAATGTAACTGAATTTTTTTGTGTGGCCCTGTAAATTTAATGCTAACCATACTATATTACATAGAAGGCACACTCTTTTGTGCATACGAATAATATATTTCAATTGCATTAAGCTTTGTGGAAAATAAAATTATTAAAATTTGGTTTATAAAAATAGCTCTCATACAGCACAATGCTTTGTAGTACTTTCAAGTGCCCCTGTACACAAACCAGTTAGAAATGTACTTTATTTTACATAGGAAACATCCGATAGGGAATTGAATAACATATTAAAATTTCATTAAATTTTCTATACATTAAGGGTATTAAAATATGATTTATAGAAAGTCCTCTCGTAGAACACAATGCTTTCGAATAATTTTGTGTATCACTGTACACAAACCAGAAGAGTTATTCATTCCATTTTCAATAGGGAACAGCCGATAGTGAACTTCAATAAAATATATCGGTTTGAAGAAATTCCATAAATATTTACGGGAATTAGAGCGCAGGAAAACAGACAGATAGACAGACAGACGGACAGAAGAACAGTCAGATAGGTACACAAATTGAAATTATATTCAAACTAAAAAAATGATAGAAAGGGTCAAAACGCTTAATGTAAACGAAAGTACAATTCTAACAATTTTTTATAAATAGCTCTTAATATAACTGAATATTTTTGTGTCACCTTGTAAATCTAAGCGTAACCATGATATATTCTATGCAAAGCATTCTTTTGTGCATATAAATAACATTTTTCAATTTCCTAAAACTTCGTGGAAAGTAAAGTTAGTAAAATTTTATTTATAGAAATGTCTCGCAAAGAACGCATGCTTTGGAGTACTTTTGAGTGTCCCTGTATATAAAACAGAGTTGATATGGAATCTATTTTATATAAGAAACATCCAATAGTGAACTTAAATAACATATTTCAACTTCATGAAGATATTGTACATTAAAGCTATGAAAATATGGTTTATAGAAATACCTCTCATAGAACACAATACTTTGAAATATTTTGGGTGTCCCTGTACACAAACCATTAGAGGTATAGACTCCATTTTCAATAGGAAACATCCGATAGTGAACTTAAGGGGGTATTCTGGTTTAGAAGCTCAAATTTTAGGTGTTTTTCTGGAGGCGATAAAAAAAAACAATAAATATTTTCACTATCCATTTTTTTATAAGTTTTTTAATGATATTTAAAGAATACGAAACATGCATAATATTAAAAAAAAAATCAAATTTCAAAAAACTGCAGGCCGACAAAGTGGGGACTGTTGAAAAAATGGCGTGTCCTGGTGTGCAGGATACTAGTCCTTGCAGTGACCTAAAATGGAAAACAATTAATAATCCTTGAAGAGGAAGGATATAGTTATCGCACTACGAGAGGATTAAGACAAAAAAAAATTTCTCACAAAATGGCGGCGTTTTGAAAAATACATTTCGTTTTTCCCCTGTTTTTTGGCCGTTCGGAATTTTTTAAAAATATAAAAAAGAAATTTTTTTTAAAAAACTCTTGGTAGTGCGATACTATAATGTATAAAGAAGATCTGTATTAAATTTCAAGTGAATCGGTTGAGTAGAACTTGAGATATCATGCACACCGTTTCTGAAAATGTAGTTCCGAGAAAAACGCGTTTAAAGTTTGAGGACAAGTGCGTGCAACCGGCGCTTAACGGCTTGTTATACTTACTTTTTTTTTTAATCAGCGATTCCTGCTCCATACAAAGTACCTTCCTCCACTTCAAATGTCATGTTTAAAGACGACCTTTCAGATGATCTAGCAGTTCTACCTTCCTTGGAAGCCTCAGAAGCTCGTACCTCGGACCTGTTAATTCGGACTTGATTGCGTCTATTAACGAACGCGTGGGATTCTGGCCTAATTGTTATTCCCATTTTTGACATAATCTTTAAAACTAGTAAAAACCCTTCATTAAATATACATACCGCAATGAAATTAGCAATTTCTATTGTATGGGTACCAGCATGGATATGCTTGGGTGCGAAAGTCCAGATGAGCGAATTTAAAGATTCGTTGTTATTTTGAGTTTCAGAGCCCAAACACCTTTCCAGCAAGCTTTCTGAAGATAAGTCCTCGTAGATTGGTTTTATAACTTTTTGAACAGCTTCAGTTAACAGAGAGTTTTCATGTTGAAATTCATCGAGAGTACCTTCAGCGCGTACCGTCACAAAATGAGCTGTAACTCCGAAAATAATTCGAATTTTGAAAAATCCTTTTAGGAACATATTTTTAAAGGGTTATACTATGAAAATATGTAAAAAAAAAAAAAAAAAAAAATCGATTTTTTTCAATTTCTAAACCAGAATACCCCCTTAAATAACATATATCAGTTTCAAAAAATTCCATAAATATTTACGAGAGTTAGAGTGCGGACAGACAGACAGACGGACAGACGGACAGATACACAAACTGATATCATATTTGCACTTAAAAAATGTTAGGAAGTGTTAAAAACGCTTAATGTAAACGTTAGTCTAGCATATTTTTAATAATAGCTCTTAATATAACAGAATATTTTTGAGTCACCATGTAAATCAAATGCTAATCATGCTATATTCTGTGTATGTGTGTATGTGTGTATGTGTGTATGTCTGTGAGTGAACACGCTAGCGTCTAAACGCTTTGTTCAATTAACCTGAAAGTTGGTACGCATATTGTAAGTCACCATAGTACGAACCCTATAGATTTTGGTGAATCTAGCACTTATAGTTTTTTTACAGGGACACAAAGAAAAATTCTTTATCATTATGGCCTATGGGAGCAAAATCTTAAAAGTGCGATAGCATCTAAACGCCTTATTCAATTGAGCAAAAAATTTATACACATATTATAGGTCACAAATACTCAATCTGTATAGATTTTGGAGAATCTAGCACTTATAGTTTTTTTTTACAGGGACACAAAGAAAAATTCTTTATCATTATGCCTATGGGGCCAAATTTTTAAAAGTGTGATAGCGCCTAAACGCCTTATTAATCTGAGCAAAAAATTTGTACACATGTTATAGATCACAGTTGAACTAACTGTATAGACTTTGGTGAATCTAGCACTTACAGTTTTTTTACAGGGACACAAAGAAAAATTCTTTATCATTATGGCCTATGGGACTAAATTTTTAAAAGTACGATAGCATCTAAACGCCTTATTGAATTGAGCTGAAAATTTATATGAGTATTATAAATCACTGTTGCACTAACTATAAGCATTTTGGTGAATTTAGCATTTATAGGTTTTTACAGGGACACAACGAAAAATTCTTTATCATTATGATCTATGGGCTCAAAGTTCAGTAGCGTTAAATAAAACATCGTGTAATATTTAGAGAAAAATACTCAAACACTCTATTATGGTTTTCTCTCTTTTGTTTGTTTAACAACTCTTCTTTCTTCACTTTATCTACAAAACTGTTAATTACTCAATGTTCGGAAAGTCGAGTGGAGTCACTCCAGATTTTTTTTTTTCTTTTTCAAACTTTTTTTTTACTACATATTAAAAAATTAATAAATCTGGATTGACTCCATTCGACATTTCAAACATTAAGTAATTAACAGTTCTATAAATATATTAAAATAAGATAAGTTGTTAAATAAACACAAGTAAAAATTATAATAGTGTGTTTGTGTATTTTTCTCCAGTGTTTAATTTTAGCCTATTTCACTTTAAATTTATTTGAGCCCATAGATCATAATGATAAAGAATTTTCATTTTGTCCCTGTAAAAATCTATGAGGGTTATATTCAGCAAAATCTACACAGTTCATGTGACGGTGATTTATTTATAACATGTGTATAAATTTTCAGCTCAGACGAATAAGACGTTTAAACGCTATCACCCTTTAAAAAAATTGTGTCAATGGACCACAAAGAAAAAGAATTTTTCTTTGTGTCTCTGTAAAAACACTATATGTCCTAGATTCACCAAAATCAATTGTGTTCGTACTATGGTGATCTATAATATACCAATTTGCAGCTCATTCGAAAAGAGCCTTTAGGCATTATTGTGTTTACTCCCCCACACACATACAGACATACATACATAGACACATGCACATACATACATACATCATCGTAAAATAGTAAAAATGAACTCAGAGGACCTCCAAACAGAGATACAAATACCAAAATCTCAAATTCAGATTTTTGACATGATTACAATACCTTCCTTACATATGTATGTTCGGAAAGCAAAAAATTAACATTTGCATTTCCATAAAATTGTATCATAATATATTGAAATTATATTCTAGGAGCTATATTAGATAAGTGATTATGCTGTTAAAATGTACTATCATATAGTGTAATTGTAACTCTTAATGCATAATTTCTTATTTCTATTATCAGTTTTTAACCATTTCATATATTTTGTATGTATTTTTAGAAATTTAATTAAGACTCTTAATACAATTTTAAAAAGCACTATCGTCACTTTTGTCGTCACTACATATAATTTGCATATATTTTGCTTAATTTAAATGTTTAAATTCAAAATAAACGCATAATAAATATGCATTTTCTGCTCATAAAACAAAATATTCACCATAATTTAATATTTTAATAAATTTTAAACTAATCATTTGATTAAATATTTAAAGTCTTAAATATTTCTGTTACACATTTCAAAGAGCACTGTGTATATTTACACAAAACAAAATTTACGATTAAAATTAGCTCATGCATTATGAAATACCTCGCCTTTCATACGACAGCTTCAAAAATGTAAATATTTTTGAAAGTTTTCGTATGAATAATATATCTGAATTTATGTTTTTTTTCTTAATAATTTTATTAGGAAACGTTTATGTCTTAACAAATATCGGTAATAAACACTTAGCGTATAAAGTAAGTATTAATAATTTAAAATGAAGAAATTAGTTTAAAAAGACACTAATTATTTATATTTTTAGATTTTATGTTGAAAAGGTTTCATTAAATATTCCTTACCAAAACTTTAAACCATGTACGTATTTGATCTTAAGAATCAAATGCTAAAATGTGTTTCATTTCTTTATGTAAGGGAATGAGCTTTCAGAACTTTTACTTAAATATTTTAAGTAAACTTTTAGTTTAAACTTTAGCTGAAGAATTCATTAAAGATACTTAAAGAAAAAGACTTTTGGTTTAGAAACAAATATATTGATTCTTATATTTTGAATGGATTCAAAATTATTTACCCGATTCTAGACTGATCACAAGGAGTACACTGGATCAACAAACTTTTTAATTTTTAATAAACAAAATTACATTCAGAGAACAATTATATAATTTATTTTAGCACTAGCTGGCTTTGCTTGCTTCGGTAGTCACTAAATTTAAAGGAATGTTGGAAAAACACAATTCACTGTATTTTAAATCGCTTTATAAATAAAATCTAAAAAAATCATTGAAATCACTTAAAACCTAGCTTGGGGACCTCGATGCTTTCGGCAGCGCCTTTCCTGCATCCATTATATCGGTTTCGGGTACCCACTACTTGCATTTGCATTTTAACCAGACACTTTAATTTGGATATTAGCAATGGACACTACGTGACACTGCTATTAATCAAGAACTACTTTCTTCGGACAAATTTTTCTAGGACAGATTATCATCTTCTTTCTGTTACAAGTGGTAGCAAAAGACAATCTTTCCAGCTGAAAAGAAATGATAATAATTAAAAAAAGAACAATAAAAAACTTGAAAATTTGGCTTTGATGTACATTAGGAGATATCGAAACAGACTTTCATGCAAAATTGATTATCACTGCGATTAGATGTTTATTTTCAAAGCGACTAGCACACTTCTAAATTTAACTTTGTTTTTTGACAATTTCTAGTAATTTTTACGGTTTAGCATACAGTGGAGGCACTGAAAGATTTTCTTTTATTAACTGGCATTCTTTTCTATTAAATATGTGCAAAAACAAACGCATCAGCACTTGTAGGATCGAACTCCCGGCTTTCACGTTATTTGCATAACGCTCTAACGAACTGATCTAATGGGCCACGAAATGACTTTCTGCATCTAAGTTCCTATCTTTAAAGTCGATTATTTCATAAATTTATAGATTTTAATTAAATTTAAGAAAACTAATCAGAAATTCGAAATGGGGCTTTGAGGCATCAGGAGAGGTCAATATGGTCGTCCATGCAAAATTCTGTAGCTCTGAGATCAGCTTTTTTCCTAGAAAGTGACGTACATGCACACACACCTTCTTTTATTATATGTAGAAAGACAAATACATGTTTATAAAATATGTTTCAAAGGAAAGAAATCTAATTATAAAACCAACCAAATTTATACTGGTAGAAAATTCTTCTATTCACATTTTTAAAATTATTTTGGCGAGTATTTAATATAAAATATATAATTATTGATTTAACAATGAATTATTTATTAAACTATGAATTGATAACAGTTTAAAATATTTTTTTACGGTGTCAAAGTACTATAAATTTCCAGTATAATTATTTTATACTTAGCAAACCATCTAAATATTATTCTTAGAAGTTCATTTGCTTAGAAAGTATACGCCACGATTTTTATTACATTTAGGAAAAATGCAATTGTATTAAAATACAAGATACGAGAAAATAGTGCGAGTGAAGCAAAATATTCTCTGTTAAATATTTTCCCTTTCAAAGGTAAAAACATAATAGGTAATACCTTACATCAACATTTTTTGCATTAATTTGGGTAAGTGCATCAGTAGTGGGTAATTTGGAATTTTAGTTCTGAAAACAAATTTTCGAATTCTTACGTGGGTTCAAAAAATGATGTTGGTTTGTATTTCATTACTGCAATTAATGTCTGGAACTAGAATTTTCATTTTTGCATTCCTTGTTTACAATAATTTGAGCAGGTGTTTTAGTAGAAACACTGTGCTTTTAGTGGACACTTTGAAGTTTAAACTTTGAAAACGAACTTTCTAATGCTTCCACAGATTCAAGTAATGTTTAAGGTCGGCGTTATGTTCTTCTACTGTTAATGTCTGGAACTACAAATATTTCAATCAAGCCTTTGGTTTTAGGAAAAGTTTAATTTATTTGGGAAGTCCAAAATTTCTGTAATTTTGCTGCTTTTTCTAGTAGTTTTGAATACACGAAGTATTTAAAAAATCACTCACCATCTTTAAATTGACCTAAATGCCAAACACCAAAAATAACTGAAAGGTGAAATAAGTTGTATGTTATATTGATAATCTGCAATGTGTTATACACTGGTTTGCTGAAATAGGTGAATGAATGTGTAATAGGTGGCTCTACAAGTACATAATGTTTTATATAGCACTCAAAAGTTTAGAAAATTCATTTGTCAGTCTATTTAATTTCTGTCACGTGTAAAAACATTGTATCGAAATAGTTATTATAGAAAATTCAAGAACATCATCTCGTAATTCTTGGAGCTGGTGTTTTTATTGTACTGGAATGCCACCTATTACCTCGATGTTCGATGATAAGAAGGCAAAGTTTTCAACAAAAAATAAATGTTAAAAATTTTCAGACCAAAAAGCAATTTGAAATATTTTCATATCAAAAATTTTAAGCATGTCTGTCGAATAAACCACTTGTTTCACCTTACTGTAATTTCCCTGTTTCGCAGTTACATCATTTCAAAATTGAGGAGTACTTAAGAAACACCCTGTATAAATAAAATTTGTTTGATTTGATTCTGTTAAATTCATTTTATATGACCCATGATTCTTGAAGAACAAACCATTGATTTCATGCAACCCGCTTGACTAAAATGTAGACTTCAATTACTGTGCTAAATTTGTAATTTTGTATTACAAAATACAATTCAAAGTGCTCACTACACATACATAAAAATATCATGATCAGCTGCAGGAGATGAGTGAGCCCTGTCCATTATGAGCCCTGTCCACTACTGGATCGATTCAAATAAAGAGATCGTAGTATGCATTGCTCAATATTTGCCTGAAATGGGAAACGGAATATGAGTTAATTTTACTTAAAGTTAGTTAAGAGTGGCTATTTTGTCCATTGTTTTAGCAGATATATACATGTATATATATATATATATCTTATATAAAAACGTAAAATTCTAACAAATGTCTTAAATAAAGAGTGATTTATTAAAATATAATTTGCAAATTAGGATTCAATTTAAATTTTAAAAAAATGGCTGAGTCTTTTCTAAATAATTCATATAAAAATCGGCACAAAACAGAATTTAATTTAGTACGACCGAACCTCTTTAATTTATATTTCCATAGAAAGACATGTCGTAACCGTGTTTATTCCCTAGCATCAGTTGCTGCATTCAATTCTTAAAATTCCTTTGGCATAGCTTTAGCATAGAACTCCCTTGGAGGATTTTAAAATTTTGTTGTCATTTTGGCGATGAATTAAAATGACAATCGCAGTTCCGTAAATAAACGTGTTGGCAAGAAACATCCGAGCTACTTGGGTGCCAAATTTCAAATTTCACCAATGAGTTTCTGTTCTGAAGCTGTGCCATTTTTTAACACGATTTTTCTCAATTTTATTTTAATTATATATATAATATATATATAAAGGATCTGTATATTCGACATTTTTTGTCAGGAAAAGAAGTATATTTACTTATTTACTTAATTATTTTCGGCATATTTATTTGTAAAGTTAAAATGGGTTTCTTATTCAACATCTTTTGAATTAATTCTTTTGAATTAATTATCCGATTGAATTAAAAGCTATGACGTTAGATAGATTCTGCTCTAATAATTAAGAGTATAAATTTTGATAATATTTAAAAATCCTGACAGTTATAATGACAAACTCGGGGTAGAAAAATTCGAGCAGAATTCATACCGGTATTTATAAAACAAAATTTTCTTCTTCTTTAACCAACGATTTTATAAGTAGAAAAAAAATCTCAAAGAAATACTGGTATGAACTCAGTGCCAATTTTCCACCACTGCAAACTTTCAGTATAATATACACTCATGTTTGTGAAAACTGCAACACCATGAAAAAAGTGTCAGAAATTAATGAATTTTACTCCACATGTTACTGATTGTGGTACAAATAAACGATTAAAAGTACATAACTGTTTCGGCGTACATTTAACTGTCTTTGTATTCAATAGATGGCGCTACTAGCGCGCAAGAGAAAGAAGTGTGTAAGTTTATGTTTTGATCGGCGATTGCCGATCGATTGCGATTGCGAGAGTAAATAAAATTACCGGCGATTGCGAGAGTAAATAAAGATATCCATGAAGTGAGGCCATGTGTGCTTGTGTTCTTTTAATCAACATAAAAAAAAACAGAGTTTTTTCTTAATTCAGTGATTATATCAAAATATGTTATGAGGAAAATTATTCAAGTGTACTATTATATTAACAAAATCCAGCGATACAGTCCAAATGGTCCGACGAGACGCCGAATACCAGAAAATTCTTGAGAACAGGTAAGAGCTCTCTCCGTAACTCTCCTAATTATTTTGAATTAATTGTTTTAATATAATTGTATCTGAGATGGAACAATTAAAAATAAGAAAAAAAGTCCTAAAAGCAGCATTAACGCGGCATAAAGATAAAATATCGAATGAAATCAACGATTTCGATTTCGTCCAGCTAGGCCTGATAGAAACCAAAACTAATGAGATATCAACTGACATCAAACTTTTATTTAATTCAATCTTTGAAACGTGCAAAGAAACGGAGCTGGACGAATATATAAAGGAAAAGGATAAGATTGAAGATGTAATAGATGAATTGAGAAAAATTATAAATCGTAAGTTGATTGCAATGTAAACTGAAACGAAAAATCCTATTGCTTCTGTTACAGATACCAGTGAAAAAATTGTTACTCCTGACGTTAAATTACCGACTTTATCGGTACCGTCGTTTAACGGAAAAATTGATAATTGGATTATGTTTAAAGATATGCTCAGAGCTACCATAATCGAATTAAAACTATTTCAGAAGCAATGAAACATCAATATCTCAAGGCAAGTTGCAAAGATGAGGCCTTGAGAATAATAAATTCCATATCCATCTCAGATGCAAATTTTGAAATTGCATGGAATCTTTTATTGGATCGTTTTGAAAATAAGCGAGAACTCGTTAACTCTATAATAAAAAAGTTATTGAATCAACCTAATGTGAATGAGTCATCTAGTTCAATTTTGAGTTTGATTGATGTTACTAATGAATGCATTAGGTCACTATCTAATTTTAATTACAAAGTAGAGAATTTATCCGAAACTATGTTAGTTATAATTGTTGAAAAATTAGACAAATCTACACGTTATTGGTGGGAAAAGGAACTAAAAAATTCTGAGGATTTTGGTTCTCTTGAACAATTACTTTCTTTTCTGCAAAGTCAAGCAAGAATGCTCCAAAATAGTAAGGTGAAAGAAATAAAAATTAATCGTAATTTACCACATAAAGTGGCGAATATGATGTCAATATCAAATTCAAAAAGTACAAACTTTAAGTGTTTAAAATGTCGCAGAGAAGAATTTCATGGATTATATAAATGTCCAGAATTTATAAATCTTTCCATAAATGATAGGTGTGAATTTGTAAGAAGAAATAAACTATGTTTTAATTGCTTAAAAAATCACGCTGTCAAAAACTGTACTTCCACTTACCGCTGTCAAAAATGTTCCAAGAAACACTCTACGTTGCTTCACTTTGAAAATGAAAAAATGAACAGGTGCGAGAATAAACAAAATGATGATTCCTTATTTCCAGAAACTGTACCAACAGTAAGCCTCAATCCCCGTGCTGAGAGTTTCGAATTGTCTAGTAATGTAAACACGTTTACCGGTACATCTATCAGCGGAATAAATAATGAAAAAACTGTCATTCTTTCAACTGCAAATATTTTTATCAGAGATAATTGCGGAGTGCTGAGACGAGCCAGTGCATTGCTCGATGTAGGCTCAATGTCATCGTTTATGACCACTGAATTTGCAGATTTATTAAAAATTAAAAAGGAAAAAATATCTGTAGCAGTGTCTGGATTAAGTAATGCTAAGGTAAATGTAAAATCAAAGCTGCGTGCTGTAATTTCGAATGGGGTTGACTTTGAGATGCCTTTAGAATTTTTATGTGTTTCTAATATAGCAGACACTATTCCTATGAATCGTATTAACATTCCAGTTAATAATTTACCCCAAAATATCAAGCTTGCAGACCCCCTTTTCGATAAACGAAAAAAGATAAATGTTTTACTAGGGGCCGAAATATTCTATAAACTCTTAAAATTTGGTCAAATTGAGATGCCTAATTCAGAATTAAAATTTCAAAATTCTGTATTTGGTTTTATAGCCTATGGTAGTGTTTCAAATTCAATAAGTGAGAATCAGCAAAAAATACATTGTGGATTAGTTTATGATTGTAGGGACTTAGAGAATGACATAAAAAACTTTTGGCAACTTGAGGCTATAGGGATTAAAGATGATCCTTATTTAAACGAAACGGATCAATCCTTGGAACATTTCGAGAAAACTGTGTGTTATAAAGGTAACCGTTATGAAGTAGAACTGCCATGGAAGAGAGATTGGAGAGAGCTCAGTGATAATTATACAGTTGCAAAAAAGAGATTAAATTCACTTACAAGAAGATTTGAAAAAGATCCAATTCTCCACTTACAATATTGTGAAACCTTGTGTGACTATGAAAAAAGGGGTATTATAGAAAAGGTAAATAATTCACAAAAATCTGTAGAGAACCCTGTTTATTACATGCCCCACTAACCAGTGTTTAGAGACCAGAGTTTGACTACTAAAATGAGAATTGTGTTCGATGCAAGTTCAAGTTATGATTTTCATCATTTAAGTCTGAATGACTGTCTTTGGTCAGGACAAAATCTAAATTTAAATATATTTGATATACTCGTGAATTTTAGGCTTAACAAGATTGCATTTGTGGCTGACATAGAGAAAGCTTTTCTTCAAATATTATTGGCTGAGAAGGACAGAGATGCTGTGCGATTTCTTTGGAAAGATAATGACATCCTTAAAATTTATAGGTTTACACGAGTTCCTTTTGGTGTGACTTGCAGCCCATTCCTTCTTTCTGCCACTATAAAAAAACATCTGGAAAAATTCCAAGATAAATACCCGAACACATCAGATTGCTTACTTCGAGGCCTCTATGTCGACGACTTTAGATCTGGAGCAGATGAATTACAAGAAGCGTTAAGAATTTCTAAGGAACCCTTATCTATTATGAGTCAAGGTAGTATGGTGTTAAGGAAGTGGATAACTAACGATAAAGATTTAATGCAATTGTGGAGAGGTGAAGAGTTCGACACTCAGATACAGGAAATTCATACCAACAACTCAAAATCCCATACAACTAAGGTACTTGGCATGTTATGGAATATTAAGGAAGATTGTTTCATAATGGGATTGTTGAACCTAGCAGATGTATTAAAGGAAAATGGAAATGCCAAACGCTTCCTTCTGAAAGCAATAGGAAAAATTTTTGATCCTCTTGGAATGTTCACCCCATTTACAATTCGTTTAAAATGCATTCTTCAAACTTTGTGGATGAAGAGGATTTCATGGGACGAGCAATTACCTTCAGATATTAGAAATGTGTGGTTAAAGTGGTGTTCTGAGATTACTGAGCTTTTCGAGCTTCAAGTTCCTGGAAACATACTTAATTCTTCGAAGGAAGAATCCACCGACATCATAGAGCTTCACTGTTTTTGCGATGCAAGCCAAAAGGCTTATGGTGCTGCTATATATCTCAGAGTTGTCAAAGATCATAAAATTGAAGTAAATCTCCTGACATCGAAAGGTCGAGTTGCTCCCCTGAAGAAAATTACCTTACCTCGTCTGGAACTTCTTGGTGCCTTGCTTGCCGCACGACTTGCCAGCAAAGTTAAGGCGATAGTTGATCACAAAAAACCTTCAAAGGCATTCTTCTGGACATATTCTAAAATCACATTATATTGGATAAAGGGATCAAGTAAGCGTTGGAAATCTTTCGCAGCTAACCGAGTGGAAGAGATCCAAAGTCTTTGTGATAGTAGTGCTTGGGCTTATTGTCCCGGGTTTCTTAACCCTGCAGATCTCCTTAGTCGAGGAGCCAGTGTTGACATTCTTCGAAGCAGTGACATATGGTTTAAGGGTCCTCAGTTCCTTAGAAAGAAAATTGACATTTTTCAAGATTATAATGAAACTTCAGTAACACTCGAGGAAGTTTCACAAGAACTCAAAAAAGACTTTTCTCCCCTTGCTTTTCCTCTTTTTAACCACCATGCTTCCTTAATTAATGAAATTCTTAAATTACGTAATAATTATATGACAGTTATTCATATTATGTGCTATATTTTTAGATTTGTAAACAACATCAAGAATAAGGAGAAAATTGTGGGTCACCTTACCTGGGAAGAAATAAAGAGGGCCGAGGTATTCTTGATTAAAACTATACAACATGGTGAGTTTGACTCTGAGATTTGCAGTATTAAGAGAGGTAACATTGTTCCAAATAATAGAATTCTGACCTAGGTGCGTATGAGAAAAACCCAATTGTTTTGCCTGATAAACACCCATTCACCATAACTATTGTAAGATATTATCATTTGAAGTATTTGCATGTGGGATCCCATACATTATTATACCTTATAAGACGTAAATTTTGGATTATAAATGGTCGGAATGTCTGTCGAAAAGTTGTATTTGAATGCATTATATGCTTCAAAAACAAACCTGTATTGGAAAATCAAATAATGGGTGATTTGCCCAGAGAAAGGGTTGCCCCTTCTTTTCCCTTTACAAATGTTGGTACTGACTTTTGTGGCCCCTTTTATATCAAGTTCAAGGTGAACGGAAAGGAACATTAAATAAGGTATATGTATGTATATTTGTGTGTCTGAGCACAAAGGCCATACATTTAGATTTTGTAACTGATCTTTCTTCAGATGCGTTTATTGCTTGTTTAAGACGTTTCTTCAGTCGTAGGGGAAGGTGTTCAAAAATATTCAGTGACAATGCAAAGAATTTTTTAGGTGCTAGCATTGAACTGAGAAAACTACATAAATTAGTCAAACATCCAGATGGAACATTAGCTAATTTTTTTTCAGAAGAAAATATTGATTGGAAATTTATCCCTCCAAAATCACCTAACTTTGCAGGTCTTTGGGAATCCGGTGTTAAATCCTTTAAACACCATTTGAAACGTTTCATAGGGAATGCTCATTTGTCTTTAGAAGAATTTCTAACTATAATATTAGAGATAGAGAGTGTTTTGAATTCCAGACCCCTCACCCCCCTTTCATCTGATTTTGATAACTTCGAAATCTTATCACCTGGTCACTTTCTGATAGGAAGACCCCTTACCTCGATTCCCGAACCCCAGATTGTGGAAATTCCTGAAAATCGACTCAACAAATGGATAAAAATTACCAGGTATAGTCAACAAATTTGGATGTTGTGGAAAAGAGACTATCTAAACAATTTCCAGCAACGTACAAAATGGAGATCCCCCCCAAAAAAATGTAAATGTGGGTTCACTCGTGTTGATTAAAGATGATAATATGCCTAGTACGAAATGGTTGACTGGTAGAATTGCAGAAATAATTTTGGGACAAGATGAAAGAGTTAGGGTTATTAATGTCATGCTGCCAAATAAGAAAATACTTAAGAGAAATGTTAGAGATATATGTGTTCTTCCTGTAAAGGCTAATTAGAGTTCCTATTTTTTTTTTTTTTTTTTTTTTTTTTTTTTGTAAATTTGACTCTCAACAATGTGGATATAAATTCAAATATGGATGTTATGCCTATATTAAAAAATTGTATTTAATGTTTAATAATGCTGTTTTCTATTATATTAAGTTGTATATGTGCTATGTTTTAGCGAGTCAAGATTTATGTTTAAACCCTTGGGGTTTCAAGGCCGGGAGTATGTTTCGGCGTACATGTAACTGTCTTTGTATTCAATAGATGGCGCTAATAGCGCGCAAGAGAAAAGAGTGTGTAAGTTTATGTTTTGATCGGCGATTGCCGGAGAGTAAATAAAGATATCCGTGAAGTGAGGCTATGTGTGCTTGTGTTCTTTTAATCAATATAAAAAAAAAAAAACAGATTTTTTTCTTAATTCAGTGATTATATCAAAATATGTTATGAGGAAAATTATTCAAGTGTACTATTATATTAACAAAATCCAGCGATACAGTCCAATGACCAAAGAAAAAAAAGTCTGAAAACATTACTTTGTGTGTCTGCCACGCTGAGCGATGAGAGCCTGTACACGTCGTGGCATTAAATCATACATGTTCTGAATGTAATCCTGGGAATGACATTTCAGATGGCTCCGTCTTGACGCCAAAGTTCAATCTTACTATATGCCCCAACACCTCTACGAGCGAGTCGCCGACCAATGAAATCACAGACATGCACGATGAGACAGACATATCCGGAGAATAAGCAGGTTATAGAAGAAGTGAAACCTTTTGTGCACTGAAGAAGGCTTTGTGCAGTCTTAGAAACATATACACGGACATTATCCTGCTGAAATACAGCACCCGGAATGCATCGAAGAATGGGAAGGATCTGTGGCTCCAAAATTTCCGTTATGTAGCGATCACTGTTGAAGTTGCCCGTAATGTCCACTAGATGGGATTGACAATTATACCCAATAGCTTCCCACACCATGATGCTAGGCGTTTGTGCAGTATGGCTCTGTATAACGCACTGAAGAAGGCTTTGTGCAGTCTTAGAAACATGCACACGGACATTATCCTGCTGAAATACATCACCCGGAATACGTCGAAGAATGGGAAGGACCTGTGGCTCCAAAATTTCCCTTATGTAGCGATCACTGTTGAAGTTGCCCGTAATGTGCACTAGATGGGATTGACAATTATACCCAATAGCTGCCCATACCATGATGCTAGGCGTTTGTGCAGTATGGCGCTGTATAACGCACTGTGGAAGAAGGCGTTCTTCCCTCTAACGTCTGACGCATAGTCTACCATAATTTTACTCCAGATTGTAGCGAGATTCATCGCAGAAGGCAATTTGTTGTCAAGGGGCACACCATTTTCTGTGTTGCTGAGCCCATTGAAGTCAGAGGCGTCTGTGATTCAGCGAGAGGGGAATCCTGCTTAGAGGAATCTTTGTACGCAGTTCATGCTGCAGCAAACGGCAACGAACCGTGGAGCTAGACAACAAAACACCTGTAGCCGTGATCCAACGTTTTGCTAACACACGAGAGGACGCTGTACGGTCCGTCACAGCTATGCGGATGGGGTGTTTGTCGTCTCGTGATGTTGTTCTATTGCGTACCCCACAGCCAGGATTTCGGCTTGTTTGATCCTCATCTGTCTATTTCTTACAAACACGCATTACTGTTATGGCATAACACTGCGTGCGGGCTGCGATTTCTGGATACGAAAATCCTCCCTCTTGCGTACCAAAGATGCGGCCTCGTACGAACTCCGTTAGTTGTTGGTATGACACCCTCCACTTTTGGCAAGGCATATTGACAACCAATGAAACGTTTACCCCACACAGAAGACGATAAACAGATTTCAATGCGCCTTTGCACCAAGCGACGGATAAGGAGTCGGGTCTGATTCTACGCATGCGCATCTTTTGCATGCCTTACCTCACTTTACATTTCAAGTAAGCTTGGATCAATTTACATAATCCTTCATGGTGTTGCAATTTTCACAAATATGAGTGGATTCATATTTAAAAATAGTAATAATTATTATTCGGACTGAAAATCTGAACAAATACAGTGTCAAACTTTCAGCTTTGTAAGTTTAAATAATTAAAAAAACATGTTTGCGCGTTCAGTCAAGGTGGTAGATAACAGCGAAATGTTTCTGCCCGAAAGAAAAATCACGACTTGTCGAACTAATAAAGTTTCATTTTTTTTTTTTTTTTTTCAGCAGTAATTTGTTTTAAATGCATGATATAAGTATACATATATTTTTTTCTTTCTTTTGACACATTAGTTAAGCAGAATATATATAGAACATTTTATTATTTAAGTATATGCTTTAAATTTTCTCGCGTTTGATTTCGACTCTTCAGAAAAAATAATAATAATATGTTTACTACTGAAAAGGAAAATATATCGACTAAAGGTGCATTTTAAGATCCATGTAAAATTAACGTAGTTTAATTTCTATTTTCCCAGAACAGTCATTCAATTAAAAAACATTTGATATGTTGAGCATTGATTATAATTACAGAATCTAAAATAAAGTATTATACACAAAAATATAGCCAGACAATGTCCTTAAATTACTCTACTCGACATGGAAATTGTCCCTAACACAATTTTTACACATGTAAAACGACCTCCTTGTGCGAACATGACGGCCATTTTTCCCTATAACCCCCCGTGTTTTGGGGACCCTCTCTTATTTTTACACATTTTCGGTAATTTTACGGCTATAAATTTGGTTTATAGTGGAGAAAAGAAATATTATAATTGTTAAATATCTTCTGAGGGCCTAAAGATGTGAAAAATTCTATAACATAAATATCTGCAGCAAGGGGATTTTTTTTTTTTTTTTGGGGGGGGGGGGGAGGGGACGGGATTTGCCACTGAAATTATAAGTTACACTTATTATATTTTATTAACCAACTATTATTATCACTTATTATGCATAATATATATATATATATATATATATATATATATATTATTTATAAGAGTTAAAATAGTTATTTTCTATTGTCCAAATCAAATTCATGGCCATAAATAAAATCATATTAATAATATGATTTTCTTCCACAGTTGATTGTGTGATTTTAATAAAAAAGTTGTATTTCTTTCTCCCATTATCTAATGGTGTTTTCCATTTCCTGCGGCTTATTTTCTGTTGAGCTATCTATATGATAGACCAGAGATGTTTCTGCCTTAAAGGTTGTCTGAGTGAGTAATGCTGACCGGGATGTCGGCCTGAATAGCTCAATTGGTAGAGCCTTGACCTTGTAAGTCAAAGATCCGGGGTTCGAGTCCCGGTCCAGGCATTATTGTCACTCAGTCGGAAAAATAAAAAAAAATTCAATTAATATTTTATTTTACTTTATTATTTTTTTTTTAATGGAAATATATTTTATATTTTCCACTTTGTGCTGAAAATGGTTCGAGAAAAATATACAGAAAATACAATATTACTAATACCAAACTTATCACAAAAATAAGCATCTTTTTTAACCATATTACATTTATTATACAATATGTATTTCTAACAATAATATCTGATAATGAAAAATTACTACGACAGAACAGACGCAGAAATCTCTCACTAAATAAACACTTGTACTTTACTAAACACTATTTATAACTCATAATTAAATATAAAGTAAATATTTTTCCCAGTCTTCTCTCTAGTGTAGAAATAAAACTTTATCCTAATTTGTATTCTCATGTTTCATCTTTATTTACTGCCACTAAAATCACTGAAGCTTAAAACATCTTTGTATAAATTGACAAAACTGATCTTTTTAAAACAATGTTAAAACAGTCCAAAAAATTTAGGAAATTAAATTTCCAGCGTTAAACGTGATGGAGTTTTTGAAGTGCGAATTTTCACGCATAAACGAAATACAATCCATTACATAAATAGAAGTCTAAATCTCTGAGCACATAAGCTGAATTCTCTAAAGAAGCTAAAATTGTGTTGTTAAAAGTAGTTTTCGCAAAATGTACTTTCGAAATGAAATCAGACAACAGTGAATGTTATTTTAAGATTTCGTCACTGATATTTGTTTCTCTATTTTTACCCAGTGTTGCATTAAAAGAACTTAAAGTGTATTTTTTATATTTACGTTTTCTTTCTTTTGAGTTTACTAATGCTTCCAAATCTAATTGAAATATTTAATATTTTTATTCATAATCCTATAAAGTCAAGATTAAAAAGTCAAGAATTTAAAATGTTTTAAATTCTTGAATTTAAATGTTTCTTTAAGTAAAATGAAGCATAAAAGGGTATCTAAAAAATTTATGTTTTTTATTTTTATTTTTCTTTTCTTTTCTCTCTTCTTTTTTATTTCTTTTAAATTTCTTCTTCTTCTTCTTTTTTTTTTTTTTTTTTTTTTTTTTTTTTTTTTTGTTATAATTGTAGTCAACGAATTACTTTTTGAAATTTCTATTGAACTGCTTTTACAAATTCATTTTTTATTTCTTTTTTTGAGATTTTTCTAAGATGTTTAATAAAACAACAATTATCACAAAAAGATATTAAGTGCAAAAATTCCGTTTACAATATTTTTTTTTTCGTTTATAATTGTTTTATTCACCATAATTATTTACACTCTAAAAAAAAAAAAAGAATCAACGCACGAAGAAGGAGTCCAAAAATCGAATCACAAGAAGGAACAATTTTTGTCCGAATGGGACAAATATTGGTAGATGTGATGTACATGTGGAGGAAAACAATTGATTACAGTTTCAGAAAATTTGAACGATTTAATCAAGAGAATGGGCCTCACAAATTACATAAGTCAATGACGCGTTGCTCCACTTCTGGCCCTTAGGAACGCTGTTATTCGGCTTGGTATTAATTGATAGAGTTGGCAAATGTGCTCCTGTGAGGTATTGTGGCAAATTCTGTCCAATTGGTGCGTTAGATTGGTAAAATACCGAGCTGGTTGTAGGACCTTTTTTATGATGCTCCAAAGGCCCTCAGTGAAAGAGAGATCCAGGGATTGAGCTCAACCCCATTTCACTAAGCCACCTATTAAGGGTCTTTGAAGTCATTGAAGTACCATTAACATAGGATCGATGATAATGATGAATTGTAGTTATGAGTATCACTTTGACGATTGACTGGTTCTCACTTTCTGTCCTCTCTTTAGGCAGACCGTTTCCTCCATGACGCTGTGTTCGGCCATAGTTGACCCATTCTTGTCAATTATCTAATAGTGGTGCCGCTCCTATCGAATTGACAAAAAAATCGCAGAATAGACAAAGAGGCTTCTTTGAGCCCAACTGCACACGACACTCAAATGCTGTCTGTGCATGCTGTTTGCGCACTTCTATGCGAGGCATAGTTACTGTCTTTCTGAGTAGTCGGAATAAAATTCTCGAAAAATTTATGGCCTGGAATCAAAATTTCTCGTTTTTAATATTCTGCCAATTGCGCAGTTAAGATGCGCTGCAACGTAGCATGCTCATTCGATGGCAGCCAAACTTTAAAATTTTGTATTTTCTATCGAAACGTTTGTGTCCAGTTTGCATTACTCCTTGATGTGTCGATTTTTTTTTTTTTTTTTTTTTTTAGAGTATATATATGATCTTATTAGTTATGAGAAGATTTTTTTTAATTATTTACAATTATTTACAATTATTCTATATTATTTTTTTTAATGGTTTCCGAGAAGAGCTCGTTAAGTAAAACCTGTTTGCAAGTCCCGCTCTCGCATGTTGATTTCAGAGGCCTATTTCAATGTCCGCTAGCCTTAATTACCAGTTTATCCTCATCAGGACAAATTACGTTATTTTAGGAGCATTGTTTATGTATCTGTTGCTGTTTAACCGGAATGAGAAAAAAACATTACCCCCCCCCCCCACATCTGAGATAAGACCTTTGTTAAGATTTTTCATTTCAAAAAATCGGAAAATATATTGAATTTATCGTTATTAACAGAAGTTCATATTGATAAATGTATGAGCAAATTATTTTTGCGAAGATGATGACTGTAGTTTAATGAAGTAATAAAAAATGTCCATGTAGTTGGCTGAAGTAGTATTTCACCCGTCATTATAGATGACTTGTTACGGTCTGTTGATTAATTTATCCAAAACGATCGACAATATACACATAAGGAATATTTAGGAGGAAAAAATTAGTGAGTGATGAATATCAAGAAAGGAGTGCTTTTACAGCTATAAATGGACTGGCGGCGGAGGAGTATGATGAATATGTACAAACACATGTAATATTGTATGATTAGTGATTAAGTGTACGGAATGACTATATGAGGGAAAACAGGAGAGTATGTGGGATAACAACCTAATGTACAGGGTGATTATAATTAAAGTTACGGTTTCAAAACGCTATAATTTTAAAACTACTCATCAGAGCGATTTGATATTTTACCAGAGCAATCGTGAGGCAATGACATTTTTTTGGGGAGGAAAAAATATAGTTTCAACATGTTCCTATAGATGGCGTTGTAAGATTAAAGTCAGTAGAAATGCCTAAATGGACTCATTAAACACAGAAATGTTAGAAACACAATGGAATAGCAGGAAACAATAGATTTCAAGGGTTACAACATTTTTTTTATTTTTTTAATAAAAAAAAAAAAAAAAAAAATACGTGTTTACAGCGGAACCAGTGATAGTGAAAAGAGAAAAAGAGGAGGTTCATGAAACGGATAATTAACGGCACATTTTGGAACTAATTTTTTTCTTTTGCCAAACAAAATTTCATTGCCTTACGTGCTCTGGTAAAGTATCAAATCGCTCTGACGGGTAGTTTTAAAATTATAGCGTTTAGAAATCATAACTTTAATTATAATCACACTGTATGTACATGTACAAAAAAAAAGTTTGTTGCGAAATCCTTAGTAATTATTTTCATTTACCAAAAGAATACTTCATAACGGACGCTCCTCATATTACTAGAAAAATACTTTCTGTTTTATTATGATTAAAATTCAAAGAAAACCGAACAGCAAAATGGATATTTATTATTATTAATATTATTTTAATTTAATATATCTTTTAGTGTGTAATTTGCTGTTTTTCACTCTCTCTCACACACACACACACAAAAAGAAAAATACACGCCTGATTATAATACCCGAATGTAACTATATGTACTATCAAAGGTAAATAATCAAAGGCAATCGCAATTTTCGAATGTAGGAGTGAAAAATAATGATTTTATCCAGTTTCAAATTATATCATTCCTCAGAGTGTTCAAGAAGATTTTAGTTGGAAATAAGTACATTTTAAATGTAAAATCCAATTCTATTTCTTTAACAAAAATATTTTATCTCTGATCTTATTTTTACTTCTTTATACGAAGTATAAGGAAGCATTGTAATAAGAATTTGCGAAAAAAAATGTATTGTAATAACAATTTGTATCTGGTACAGCTCAGAAACTAATAGCCGTAGAGTATTATAAAGTTATATCTTTGACTCTCGTGGCATCTAGTTCTTCACCTCTAACTGTAGCTTTGAACGAGCTTCTCTTTTAGATATACCAACAATTTTAGACGATTTTGTGACGTCTGCACATACGTGTATGAGTGTGTATGTGAGAGTATGTAAGTGGGTGACTATCTCGCGTGACACAAAACTGTTGGACGTAGAATGTTGCAAATTTGTATGTAGGTTTGTTGTGACATATAGTTGTGTATTTCTCTTTTTAGTCAGTTTGTTACTTCTCATTTTGGAGATATTTAAGTAAATTATATTCATAATGACAAAAAATACAAGAAATTTGGCCATTGTATCTGGCCTACCATAGAGATTTTAAAAGCAGATAATGATAGATTACGTAGTGATATTGTTATGCGTGTTTTCGACATTGTATGTGGCTAGAAAGAAGATTGTAAAAATATAATCAGGTTCTATTTTATGCATTTTTTTAATGAATACTCTGGAAACAGCTGAATATAACTATTTTTGTACATCAATAATCAACGATTATTCTCGAAACAATAAAATAAAATAGTCATTCGTACCACAGAAATCAATTAAACTGTATTAAATATACCACATAAAGCAGAAATATCACTAATTCAGAATTAATAATCAACCGCTCAGTTCGAAGTCGGAATAGATTTTCAATTCATCGAGAGTCTTGTCGATTTATATAATTTCCAAGTTAATTCTGCGCGGAAAACCAATGAATCATTAAGTAAAATTCCAGAGCCTATCATTTATCAAAATTAAAAATTATAAATTTTGGAAAATCTAAACCACCACTTTTCGCAGAGCAGAGTCTGTGTGTCTGTGTGTCCGCTATAGAATCCTAGGCCGTTTCACCGAGCGGGACCAAATTTGGCTCGGTTAATGTTTACGACCCGTGAAAGACAACGCCGCAAGCGATTTTACAAAATTTGCCCCCAAGGGGGGGGAGGGGGGCAAAACGTAATTTCACAAAATCCTTCATATCTCAAACAAAAAAACAAGTATCCGTAAAATTTTTGCTTTAAAATATAGCTAATACAAATGTCTAAAAATCGGTTTCTGGAATTTTTGAAATTTGCTCCCCAAGGGGGGCGGGGGGGCAAAACGTGATTTCACATGTGTAAAACGTGATTTCGCATAATCCCACATATCTCAAACAAAAAAAAAAATAGATATACGTGAAATTTTTGCTCTAAAATATAGCTAATGCAACTATCAAAAAACCAATTTCTGGAATTTTAGAAATTCAGCCCCCAGGTGGGGCAGCAAGGGGGGGGGGGGGGCTATGGAGCAAAAACAAATAGAAATACAGTTAGGCCGTTCAAAATTGGTACAGATAGGTTTTAAAGGCCTGCAAGTCGAATGGGGATTTTTCGATTGAGTAAAGTTATTAGGAGGGGCAAGAAGGGGGGGAGGGGGGCAAAAAAAAAAAATAGTGTCAGATCGTTCAAAATTGGTACATAGAGGTTTTCGATACTTACAAATCGATTGCGGATATTTTTGAATTTGTAAAATTATTAGGAGGCGCGGGTAGGGGGATGGGGTGGTAAGGGGGGCTATGGGGCAAAAATAAATAGAAATACAGTTAGGCCGTTCAAAATTGGTACAGATAGGTTTATGAGGCCTGCAAGTCGAATGGGGATATTTTCGATTGTGTAAAGTTATTAGGAGGGGCGAGAAGGGGGAGGGGGAGGGGGGGGGAGAATAAAAATAGTGTCAGATCGTTCAAAATTGGTACATAGCGGTTTTCGATACTTACAAATCGATTGCGGATATTTTCGAATTTGTAAAATTATTGGGAGGGGCGAGAAGGGGGGTGGGACGGGAAGGGGGGCTATGGGCAAAAACAAATAGAAATACAGTTAGGCCGTTCAAAATTCGTACAGACAGGTTTTAAAGGCCTGCAAGTCGAATGGAGATATTTTCAAAAGTGTAAAGTTATTAGGAGGGGCGAGAAGGGGGAGGGGAGAGGGGGGGCAAAAAAATAAATATACAGTTAGATCGTTCAAAATTGGTATATAGAGGTTTTCGATGCTTACAAATCGATTGCGGATATTTTCGAATTTGTAAAATTATTAGGAGGGGCGGTAAGGAGGTGGGGCGGTAAGGGGGGCTATGGGCAAAAACAAATAGAAATACAGTTAGGACGTCCAAAATTGGTACAGATAGGTTTTAGAGGCCTGCAAATCGAATGGGGATATTTTCAAAAGTGTAAAGTTATTAGAAGGGCCGGGAAGAGGGGGGGACAGAGGGGCAAAAAAATTGAGTTAGATCATTCAAAATTGGTACATCGAGGTTTTCGATACCTACAAATCGATTGCGGATATTTTTGAATTTTTAAAATTATTGGGAGGGGCGGGAAGGGGGGAGGGAGCGGAAGGTAAAAAAAATAAAGATAGAGATAGATCGAAATTTATATGAAATGTAATTCAGAAGTAAAACCTGTTTCTTGAAATTATCACACAGATTTAGATGTGCTGGAGATACTTAAATTAGTTTGATAAAAATATTTTAAAGAAATCTGAGACATTATGTAATCTAAATAGATTTTAAAACATATTTCAGCATTTATAAGAAAAAAAAAATCAATTGTAGTGAGAATCAGTTTTATTTATTTATTTTTTCAGAGTATTAGGTTTTTACATAAAATATTTAAATTTATTTTAAAAAGAAATTGAATCTTTAAAAAACATATTTTAAACAATTTTTCTTTCATTACAATTTCCATATACTTATGAGCGAAAATGGATGCAGGAATGTGTTAGGAATGAATTAATTTGCATTTGACTACAATTAAAAAATAATAATAATAATAAATAAATGAAATTTTATTTTGCGTCCTTCTCTTCTTCTATTGTATATTTCTAAAACTTTTTTCCTTTCATGTTTCTTTTTGGAAATACCTATTCTATCCCACATAAAGATTTAAATTTTATTTTAAATTTAAACTTCAGAAATTATTTAAAAACGATATTAATATTAAGCTTTTTTGCAAGCATAATATTTAAAATAAAAAATAATTGCACTAAAATATGATATTCTAATAAGTGCAATTTTAATAATTATTCATACTCCTCGATTATTTATTATTATTATTATTTATTTATTTATTTATTTATTTTATTGCAGACTTTCTTTTTTGAAATTTTTCCCGCAGGAGACGCCTAGAATCTTGAATTTTCCCACACAATATTTTATGCCATGCTTAAAATAATAATAGTAATAATAATGAAGGATATTGTGTAGTTAAAATGTACAGAACTGTGAGCAACTTTTAATATCGTCCCATTGTATTGTGAATAATGCATTACGAATATTCCTATACAGTACATGTTCAGTGGAAAAAAAAAAAATTGCCATTAAACAGTGATAGTAAAAGATGTGGTGTGACCTTGTAAAAACTAGGTTTACGCATCGATATCATAGGCTGTTTGTATTAGATCTAAAATCATACTTTAATGCAAAAGCTTTAAAATACCATAATATCATAAAACTATGTCAGTTCTTACTACTTTGTAAAGAGCGAAATTTTGAAACTGTAAAATATTTTGCGATGTGAGGTGTGTGTCTTTGTCCGAGATTAAAATTCAAAATTTAATCATTAAAATCAATTTTATTATATTTATTTTTAGTTTAAAGTGATATGCATAGTTTAAATAAAGAAGTTTATAAAATAATGTAATATATTTTGCACTATGTGTATTGTATGCTTCGAATTTCAAATATTTTAAATTTTGTACCACAGCTTGTTTGTTATCGATGAAAACAAGTTATTCATTCTTCTCCTCAGTAAACTGTCTGCTAACAATAAACATGTGCACTTCTTTATAAGAAAGGGATAAAGGACCTGGATTATCTACTGCATGGCTATTATTATCACGAGAAAGAAAAAATAGTTGTCTTTTGAAAAGCGTAGGTCGTTTCGCGTCCCCCCACACACGTCGCTCCCATAGGCATTGAAGTTACAATACTCAAAGTTTTCTGTCAACCAAAGTTGATATCATGGTATTTTCATTTTCCCCCTCTCAGTCACTGAGACAACGAAATTTAAGTGTATGCTAGATATTAACAGATTCACACGTTGAAACAAAATTCATGGCTTTATATTAGTTTTATTATTCTAAAAATTTAATCATTCGCCTCCCTCTTTCTCGTGTTGTCACTTATTTTCAATCCGCATTAAATTGACAAATTCAACATTGCATAAAAAATGGATTTAGTTCAAATTGATTTAGTTGCATGAAACATTAAACATGTTTGCAAAATAAATAAATAAAATAAAATAAGCGTGTGTATCACGCCCGCGACATTCTCGTACATTGCATTTTAATACTATAAAGGCAGTTTCCAAGATTAAGAGGCAAGATAACAAGTAGTGTATACAAACCTAATTTTAAAAAGTCTAAAGTTAGGTTTAGGAAAGGTTGTATTTGACAAATAATTCCATGTAAAATCGATGGGGGAGGGCTACCGCCTATCCTCCCCCCTCCTCCCCGCGTTTAAATATAGTACCTGCACTTACAAAATTTCAAGACTGATATCAATTTAAAAGCTTATTTAAAAATATTCAAATATTTAGACAACTTTAAGCAGAAATATTCCTTGAAATTTACCAGTTTGCATCAGAATTTTCAAGTGGCAACATCACGAGAAGTTACCAAAAGTTACCAAAGTTAAATTGCTTCTAGTTTTTTCTAAAAGTTACGCTAATAATTGACATACACAATAATCAGCAGTTCAAAACATGACTTCATCAATCAGGGAACCTCAAAACGCGATATTGTACGAAAAACCACTAAACTTCTTACTTATTTACCGTATAGATATAAAAAAAAAATCAATTTTCAACTGAGCAGTTTTCTTAGACATGGTAAAATATAGTAAAACAATTTAATCAATTATATCCAATAGAAAAGGACATGTTCTATCAATTTTAAATAGACCTGTATATTGTCTATAAATTATACATACTCCACAGTGTGTACCCAAACTAAGTTCCATATGAAAAATACATAACACAACATGAAAGGCATTTCTAGCAATTTCCAAATACTGCCCAATATAATTATTTTGGGTAGCCGTGTAAACGAATGTTAAATGATTTACATACCGTATTCTACACAAAACACACACACACATACACACAGGTTGGGCGATGGTGGAAAACGAGGACGTGGTGTGAAAACCGCCCAACTGAGGACCTCGTGAAATAATGACTTTTCCTTATATTTTTTTCACTATTTAGCATTCTAGACGATACTATATTGTAAAACTGCTTTTAAAATGTTAGATATAGGCTTCCTTCAAGAATGTATTTTTGCAAGGCAACCGAGGACTCTCACACACATTGTGAATATACCTTCCAATAGAGGACATTCCAGATGTGCAACTTAAATGATAAGAAAGTTTCATTGATTCTTAAATTTTCATTTCTTTTTCCAACACATAATTACTAGCACCATACACTTTTTAATTTCTAGTTAATAATAAACTATTTAACGCTTGTTTAAAGTACGCGTAAATTTGATGCAAATGTTATTTAGAATTATACTTCTCAGTTTGAGTTTAAATAAATAATAACAGATATAATTTTGCAATGTATTAGAAATGTTATAAAATATTTATTCTTAAAACGTGCATTAAACAATTTTTAAATGCTTGAAACAGGTAAAGATTTATTTTTGGTTCAGATCGATGACAATTTTCGTTTCTTTTATGTTTTCTTTTATTAAAATTAAACAGACGACTTTTTACTTTCTCTTACCCATAAGGTAGAGAAAGTATTGTTTTTGGGTCAAATTTTCGAACGCGACATTTTGTTATATTTACACGTTTTGAGGTCCCCTTAATACGAAAATCATGTTCTTAGCAAATGGTCTGTGTGTATGTCTGTATGTCTGTGTGTCTGTCTGTGTGTCTGTCTGTTATCAGCATATCTCAAAAACAAATTATGGCAGAAAGTTCAAACTTGGTATTCTAAATGTGTATCATATAAGGATGCTACAGTAAGCTTTTCGTTAAGATCAAGCTAATGGTTTGTGTACAGGGACAATCAAGAGAATTCTAATACATTACGTCTATGGGGGAAATTGCAGGAAAGTAGAGTTTAACGTCTATAGACTGCACTAAACCAAATGAAACGAATATATACATTCTGTAATAGAGATAGTTAACTGGGAAAATTTTTTTGTGTATGTAGGAGCCTCGCCTAGTAAATTTTCATGATGGGTATCTTTCAAAAGAGCTCGCCAATACCTTAAAAACGAATGGTTGAACTATCGATCTGCGATAATTTAAAACAAAGTTATCGATTTTTCTTTACTTTTAACGAAAAAAAACTTAGAAAAAAAATCGTATTTTTTTTTTTTTTTTTTTTTTTTTTTTTTGAGAATAAAATGGACTTTTTTTTTGGATATTTGGTGTTATACTACTTCTCTAATATGGAAATCGTCTGCATTATCATGAAAGATAATTTTTTTAAATAATAATTTTAATAAATTATTTTTTAAAAACAGAATTATTTTTTAATAACCGAATTAAATTCTATATAAATGTAGGTGCATTAATGAAACGGGGGGTTGAGGGGGGCGGTAGCCCCCCTCACATAGAACTAATTATCATATAAAACTCTTCAGAAGCCTAATATGAATTGTTTAACATAGGTTTACATAACAGTACTCGTTATCTTACCTAATAATGTGCAACCTGTATTTATTGTATTAAATTTCAGGGTAAGAGAAAGTCGTGTGAGTGACACCCCAGATTATTTAGTTACGAAAATATGCGACTGATATGCAAGTAAAAAAGAAAAAAAGTGTAAGTTTAAATAATATTTAAATAATTAATAGGAATTAATACATGTATGTATACGATGTAAATTTTTCCTAGTCAGTCTCCTTTCTAATAATATACACCATTTTCTTTCAATAGTTCCTAGAAATTTTAATTAAAAATTTTTCGAAATCGATCAGTATATATGTTTCTTTGTTAGCATTGTGCACGTCGTACATGCTGAATGAAATAGATGAAAACTTAATTTGGTCTGCGAATCAGACATAATGCCCAGTCACTTACGTACTTCAGATTTTGTACACATACAAGGGATACAAGGACGATGCATACACACTGACGTTCTGATGACCCTGTATATACATAGTATAAACGAGGAACATGTGAATACACACAGTGCAAACTTGGACCATGCGTACACACATACAAACCGTGGACTTTGTATACACACAGTGGAAACGAGGACTCTGTTTACACACAGTGGAAATGAGGACCATGCATATACACATGCAAACCGTGGACTCTATATACATACAGTGGGAACGAGGACCATGCGTATACACATGCAAACCGTGGACTCTTTATACATACAGTGGAAACGAGGACCATGCGTATACACACACAAACCGTGGACTCTGTATATATACAGTGGAAACGAGGGCTATGTGTATACACATGCAAACCGTGGACTCCGTATACACACAATAGAAACGAGGACTATGCATATACACATGAAAACAGTGGACTCTGTGTATATATAATGGAAACAAGGACCTTACGAGGATTTTAATAAATTAAACCCGCATGCGCAAGTATTATTATTATTTATTTATTGATCTATTTATTTTTTGTAATCTACTAGCCAGACATGTGAAGTTACTTTTAAATAAAACTCCAGCAAATATTGCAAAAATTTTAAAAAATACCACTAATAAGATGATATGAATTTACAGGTATCTTGAAAAGATTCAAAACGATAAAAAAGTTTTTGCTCATACCTTAAATTTAAATCAATTTACACTATATTGTTGGTAATTAATTAAAAATAATAATATGGGTAAAACCCCTTATCCTTTTTTTTTTTTCTTTCTTTTTACCGAGCACTCAAATTTCAACTTATTGTATCGAAGATAGCTTTTTAATTTTTATGCTATATCCTTTCATTTCGCAACCGTAGAATTTAAGTTATAAATTATGCAAAAATTATGTCTTCAACCTTATGTTGGTGCAATTAAAAATGTTCTGTAAAAATTATAATATTTATCACACATTTAATATTTTTATATTCTAATTATAACAGATTGTGTCTAATAAATTATGTCAATATGTCCGAAATTTTCATTGGTAATTTTCATTGGTGTGTCCCCCCCCCCCCCCCAAAAAAAAAAAAAAAAAAAAAAAAAAAAACTTAGACATGTTTTAAAAGCTTTCTTTAAAAATCATTAATATATATATATATATGTGTGTGTGTGTGTGTGTACATATAGTATCAACTTTTGTTTCTTCAGAATCTTATTACACGGTCCTATTTACTTTTCAAAAGGTATTGTAGTCTTAAAATTTATAGTATGTACCATTATTAATCTTAGAAATTAAATCAATTTAAGATATCTAGTTATTTTGTTTGTCATGTGTATGTTTCTTTTGTGAATTATTTGACTGACTATCCTTCGTTCTCATTCTTTTCTTTTACTATAAAAGGATTATATATATATATATATATATATATTATCATTTGAAAATTTTCCTTGCATAAATAGCTTTCAAATTTTCCCTTAAGAATGACGAGCATTAATTTTAAGCTGTGTTATTTAAAAGACAGAACATCAAGGAAAGCTTTTATTTGCATATTTTTTAGTTAGGTTTCAAAATTTCTAAATTGAATTCCGCCATACTACTTAGATTTCTAAATGAAGGCATATTTGTACGTTATTTTAAGAGGTATTTTTAAAAATATATTTTATGATTATGTTTCTTAAATCAGTGGCAAGGTCCTCATGCGGAAGAGGACAATTCCGCTGAGATTTTAATCCCCTATTCCCCCCATAGGACAATTCCGCCGAAAATTTTAACCCCCCTTTTCCCACAGAGGACAACTCCGCCGCGCCATTTTCCTGAGACGAGAAGAGGGGGTCTGCAGCAGCATTTCCATTTTTGGCGACGCATTGCACTTTGGCAGCACATGGAGCATTATATAAGAGCCCTTCCCCCTCGCTTTGGAAAGATGAGTAAAAGTAAAATAGATTTTAACCAAATTATGAGTAATCATGAGACCAAATTATGAGATTTTGATGTGGTTTATGGTTTTAAGTTGGGATTTGTTGTGTTGCTTTATTGATTCGTTTGTTTTGCAGGCTGTTGAGTAATGGATCTGGTTTCTTTGATTTATTGTATTTCATCCACTGATATTTTTTTATTTTATTTATTTATTTATTTATTTTTATACAACTTCTGAATTGCCTAAAATTATTTGTTTTTAAGTTACTCCAATAAGAGACTGAGACAAAGATCAAACGTTAAAAACTTGACTCCAGTATTCAGGAAACCCCAAAACTTGCAAATATACAAAAAACAAGTGATAAATATTCAGTTTAAAGACTTACATTATTTATGGTTATGAGGATTTGTATTCAGTTTCTGATCAGTTTTCCTGGACATGGTAAAATATTATAGTAGAGCACTTCCACTATTTACATTTAATAAAAAAGAATGTTCACACTTAAATAGTGTCAGCCCTGTGCATTTTTCTAAAATCTAATATACAAATCACATGGTGCGGAAAAATATAAATCTATAATAATAACACACAGCGTAACCTGAAATACACTTCCATCAATTTTCAAGTACTGTTCCACTATAATTTATTTCTTTTGTGTAGCCCTGTCAACGAACGGTGAATGATGTTCATACCATATTCTACATGAAACCTGTTTTTATGCATATAAAAAAAAATATACATCCGTTTCATTTGGTTTAGGGCAGCCTGTAGATGTGAAACTCTACTTACCTGCAATTTCACTCATATACGTAATGTATTGGAATTCTCTTGGATGCCCTTATACACGAATCATTTGCTTGATCTCAACGAAAACTTTAGTGCAGCTTCCCTATACGATACAGATTTAGTATATCGAGTTAGATCTTTCTGCTGTTATTTGTTCTTAGAATATGCTAATAACAGGCACATAGATCAACCGAAAAAACATGATTTTCGG
This sequence comes from Salticus scenicus, assembly GCA_963930645.1. Lineage (NCBI taxonomy): Eukaryota > Metazoa > Arthropoda > Arachnida > Araneae > Salticidae > Salticus > Salticus scenicus. The sequence continues at coordinate 36,467,607 of OZ005655.1, read as the reverse complement.
ATTCAGGGGACTTCAAAACATATAAATATAACAAAAATTCAATTTCAAAAATTTGACCCCAAAACAGTATTTTCTCTACTATCTTTCATGATATCTATTTTATATAGCAACTTTGTTGCCGGTATATAGCATAAAAGCTGATATGGTCTTTCCGTAAATAGAGTTAAATTGCAGTACATAGCAGTTTCGTTTTTCGTCCAATACGCATTCATAATGAATCAGCATATAGTAATAAATACACTTTTCAAAAATAAATAATCAAGTTTCAGTTAATTAGAATGCATTACGTTTTATATTTAAAAAAATATATATATTTTTTTTCCAATTATAGCTGACGTAAATCACCAAAACAAAATTAATTACATCATAAATAAATGAATAAATAATAATAAAAATAAAAACTAATAAATCATAAATCAAATCTTTTTTTTTTTTTTTTTTAATTTGCCTCCATGTTCAATAGTATTAAATTACGGTTTTGCATTCGTTTAGTCAATGAGCATTTCTAACACTCTAAAGGTTGTTGCCTTATAAAATGAAAAATCTGTTGTTGAAAATATAGGGAAGTTACATCTATATAAATTACTGTGCCTATGCTTTTTATTTAATTGTAAAAAATTGACAAATTGAACAACTTTCTTCTATAAAAATGTTTAGTACAAAAGAATACGTGTATAAAATGAAAAAGTGCATAAAAATAAAGGTATTTTTGAATGCCTCTTTGAAATTCTAATAAGATATTTTCTTTTCCCTTAAATTCTCATTAACCATAACTTTCTAATAATGCTACTTTCAATCCTCTACCCCCATAATTAATATGTTAAAAACGTACAACAAATTTCATGTTTGCGAATTAATATATAGATTATTACCATTCTTTTGTGTATTTATTTTTAACAAACGTTGAATGCCTGAAGTTTTAACATTCTCGCCAACTTTTATTTCGCCAAAGGTAATGCCTTCCCCCCCTCATTCGGCGGAATTGTCCTATCGAGGGAAAACGGCAGAAAGGAATGCGGCGGAGTTGTCCTGCTGGGGGAAACAGCTGATAAATTTTTCGGCGGAGTTGTCCTATGCTTCGGCGGAGTTGTCTTATGCCCTCCTCATGTCTATAAGTGCTCAAAGGCTCCCCAAATCAATCCCTCCTCATTTTATTAGCTTGTAAATATCATGCATGTTACATGCTATATATATATATAAATATAGATATTCCTCCTTTGGCGCATAATTCTTAAATAGTTCAATATATCAGATTGAAATGTGGATGAGATATTTATCAAAATATTATTTGGATTTTATGATACCTTGATTTCAAGATTGTAAGTTGATATAAAGTTACATTTCTCTCAAAAGTTGGCTATTAAAGAAAAAGGAAAATTTAAATGACTTTAGAAAAGGTAAGTAAATGAAAGGTGCTGGCAAGAATTTTTACAGAGAGGTGAAAATGCGAATCTTTCCAAAAATTATTTTTTTTATCTCAAGAAAACTCAAGCAGTAATTGGTATTTATATAAATTTTTATTTTAATCGATAATAGAGTGGTTTAAAAAAAATATTTTACCTCTATCTGCTTTCTTCCTGGTCCTCTCTTCCAGATGTATATAATGCTTATTGTGGTTTGCATAAAGTGTAAGTGATAGTCATAGAATATACAATGAAAATCTATAAAATGGTGATATAAAAAAAGCATTTTATTTTCCTCTACCCCCTTAGCTCCGTAATTATATGTAATTCTGTTGTGAAATACTAATTGTAAGTAATTATACAAGGTTTCTTTAAAATCGGTAAGAAAGTGATATAAAACAATTATTTTCTTTCAATCTGCACCCCCCCCCCCCCCCATTTTCCCCAAGCATATTTAATCTTACTTCTTATCTTTCTTTAGTACTAAAGTAGTGCAGTACCAATTTAATTGAGATTACTGAAAATGTAATACAAAAGTCATTTTTTAAATTCATTATTTGATATTTATTGTTTTTGCGATTTGCAAAGTGCAAAAGTGCCCTTTTCTCCAGCGTTTTTTTTTTTTTTTTTTTTTTTCCTGAGATCCTTTTTATGCACTCATTAACTAATAATTTTTCTTTTTCACTTTTAAGAAATTTTTAATCGTTTATTTTGTACTTTTTTCCAAAAAAGTTTTTTAAAAATATTTTAATATTTCGCTTTACAGTTTAATTGTGGAAAAAGTGCTTATTCATTTTCCGTATTTTTAAGCACAAAAATATAATATTACAAAATCCATTCTTAGGAAATTGGTACCAATTTAACTTTTGCGAATTTTCTGAATGTGAAAATGGGATTTAGAAAAATACATACTAATGATAAATTCTGGAAACTAATTCCCCCATAGAATAAATAACACGGGTTTTGTCTGTTGATAGAATTTGAATTCTCCCTTTGTTCCTTTTTTTTTTTCAATATAAGACATAAGTTGGAACACAATTAATAATAATAATAATAATGATAATAATAATAAAATGCTTTTGTTGATGTCCTGCCACTTGCATCAGAATTTTCAGTCCTCACCCTCAGGCCACCGAAATTCTTCAAAACATGTGGTCAACACATTTCTATTATATACAGAAAGCCGTTTAAAATTGAGAGGATTCTTGTTCTTTCCGAAAAGTGATTAGCGTTCCGATAAGTGATTTGACATATCAGGTTTTCCTTCTTTCATCTTCTAAGCAAACCTATCAGTTAATCACCTTACCAAAATTCTACAGGAATCCAAAAATAGTTAAAAGTAAAGTGAAAGGAAATTGCATTTGTGTTACTAACATAGCATGTACAGTGATTGAAAAAGTATCTATACCAAGAGAAGTTTCTGTAACACTTTAGCGAAATGCACATAATTAATGAATTAGAAAATATTTTCCCCTAATTATTGTAATTATTATTATTATAGATTTTATTTATTTATTTACTTGCTGAAGATTCCTTGAAGTAAAAGCAAAAAGCTATTTAACAAAATAAATAAATAAGTAAAAAAATAAAATTAAATTAAAATTAAAATAAAATAAAAAGATAAAAATAAAAGTGAGAAACACTGAAATCTTTTTAAATTTTAAATTTCTTTTTTTAATTTTTCTATGTTTTACTATGTTGAGCCCTGAGTTCTACATACGTATGCCTTTACATTACTAGCTTTCGAAATTATCACCTGCAAAAACCAAACCTTTTTGTAGTCTATTATGCCAACGTTCTTATTTAAATACCATAGAATAAATTTTACGTAATTATTATTACTTCGGTTCTAAAGAGAATAAGAAATTTTAGTCAATGTACCACGCAAACATTATATCACAATAAGTTTAATCATAATGATACTATTTGCAACTTTTAATTTGTAAAATCTGAAAAAAAAAAAAAAAAAAAAAAAAAAAAAAAAAAAAAAGTTTTATATTTATATTCAATATACATACATACATACATATCTCTATATATACATATATATATATAAAAAAATCGATTTAAAAAAGAATAATAATTTACAAATGTTTAATGCTATTTAAAAGAATAAAAGCATTTGCAAATTCATTTTCAATGATTTGCAATATAAAATAAAATTAATAAAAAATAATGCAAGATATATTTTCCCGACGTTTTTAGACATTCATAGTTATACGGACAATATATATATATATATAATTTAACTTACGAATGAATAAATTACAGTTGATATACGGATTTGTTAGCTACTGGACTAGTTTGATTCATATATAAGCTTTTTTTTTTTTTTTTTTTCCTCGAACACACAATACTGTCAATTCTTCGAGAAAAAGAATGTTCATGTAGTGAAATGTGATAAATTTATTTTTTAATTTCAGTTTGCCCTATAGCTAATGGAATTTGAATATCTAATACTGCTAAAGCAAATGCAATCACACATGTAACTGCTGGCTCGATAGAAGCGTAGAATAGAGATCTGGTGCCAAATCACAGTTATTTGATAAGATCGAAGAATCATAATCTATCTTACTACTCTACCAAAAATACCTGCTGTTGAATTTGCACGTAATTTTGATGGAATGGCTTGAAATCAACATTTATGCGTATTCAAATTAATATTATATTTATAATAATAATAATAATAATAATAATAATAATAATAATAACCTGTAAACATGTAAAGGGATCCCGGTTAAAAGGGCGCCGGAAAAAAGGGCACGTTGAGAAAAGGGCACCGGAAAAAAAGGGCACTTTTCCAATTCGCAAATAGCAAAATAATAAATATCAAATAAGGAATTTAAAGAAAGACTTTCAAATTATATTTTTAGACATTTCAATTGATTTGGTACATCATTCACTTAGTATATACTCGGGCTAAAAGGAAGGGGGAGGACCAGATCGAAAGAAAATAATTGTTTTTGTATCACTCACTTACCGATTTTAATGAAACTTTGTATAATCACGTACAATTTGTGAAAACATTACAACAAGTGTCAGATATATTTGGGTAGATGTAATAGGGGTGGGGCAGGGTAAAATAACATGATTTTTTTATATCACTATTTTACTGATATATTGTATAACTATCACTTACTTTTTATGAAAATCACAAATAATGTATTATATACCTGGGGGTGGGGAAACGAGGGGGGCGCAGATGGAAATAAAATATATTCTTCTTTAAACTAACCTAATATCTATTTTAAAAAACTTTGTATATTATACCACTTACTGTCTAAAAAAAATTACTGTGAGTGTTACACATATCTGGGGGCGGGGGGGGGGGGGTAGTTGCTAAGGGAGGGGGATAAAAAAAGTGGTTGTTTTTTCCTCCCCATGCTACCTATTTATATGAAATTTTGTATGAATTTTGTTTTGTTTATCGAATATTTTTACGAGTCCTATATTTTTTTTATGTGTATTGAAAAAATTAAAAATAAATAAAAATAAAAATATTCATTTGTTTGTGACAAAAATTTTGTATCAGTTCTATCTCAAAAACTAATACACATAGTTTCTTTAAATTTATATTTGAATATATCTTGACTAAAATTAGAGCCTATCATATTTTTAACACGCATTTATTAGCTTCACCTGTTATGTAAGTTTGTATGTATGTTTGTATGTTTGTTTGTATGTATGTTTGCATGTTTGTAACCGCTCTGGGAGCAAACAAAAAATCTATATTCATTGTAAAAAAAAGACTTTCCCTACGTGAACACCGTGGCGTTGAGGTATATTTCCGCGCTACGAAACGAACCTAAAGGTCTAGCGTTCGATCCCAGTCAGGGTAGATTTTTTAAAAATGGTTTTTGTTTAATTCTAAATTATTTTAATTAAAGATTTAAATGAATGTAAATATTATGGTGTGTCACTCACACGATTTTCTCTTACCCTGCATTTTATTACTAAGATAGATATTTTGTGTTTTTTAGTTCACATTTCTATAAAGGCGTGTTCTTTAATTTTTTTAAACTATAATATTATATTAGCTTCACCTGTATGTATGTTTGTATGTATGTTTGTAACCGCGCTGGGAGCAAACAAAAAATCTATATTGTAACAAAAAAGCTTTCCTTATGTTAACACCGTGGCTGTGAGGTAAAGTGCCGCGCTACGAAGCTGAAGGTCTAGCGTTCGAGCACAGTCAGGGGAGATTTTTAAAAATGATTTTTGTTTAATTCTAAATTATTTTAATTAAAGATTTAAATGTATGTAAATATTACGTTGTGTCACACACACGATTTTCTCTTACCCTGCATTTTAATACTAAGATAGATATTTTGTGCTTCTTAGTTCACATTTCCATAAAAGCGTGTTCTTTAATTTTTTAAAACTGTAATATTTTTTAGAAGGGTATATCTCTCATGTTACATACATTGTTTATAATTAGCCGAAACCTGATACGTCAACGGATGATTATATATCATTATACTGATTCAATCTGTGTGCATATATCGCCCGAATGATATCGATATTGTACTGTAACTCCGTTTACGGGAAAGTTATTTATCAGGTCCTATAGAGTATAAATTCCTAATCTTGATATGTAAAATAGTCATTATACATATATATATATATATATATATATATATATATATATATATATATATATTAGGGTGATCCTTAAAAATTAACATTTAAATTTTTGTATGGGGCACCCCTTATTTTGTTCTATGTATAAAATAATGACTTCCACAAAAATTTCAGAATTTTAAAACAAGTTTTAAGGGTGGATACCGAGGTTTAAAAATTAAAAAATTGACAAATTTGACAGATTTTGTAATCTTATTATAAATTATTATATTTTAATTACATTAAAATCGAGACAGTGTGCATTAAAATATTCAATTTAAAATATTAAAATACACATAACATAAATTTTAATGTTTCGAGCCTTATTTTATGCTCCTCATCAGTAAAACACATCAAAAGTAAAAGTAAACGCTGAGAAGAACAATAGATTTCCTTTACGAAAGTACAGCATATTCAGCAGGGACTGCCCATGCCTCATTAAGCGGTGAAAAATGCTGTTTCTGAAAATTCTTGAGTGATAATTTGTACAGTTAGATATGATTACTTTAGTATTATTAAAATCAAGTAGATAGTCGGTTTCCATGGCATGCTGCACTATTTTAGAATGAATATCGCGGTTTTTGAAATTTATTTTACGTTCGAGAATTCAAGTATGAAGGGAACGGCCACTTTCACTAATATAGAGCTGCAATATTTACAAGGGATATTATAAATAACTCCTGTACGGGAAAAGGTGGGGGTATAAAAGTTTTAAAATTAGAAAAGAAATTACGAATCAGAAATTGAGGTTTATATGATGCAGATATATTAACAGTGCGTAAAACTGTAGCTATATATTCAAAGATTTTTCAATAGTACGGAATAGTAATGAAAGATGTAGGTAATTTGGAGGAATTGATATCGTTATTATCAATGTTAAAATCGTATTCATTTACCTTTCTTTTAAGCCAGCGAGAAGAATAACTATCGCGTTTTAAGTCCAAAAAAATTCTTTTTAATTCTAACTGGAAAAGATCTTTAGTACAGCAATATGATTTAGCACGGGGAAGTAAAGTATGAAAAACAGCAGACTTATGCGAAGAGGGGTTCACGGAATTACACGTAATAATTATCCCCTTCACTGGCTTAAAAGAAAATTGAATAAATAACACTTAACATTGGTAATCATGATATTAATTCCTCCAAATCATCTAAATCTTTCGTTACTATTCCAGACTATAGAAAAAATTCTGAATTTATAGCTAGATTCTATAAACCTCAATTTATGATTCTTAATTTCCTTTCTAATTTTAAATCTGTTATCTCCCCCCCCCCCCCTTTTCACTTACAGGGGTTATTTATAATATTACTTGTAAATATTGCAGTTCTGTTTATATTGATGAAACTGGTCGTGCCCTTCATACTCGAATTCTCGAACATAAATAAATTTCAAAAACCGCGATATTCATCCTAAAATAGTGCAGTATGCTATAGAAACCGATTATCTACATGTTTTTAACAATGCTAAAATAATCGTTGGTATATCTAACTGTCCAAATTATCATTCAAGAATTTTCCAGGAAGACTGGTATATGAAACAGAATTTTTCACCGCTTAATGAGGCATGCACAAGCCCTGCTGAATACGCTGTACTTTCGTTAAGGAAATCTATTGCTCTTCTCAGTGTTTACTTTTGATGCATTTTACTGATGAAGAGTCTAAAATAAGGCTCGAAACGTTAAAATTTTTATTACGTGTATTTTAACATTTTAAATTGAATATTTTAATGTATATTGTTTTTATTTTAATGTACTTAAAATAGAATAATTTATAATGAAATTACAAAATATGTCAAATTTGTCAATTTTTATTATTATTATTATTTTTTAAATCTCGGTAGCCTCCCTTAAAACTTGTTTTAAAATTTTGAAATTTTTGTGGAAGTCATTATTTTATGCATAGAACAAAATAAGTGGGTGCCTCATACATAAATTTAAATGTTAATTTTTAACGACCACCCTAATATAAATATATATAGATTCAATTTGTGTGTCTCAATCGACAGGTGGCGCTGGTTTTACTTGCTTTCTCAGATTTTGCATGTGATTAAACTTACATCAAACTGAATACGGTAAAAATTTATCGAAAAAAGATTTTTTTTTTTTTTTTTTTTTTTTTTTCGGTTTAGAAAATGGTTTTGTGATGGCCACAGTATCTTTTTTTTATGTGTATTTACAATAAAGTTACATCACATTTAACAAATTAATGTCTTTCTTTTTTTAGGTGTTTGAACTTTTTTTTTTTTTTTTTTTGCTTTTATTTGCAATTTTAAAATAAATATTGTCCTTTTTTAAAGAATTTTATTTACTTTGCGTGTGCAATGCAATTTAGCTGCAGCTAGAGAAATATCTGTGTATGTATCTCTCTGAATATGCGTGTTGGTATATCTGTGTGTCTGTACTCTGGTGCTCACACTATTGATCCCAGAACAATAAAACTTGGCAGATTGGTAGGTGCGACCCTACTGGTGTGCACCTTATTGAGATTTTTTTCAAATTTTAATCTTAATAATTAATTAATTAATTAATTAATTTTTTAACTTAAAACGTTGGTTTCTCTGTTTTATTTTTATATAAAAAAAAAAAAAATTAATTTCAAACGTCTGCGCCTCTTAGCAACTGCTGTTACGATGTTTAATTTTTATTTATTTGATTAATTATTTGGCAACCAAATTCTTTTTTTATTTTATTTTATTATATTTATTAAAATCAAATAGTAATGCGGTAGAAAAAATAAGTATATTAAACTTTAAATAAAAAAACTCATTTAAAACAGTTATGTTTATGCATAATATGTAATTTTTATAGTATAACAACTTTTTATTTTTTAATTTTTTAATTCCTTTGAAAGGGATTTATTATTGTTATTATTATTATTATTGTTATTATCTATAGTACTTATTGAAAAAAATGATAGGACATAGCAGAAAAGATTAAACTAATCTTTTTTTTTATTATTATCATTATTTAATTCCTTTTTTTAATGTAAACTTTTATTTATTATTCTGTAGGAATCATTTGATAATACAGTGTAAAGCGCGAGATTTATAAAATACATGCTTCAGAACTAAAATATTTAATAGATGCTGAGATACAGTCATCTTTAAAATCTTAGTTCTTAAATAATAGTAGACCCACCTGTCATCGATAAATACACAAATTCAAGTGCCCTGGAAAAATCTTTCTTTAAGTAGTGGGAACTTGGATCCGATGTAGTGCGGGCGGCAAAGGGCTGTAGGGTCCGAAGTGTAACCGAAGTGATGATATTTTACTGATTTATTATACTGTTCGAAATAATACGTTAATATGGCATAAGGAACGAGGGCTATAAAATACATGATTTTAATCTAAAATATTTAATAGATGATGAGATACAGTCATCTTGAAAATTGTAGTTCTAAAATAATAGCAGATCCACCTGTCATCGATACCCAGGTTGAAGTGCCCGGGAAGGGAAAGACCTTTCTGTAAGCCGTGACAACCTGAACTTGAAGTAGTGCTGAGGGGAAAGAAGATGCTCTGAAACGAGGATTAGAGCAACTTCAATGTTAAGTTTTTAAAGTTTTATTTATAATGTGATATAAAAAATAAATACAGATTCAATTATTTTTAAAATTCATTTAAAAATAGTCACCAGCAAAGCGAGCGTAGCCTGCTGGTAATTAATATAAAGGGATATAATGATTCTTGTGTGAATTTATATATACATATTTATATATACATATAAATGCAATCGAAAGCCAAAATAACCAAAAAGAATTAATATGCTTAATTGAATATCCTATGAATACTATACTAATAATAACAGCTCCTTGAATAATAATAATTAAAGCAAATAATTTTATTAATTAAGCTATGTTAAATTAATTCATAATAAACTTAACGCAACTTCATTCCTCTTTTATTTTCTTTTAATTATTATGATATATATAGTGTGTAAATGAAGTGAACCAAGATAAAAAGTAAAAAAAATGCAATGAGAAAAATAATAAAAGGACAAATTAAAAATATACTGGCTGAATAGTCATAAGAAAAACCAACTCTTCCGTTCGGTACATACAGACTTACGGGTGTCTTTTTAGATCAAAATCCAGTTACTATGATAGTTTTTTTTTTTTTTTTTCTTTTTTTTTTTTTTTTTTTTTTTCTTTTTTAAAAAGTTACTATATATTTTTGTCTTCTATACTGAATTTATTCTTACGCTGATAAATTTAAAATCGACAACATGTAACTAGTTAAAAAAATATTTCTTTTCATAAAGATTTTAAAGTTATTCCTCTTTAAAATGTAACATATGAAAAATGAAGTATATTTTTCGAATAACTGTTCTCCTTCATAAACGTATTAATTTTCAAGATTTCAAAATGGCTAAATCCTTCAAAAACCAAAAGTCTAAAATTTTTTGCGAAGCCCATATTTTCTTCTATTGAATAAGAAAGAAAGTAACAAGATTTTAATAAAATTACTTTTAACATTTGAAAAAAATGCAAAGAACGTACTCTATTTGATTGTGTATAAAAAATTACCATTCGTAACACCCGAAACCAAACTGTTTCTGCTCGAATCAAAGTATATGAAGAATTATAATGTCATTTAACCACATGAGCTTAATCATATATATATATATATATATATATATATACATAATCAATTTCAGCTTTTATCAATCCACTGCAGGATGAAGCCCTCTCCTAGGGGCTCCAAACTGCCAATTGCCCTGTTGGATATTATAGTATTGGCTCTTATAGGGCAATTGGATATTATAGCTTTGGTGCATATATACATATAGACACTCACACATATATGGATATGGTTGTATGGCTCAATGACGACTGGCTGCTCTAAGGTTCTAGGCCAATAAGGGGAATTCCCTCTGTAAGGTTCTCTCTAATGTGTCCCAGCCCCATTTACGTCAGTTTCGGAGAAAACTCAGGAAAACTCCTAACAGTAGGTCGATGACCGTGTCCTGGGATCAAACCCGCCACTTCTCATCTACCAGCTTTGATCGCAGAACCGCTCGGACATAGTGAGTTGAAGAAAAATAGATTGTTTTTACATCCCTTCCTTCTGTACCTCTGTTATGTCTAAGCTTCGGGTGTTTCTCCACATAACTAGATGATAATTATATAAAACTCTATCTAATTCAGTCAACAAATTATATAAAGCTCCTTTCTTTTTCCCGAAGCGCCAACCCCTCTTTATATATCGAACAACCTCTTATTTTATATATTTATTTATTTCACAATATTTCATTTAAGCAGGATTTAAATAAATATATATATATATGACTTAAATATATATATATATATATGGCAAAATGTATTTTTTATTTTCCTTGTCAGCCCCACCTCTTAAAACCTCACTTTGCAGCGATTTTTTTTATTTCGTTAACCAGTAAAACTTAATATAAAATAAAAATCATTATCCCCCCCCCCCCCACGTCCCTCTAGCCCTATCCCCCGACATACATTTACAAATAGTGTACTTTTTCTTTCTGAATCAGTAAATAATAATTGTACGAACAGTTACATGGAACTCAGAAAATAAAAAAGTAAAAAATAAAAAGACTTTTTATTTGCTATCTACCTCTCCCCAAAACCATTGCATATAAATTTAGTCGTCACAATACTATGTAAAAATCATACAAAATTTTATTGAAATTTAAAAAGAAAAATATTAAATTTTCTTTGCGCACCCCATCCCCCTTCATACTTCAAGTACATTATAATTCTACTGTGCTTTCTGTCAAGTAATAATTATATAACAGACACACATATATATATGTATATTTAAACCAGTAGTAAATCCTATAAAAGTCAACCCCCCCCCCACTTTTTTTTTTTTTACCTGTATGCCCTCTCGAAATCTAGGTATATAAAACTGATACTTTACTCTTTTATTAGTTTGAAATAATTTAAGAGAGTTTTTCAGAAATCGGGAAGCGATATTGAAATCTGGGAAATACTTGTATCTTTCAATATTTAGGGATTAATCATATCAAACTCAAACATTTAAACAAATCCGTAGTGTGCATTGTATGATAAGGAAAGAAACTATGACAACAAATGCAGTTGAAAAAAATATAGTTTAAAATAATGTTTGCTATTTTTTTTTTCCTCTCTAAAATAGTATTTTAACACAAATAAAGAAAAACAACAACATCATCAACAACAACAATAATAATAATAAGTTTTTTTTTTTTTTTTTTTTTTTTTATGTAAATAAATTAATAAAAAAATATTAAAAGACAAATATGAAAGTTTTGCCTTCTAAAATAATTTATTTTAAAATAAATATTATTTTTTTCATATTGTTTTACTTGTATGGAAAATACATGCTTTTAAAGACTTTCGCATTTCTTGAAAATCGAATAAGAAAAGCAATAATTTAACTGTGAATGTTAACATGAATTCTTTTTCTCTGTCAGTCAAAAGTTCATTTATGTTTGAGAACAAATTGTTACGATTGTTTTAAATATTAAGTACGTTTCAGACATGCTAAATGTCTTATTATTACACCTGTTACCATTTTTACCGCTTATCATTTTTTCCGTCTATTGTTATTATAAAAGGCAACATTTTCTCACTATTCCAAGAAAGTTTAGTTTAAAGTAATAAACTATCTGCGTTTTCTGTTATTTTAATACCTTTATTTTTTTCAATATTTTGGCTTGGTTTAATTGATATCACACAAGAACAAATATAATTATTGATTGCTGGTAGGTTGGTTGTGTTGCATGTTGCATTTGTACTGCGCTATTGGTAAATAGCGACTATTGATTGCAAAAAATAATTTAGGCGTAATACTTAATATTAAAATTAACTTTTGTAGCTATTACGTATTCAGAATCTTAAAACAATATATATATATATATATATATATATATATATATATATATATATATTTTTTTTTTTTTTTCGTTTTAAAGTAATAATAATAATGGTATATAATATATATATATATATATATGTGCTATTTTGCTGAAATGCTTACCAAATACAGAAAACCTACAATTCTTTACTCAATGATATGAGGATAGCATTTAAAAACGTCTTATAACATTTTGAGGTTTTTGCTCTTCTCAAAATAAAAAGTTTCTTTTCATTAACGAAAGCTCTATTATTTCCCCTTATAATACTATCGTAATATTCCTTCTTTTCTTTTGCATCAAATTACACGGTCCTATATTATATTTCAATAGGTCTTGTCTATATATATATATAAGAGCAGAGTCTGTGTGTCTGTCTGTCTGTCTGTCCGCTATAGAATCCTAGGCCGTTTCACCGAGCGGGACCAAATTTGGCACGGTTAAGGTTTACGACCCGAGAAAGACAACGCCGCAAGCAATTTTACAAAATTCGCCCCCCAAGGGGGGGGAGGGGGCAAAACATAATTTCACAAAATCCTTCATATCTCAAACAAAAAAACAGATATCCGTAAAATTTTTGTTTTAAAATATAGCTAATACAAATGTCTAAAAATCGGTTTCTGGAATTTTTGAAATTCGGTCCCCTGGGGCAGCAAAACGTGATTTCACATGCGTAAAACGTGATTTCGCATAATCCTATATATCTCAAACAAAAAAAATAAATATATACGTGAAATTTTTGCTCTAAAATATAGCTAATGCAACTATCTAAAAACCAATTTCTGGAATTTTAGAAATTCAGCCCCCAGGTGCGGCAGCAAGTGGGGGGGGGGGGGGGGCTATGGAGCGAAAACAAATAGAAATGCAGTTAGGCCGTTCAAAATTGGTACAGATAGGTTTTAAAGGCCTGCAAGTCGAATGGGGATATTTTAGATTGTGTAAAGTTATTAGGAGGGGGAAGGGGAGGGGGTGGCAAAAAAATAAAAATAGTGTCAGATCGCTCAAAATTGATACATAGAGGTTTTCGATACTTACAAATCGATTGCGGATATTTTTGAATTTGTAAAATTATTAGGAGGGGCGGGTAGGGGGGTGGGGCGGTAAGGGGGGGCTATGGGGCAAAAACAAATAGAAATACAGTTAGGCCGTTCAAAATTGGTACAGACAGGTTTTAAAGGCCTTCAAGTCGAATGGGGATATTTTCGAAAGTGTAAAGTTATTAGGAGGGGCTAGAAGGGGGGAGGAGAGAGGGGGGGACAAAAAAATAAAAATACAGTTAGATCGTTCAAAATTGGTATATAGAGGTTCTCGATACTTACAAATCGATTCTAAGGTTCTAAGACGGAAGGTGGCCGCTCACCACTATGCAGCGGTTTTGAGCGATTTCAACGTTTAGAGAGGGGCTCCGATGGCACTGTGGTGATTCAAAAGAGCCCGTGTCTAAAGGTTAAACCTCCTCCGTTGTTTATTGCATAAACAGAAAAAAAAAAAAAAAAAAAAAGGTTACAGAGGTCGCCAAAGCGGAGCTTTCACACGACAGAGGGCGACAAGGAACAAGAATATGAAAAGAAGAACGGAGCCTTGATCCCTCGCATGGAAAACCTTGTGAAGAAAAATTGTATGGCCCTCCAAGAGAAAAGTTGGTAACTGCCTTGGAAGATTGAAAAATTAGTCGGTCAAATTAGAAAGATGCATTAAGAAGTTATAGATTCTGGTTAGTTTCTGACGTAGGGGAAGCCGGGTAACGATATTAAAAAGCCAGTCGTTAGGTTTATTAGGTGGGTTAAGGATACGCCAATCAAGAGTTAGTGGGCATGAGAAAAAGTAATGATTTGCATTACCCTCAGCGCCGCACTCACATTGTGGAGTGCGCGAACAATGAAACTTGAAGAGATGTGATTTGAACGGGCCATGGCCCGTTAAGAAGGCTGTTATGGCTGGGGAAAGGTCAAAGTTATAATTTGACACTTTTGGGATAAGGTTAAACGTAAATCTACCTTTAGGAGATGTATCCCAGTATAGCTGCCATTCTTTCTTTAGTCGTGCTTTAAGACATCTTTTGATGTAAGAGGGGGGGAGGGCCAGAACGAAATCCACTGCTTCCTTTATAGTGGCAGTTTTTGCTACGATCGATTTTACAAATCGATTGCGGATATTTTCGAATTTGTAAAATTATTAGGAGGGGCGTTAAGGGGGGGGGGGGCTATGGGCAAAAACAAATAGAAATACAGTTAGGCCATTCAAAAGGCCTGCAAATCGAATGGGGATATTTTCGAGTGTAAAGTTATTAGAAGGGCCGGGAAGGGGGGGGCAGAGGGGCAAAAAAAAATAGAGTTAGATCATTCAAAATTGGTACATCGAGGTTTTCGATACCTACAAATCGATTGCGGATATTTTTGAATTTTTAAAATTATTGGGAGGGGCGGGAAGGGGGGAGGGAGCGGAGGGGCAAAAAAATAAAAATAGAGATAGATCGTTCAAAACTGGTTCATAGAGGCTTTTGATACTTACAAATCGATTGCGGATATTTTCGAATTTGTAAAATTATTAGGGCGCTCATATATATGCATTCGCGCGTGCGCATCGCGCACGGGGCTACGCTGCCGAAGGCAGTGGGACCCGGTGCGACATTTTTCCCAATCACAGTTTTCTTTTCTTTTTTTTTTTTCACATGATAAAAATTAATGCAATTTTGAGAATTCATTAATTTTAATGATTCATTTAAAAAAAAGTGACCAGCGAAGCGGGCGTAGCCTGCTAGTAATCTAATAAATTAAAGTAAGTAATATTATTAATCTTAAAATTAAATCTAATTTGAGGGAACTAGTCACGTCGTTTGACCTATATATGTTTCTGTGGTGATCAGTGGCGGCTCGTGCAAATTTTCACAGGTGGGGCCCGATCCATCGTATGATTCGTAATTTAACTTTAATATTATTCATTATTCAAACATGCAAACAAACATTAATAAAATGGGGTATAAAACGAAATTTCGGATTTATTTTTAATTTTTTTATTTAATTTTTTTATTTTTTTTATGTTGCCGAATCTTAAATTCAACACTATGGAAAACATTGCATAAAATTATCTCAAAAACTAAAGTTTTACAAATACAATTGCAAAATTCTGCAATGTTCTGATCAATGGAATATCAAAATTTAAATAACGGAAATTGCCAAGTTCGATATCAGATCGTTTTCGTCGACATATGCATTTGGATAATTTAAATAGATAATTTAAATAAATAATTTATTTTAGATAATTTAAATTAACTTTCAACAAATAAAGAAAGAAGACGGGTTATCATCTTAAAAAAAAAAAAAAAAGAAAGAAAGAAAGAAAGAAAAAAGAAACATTGCAGATGTTTCTATTAAATCGCATTTAAAAAAAAAATTATTTAATAATAATAATAAATCACAATTTTATAAAGATATTTAATCCATTTATCCATGTAAATCCATTAATTATTTATTTAAAAATTTTACAATTTATTTACATAAAAGTTTCAATACACTGTTCTGAAAAGGGGAAAAAAATCACATATACTTTTTATTTTTATTTTTATTTATTTTTCCCCCCCTCATTTAAATTCAAAACACTTTAGTAAAAGAGGTCTTTAATTCTTATACAGGCTCTTATCTCAAAGGCTAGCCTAGAAAATATTTTTCACTGTTACCAGATTTCTTTCTTTAAACACTAATTTTAAACCGTCATATATAACTCTAAAAAATTCACCGAAAAATCAATGAGGGAAAAAAAACGCAACGCAGAAGTCGCCAAATTTTATCCGTGAATTGCATTGTTAACAAATTTTTAAGGAGACAGTTTTTTCCCCCTATAGTTTTGTTCCAAAGGGCCACTCTCTGCTGGCCCATCGACGAAAAAATTACAGCGTACACTGATAAAGAGTTCGTCACCAAATCTGTTAACCCGCTGTTCTAGTAGAATAAACTGTACAAATAAACACACCAATTTCGGGCCGATTGTAAACAGCCCCATTCTCTAAGATAAGGAAGGAAAGTAGCAGTCGGTCAGTCATTAGTGATTTGTGACAGCTGAAAAAAATATATTGACAAATAAATGATAATGAAAGAAGATTAAGAAGGAAGTTAGAAAAGACTTGTTATTTTGTATATATATTTTTGAACAGTTATAAAAAAACAGAAGAATTATTATTATTTTAATCGAGAAAAAATTAGGTGGGGCAGTGCCCCCTGGCCCTCAATTACGAACCGCCATGGTGGTGATTTATTTAACAGGCTACTCTTCGTTCTCATTCTTTTCTTTTTTATCAAATGGATTATTGTTCAAACAAAATGAGCTCAAGGTGATAATAATAACAATAATATACATATATAGTTACTTTGATTGGCCTTGTTGTGTATGTTTCTGCGGTGATTTATTTAACTTACTATTCTTCGTTCTCATTCTTTTCTTTTTATTATCAAACAGATCATATATATGCATAACTTAATCATTTCCTAACCAAATACTGGAATTTCACGTGGGGGATTTTAATCTAGCAAGTTCATTTCTTTTTAATAGAACTTATTTGTTGCCCTATGTTGCGAGAATTATCTGTTTTTTAGCTGGCAGTTTTTTTTTTTTTTTTTTCTTTTGAGGGGGAGGATAAAACAATGGCTGAGACTTAACCAATAGGGACGCACTGAGAAATATACATCGCATCCATCTGGAACGAATAAATAGTCATTTTCTGAATATTTAAACTAGAAATATAGACTTACAGGCTAAGCCAATAAACTGAATAGATGAAACGATAGAGAATTTTTAATTTAGGGGAGACCGGGGCAGAGTGAACCACTTTTACACTCTTAATTTTTTTTTCACAAAAAACAGAAAAGCAGTGTACTTGGAAAAAAAAAAAAAAAAAAAAAAACACAAACAATCTCTAAGCCTTTCTTGACATGTCTTATTTTTTTATAGCAATATTTCCAATGCATTATGAATGAAAATATAAAATGTGAGCACTTACAAAGTGGACCACTGTGCCCCAAGACTGAGGTACAGTGTACCAGTCTATTTTGTTTGTATTAAATTAATATAAATTACTTTTTTTTTTCCCTCTAAAATTAGTTTCTTATACAATTCATGTCTAAAGAACATAATTCAAGCATTTTCATGAAATAAACTAAACAAAATTTAAATAAAATGAACAATAAAGAAATCAAATATCAGTAACAAAATTTATTAAGTTAAAATAGATAATCGTTTTTTATTCCTAAAATTTATTAATCCACTTCTTTTGCTTTTACATTTGGTCTCTAAAAACAACAAAATTAGTACATTTTCCCTACTGTTTATTAAATTAGATATCACTTTTTCTTTTATTAATGCAATATATTTCAAATAGTTATTAAATTTAGATATTAACAGATCTTATATTACCATTCAAATAATTATTCTTTTCAGAAATGTATTATTCGTTTTATATTTTAACATTAAGATATCTATTACTTTGAGATATTAATGCTTTGCATCTATGAATTTAACTAAAACAAATATAAGTATTAAATTTAATTTGTACTTTTAGGCACATTGGAATGTGGTCCACTGTGCCCCGTGCCAGAGTAAAACAAATAATAATAATAAAATAATATACAGACTTAGTAAGTTAGTGCTTAATATTCAGATACAATATGCTAATAATTTTAAGGAATTTAAAAACAGCAATATCTTGCCTTCCTTTAACACTTATATAGTATTTATAGTCACTAGTTCTATCTTCATAAAATCTTGAAAACTTTAATGTAGAAAAATTACTTTGAGCAGCACAAAACATAAAAACTGCTCAAAATGGTTACCTTACAATTTCCCATGTTTTTTTTTTTTTTTTTTTTTTTTTTGATTGCATACAACTAATACCATGCTGTCATACATGAGTATTCATATGAACTAAAAGAGTTGAATATTAATAGATTTAAATAGGGGTGGTCCTCTGTGCCCCGGTCTACCCTACACTTTTCTAGATGGCGAAATAATATTATGAATGTTATGAATCCTTTGAATTACAACACATTCCCATTTGATTTCCTAAATTAGGTCATAAACACGGCGATATAAGAGCATAAGGTGATGTAATATAAAAATAATTCTTTCAATTCCATTTTTCTCCATGTATATACTAAGTGGATGTTGTACCATTTCAATTGAAATTTCTAAAAATGTAACGTGAAATTAATTTTTTAAATCCATTATTTCATATATAAGTAGATTCTCGTATAACGCGGGAGATGTGTTCCGCGTAATAGGAAATCGCGTTATACAAGACCTACATTGAATGGACGATTTCAACCCGTAATGAGACCAAAAGCATCGGGTGTTGGCTTAGTAACGGGGCAGCCCTTATCTACAGTGAAAAAGTAAAGCTTGAATGTAGAAAAGAAATTCTCACGAGATAACTTCACAACATTGTTAGAGAAACTATAAGGTAGTTTTCGAAAAAGATAGATTGATATGATAAAAGTTGCAACGAAAATAAGTAAATGAGAAGATATTTGTATACGTTATAATAATATTTTCGTTAGAAACAAATATATTTTAGCCATGTGAACTGAAATATATAAAATATCTGAGAAGTTGAGAAGAAACGTATAACGCTAGAAGACAAAATAAAAAACTTTAATAGATTGAAATATTGGGGGAGAGAAGGGGGGGTATCTTTTAATTTTCACAGATATAAGCAAAATTAAAAAAAAAAAAAAAAAAAAAAAAAACGATTCTGCAGGAAAATATGTTTTTATAATAAACGAAAGTACATTCTTTTTTCCTCTACAATTTTTCTAGTTCCTTCCATTCTTTTCATTGTTAATTTCTGATCGTACTTTTTTCATATTTTTATAGCGGTTTTAATATCAATTTTTACATTATAGTAAATTTGACATACGATCTTTTCTTGTATTTTGAGGAATCGCCGGTTGCTTTAGATTTTTTTTTTTAATCTTTGGATTGAACTGCCTGATCAATGAGGGCTTGAAATGAAGTATCTCTTTAGGATCGTATTTTGTACATTTAGGATCATTAGAGGAGAACATGTGGCTTTAATTGCATTCCGAATCACACTGCCTGAATTGGGATTCGAACTTGGCACTTGGCAACTGAAGTTTGATCCTTGAGATGGGAGCAATACTTTCTACTTTTTATCGAGTTATTATTTGGTAGTTCTTGTTCTACTTACACTGCAGTATTTTCTTCAATCAAGGTTTGATGAGCCTGTTCAGGCGAACCTTGAAATTCTTCGGTAATTGCTGTGTGATCGTTAGGTTGAATCACAGTCTTCATTTTACACTAAATTTCAGAAGATTAGGTTCATCGTAGCCTGGCCAGTAGAGCGTCGAGCTCAAAATCGGGGGATTGCGAGTTCTTACCATAGATATATATTAATGGTGGTTGATACGTGTAAAATCTGTCGGGTTGCAAAATATTCTTACTATACCTATTCTGTAAAAAATGGTAGCAGAAGTGGAGGTAGAGCCATCTTCTTCTAAAGGATCTAATGTGTGATAGCATGTTTCAGGACTGTCCCTAGGGATGTATGAGAGAGCATCGTCAATTGGAAATTGCGTAACTCCAGTACGATTGTAAACTAAATAACCTCAAACTGAATCTTCAAAATTAAAAATAAAGTCAAAAGCTTAAATCAGGATCATCTGTATTTGGAATTTTTTCTTAAAATAAAAATAATTAACTAACAGAAATAAATAATATATGCAGACGTCTGATTCATCAATTTCATTATTACGTCGTATAAAATCTATCTTGATAAAGCCTAAAAGAAATTTATTACACTTCGGAATTTTTTATTTTGACTGTATAGAAATTTACCTTCACTATTCTAAAGCACGCTATTTTTTCAAAACAATAAAGGAATTGAGTGGACGAGAGGTTCTGTTTTCAAAGCTGGTAAACGGGTAGTGCCAGGATCAATTCCATGTCGACTTCTTCGGCCTAGCTGTTCGGAGTTTTCCATGGTTCTCTCCGCAACATGTGCTACTGAGGTGTAGGTTGCCTTAGAAAGAACCCTCCTCCGCCATTAAAAATGACCCACCTAGGCCCAGGACCCTTGTATAGTCAATCAACTTTAACATCTACACTGGTACAATTTAAATGATTCGCATATACGTAATTGATGAGTGAAAACTCCATTGAATGCTCATAATTCTGCTCTCAAAGAATAAGATAAAAAGAAATTGAGAGGATTGAAATACAAGTACGGAAACTGAAAACTACAAGAAGAAGAAGTAAAATTACATAAAGTTCTTTTTTTTTCTTTTTTTTTTTTTTTTTCCAGTTAATCTAATCGTAATCTAAAACTGATGACTGAAAATGTTTGTATTAATATTAATAGATATTAATAGTAAAAATATCAACCCTGAATTCTGCTCGTTCCTATACAAGAATTAGAAAGCTTGTTTTCAGAGTTTAAATTTAAAAGAATCCATTATTGGTATAGGGTCCACTACCAGTCCTCTTGACCTATTATTTGTATATTTACTTTTATAAACCGCTATTTTTTTTTAACTGTCAGCTTGACTCCTCACGTGGTTAGTGTATACAATTGATTTTCTATGCAAAAAATCAGAAACTATGCACTGTAACAAATTTCAACAGAAAAATTACTGGAAATCATTTGTCTTAAATCGTACATAATATTACTGCTAAAAATAAACAGAGATGTAAAAAATCTATTATATATAGACATTCAATGGCTAATATTACTTTAATTCGCTGTTGACGGAGTATATTAGTGATTTATAACACATTTTTTGAAGTAGAAATATTAATAAAAAAAAAAAAAAAAAAAAAAAGAAATTGAAATTACAGAATAAAAATAGACATTTTTACTATATATTTTTCACTGAGAAATATTTTTAATTAACAAGAACTCTGGATAATAATTCCAGTAAATTTACAGAACTTTTACAATGTGAGAAAATGTTTAACTTATCTTACGCGCTATTCGAGACTCTATCGCCTTGTATGAGGAATAGTCGCAGTTTTTCATTACGTTATACGAAATCGCGTTGGACGATATTCAACTGTATTTATTTTTTATTTTATTATTATTATTATTATTATTATTTTGCTTTTTGCAAATTGAAAAAGTGCCTTTTTTTTTTTTTTTTTTTTTTTACGAGATCCGTTAATAACACATGGTAAAGATAAATTTAAAACAAGAACAATAATATTAATAATGAGAAATATATATGTCTGTGTACAATTCCCTGTGTTTTCCTACTGTTTTCTATTTTTGTACCATGAAATGCATACAATTATATACATATAAAGTTAAGTGAAACAATCGTTCCACCCTTTCCTTCTTTCATTCATCACTTGTCAGCATTTAACTAGTACCAGCGCCCCTATACTACAGGCAAAATTGTTAAGGATCAGATTCATTGACAATTGACATGCATGCTGAAAATAAGTAATATTAATATCCTCAGTGAAATCTATTTTTTGCTTGAAACGCTGAAATAGTCAGTTAATGGCTAACATATGGTATCATGTCATTTATTTTAATTATCTTTCGAACCAGAGCTGTAGAGTGTAGATAAGAGAAGAGCTACTTCATTCCTTTGATGAAGAATATGCCGATAACTTACCCGTCTCCGTTTGACTACGTGACGTCACAGGGAATCGACAGTTCCATAGTTCGAGTAGAATTGCTGATAAGCATAAAAAAAAAAAAAAAAGCTTTAGAACTGTCCAAAAATTTGCATGATTCTTGTTAATTGTTGATACAAGTTTATGTTATAGCAGTTAATTATAAAATCTTATAAAATTTAATGTTAGTGATTTCAAGAAAATGCCTTTCTCGTGGTTGCAATCTCTTGTAATACGTAAAAAACAGCAGAGAGAGAGAGAGAGAGAAAAAAAAAATATATCCATCGATTTACCCGAAAGAATAATGTATGTTTTAGTATAAATTAATCTATGTTTAAAAGAAATACTGGAAAGTAATGTATTCGAATTTTTTTGTTAATCAATATACAGTGATTAACAAAAAAATATTCAAAATATTCTATACAATAAATATTCAAGAATAAAATAATCCAAAGCATTTTTATTATTATTATGTAACAGTAAACTAGTTTCAATAGCAAATCTGATTGTCATACATAAATTTGAAGGAAATTAATACATCTCTCTCTCTATATATATGTATATATATATATATATATATAAGCTATTGGTTAAAGCACGAAAAGACAGGCAAACTTACCGAAATCCTTAATGATCTTTTAACTTTCATAGAAAATGGTAAAAATTGTACTTTATGAATTTTTGGCAGCTCTTTAAGTGTTAAATGCAATTAATAATAATAATAATAAATAAAAGTCGGGTAATGATTTTATAATCAAATAAAAATTATTTTGATTAATGAAAAATGAAATTAATTTAAATTTATCCGGAAATATTAATTTATTGCCTTTTAATATTTGTTATTTTCGGGTTGTCTATCAAGACTGAAAACTATTCCTCTTTAACTAATACAGAAAAAAGGAAAAAAAAAAAAAAATGTTGAAACAACCAAATTTTTGTTGAGGCTGTTCGAACAAAAATGTTTGGTTTATTTAACAAATTATTTTGTTAACCCTTTTCGGTGCAGTATTACCGCTGATGGAACACCTAATTTTAAATCTCATGTGCAAAAACTCATCCCGGAACTTTTTTAGCAAAAATTTAAGTTTATAACATAGTAGAAAAGGCCCTGTTTTTCAACCTTAAAATTTAAAATTTATTTTATTTTATTTTGGTTCATGAATTCCGGTGGCAATGTAATTTAAATGATCCGAATTACCCCGCAAGGCAAAGGATTAAATGTTTCAATAAATAATTTCACATAATTTTAATAAATAAGTAATAATTTTAATATATCATATAAATTATTTTGTACCCTTTTCTTTCTTTTTTTCTTTTGTATAGCCTCAATTTATTTATTTATTTATTTTTTCCTAACACTTTTTTCTGTCTTTCTGTGTATATGAATAAATAAGTAAATAAATAATAATAGTCGTATCTATGCTCTTTATCATTATTATTATTATTATTTTATATATCATTTAAATTTGGAAAATTGATATAAAATTTAAAAAAAAAAAAAAAAAAAAAAAAAAAAAAACGTTATTTGGTGTGACATTTACACTACCTTCTTTTGCCGTACATCGTAGATCCAAGATGAAAAAAATAAAAGAATATTTTGAAAACTTCCAATACATTTCAAAAAATTGTAGAAATATTTTTATTTGATATACATTTCTGTGTGACCATTTTTGAATACTGTAGCTCATTCATAAAAAAAAATAATATTTTGCTTTTTTAATGGTGTTTATTTAAAAATATCAACGTTCTTATTTAAGAAATAAAGTACAATTCGTTCAATAGTTTTCGTATGTTAAGTTTCCTAAAAATGACATCGCATTAAGTTTAATACCCTGAATGTTTTATAATAAAAAAAAAGCAATTTTTTTTTTTTTTTTTTTTTTTTTTTTAAGAAATGTTTATATCTCCGTAAGTATTTGCTCAAGTCTCATGTAAAGAATGCATGTAATAATAAGAAAACTTATTAATCACATTCAACAAACTGAATGTATCTCAAGTATTAATTTTTTACAGCTTAATCCCAAATATTTTGTTCTTTAATTTAATTTTTTTAATGATCCCCTTTCCGCTCTCGAAAATTTTTTTTATTACATGAGGTATAATATGTTCTTTAGGTACCTAAAGTTTAAGGATGATTCGTCGACAAGTTTTCTAAATATCACAAAAAACTTCTGAAATCGTAAGTGTCCTGTTATTTAGGGAAAATTAGTGTACGTATCTTCAGCATGCATTGTCATCTCAGTTGTATGTTACCGCTAAAGTGCAAAAATCAGTTAATCTGCAGATTAGCTAGGTAATCTGCACATTAACGGATTTCGAGTTTTAACGGTAACATATATATGCACAATATCAGCTCAATCGGGAGATAAGAAGTCAATTAAAATTCGTTGACAGATTTGACCCTGACAGACAGAAAAGTTTTTTTTTTTTTTTTTTTCTTTTTTTTTTCCAAATTGTGTAATGAGTTGAAATAATTACGCAAACACTTTTAAAAATATTAATTTTAATCTTGAATATGTATAATACCACATTAAACATTATCAGTAAATTAATAATTGTTACTTTTTTAAGGAGAAAAAATTGAAACCAAACGTAAATGAAAAATATACGAAAGTGTCTTTCAATTACCGATTTCCAGGTTCATTGCAGATAATTATCACTATTTCTGAATATTAAATATTTTATCATAGAAAATTAGTAGAAACAGTACAATGAAAAAATTATCTTGTGTAATAATGCTTGGAAAAAATATAGTGGCATATCACGACAAAAGGCTGACTGTTTTTATCAATATTTGTGCTATAGGGAATTTTTAGGAATATCTCCTTTCTAGTTAGAATCCCAAATGTCTACGTTTTTTCTTCTTTCATTTTTCTTCTATGTTACCACATTAAATATTTCACACATTACGATAAACAATCCCGTTAAATCAGCTGATAAAATATGAAATTTGAACATATTTTTTAAGCATTGAACAAAATTTTGCTATTTGAAATTTTGAAATTTACCATTCATTGGTTTGTTTGTTTGCTTGTAGGATGACTCTAAAAATCACCAATTACGTTAACAAATTGTGCTCGTCAGGCCAGTCGTTTGGAGTTTCCCATGTTTTTTTCCGAAATTCATGTAAATACAAGCTAGGTCTTCCTAGTAACATAGACATGGGGGGTCATTCTACACACGCCTAGTATACAATCAATCAACATACACCAACACTGTTCCTAAAATTTCGATTTAATTGATTAGGTTAGTTAATTGTGTAAAATGAATGTTCATTAATTATGAAACAACAAATTCTATAGAAAATAAATGAACAGAATATATATAACTATATTGAAAACCTTTTTAAACATTGGATTATATGAAACCAAGTATCACATGAAGAACTAAAAAAAATATGAATAAAGTTAACGAAAAGAAAAATATAAGCAACTTGATATTGAAGCATACAAATTCATTACTTTTAAAAGGGCATTAAAGGAATGTTGTTTGCAAATTAGGTGATCTTTCTGTCATGCTGTATGCAAATTGTTAAAATAATACAGCATGCAATGCCCGAGGTCACATAAAAGACTTGAAAATAATTTTAAATGAAAAGTGGAAAAACCAAGAGAGAAATAAACTTATGAAGTGTAAAAAACCAAGAGAGAAATAAACATATTAAACTTCAAATACTAATTTGTACTTTTTTTGCTTTTGAAAAGCACGTCGAAAAAGGTAAAACACTCCAC
This sequence comes from Salticus scenicus, assembly GCA_963930645.1. Taxonomy (NCBI): domain Eukaryota; kingdom Metazoa; phylum Arthropoda; class Arachnida; order Araneae; family Salticidae; genus Salticus; species Salticus scenicus. The sequence goes on along the minus strand of OZ005655.1, from coordinate 36,441,362 downwards.
AATAGCCATGAGTCCGAAAACAGTTAAATTCACAGTTAATAAAGGAATCGAATTTATCTACTGAACGATTAAGTAAAAATAAATTTTAGTTTAAATTTTAGTTTAATTAGTTTCTTCTGATTTTTAACTAATAAATCTGAAAGTTAAAATTTAAATTTAAAATTAAATTTTATTTTATTACAGAGATTAATTTGTGTTACGTAAATTCGCAATTAATAAGTATGAAGAAATAGAAGTGTTTCATGGATTCAAAAGAACAAGTTTTAGAGGAATGAGCGCTATCTGTTAGAATAAAGAAAAAAAGTAATGCCCTTTATATATATATATATATATATATATATATATATATATATATATATATGTATATATACATATGAAATTTAAAAAAAAATACTTGTCCCCTAATAATTTTGAACTTTCGACAATCGACTCTTACCATCCCAGAACCTAAAAATCCCAATTTAAAAATCTTCATCTCCATTAAAACATTTTGCCCTCCATCTGCTTCCCCTCTTCCTAATTACTTTACACTTTAGAAAGTATTCGCAATCATTCTCTTACCCCCCAAAACCTAATAATAACAATTTTTATGACTTTATGTCTATGTAAAATTTTTGCCCCTCCCCCCCTCCCCCAATCTGCCCCTTTATAATTTTACACTTTCCAAAGTATTCACAATTTATTTATTACACCGGAAAACCTAACGATATCAAGTTTCAAGACTGCATCTCTCTTTTTAAAAATTTGCCTTCTCCATCTTTGTCCCTGTAACAATTTTGCACTTTCGAAATGATCCGCAATCAACTCCTAAACTCCCAAAACCTATAATTACCAATTTTTAAAGCTGCAACTCTATAAAAAAGTTCCCCACCACCACCATTTGCCCCCTAATAATTTTAAACTTTCCAAAGTATCCGTAATATATTTGTTACCCTACCCCTAGAAACCTAATAACAACTTTCAGGGATTTATTTTTATGTTAACACTCCTCCCCCTCATCTGCCCTCTTATAACTTCACACTTTCCAAAGTATTCGCAATATATTTGTTATCCCAAAAAACTCGATGATACCAAGTTTCAAAGCAGTGTCTCTATTTTTTAAAATTTGCGCGCCCCCCATCTGCCCCTTAATAATTTTGCATTTTCGAAGTTATCCGCAATCGACTCCTAAAACTCCAAAACTTATAAATACAATTTTGTAAAGCTGCATCTTTCTATCCTCCCCCCCCCCCCAATCTGCCCTCTAATAATTTTACACTTTCCAAAGTATCCACAATAAAATCTAAAAAATAAAATAAAATAAATAAATAAAGACTGTAACCTAATCTTAAAAAATCCTCCCCTTACCTCCACCTAAGCCTAATAACTTTACACTTTCGAAAGTATCGGCAAACTATTACTCACCCCCCAAAATATCTTAATGCCAATTTTCAAAGCTTTATCTCAATTTCTTATTTTGCTCTCTGCCCCTCCCCTTAATAATTTTACTTTTCGAAAGTATCTCCAAACGATTCTCCCCCCCCCCCCTTATCCCGGAATTTGTGTGTGTGTTCAAGTCCTCGGTTGACTGTATGTTTGCAAAGTCCTCGGTTGATCGTCCTTTTACTAAGTCCTCGGTTGACTGTGTGTGTGTTCAAGTCCTCGGTTGACAGTATGTTTGCAAAGTCCTCGGTTAACTGTGTGTGTGTTAAAGTCCTCGGTTGACTGTATGTTTTCAAAGTCCTCGGTTGATCGTCCGTTTACAAAGTCCTCGGTTGACTGTGTGTGTGTGTTCAAGTCCTCGGTTGATTGTATGTAATGACATTCGGATTACACAGTGTGTATAAGAAGTCCTCGTTTGCAGGTGCATTAAAATAATTTATTAATAGATTGAATACATTCGACACTAATTTTTTATTTGTATTGATATTTTTTGAAACGTTCCAAAAACTTGATGATATAAAGTTTCAAAGTTGTATCCCTAATTAAAAAAAAAATTGGTACCCTCTATCTGTCCCTTCTTCATCTGCCCCCCCCCCCTAATTATTTTGCACTTTCGAAATTATCTACAAACGACTTCTAACTTTTCAAAACCCAAAAATACAAATTTTTAAAGCTGAATCTCCATAAAAAAATATTTGCTCCCCATCTGCCTTCCCAATAATTTTACACTTTCCAAAGTATCCGCAATCTATCTGTTACCCACAAAAACATAATAATATAAATTTTCAAGATTTTATCTCTACATTAAAATTTTTGCTCCCGCACCCCCATCTGCCCCCCTTCTAAATTTACACTTTCCAAAGATTCACAATCTATTTGTTATACCCAAAACTCGATGATATGAAATTTTAAAGCCTGTATCTCTATTTTTAAAAATTTACTCCCCCCCTTCTGCTCCCGTAATAATTTTGTACTTTCGAAATTATTCGCAATAGACTCCTAACCTCCGAAAACTTATAAATACAATTTTTTAAAGCTGCATCTCTCTAAAAAAAATCCACCCTTTATCTTCCCCCCTAATAATTTTACACTTTCCAAAGTATCCACAATAAAATCTTTACCATTTAAATCCCTTTTACCCTTTAAAAAATAAATAAATAAAGACTGTAACCTAATCTTAAAAAAAACTTCCCCTTATTTCCCCCTAAACTTAATAACTTTAGACTTTCGAAAGTATCGGCAAACTATTCTTCACCCCCCCCCCCCCTCCCACCCAAAAAAATCTTAATGACAATTTTCTAAGCTTTATTTCTATTTTTTTATTTTGCCCTCTGCCCCACCTGCCCCCCTCCCCTAAATAACTTTATTTTTTCGAAAGTATCTGCAAACGATTCCTCCATCAACTCCCCATCCCGTGCATGTAAAGTCCTCGGTTGAATTTGTGTGTGTGTTCAAGTCCTCGGTTTACTGTATGTTTGCAAAGTCCTCGGTTGATTGTCCTTTTACTAGGTCCTCGGTTGACTGTGTGTGTGTTCAAGTCCTCGGTTTACTGTATGTTTGCAAAGTCCTCGGTTGATTGTCCTTTTACTAAGTCCTCGGTTGACTGTGTGTGTGTTCAAGTCCACGATTGACTGTATGTTTGCAAAGTCCTCGGTTGATTGTCGTTTTACTAAGTCCTCGGTTGACTGTGTGTGTGTTCAAGTCCTCGGTTGATTGTATGTAATGACATTCGGATTACACACAGTGTGTATAACAAGTCCTCGTTTGCAGGTGCATTAAAAAATAATAGGATATTTTGAAATTTTATTTGAAAATATTATTATACTAACAGATTGAATACGTTCGACACTAATTTTTTATTTGTATTAATATTTTTTTAGAAGTCCTCGGTTTGATAGGCAATACATACAGTCCTCGCTTTCCACCTAATACGAGACTGTGTGTGTGTGTGTGTGTGTGTGTGTGTGTGTGTGTGTGTGTGTGTGTGTGTGTGAGTGTGTGTGTGTGAGTGTGTGTGTGTGTGTTTGTTTATTAAGAAACTCGAAAATGACTCTACAGATTTTGATGAAAGTATGGTGGTAGGGTTATTTTGTAGCGAAAAATTTATTAAACTTATCCTCATCTTCAGGAAAATTCGCCTTTGCTATTAATTCTTTATCCGACAATTGGCAGAAATTGGGTTTACTCAGAAATGGACATAATTATTTTGATGAAAGTTTGAGGTTAAGTGGTTTGGGGGTGTTAAATCGATTGGACATATGCTCATCTTCAGAAAAATTGCGTTAGTTTTTAACCCTTTATTCGCTGGTTGCAACATATGGCAGAAATTGGATTTGATCAGAAACTGATACAAAGATTTTGAGAAAAGTTTAGAATTAAATGGATTTTGCAGTTCAATATTAATTAGACTATCCTCATCTTCCGGAAAATTCACGCTCGCCGTTAACCTTTCATCAGCGGATGACAAATTTTGTAAGTAATTGGGTTTATTCGGAAATGGATGTAATTATTTTGATGAAAGTTTGAGAGTGCTTTTTAGAGTGTAAAATCTTATACACGGATTCTCATCTTCAGTAAAATTTCCGCTGGCTGTTAACCCTTTATCAACCGACTACAAATTTGGTAGAAAATGGGCTTACTATGATTTTGATAAAAGTTTAAGATTAAGAGTTTTGGGGGAATTAATTCGGTTAGACATATCGTCATCTTTAGGTAAATTCACGTTCTGCGTTAACTCTTTATCCGCTGGTTCTGTAGTATGGCAGAATTGAGTGTACTCGGAAAAGTTTATAACAATTTTGATGAATGTTTGGGATGAAAATAAATTAGACTTACTCTTATATTCAGAAATATTCGTGTTTACTGTTAACCCTTTAACTGTTGTTTGCAATTTATGGCAGAAAATCTGTTTTCTTGAAAACAGATATAACGATTTTTATGAATCTTTGTGTTTAAGTGTCTTTTGGAGCAAATAATGGATTATGCGTATTCTCATTTTGCTAAAATTTTGCGTACGCTGTTAACCCTTTATCGTTTGGTTACAAAATATGGCAAAAATTGAAGTAACTCGAAAATAAATATAACAATTATGATGAAAGTTTGAGGTTAAGAGGTTTTGGAGTTAAAAATCAATTAGATTTATTTTCATATTAGAAATTTCGTAATTTCTGTTAACCCATTATCTTCCTATTGCAAAATACGGCACAAATTGATTTTACTCAGCAAAGGATTTACTCAGTACAGTGGGTTTTAAACAATGACTTGGGTTAAGGGATTTATGGGGGGAAAAAATAGATCGAACTTGTCCTCGTCTTCAGAAAAATTCACATTTGCTGCTAACCCGTCAGACGAAGGTTGAAAAGATGGCAAAATTTGGTTTTACCAGGAAATGGATGGTTGGATGGTTGGGTTTTACGTCGCAATAGTGCTGCGCAGATGGGCAATTGGCGACGGTCTGGAACGTACCCCTAGAGGTGACCAGGAAATGGATCTGACAATATTAATAAAAACTTAAAGATTGTTTGAGAATGAAAACCCATTGGACTTATCCTCATCTTAAAAAAATAAAAATAAAATAAATAGTGTTCACTGTTAACTTCCAATCTACATTTAACAAAATGAGACAGAAATCTGGTTTTCTTAAAAATGAATATAAAGATTTTGGAAAAAACATAGGATTGATGATATTTTCGAAATGACAAACTCATTGGATTATGATACATTGTAATAGAAATTGGAGTTCCTTGTTGACCTTTATTCTAAATGTTGAAAAACGTTTCGGAAATCGAGTTTACTCAAGAATAGTTTAAAAGATTTTGATAAAAATTTAGAAAGAATACTACTTTGAAATGACGAACCCATCTTAATTATCTCCTTCATCTGGAAAATTAGTTTTTGCTATTAACCCTAATTCTTTCCGTTGAAAAATATGGCTAAAACTTAGTAGTCTGGAAAATGGCTCTAGTGATTTTGATAAAAACACAAGGTTAAGATTTTTTTACAATCAACAAACACATCATACAACTGACGCATCAAAGTAAAAAATATGACTAAATCTCTTTACAGCAGTAAGTAAATTGAGTAAATCTTTTTTTTTTTTAATTCCTTTATTTATATATTTATTTTTGAGAACAACTAAATATGAGTTCATTCTGTCGCAGACAAATTTTTAAATTTACATGATATTTGCTTGGGGTTTCTACATAAATTGCTCAGTACTTTAGGCTGATAAATTATGCAAACGAATTTCATTAAAACTCGCGCTTTCGCAGTTAAAAATTATTTTAGAAAAAAATGCTCGTATTGCATGAGATACAATTATATTCTTTTTGCAATATGTTGAATTTCACTAAAATATATGAGATATAACATATTCTTTACACTCCTCAAGTTTCGAAATACTTCTTCCAGCACTTTATGAGATAAAATCATATCCCATATAGAAATATCAGAAACACGTGTCATTGTAGAGAATCACAAATTTGATAAAGAATACACTTTAAAACACGTATAAAAAGATAAATTTAATTAAAATCATTAAAAATTACACAAAATATTTTTCATTTTGTCAAAGCTTTTCGCCCTGCTCATCAGGGCATCATCAGGACAAACTCAAGTCACAAACATAGTCTTACCACATATCTAATTTAATTTTCTTTTTCAATAGAATGGTTGTCTCAAGATATGTTAAATGTGAAAGTTATTTTAATCAGCCCTTGTTTCCTCTTACGGCTGTTCCAGCCTCTCCTACTTTTAATGAAAATGATTCAAGAAACTTCTACAGTCAATGTGTCAAGGTGGCTCCAGGCTACCCAAAACATCAACCAACTTTAGTATTTTAAATCCAAGCTGTTTTTTTTTTTTTTTTTTTTTTTTTTTTTGTTATCTGACATCTGCTCTGATGTCGCCAGTTTACCTCTGCAACTCTACCCAATGAAATCTCCATAAGTGTCTCAACCGTTGCTGTTTCAAACTTTTTCCATATTTCCTGTAAATATCCAATTAAATAAATACAAGTCACTTTACAACAGACTGTTGCTCCTTAGAACCACAGTAAATGCCCAACTAAAGTTAAACCCAGGAAAGCCTCAACCGTTGTACAGCAAGTGTCTCCATGGTGACCCAGTGAAGCTCGACTATAATTCAGAATTTACGTTTATACACTGTTCTACATTAACTGTAACCGTAATGAGTTTTATTAATATATATTATTCAACTGCCACTGCACTTGTAACTAAAAATGACTTGAGTTTGTCCTGATGATGCCCTGATAAGCAGGGCGAAAAGCTTTGACAAAATGAAAAATATTTTGTGTAATTTTTAATGTTTTTAATTAAATTTATCTTTTTATATGTGCTTTAAAGTGTATTTTTTATCAAATTTGTGGTACTTTATGAGATATTTGGCAATACGTCCAAAATCGAAAATTTTCTGTCATTTGTGGAAAGACAGTGTATGTATACTGCTTTCAATTTACACTAAATTCTTTGTATTTATTTTAATCCTAATTCTTTCTCTTTCCTATTGCAATTTACGGTGTGAAAAATGGATATAAATCTAATTCTTTTACCAAAATTTTAATTTCTATAATATTTATCAAAGTAAAACTAACCATAAAAAAATTTACAGTAGAGAAAATGTGTAGAATATATGGAGTAATCGGGTAAAATGGATAATTATATTTAAACAAACATAAAACTGTAAAGAAAATGCTGGAAATTAAATCTGTAATGTAAAACGTGAAGGGATTTTCGAAATTCGAAAGTTCACTCGTAAACGAAATACATAACAGTGGTAAAAGTATAAAACTCCGAACACACAAAATGAATTCTCTAAAGAAACAAAATTCGTATTGTTAAAAGTAGTTCTTTCAAAATCAAATCAAATAAAGTGAGCTTTTAAAATTCCTCACTGATATTTGTTTTTCTGTATGTTTAACCCGCGTACCATTATAAAAAAATATATGAGCAGTTGCTTAAAATGTACTTCAAAATATTGTTTACATTTATATTAATCCGAAATGAAAATTGCTTCCAAATTTAAATAAAATATATGATATTTTCATTTAATATTTTTAAAAATTAAAAAAATTAAGATAATACCTAAAATGAAACGAAAAATGGAATGTTATTGTATTCTTCAACATCTAATGATTTATGAATTATCTGTTGCAATTATTGTAAAAGAATTATTAAAAAAAAAAAAAAAAAAAAAAACCTAAGACATGCTTTTAATTTAAATTACATTAAAATTAGTGATTCTCTTAAATTTGAAATAAATTTTTATTTAATTTCGAAACCAAAATAAAAATATTCTTATAAAATTATTTTCAAATAGAGTTTTGCAATTGAAATTCTTTGTTTAAAAACCTAAAAATCAATGTTTTAGTTTCATTTTATGCACTTCGAGTTTTGAAATAGGAAATATTTTATGAAAAAAAAGTGACTAAAAAGTAAAAAAAAAAAAAAAAAAAAAAAAAAAAAAAGGAAAATTTTTGGAAGTGAAAGTCTCTGATGACAGCACGATGTTACGCCATTTTTAAAAATTCCGATGCATTTACGAAATCGGAGGGGATGGGGAACTTTTTTCCAATTTTGAAATGTGGATGTTATACTCATGCATTTCTTATAATAATCAGTGCAGGACAAAATTATTTAAATCAAATTCATTGTCTTGATGAGATTTTTCAGCGCTTTATTACAAAGCATACCTTCCCATTTGAAATTTTAAAGTTACCCTCCATAGCGGCCCCTTTCGTCCCACGGTCTCAAATTTTCCCCAAAAAGAGGTCCCACTTGAATTCATTGACCATATGTTTCGCAATTTTTCAAAATTCTGATATATTTCCGATATAGGAGGGGTTGTGGACTGGTATTGTGGACTGGGTTCTGTATATAATTTTGTTAATTAAAATAGGAAAATAAAAGAGGGGTGAGAAGCAGTCTTTACAGTGGCACCCGATTATGCTAGATAACTCCCTGCAAGAGTCTATTTCCCTGGGTTAGGAAATATTAACGACTTTTCAAACAGCTTGAAGAATTGTTTGAACTTAGCAAAACACAGGACGCGGATAAATACAGAAATTTGAAATATTCATTAAAAGGCGGTGTAAAGTTGTTGTTTGAGACGGTCGCATCCCTTGCTCTCAGCTGAAACCCAACGTATGCTGCTTTAAACCGTAGGATTAAAGAAAATTTCTCGAATGTTGTCGGCAAAGCTAAGTTACGCCATAAAATGTATAGTCGTAATGTAACGCACTACGATAAACATACGACTTTTCTATTCAGAAAATATAAGTATGCAGCTTGAACTATATTTGCCTTTTGCAGTTGTTTTAGATGTAATTATGCTTTTGTTCCCAATTTCAATTCAAGATATCTCGACATGAAAAATATCACTTCTTAGAATGCTCTTCTTTAAAATCTATTATATATACAGTTAATATAGAAAACAGACGTTGAAGCTTTTAAAGCTTAACAGGAATGGTTTAAGGAAGGTTATTGAAAGTCTTACTGGTCACTGTACCCTTAAGAGACATCTGAACATTATGGGTATCAGTTCTGATCCCGTCTGTCGTGGTTGTTGTCTGGAAGAGGAGACTGCTCGGCACATTTTGTGTGACTGTGAGGCCTTTTCTGCTTACAGGTTTGAGCATCTTGGTCGGCATCTTATTGAGCCTTGGGAGCTGCAGGATATTCCTGTCAGGTGTCCGCTGAGCTTTGCTTCAGCTACGAGGCTTTTCTCATAAGGATGTGTTTGGGTATGGGTACAATAGACCTCTGGTCGATGTGCCCTTGCTCTCAGTGTCCTGCTGAGGGCTGCCCTCCTTGATAAGTCATAAGTCATAACAGACGTTAACAGCATTTTACCTCTCCTCAAAACTCTAATCTGAAATATATCCGACCAAGAACTCCGTTAATTTCAGGCTCCAAGAAACAACGCATTTTCTTTTTAACAACCTAAGAATGGAAAGTTTAGAAAACCTGAATGTTTTGCTAGAAGCGAACATTACCCAAACTAGTGACACAATCTTTCTTATCATTTAAGAGGTCGTAAAATTTCTGCAAAGAAAAAAAAAACGGCTGTTAAACTAATGTCCAGTGGACTTGCCCAAGTTAAATATTATTTTACACTCATGTTTTTGAAAATTGCAAAACCATGAAACATTTGTCACAAATTAATCAAATTTATTCCATAAATTACTGATTGTGGTACCAGACAAATAAACAAAAAGAACGTCTGAAATCAGTACTTTGTGTGTCCATCACGCTGAGCGATGAGAGCCTGTACACGTCGTGGTATTGAATCATACAGGTTCTGAATGTAATCCTGGGGAAATGCATTCCAGATGGCTTCGCTTGATGCCAAAGTTCAATCTTACGGTGCGCCCCACCAGTTGTGCAAACGAGTCGCCGATCAATGAAATCCTAGACATGCTCGATAGGCGACATATCCCGGAATAAGCAGGCCATGATCGAAAGCTATTGTGCACTGAAGAAGGCTTGTGCAGTCTGAGAAACATGTGCATGGTCATTATCTTGCTGCAATACAGCACTTGGAATGCGTCGAAGAATGGGAAGGACCTCTGGCTCCAAAATTTTCCTTATGCAGCGATCACTATTGAGGTTGCCCGCAATGTGCACTAGATGGGATCGACAATTATACCCAATAGCTCCACACACCATGATCCTAGGCGTTTGTGTAGTATGACTCTGGATAACACACTGTGGGAGCAGACGTCCCCCCCCCCCCCTGTAACGCCTGACGCGTACACTTCCGTCATTGTACTCCAGATTACAGCGAAATTCATCGGAGAAAACAATTTTTTGCCACTGGGAACACCACGTCTTATATTGATGAGCACATTGAAGTCGGAGACGTCTGTGATTCAGCGAGAGGGGGAATAATGCGTAGAGGAACCCTTAAACGCAGTTAATGCTGCAGAAAACGTTGATGAACCATGGAGCTAGACAACAAGACACCTGTAGCCGTGCTCCAACTTTATGCTAACACACGAGAGTACGGTCCGTTACAGCCATGCGGATGAGATGTTTGTCGTCTCGTGCCGTTGTTCTATTGCGTGTCCCACTGCCAGGTTTTTGATTTGTTTGATTCTCCTCTGTCCATTTCGTCCAAACATGCATTACTGTTGTGGCATTACACTACGTGCGGGCTGCGATTTCTCGATACGAAAATTTACCCTCTTGCATACCAGTGATGCGGCCTTATACGAACTCCGTTAATTGTTGGTATGACCACATCCACATTTGACGAGGCAGATTAACAACCAACGAAACGTTTACAGCAGACAGAGGACGATAAACAGATTTCAACGTATTTTTACAGCCCTTTATATAACTGGAAAAAGCGACTGATAAGGAGTCGGTTCTCGTTCCACGCATGCGCAATAGCTTTGTAATTCTAATCATTTGCATGCTTTACCTCACTTTCATTTCCTGTAAGTTTGGTTTTATTTGCATATAATCCATTCATGGTGTTGCAATTTTCACAAACATGAGTGTATATAATATCGACAGCCATACAGTTTTTAACACGACGAGAACGCTGTTTTCTAACATACGCAACTTCTCTTAAATTTTTCTCAGTAAAATCGTTAATTAGAGCAAATATAACTGTAACTAAGACCCAAGAGCAGTTTTTCATAAATAGAAAACAATCGTTTTTTAAAGTTAAAATTCGTCGACTAGTAACTCTTTTGTCATTTCCTGCAATTAAACACCTGCATTATCCTGATATTATTAGGCTCGATTTTATGCGTGAAAACAAGATGGAACTTAATTTTTCTACTAAATCTTTATATATTGATGAATCTAATTGAAATTCTAAACACTGGAGTCGACAGATTTGAAAGTTAATCTGAAGGAAAGTGTTTTCAATGAAAATGAATGTTCTTAGATTTTTTTTTTTTTTTACTTTCTTACCCAATTTAATGATATTTTTTCAAATACGCCTGTTCTTACGAATGTATTATGTAATTAAATTGATATTGGTAATCATGATTCAGTCTTTAATAAGCCTTATAGATTTGACCAAGCAAAAGGAAAAATAATGGAATCGGCATATTAATAATATGCAAGAAATGCACAATTCCACGGGGGACTTCATCGTTTGCTTCACCAATAGTGTAATGTAAGAAGAAAAATGATATACCGGTGATGATCCAAAGGCGTAGGTTATTCACTTTTGCTTATCAAAAAGTAAATGCTGTTAAGAATTACTCGCAGTATCTACTTCCTATTATAGATCATTTATTAAATAATATTAAATCCACCGCGTACATGTCCAGGTTAGATTTAACTTCAAGAAATTTGCAGATTGCTATGAAACCAGAAGATATCGACAAAATAGAATTTATTACAAAACGTTAGACGTTTGGGTTCAAAAGAATGCTTTTCCGTTATTCGGGACTGTTTTTTTTTTGTTGTTGTTGTTGTTTTTTAGGCAATGGAAACAGTTTTACAACCACTTTTAAGTAAATTTGCACATGTGTATTTAGATGATATAATTTCGAAAGCATCTTAACACATTTAAACGAAGATTTTACCTTACTGCGAAATGCATGACTAACTTTAATTTTCTCTAAATATAATTTCCCCAGAAAAGAAATATTTTTAGAAAAGTAATTATTAATATGTAACGATAAAAATTTGTTTCTAGATTACGGATGTGTACAATCATCTTATGAAGGAAATGAGGGAGTCAATTTGGTTAAACGAATAACCTTTAAAACGTTCCTTTATTAAGTCCAAAGGTATACAGTTGTGAAGATACAGTCCTAGACCGATTATGAAGACATCCGGAGCGGTATATGCGCTCTTAGTTTCGACAACTGTCAAGCCATGGTGCCGATGGCCGGCAATTCGCCGTAGCGGCGAACCCCGAAGGGCACCGCGAGTTCAGCTAGTAAGATTTTGCATGATGAAGTATGATTTTTACGTGAGTTTATTAAACAAGTGAATATCGGGAAAAAGCCACGATTTCTCGTGTGTTCCAGCTTAAATACCGCATATTTCGGCGCGAACACAAACTTGTCTTATGAATTCTTATTGGATAGTTAGTTGAGCTAAATACCGACTACCTTTTATCATTGGTTGACCAGGACATCTGGGATTTAGTATTTTGCAATGTTTTGCTGTTTATTTTGAGATGATTGCATAATTTTGATTCTAAAACTTATTCTTAAATCAGATTCCCGCGCTTTGAAGTTCTGAGGCAAAACCAGTTTTACATGGGCAGATTAGAATTCCCGTTATTTGTTCTTAAAATTAAGATTTAATCTGAGATAATAATATTAAGTTAACACTTAATATTAATTTAAAATACTAATTTAAAATCTTGATTATTTTTATCCTTTCATTCATATAAATATATATATATATTTCCAATTAAAAAAACTTACCAGTGTGTTCGAAACTTTTTGTTTCAGTCTTCTATTTTAGATATACTTTAAAACACGTTTCAATTAAAATAACTATTTGAAAAACTTGGCAGTACCCTTCAAGTTATCGAAATAATGCTTTGCAGTAGTGTAATTGTAAATGCTTTGCATGCATTTACAATTGCACTGTTTGACACTAATTTTAAACCGAGCAAATTATATATTACTAGTTATAATAGGTGTTATAATAGGTGGATTCTGCTCTGTTCCCCAATATATATATTTTCTGACAAATTTGTGCTACAGAGCATATTATTTTCATCACAAGAGAAATTAATTCAGCCGATTGCTCGACACGGTAGCAGATTCAAATTCACCAACTTTCTAGGCTATCTAACATTCAATTCGATAGAGTACCTAATGTGCATAGTAATACTTTTAAGGTCAGTATGTATTTTTGATTTCATGCAATTCCATACTAATTCAAATGTAATAATGAACCGCATAATGCAAATTTATGTCAGATATTGGTTGATTCTGCTATGTTATAAACAACTTAAATGCTGAATATATTACGAAGTGTATTAGAATAGATATAGTCATTGATGTACAAGACAGTATAATATATAGTATTATAAAAGTGATCTGATGTTATTACGATGAAAATATTCCATATAGTGGATGTTTATACGAAATTTTTCCCTATTCTGCCATGTTAAGAAAATCATAATTTTCTAAGTAGAATTTTTCCTAGCTAAGAATAATTATGCTAGTATCCTAAATAATATTTAAAGTGGTCTGAAATCTTTAAGAGAAATTCCCTCAAAATGGACATTTATGCGAAAGTTTGCCCTTTTCGGCCATATTAAGAAAATAAAAAATTTCAAATAACTTACGGAAATTTCAAAGTCGAATGTCCATTGTTAATTGCGTTCATCATAAAGTGCTATTTAAAAGAAGTTTTCACATCTTCAGGATAGAAATCTTCTTTTTAACACACATTCAAGTGAAATTTTGCCCTATTCTTCCATGTTAAGGAAATCGTAAATTTCGAATAAGTTACGAAGTTTTTAAATTTGAATGTTCCAATAGTCAATAGGGTTCTTTACACTGTCATAAGCGATATTTAAAAAACTGGTATAACATCTTTGCGAGTACTTGTTCTTAAGATATGCGCACAGAATAAAAATCTAACGCACAAACTGACACCTTACAGACTGATACCATATCAATTTTGTTGTTTTGGGATTCCTCAAACTTCAAAATGTCTAAAAAAGTAAAATATCGTGGTCGTAAAATTTTACGAATATCTAAGTTCCCCACAACTATAGTAAGACAGGGAACTAAAATGTATTCGTAACTTAACCCTATAAGGCACCCAGTCCGACTTTAATCGTTCCTATAGCTATAAAACTATTAGCGTCATCTCTTGACATATTGATAGAAGCTACTGACATTTAGCAATGTAGTAATACGAATCTTTACCTAAAAATGTCGTTCGTGTTTTTGTTATAGTGCACTCAGTGTGAAATTTGAATGAAAGTGATACGTTAATCGATTGTCTGAATTCAAAAATAAAAAAAGAATAGTTATTGAACAGTTTTGACTCGAAACAAAATACTGTGTGTTATAACGAAGTGTATATTTTGCAGAGGTAAGTTTTTTTTTATTTATTTATTTTATTATTATTACAATAGTAAACGTATTAATAAATCATATTAATAAACGTATTAATAAATCATATCTACATTTTACGATGTCGTCAAACAGTGCTCAGAAAGGAAAACTCATTTTTCATACCCATACTGTAAAGAAATTTGTCTTTGAATTCTATTTTCAATTTTGATTTTTTGTATTATATCACGTTTTGAGGTGACCTGATTACGAAAGACCATTTTTTACCGGTTGACCTGCATCTCTATCTGTCATCAGTATAACTTAAAACAAATAGCTGCAACAAACTCATATTTGAAATTTTAAACTTCGTATTAGTTTATCACTTAAAATATTGATCAAGATTGGCATATTTAAAGGCAAATTATGAACAGCCATTATTATTATTATTATTATTATTATTATTATTATTATTATTATTAAATATTGGCACTACAATTAAGCGAACGGTTGAGAGAGCTATGTCCTCACCCCCTCCCCTCACAGAATTATATATCAAATAAAACTGTTTCTAAACCTATGTTTGATTAATTAAAAAGTACATTGAACTTTATTATCTTACGCTATTAATCTTAAAACTTATTTTGCAATCTATCTGTATAGTATTAAAAAACAGGATAAGGGAAAGTCGTTTTGGTGGCATACCAAATTTTTTTTCTCATAGAAATGCAGTATTATAAGACTTGATCTATACCGATGCTGATTGATTCGTTGAAGGAACAAAAATGAGAAAAATAAATTTAATAATCTAAACTTTTTTTAAATAATGTTATAATTTTAACAATTTTACAAGTTCTAATGCAGTGGTTGATTTAATTTCTTGCACGTATTGCAGGCATACATTAATTTCTTGCTGAATCTAAGCACGTATTAGAATTTGTGCTCAATTGAGCACGTACTGCAGTAAAGAAATTTCCTAAACACGCATAAAGAAAACTCCTATACGTGTAAAAGTATTAGTTTCCTTGTAATATGTTGCAATTTTGCATTTTTATTTTTATTTTATTTTTTATTTTTTATTTTTTTACTTAAAACATTTATTTTTTATATGTTAGCATAATATTGTTGATATTGAAAAAAAAAAAGTGTACTTCAATATTACCAAAAATAATATAAATTAATTTTAAATATCGAAATAGAAATTAATAATTATTTTATGTGCCCCAACGTCCTATTTTGTAAAATATCTTAAATTATATTATTTTTCGTTATGATAATACATTTCCTGGAGAGTAAATAATTTAGTTGCAAAATTAATCAGATATTTTATTTATTTATTTATTTATTTATTTACAAAATGTAATGCATTGCTTGAAAATGGCATGTTAAAAAAGATACGATATTTCACATTTCAGTCTTATTTATAAGCATAAATTGTATTTGTGTCATTTTATGATATATTAGTATATAACCCCGTAAAAAATGACGGAATGTGGAATCAATTAAGGTAGTGAATGAACGCCTGCCTTGCTGGTCACTACATTTAAAAGAAACTCTTTTCTATATCACTTTATAAACAAAAATAAAAACTAAAGAAAATCATGAAATTGCTCAAAAGCTCGCTTCCTGTCCCCGCTGCCTTTGGCAGTAGCCCACTCATTTGCAGACTCTCGGGTGCCTGTTCCTATTGCCTGTGACAATAGCTTACCCGTGGGCTTCCATTTGCGTGCTTATCAGATGACAGTTTAGAAACGTGCAGTATCGAAAACATTGAAGTAGCCATTTTATATTTAAATCCCAGTTATATATGAACAACACTATACGTGATGTACATAATATTTTCTTGCACGTTATTTTCTATATTTATTAGATTTATTTGATAAACTATAAAATGACAAAAATTTCATGCCAAATATAATATTGCAATATCCTATGATCGGCTACACCGATCGCATGCAGCAATTATTTTTTTGTGGTTATAATTGTAGTTAAGTTAGTTAATAGTAGTTGGTATACAGAAAATTAAATAAATAATTAATTAAATATGTAAATCTGATCATAGTACCGCCTTAATATAGCTCACTTTGTCGGCGTTTGAATTTTTATCGTCATTTTAGAGAAAAATACATAATTTATGCGTTTATATTTATGTTTCTTTCTTTTCTTTTCTTTTTCCTTTTCTTTTTCTTCTTCTTCTTCTTTTTTTTTTTTTTTTTTTTTTTTTTTTTTTTGAAAATTTTATAATTTATTTATATTTTTGGTGCGCTAACTTGGCTTAAAGTGGCTTTCTCAAAAGAAGAGTCCTTGGAAAAAAAATGTCCGATCTATTTCAGAATCAAAATTTTAAAATATTACCCAGGATTATCAAAGAATTAGCTTTCATGCCAAGCACGATTTATTCGTGCCAAAAATATACTATTTAAACAAAACAAAAAGGAATAAATCTAAAATTGAAGTATATTAAAATAATCTGGTGTGTCGCTCACACGACTTTCTCTTACCTTGAAATTTAATACAATAAATACAGGTTACAGATTAATAGGTAAGATAACGAGTACTGTTATGTAAACCTATGTTAAACAATTCATATTAGGCTTCTGAAGAGTTTTATATGATAATTAGTTCTGTGTGAGGGAGGCTCCCGCCCCCCTCAACCCCCCGTTTCATTAATGCACCTATATTTATATAGAATTTAATTCGGTTATTAAAAAATAAGTCTGTTTGTAAAAAAAAAAAAAAAAAAAAAAAAAAAAAAAAAAAATATTAAAATTATTATTTTAAAAAATTATCTTTCGTGATAATGCAGACGATTTCCATATTAGAGAAGTAGTATAACACCAAATATAAAAAAAAAAAGTCCATTTTATTATCAAAATTAAAAAAAAAAAAAAAAAAAAAGTACGATTTTTTTTTCTAAGGTTTTTTTTTTTTTTTTTTTTTTCGTTAAAAGTAAAAAAAAATCGATAACTTTGTTTTTAATTATCACAGATCGATGGTTAAACCATTCGTTTTAAAGGTATTGGCGAGCTCTTTTGAAAGATACCCATCATGAAAATTTACTCCCCTCGAGGGGGGTCTTCCCCCCCAGGGGGGGAGGCGAGGCTCTTACATATACAAAAAAAATTTTCCAGTTAACTATCTCTATTACAATATATATATATTCGTTTCATTTGGTTTAGCGCAGTCTATAGACGTTAAACTCAATTTTCCTGCAATTTCCTCCATAGACGTAATGTATTAGAATTCTCTTGATTGTCCCTGTACACAAACCATTAGCGTGATCTTAACGAAAAGCTTACTGTAGCATCCCTATATGATACAAATTTAGAATACCAAGTTTGAACTTTCTGCCATAATTTGTTTTTGAGATATGCTGATAACAGACAGACACACAGACAGACACACAGACATATAGACATACACACAGACCATTTGCTAAAAACATGATTTTCGTATTCAGGGGACCTCAAAACGTGTAAATATAACAAAATCTCGCGTTCGAAAATTTGACCTAAAAACAATACTCTACCTTATGGGTAAGAGAAAGTAAAAAGGTTATGGTTGTTGTTTTTTTACTCCATTTTCATATTATTTTTTCATACGCATGAGCAAATATAATATTTTATAATTTTTCTGAATTCTTCGAACTAAACAGCTTATCGATCGGACAATTAGATTTTTGTAAATTATCTAAAGTGTGAAAATTAGGTCGCAACTTCCTATATAGATGAGTACGAACCGGAATCGTCACCTCTCTTGCAAATTATATAAATAGATTAAGCATCTAATTATTTTTTTATCGTATGCACGTGATATTACGCTGATTTTAATACATCAGGTTTTAAAGCTTTATTACGGTCTGTTCCGTTTTACCAAATGCATGCAAATTTAAAAACTAGTATGCTGTGGCCACCACAAGACTTTCTTCTATATTTTCCTATACAAATTCACACAGTAACAATATTTAAAAAAAAAAAAAAAAAATACGATTTTTTTTCAAAGTTTTTTTTTTTTTTTTTTCGTAAAAAAAAAAAAAAAAAAAAAAAAAAATTCGATAACTTTGTTTTAAATTATCACATATTTATAGTTCAACCATTCGTTTTAAAGATATTGACGAGACCTTTCGAAAGATACCCATCTTGAAAATTTACCCCCCTCCTCCCCCGGGGGGTACTTTCCCCTGGGGGGAGGGAAGCGATGACCGAGATTTTTTTCCTAATTAACTACTACTATTATCAATAATTCATATTAATTTCACAATCACACGTTAAGAATAACTCCCATTATGTACATTTATACGAAATTTTGTCCTATATACTGCCATGTTAAAAATTTAGAAAAAATACGATCACAGCACCACCTGTTGAGTGATTGATCCCCAAATCTAATCAGCCCCAGTTTATGTCAGGGGCCAACTAAATACCAAGTCTGGTTAAATTTCGTTAAAAAAAAAAAAAAAAAAAAATACGATTTATTTTCTGAGTTACTTTTTGTTAAAAGTAAAAAAAATCGATAACTTTGTTTTAAATTATCACAGATTTATAGTTCAACCATTCGTTTTAAAGGTATTGACGAGACCTTTCGAAAGATACCCATCTTGAAAATTTACTCCTCTCGAGGGGGGGACTTCCCCCCCAGGGGGGTTCACGAGGCTCCTACGCATACAAAAATTTTTCCCCAGTTGACTACCTCTATTATAAATAATTCTTGTAAATTTCATAATGATTACTAAAAAATAATTATCTTTATGCACATTTATACAAAATTTTGTCCTATATCACCATGTTAAAAATTTAGAAAAAGCGGGATGGCAACGCAACCTGTAAGACAATTTTTACCAGAAGTTGATAGGCACTAATTTATGTCAAGGTGCAACTACATACTAATTTGTATGAAATTCTGTGCAGTAGTTCCTGAGATACAGTTGCCACAAAATTTTGTCACACACACACACAGACAGACAGACAGACAGACAGACAGACAGACAGACAGACAGACATTTTCTAAAAAGGGTCAAATCGTGTTCTACACTCTCAAAACGTGTAAATCCATCAAAAACCCGAGGTCGAAAATTTTTACGAATCCAATACTTTCTCTATATTACATATAGAAGAAAGTAATAAATAAATAAATAAATAAAAATGTTTAAAACTCGTTACTTATGTTTAAAAAGTTGAAGAGTATTTTTTTATCTCCCCCCCTCCCCCCTCTAAATTATCCTTTTTATCTATATAAATAAAGAGAAGTATCTGTGTGTGCATCGCCCTGTCTGATTATCTGTGTGTCAGTCTGCGCTCTGGTGCCCACACTGCCGATCGCAGAGCTACAAATCTCGGCAGATGGATACCTGGGACTCAAGTGTACACTTCATCGATATTTTTTCGAATTTCGAATTTGAATTTCATTAATTAATTTTGATTTTCTGTTTTGAATATTGGCTTTTAAATATTATTTTTTCTATCGTAAAATTTATTCCTTCATTTAAATCATCTGCGTATCTTAGAAATGGGCATTGCGCTATTTAATTTTATTTATTTAATTCATTCATTTGAAGTCGAAATCTTTTTTCCCCGTTTTTTAATTTAATATTTTTATTACTGAAAATCAAATGGTAATGCAGTTGCAAAAATTCCGGTGTGTCACTCACACGACTTTCTCTTACCCTGAAATTTAATACTATAAATTCAGGTTGGAGATTAATAGGTAAGATAACAAGTACTTCTATGTAAACCTTTGTTAAACAATTTAAATTAGGCTTCGGAAGAGTTTTATATGATAATTCAATCTGTGTGTGTGTGTGGGGGGGGGGGCTACCGCCTTTCTCAATTTCCGTTTCATTAGTTCGTCTACATTTATATAGAAATTAAATCTGTTATAAAAATTTAAAGTTCAATTAAAACTATACAAACAACTTACACAAGAAACACTCCTTGAAACTTATCAGTCTTGATAAAACTTTTCCAGCAACAAACTTATATTAACTTAAAAATACAACTTCTGCATCTCTTAAATTATTTATTTCTAAGTTACTCTAAGAGACACAGACAAACATCAAACGTTAAAAAACATTTCTTCGGTAATCAGAAAGCCACAAAACGTGTAAATATGCAAATAACCAGCGATGAATATTTAGCTCAATATTATACATTATTTATCATATGTCTATAAGGAATTCATTTTAATTCCTGAGTAGTTTTCCTGAAAATGGTAAGATATTATAGTACAGCACTTCCACTAACATAAAAAAGAAGGTTATTGCTTAAATATTTACAGTCCTGTATATCATTTGAAGATTATGTACAGACCACATGGTTCACCTATATATAATCCTATAGTAACTAATAATACACGGCAGAACCTGAAATAAATCTCTATAATTTTTCAGCTATTATCGCACTATAATCGATTTCTTTTGTGTAGCTCTATAAACGAACAGTTGATGATTTCCCTGCCGTATTCTACATGAGACATATTTTTACGCATATAAAAATATATATATATATTCATTTCATTTGGTTTAGTGCAGTCTATAGATGTTAAACTGTACTTACCTGCACTTTCCCCCATAGACGTAATGTATTTGAATTCTCTTGGGTGTCCCTGTACACGAACCATTTGCTTCATCTCTATATCATACACATTTAGAATACCAAGTTTAGACTTTCTGCTACTATTTGTTCTTCAGATATGCTGATAACAGACATAGACACAGACAGACACACACAGATCAACCGCTAAAAACATGATTTTCGGATTCGGATTCAGGGGACCTCAAAGCGTGTAAATATAACAAAAATTCACGTTCCAAAATTTTACCCTAAAACAATACTTTCTTCACCTAATGGGTAAGAGAAAGTAATAATCTGTTGTGTCACTCACACGATTTTCTCTTAACCTGGAATTTAATACAATAAATACAGGTTGGAGATTAAGAGGTAAGATAACGAGTACTGTTATGTAAACCTACGTTGAACAATTCAAATTAGGCTTCGGGAGAGTTTTATATGGTAATTAGTTCTGTAAGAGGGGGACTATTGCCCCCTTCAACCCCCGTTTCATTAATGCACCTACATTAATATTGAATTTAATTGTGTTATTACTTAAAAGTTTAAGTTTACTTAAAAGATTACAGACAATTTTCACTCGCAAAATTCTTTAAAACTTATCAATCTTAATCAAATATTTCCAGCAACAAACTTATATTAACCTCAAGATACAACATTTGGATTTCCTAAAATTATTTCTTTTTAAGTCGTTCTAAGAGACACAGACAAAGATCAAACGTTAAAAAAAACTTGACTACAGTAATCAGGAAGCCTCGAAACGTGTAAATATGCAAAAGACAAGCGATGAATATTTAGCTTAAAACATACATTATTTACCATATCTCTATGAGGAGTTTATTTCAATTCCCGAACAGCTTTCCTGGAAATGGTAAAATATTATTAGTAAAGCACATCCACTAACAATAAAAAAGAATGCTATCGCTTAACTATTTGCAGCCCTGTATATATTTCGAAGATTATATACAGACCGCATGGTGCATCTAAATATAACCCTACAGTAATCATACATGGCCCAGCCTGAAATATGCTTCCATCAATTTGCAACGATTGTTGCACTTTTATCTAGTTCTTTTGTGTATCCCTGTAAAAGAAGAGGCAATGATTTCCCGACCATATTCTACATTAGACATATTTTTACGCATATAATATGTATATATATATTCGTTTTCTTTGGTTTAGTGCAGTCTATAGATGTTAAACTCTACTTACCTGCATTTTCCCCCGAATACGTAATGTATTTGAATTCTCTTGGGCGTCCCTGTACACGAACCATTTGCTTCATCTCAACGAAAAGCTTTGTGTAGCATTCCCATGTCATACACATTTAGAATATCGAGTTTGGAATTTCTGCTACTATTTGTTCTTGAGATATGTTGATATAAGGCACAGAGACATACAGACACACACACAGACCATTCGCTAAAAACATTATTTTCGTATTCAGGGGATCATATAACATGTATACATAATAAAAACTCACTTTCAAAAATTTGACCGTAAAACAATACTTTCTCTACCTTATGGGTAAGATAAAGTAAAAATCAGCATATATAGTTACGCTCATCAGTGCCAGACTCTGTCACGCTTAAAAAGGCTTACTTTGGACTCTGTCTATGTGTGAACGCAAGTTGCCACCTTAAAATGTTAAATCATTAAAATATTAATTATGATCATACTTAGATAATTTTTAAAAATCTTATTGTCCCATCGATAAGCTGTTTAATCCGACGGATTCAGAAAATTCGCCACTTTCATTTGGTACCTTATTTGTAACGAATTTTTTATTAGATTTTTTAAAATTAATTAAAATTTTAATATAACAGCTTTAAAATAGACACTTAAATTTTCATTTGTTGCCATTTTTTTTTTCAAGTGTTAAATAAAATATGCTTTCACGTGAAAAAAAAAAAAAGAATTGCAAAATATTAAATTGGCTCATGCATATGAAAAAATGACGTCTATAAAATAATGTGCAAGAGAAGTTATAACGTCACTGGCCGTCCGTGGATGCAAGAAAAATATTTCCTATGTTAATCGCGCATTGGATTTTTTGTAAAAAATGATTAAAAACGATGGAAATTATTTCCCGATTTTAATCCCCATGCTTGGATATAGATATGCATTAGTCATCGTGTGCATGTGTTAGATTAAATTGTTTTTGCTGTAAAATTTATAAAATTTAAATTTTAAATTTCAAACCTCCAGAAAAAAAAATAGCAAACTTCCATATTCGATTGAAATCATAAACATTTCATTTCAAAGATTGACATTTACATAATAAATATCCAACTAATATAATAGTAAAAAGGAATATGATAAATATTCTTCATAATTTGAAGTCAAATTTGTTTTCAAATGTATAAATAAAGTGTCTAATATAAGATACTCATGTTGCAGTGAAATAGATTTCTTATCTGTCAACCTTTGCTGAAAAAAACAATATCGCCAAATTATCTGGCGAACATATTTAATTCCTTTCAAAAATCATAGTTATTTTATCAACTTATATTAAGAGAGTAATGAATAATATGAAAAAATATTTCGTACAATACATATTACGAAAATATACATCTGGCATGTATATTTTCGTATTACGTTTTTGATCGCCAAATACGAAAAACGCCATGTATGACAGAGTTTTAAAAATTAAAATTAAAGTTTTGTCAATTTGACGGCAAAATAACTCAATCTAACATATGCATACGATAACTAATACATATCTATACTGAAATACGGGGGTTAAAATCGGCAAATAATTTTCCTGGATTTTTAATAATTTTTTACAAAAACTCCAATGGGCGATTAACATAGAAAGTCTTTTGCTTGAATCCACGGACGGTCAGTGGCGTTACACTTCGCTTGTGCAGAATAATAATTTTATATTTTTAAAATTAACGAAAAGATAAATAAAGTGCAAAAATTTCGCACTGGCTTGTTAGCAAATGAATTATTTGAAGTTAAAAATAAATAAAGTGGAATGATTATTTTTCTACGGGCGCCTTAGTCGTCCTACAATTAACTGGTTAAGTATATTAAATTTTAAATTTAAAAAAGTAATTATAATAGTTATGGAAATGCATAAATTTTATAAGATAAAAACTTTTTATTTTTCACTTTTTTAATTAATTCCTATAAATAAAAAATAAATAAATAAATACATAAATAAAACTTTTTTTTTTTTGTAGTATTTACCTGAAAAAAGAAAGAAAGAAAGAAAGAAAGAAAATGGTAGTATGTAGAGAAAGGTTTAAACTGAATAAAATTTATGTTTCCTCCCAGTGTAGTCCATCATACCTCAGTCAAACTAAACGTAGTCCTAAATTCCGTCCAAAAGAACATGTTATTTACATCCGTAAACAAGAAACCAACAAATCAGAAATTTCTAAACATTGCTGGGAGAAAAACTTTAAATTTGGCTCTGCTAAAATATTTTTCAAGCCCAAACGTACTCACGAAGTCGATTTCTTTGAAACTTTTTACGACTATAAGAATCTCAAAAATATTGTTGATTGTAATTTCACTGCACCCCATTTGTTTGATTGTTGTAAATTCTATATTTAGTCAACATTATCTTAATTTTCTCTAGACTTTTCGTATAATTATTTTGGTTGAGCCGAATCCGATTTACTATATATAGGAGAACTTATCTCTCATTTCCTTATGCAGTGAAGACGGTATTAAGCTATTCAACGCCAATTCTCCTTCTAATCTTGCCATAAATTAACTAAAAATTCAATAATAGTATGTATAATAAAAATAAAATTTATTTTCAGCAATAAAGTATACCCGGAAATTGCATCGCTAAGGTGACTATAATAATAAAATTCGAAATGTTTCTATACCACTACGATGTATCAATTTATTTATATTTATTTAATCGAAATATTAATATTAACTTTTAAATTCCGAATTTCAAGAAAAAACAATTACTAAAAATTTTTTATATAGATGCTACACACACGCGAATAAATTTTTCGCTACGTAAACGCGTGAGGAAAATAAAAAAAGAAAAAAGAAAGAAATTGATTATGGGTATTAGATGATGGAAAAAACATATATTTATTGTAGTCGATACTTTTTGATTCACATCCTTCTTTTACATTAAACGAGTAAATCACGTGACTTGTTATATATATATATATATGTGTGTGTGTGTGTGTGTGTGTGTGTGTGTGTGTCTTGGGGATCTCGAGAACGACAGGGTTTTTTGGATCGAAAAGACGATTGGGCTTATGGCTTCCCAGGAGTGACGTGGGAATTCCTTTTTCAGGGTTAGTGAAAGAACTGAATGGTTTCTGCCTTCCCCCATTCAATAGCAAGCATTCCGATTGTAGACGAGAAAATCCCTTTTTTCTGGGGGACTTCAAGAGGATCTTCCCCAATAAACCCACAATTTTTCCCTTCTTCAAACACCCTTCTTCAATACCTTTCCAAACATATGGTATCTATTTGTATTGACAAAAATATAAAAAGACAGAAAGAAAAAAGAAAATGAAGGTGGATTGATAAAGTGAAACTAGTCTTTATTTTTACTTTATTTCATTTATTTTCATTGATAGTATATAATCGATAGTTATGGGATAAACTGTCTTTTTAATTTTATGATGGACAACTATGATTTACTTTTTCTTTACTTTATTCAAATTTCAATAAATGCGTCAGGGAAAAGTTTAAGCAGATAATCAAATTTTAAAAACAATGAAATACTTTCAATAATTTAATAAAGATATCTTCGCTAAATGTACCAGATTTTTAGGACGGAGGACTGTTAGTCTTCTTAATCTACGGATAAAACTTTGTCGCCAGTTTTACAATGGTTGGACATTTATCGAAATCGAAAATTTATGGAAAATATAATTAAATAATTTGAAGGCGATATTATAATTTGAGAATATATATATTGGTATTATCATGTATCTATTTAATAATAGTCCTCCGTACTAAACTAAATTCTGCTTTTGCCAGAAATTCGTCAAAATCTTTTTTTTTTTTTTTTTCCTTTTTGAAAGAAAAAAAGAAAAGAAAATTAATATTAATCAGTTCCCAAACGGACAGTATCGAAGAAGTATTATTAGGACTGAGGGCCTATTAGTCTCAATCTGGGATTTTTGCGTTATCGATTTCGATAGTTGGACATTTGTCGAAATCTAAAATTTATCGAAAATATAATTGAATAATTTGAAAGCGATGTTATAATTTCAAAAAGAAAAAAAAAAAAAAAAAAAAAAAAACTAATAGTCCTCCGTCCTAAACTAAATTCTGCTTTTGCCAGAATTTTATCAAAAATTTTTTTTTATTATTATTATTATTGTTGAAAGAAAAAGAAAAGAAAATTAATAATAATCAGTATCGTTACAAGCTATATCGAAAAAGTTTTTTTTTATAATTTTGAATTAGGAAATAAAAAGTGCGCGTGAAATAATATGAAATAAAAATAAGTAAAAAAATGAATTTAATGATTTAATGTTTTTGTTTTTCGGGGGCTGCTCATGCATATAAAAAATGCGTATTAAAACGAGTCGAAGAAGGAAGCGAAATAAGTATTGAGTTATATTACGATAAATACGATACATAATATGATACGATATATTAGACCAGGGTCAGTATGCATTTTCGTTGAAAGAAATAGTTTGTTCGTTCGGTGCAACTTGCACAATAGTCCCGTGAGGTACAACTTTCACATTAGTCCCTTGAGGTACAACTTTCACTTTAGTCCCGTCAGGTACAACTTGCACATTAGTCCCCTTTAAATATTTTTTAAGAATTTAGTTATAGACCAGACATGCAAAATATCTTGCAATTAAAACGCGTTCTTGTTATTATTATTAGCGTGAAAATATATTTTACTATACGTCAAAAAATAAATTAACTCGTAAATTTTTTTTGACAACAATTAAAAATTAAAATACATAATCTTAAAGCTTTATTTATTTATTTTGTGGTAACAAAAAGGGAAAAAAAATAACAATTTGATTGCATCGTACTTTCAAAAGAGACCTGCGACAGAAGAAAAATGGTAATTAATTTAATTTTCTTTCCTTTCTCCTTCTTCCTTCCTTCCTTCCTTTATTTCTTTTATTTTTTTTTACCTTTAAATAATTTTGTTTAAAAGTATTTTTTTTATTTGAAATCATTTAACAGTGTATAATAATTTGAGCATATAATTTATTCTGCAGTTAAAAACTGAAAATGCACTTAGAATATATAAATAATTAAAATGATTAATCTTTCTTTCTTTCTTTCTTTTATTTATTTATTTACTTTTAGACAAATTTTTATGTTAATTACTATTTAAATCATTTTTTTTTTTCAAATTTATAAGCACTAAGCGTTTTTAATTATGACTTATCAGAACACCATCAAAACTACATAATTCTGTTTTCGTAAAAAAGAACATTTGCAGATAAATAAAGACAATAGGGAAAATACTCCCCATTGCAAAATACTTTATGTCTGTTGAAATAAAGGAGACGTAAATGCATAAATTGCTGTACATATTCATGAAATCATAAAAATGTATTTTTTAAATTGCAAGTATTTTGTACGGTACTATTACTCTATTTCCTGAATAATAAGTTGGGGAGTCGATTTACACACAGTTAAATGCAATTTTTTGAGGTTTTATATTGTGTCACTAAATGGTACTCCCGACCAATAAGAAGGGGTGTGCTCTCCCTCACAGAATCAACTTTTGCGTTAAAAAAGAAAAAAAAAAAAAAAAGAGAGAGAGAGAGAGAGAGAGAGCTGTAAATAAATACGCCTGTGGAGTTTTTATTTATTCTTCCTGATGATGGGGAATATTTGCCTTCGAAACGTTTATTATTATTTTTTTTTCCCGCGATCTTTTATGTCCGTAAAATGAACCAATTGATTTTATATATTTTTTAAATTGTTTAATGTTTTATTATTCTTTTGAATATCAACTATAATTTTCTACTTTTTCTGTCATTTTTGGAGTTCGCGTACTTTAGACGAACGTTTTTGTGGATGATATAGTGGATGATATTTCGTTCAGTTCTTTTCATGAGATTCCACAAAATATGCAAATTCTCTTAATTTTGAACGTGAGTGTATATGTAAATTTTCTGATTGGTGCACAATGCAAAAGGAAGGAGGGAAGAGGGCACAAAAGTACATGCGCCTAGGACTCCCATGAAGTTAATCCCATTCCGAGAAAAAATGATATATAATATTAAAGCAACAAAACACTAAAATATTTTGCCAATCGATTACTATTTTTTGCCCCAATTCCCCCTTTCTTCTTTTTTTAGGCTTTACTCAAGGTATCTCTTTTATTTATTTTTATTTTATTCAGATTTAAAATAAATAATAATGAGAAAAAATGGTCTTTAATATAAATAAATAGTTTTATATCAACGACATGTTTCTATCATATTTTATAGTTTTTTTAAAAGAAGTTTTATGTCCCATTTTTAAAGTTCCAGTAGAAATAAGAGGCAGAAAAAAATTGGAGTATTAAATAAATAGACACAGCAAAGCATCCATAATCCGAAATTCTGTAATTCGACAGTACCCATAAACCGCCACTAATGGCTATGCCCTACCCCCTAAAAAAAAAAAAAAAACCTCCGCCCGTAAATCTTAGGGCTATCGATGTTCACTGTGTATATAATATATAATGTTAAAATTTAATATGATATCTATCATATACACATGAAATATATCTACACTAAGCGACAAAAAAAAAAAAAAAAAAAAAGCCGCACTGCAGAAAAAATGACGTATCTTTTTTATTTATAATAACTTTAAAATTCATGTTTGAAACAAATAAAACTGTCTTGTTTGCATAATACCAAAGGAATGAAATGATATCTATGTACATTTTTGATTTAATAATTCGCTTTATTGCATTCTACGAAGTACATTTTAAAAATCTGCATAAAACTTTCTTTTAGAACATAATGCAATAACCATACACTTTGTATTTTATTATGATTTATTATATGAAATAAACAAGTTATATTTTAATATATGAAATTAAATTATTTATTTGTTAGATCTAAGCAATTTTTTATTAAAAATATGTATTCTGCATTGGGTTAATTCCACCTTTATATGGAATTTACTGCTTTAATGTGCAATGGCATAGTTTTATAAAGTGTTTTAATGTAAATCTCAGAAATTTCAATGTGCCAAATATCACAAATAATTTTTTTTACTTCTGGCAGAGTTGTAGACTGCAAATTTCGAATCCTCTCCCCTCTCCCCCGCCTTTTAATAGATGAAACATTTTCGAGCGGATCATGATTAGGACTATTTCCATGTATGGTAAAGACGAAATTCTACTATATCCTTTGTGGGATTTAAATTAAAGTGAAAAAAGATACGATTACTTACAGAATTATAGGTTCTCATGGGAATGGATAAGAAATTTTGACAATTTGAAGTGAATAAACTTACCACAGACGCCGTGTAGTAAGGCGCATTATCATCTTGAAATGCTGTTTGTGGAAATGTCCAAGATACCTCCAAAATATTTGGTCAGGCGCCACTTTTATGAAGATTGTGTTTTATTTCGAGTCAATTGATCCCTTGATCATAAAAATTTGCCCAACTGTTAGAAAAGTGATGCATCTCCGTACCATAAGGTATGGAAAATGTGTCACTGTTTTAAAAGTGCGATTTTCATTAAGTCGGTCAAAATTTCGTTGTCAGATCTGCTTGTTTTATTTAGCTCGATATAATTTAGACTTGACTCATCAAAGAGAACTAGCTCAGTCCTATAATTAACTAATCGTTTTTTAATTTTTTTAGCCGTCTGAGGTCTTGCTTTCCTAATTCTTTTCACTAAGAATGGAATTTTTTCAAAATTTCTGTCATTTAAACCTGCTTTGTTTAACAGTTGCTGTACTGTAGTTAAAGAAATTATGCTGCTAAACACTTTTTCTGAATCTCTTTTATGTTCTAAATGTAATAGAAACTGATTTTATAAGAAATGGCTTTCTAACTTACCCTTGGATGAGCAACATGGCCGCCTAAAACCAAATTTCCAGTTTAAACGGCCAAAAATTTTTATATCTTGCTAAAAACCCTTTTACCAATATTTCGTTAACATTTAACTATTTTGCCATCTCACGTTTAAAAATATTTTTTGATTTTCATTCAAAAATTAATATTTTTTTTGGCATCGTTACCTGCATTATTCTTACCATTTTTGAAATAATTTCTAAAATTACAATTTTCCAGACAATCGCATTTTGTTTTTAATACTGGACTCAAAGTTAAAGTGTATGTGGATGACAACATAATAAAATCTGTTCGAAAATTTGCTTTTTAAACGATAAAATTGGCGGTTGTAGAAAGCGAAAAATAAAATATCCAAGTGAGGCTTTTCTTTGTCGCTTAGTGTACAGTCAATACCTGATTAGAAGGTATTGGTACAGTGCGAAAGTGAACTTAGACTTTCTCGCGTTATTGTTAATTCATAAATAAATATGTGGTACATCACCATCATTATGTAATATTCTTTGCCTATTTACATTTACATTCATAAGATGCAAATTTTGCTGCTAGTGATTGTAACATTTTCTGTATTAAATCTACATATATATTTTTAAAATAACTAGTATATATTTTCTACTTGTTTTGCACGATGTTATTTATTCTCAAATAGTACTTTTTTTTCTTTATATCTATCAATTTAATATATTACTAGGCTTTGCTTGCTTCTGTGATCACTATACTCTATAGTCATTATGTTCCTATAATGGTATATGGATCATTATTTTTCCACAGAATCGCCATGGCTCGTTTGAGTCAGTGAATGAATACATAAATGAACGAATTCGTGAGTTAGTTTACTCTTTATACACATCTACCTATTTACCTATATGTATGTCACAAGAGTTTTTATTTATAAAATTGCAAAAGGAGCCTTTATTCAATAGGACCGATTTTCTTAAGCTGTATGTATATTCCTTCTTTTCTAAAGCATCACAAAGCACTGCCCTTTTTTATGTTTTCTTTTCAACGGGTAATGTAATCTAAAAAATTAAAGTAAGTAATATCTTAAAAAATTGTATCAATTTAAGATAATTGCTACTTTTCTGGCATGCGTATGTTTCTGTGGTGATTTATTTGACAGTTAATTCATCGATCTCATTCTTTTCTTTAAACAAAAAATGTAAAAATTATATACATATATATTTCAGGGCAAGGGGAACAAATACAGCATCAAAGCAATCCCTCATTTTTTTTTTTTTTTTTTTTTTTTTTTTTTTTGGGGGGGGGGGGGCGGTATCCCAGTCGCTACGGCTTTGGGCTCGTAATTGGAAGATTGCGGGTTCGGGACTCGAGTCAACCAAAAACCATCATGTATACTAATGGTGGCTGGTGCACGTAAAATTTGTCATGGCCGCAATGTCCTCCATGTTCCCATTCAAATTACACCTCTGTGTCTCACCGAAGCGGGAGAGCCATTCCTTTCGTAGAAGATCAAAATTGTGATGGGATGTCTCCAGACCACCTCTAGGGGTGAGTCACAAATCGTCACCAATTGCCTATTGCAAGGTAAAAAGCAACCTTTCTTTTTTTTTTCTTTCTTTCTTCTTTTTTTTTTTTTTTTTTTTTTTTTTTTTTGAGAAGGAGGGGAGGGGGCAATTTTTAGCGTTTGCATACATTTTTATTACTGTTATTATTCATTAATTTGTAATTTTCTTTATTTAAAATAGAAGCAGGCAGTCAAGACTCATTGACCCACATTTTTTTAATAATCTTTTCATTTTATTTTTTAAAACTAAATACAGTTTTGTTGAAATTGAAAAGAATTAACGTACATGAAATAACAGGGGTGAAACAAGCTAACATGCAAAACTCCTGAAAACTGCTACTTGCATGTGGATAGGAAAGAAGACTTATTAAAATGATTTAAAATACGGGTGCCTACAATAAATGGTATTTGGAGAATTTTTCATGCATTGTAAGACAAATTAAACATATAAAATGAAAAATTTATATCAAAACAAAATAATTTTACATGAAATTGAAAACAGCAAAATTTTAAAAAACCCTAAATTCAACACCGCATTTTAAGGCAACCCTTGAAATGTTTCACATCTATATTAACTGTATTTATTAAACGGAGCCCGTGTTCTCAAATGGTTGAACTCTATTTATTTATTTATTTTATCTATCTATTTTATTTTATTTTTTATTCTTATTGTATTTGACATGTACATGCGTGCGCGCGCGCGTGTGTGTGTGTGGTGGTGGGGGGGGGGGGGGGATAAGCAATAATTTCATTTCATGCTCTTTTATGGAATGTGCGCAAAGAAACGGACCGAAAGCACTTACTATCAGTAACCAAAAATCTACGTAAGAATAGAATAAAGTTATGTGATTCTAGTTATTTTAGAAACACACATGTATATATTTAAAAACTTTATTGTGTTTGCGGTTGTTGTTATAATTATCAAATTTTGTTTTTAAATAAAACTTGTTCCTTGATTTCATGTCTTTAGAAAACGTATTTTCATTGGACCATGAAATACAGCTTGCATACTAATGAATATCTCGATAACAGGGACAACTGTATTAGTAATATTTTAGAATTAATTCGGGAAACATTTCTCGAAAAATATTTTTCATTAGTTTGAAATAAATAAGGAATAAAAACATGATATTTTAAGTTAATTTCTAATTATTTTTATTTCTTTATTTACGTATTAACAGTGTACGAAATCAAACTATTATTTGGTATTTTTCATTTCATGAAAGGTGCTGATACGACCACAAATGATCATTTCAGAGACTCAAAGTGCCTGCAGCTGTTGAAAGAAAAAGGATAGATAAGAAAAACATCTATCAACAATGACAGGTGTAACGCCCATTAGAAATAGGGATTTTCTTCTTCCCTACTAGAGGGGGTAGGAAATATATGACTTTGCGTTCATCTCTCTTTGATTATTTTTCCTACTGTAAACTTTAATATTAAACACATACAAAATATTTTTAAATCTATCAATAGGTATTTGAATGACCATTCCTCGTATCTTAAACAAATTTCGATGAACCAAATATTTCTTTCAGAAAAAGCAGTTCTAAGTCCAATTTTTCAACTCGACTTTGACAAAAAAATTTCAATATTTTTTTAAAAATACAATTAATAAGTTTTTTAAAAAAGTGATATGCTGCGAGACGAAAGTAGAAGTATAAAATAGTAATCCTTTTGAAATTAAAAAAAAATATTAATTACATTATGAGATATTAGAAGTACTAGTAAAGCAAAAAACTCTATAGATTAACGCTGAAGAAAGAAAAACGTAAAATCACTCCTGAGGCCTCTTATCCTCGTCTTCAAGCAAATTCGTGTTAACTCTTTAAATGCCCCAGTCGCAACATATAGTAGAATATTTTTTCTACTCGGAAATAGATATAACGATTTGACCATGCCCACTCATAAATGATTCTCAATATTGCTCAACATGGTAGATCATATAGGATTGAAAGACAGCTAGATGTTATAACAATCTAAAAAAGTACGGTTTTATGGTTCTGCAGCTAATTGTTTCTAAGTAATGTAAGTTACTCACTATAAGTTTATACAGGCACGTACATACAGATATATCACGGCAAAATTCGAAAATTCCTAAGATGGGTAGTGAAATTAAAAAAAAAAAAAAAAAAAAAAAAAGTTGTTAGTGATTAATAAAATATTACAAAAGTCTCAAATACGTTTTCAGGAAAATTCGTGTTAACTCTTTAAATGCCCCAGTCGCAACATATAGTAGAATATTTTTTCTACTGGGAAATAGATATAACGATTTGACCATGCCCACTCATAAATGATTCTCAATATTGCTCAACATGGTAGATCATATAGGATTGAAAGACAGCTAGATGTTATAACAATCTAAAAAAGTACGGTTTTATGGTTCTGCAGCTAATTGTTTCTAAGTAATGTAAGTTACTCACTATAAGTTTATACAGGCACGTACATACAGATATATCACGGCAAAATTCGAAAATTCCTAAGATGGGTAGTGAAATTAAAAAAAAAAAAAAAAAAAAAAAAAGTTGTTAGTGATTAATAAAATATTACAAAAGTCTCAAATACGTTTTCAGGAAAATTCGTGTTAACTCTTTAAATGCCCCAGTCGCAACATATAGTAGAATATTTTTTCTACTGGGAAATAGATATAACGATTTGACCATGCCCACTCATAAATGATTCTCAATATTGCTCAACATGGTAGATCATATAGGATTGAAAGACAGCTAGATGTTATAACAACTAAAAAAGTACGGTTTTATGGTTCTGCAGCTAATGGTTTCTAATTAATGTAAGTTACTCACTATAAGTTCATACAGGCACGTACATACAGATATATCACGACAAAATTCGAAAATTCCTAAGATGGGTAGTGAAATTAAAAAAAAAAAAAAAAAAAAAAAAAAGTTGTTAGTGATTAATAAAATATTACAAAAGTCTCAAATACAAAAATTCAGCATTCTATGGCAAGTGGTTAAGTTAATAAAGGTATAACATGCATTTCTTAAATAGGGATTTTAATTATACCTTCACTTCCTATAACGAGTTAAAAAGATTCTCTGAAAAAAAAAAATTATATATATATATATATATATATATATATATATATATATACAGTGGAACCTGTCTAAAGTGACCACCCTAGGGACCGGCTAAAATGGTCACTATACGCAGGAGGTCACTTTATAAAGTCTCTTTAAAATTAGAAAATGGTCACTTTAGTCAAGAAAATGGTCACTTTAGTCAGGTGGTCACTTTACCAAGGTGGTCACTTTTACAGGTTCCACTGTATATATATTGCTTCAAATTTGTATGAGGATGAGGAGGACAAAGACTCCTAAATGGGGGGACACGTGTTTCTCGCCCATTAGCTGATGCCACTCCTACCAATACTATAGCAACATATTTCTACATGCAAAATAACAAAGCTGTACATTTTTCTTTTAGATCGTATGAACCTGGCTGAAAATGATCACCATCATCGATTCTTACAGTGCAAAATACAACCGATAACATGCTTATAAAAAGTACTATTTTATTTATGTGTTTATGCAAACTGAACAAATATCCACATAATTTATTTACGAACCTCGATTGATATGGGAACCAGTTTCTTAAAAGGAATTATAGGGTTTTAAAAAGGCAATATATATCAGTTTAAGAAAATAGTTGATTGCAAAAATATAATATAGATTGTGAATTTCTTTAATGTATATTTATTGCATTACCAATGAATTTATTTGGCCTGAATTAGAAGCTATCTTACAATTAATAAATTATGTGAACCAGTTATGAATTAGATAAAAAAAATTATTATTATTATTTTTTTTTTTTTTTGCTAAAAATCTAAAACTTAGTTTACAAGTTTTTACGATTTCTAGGATTTCTACTTCATAGTAGAACTTTATTATAGCGAACTTCAAGATTTTAAATCGATAAAAATTAATATCAGAGATTAAAAAATAATAATAATAATCATAATAAATTTTATTTTAAAAGTATAACTCTTGGCATCTGTAAAATTTAGAAATATTATGTTACTTAAAAATATGACATTTAAACTTTAAAAATATTTAAAATACCTTAAAATCATTTAATTGAGCAGCATTACGATATATTTCGACTCGCTAGTCGCGGTCGTCATCAGGTTGAAAAATTGCTGCTCTACTGACCATCTTGTCACCGGCTTCTTTATCCTCTTCTTCAGTGCTGACGTCATAATACGGTTGTTTCTTTTTAATTAGTTGCCGCCACTCTTTCGGTATTACGCTGTGCTCTATCTCATTAAGGGGTACATACAAATGAAACACGTCCGTTTGCAAAGCCGTTTGCAGCCGTTTGCAAGCGTTCCAAATGTATGACTACAGTCGGCAGCAAAAGTATCCGAGCACTAGCAAAAATTCCTATGTAAAAAAAGCACAGTTAACACTGTTTTGTTAAATAAATCCTTGTCGAATCGTGTTCTTAGACTGACTAAGAACAGGATTCGATAAGGATTTATTTAACAAAACTGCATTCAGTGTACTTTTTTTACATAGGAATTTTTGCTAGTGCTCGGATACTTTTGCTGCAGACTGTATTTGCAAAAAACTTGCAGAATTTACGTCATCGAAGTTGCAAGCGTTCCGTTTGTATGTAACCCTAATAGCGGTGTTAGAAGTTAGAATTTCCAGGGCTTCGTGCTTTAAGGCATAATTATGGGAATTATAAGCGGCAATTTTAGTGGTGGTTATAGTATTAGGATTAATTGGGTTATTGATATGAGTACGGGATAGAGAGGTGGAGGTTCTATTATATTTTAGGTCATTAACGTGTTCGATTTCGCAACCTAATAATAATTATTTAATAACCTAAAATATAATAGAACCTCCACCTCTCTATCCCGTACTCATATAAATAACCCAATTAATCCTAATACTATAACCACCACTAAAATTGCCCCTTATAGTTCCCATAATTATGCCTTAAAGCTCGAAGCCCTGGAAATTCTAACTTCTAACACCGCTATTAATGTGAGAGAGCACAGTTTAATACCGAAAGAGTGGCGGCAACTAATTAAAAAGAAACAACCGTATTATGACGTCAGCACTGAAGAAGAGGATAAAGAAGCCGGTGACAAGATGGTCAGTAGAGCAGCAATTTTTCAACCTGATGACGACCGCGACTAGCGAGTCGAAATATCTGTACTGATAAGTATAAAGGATTTAAGTCTATATTCTTGATTTTTCAGGAGACGAAAAATAAAGTTAAACTACCTAAAAACTAATCAGCAGAATCGATTAGGAAAAAGGGATTATGTTGGTTTATACGATTTATACCATTCAGTGATTGTCAATCTTCATTTAATTAAGGGAAAAAAATGAATTAAATATTTTATACCAAAGATTAATGCTAAATTTCTGACTTGAATCTTTTTTTACCAATGGATTTTCTCAAAGACTAAATGACATGGATTTAAATCCTTTATGCCAATCGATAGAGAATTTTTTTCTGAGTCTGACTATGTACTTACAGTGCGTTGCATGAATATAAACGCACCTTAGCTTTAAGAATCAGAATGGTATAGAAGAGTAATAAAAAAATATGAATAGGTGACACTTGATGCAAACTGTATGTGTATGATTCAAGAAATGAAATTTCGAGTCAAAACAACGAAAAACCAATATGATTTTTTAGAAAATAATTTTACTGAATTTATGACAAATACACATGTTGCATGAATTTAAACGCACATGTAAAAAATAAATAACTGAGTAACAAATATTGTATCTAATACTTTGTAAAGTCACCATGGGCTTCTAGAAGAGCCAGTAAACGCCTTGCCATTGACTGATATAGTGGCATGAGGTCATCCAAGCTGATTGTCTTCCAAGCTAACAGAATTGCCGATTTTAGTTCATCTTTCGTGTTAAACTGCCTTCCGTTTGCGTAAACACGGCGAACCAAATTACCCCATACGTTCTCCATTATGTTTAAATCGGGGCTTTTTGAGGGCCAGTCCAGTACTTTAATTTTATTGTCACCGAACCATTTTTTCACGATATGTGCTGTATGTACAGATGCACAATCTTGCTGAAAAATATAATTTCTTCCAGATTTTTTGACTGCTTGACGGCGAGGTTCCTTGTGAGCATCTGGACATAATCTACACAGTTCATACTGTTCTCCACGAACTCTAATTCGAAAGTCCCTTTAACACCTATGGCTGCCCACACCATGACAGACCCACCTCCAGATTGACGTTTTGAACAGTACATTTCTTCGGTTATCATATCGTGCCAGTAGCTGTGAAATCCGTCCTGGCCATCGAGATTAAACTTTTTTTCATCTGAGAAGATGACTTTTTCCCAATTTAGTCGATCTAGAATCCATTTTCTTGCCCTTTCCAACCGCATATCCTTGCGCTTTTGAGTGAGGGGTGGATTCGCCCTCATTTTATTAAATTTAATGAATGTTGCAGCTTTGATAATTCTCCATATGGTTGTCCGATGAACACCCAGCTTGTATTGAGCCTTTATCTTCGCACAGGAAATATTCTTAGTCTTTGCAGCGTTGCATATTCGACATTTGTTGTAACTGGTGAGCTTTCCTGTTCGCTTCTCATACGCTTTTTCCCCATAATTTGCTCCTTTTTTTTATATAACTTCACATAACACTTTCACTTCTTTCAATTCAGTGCCCTATTTCGCGATTGCTAAAGCCTTTACCATGCATAAAGTCGATTTTTATCCTCTCGTCTACTGTCAAAGTTTTTCCGCTTGCCATCCTGTACAAACTCCGTAAATTTTGCACTCAAGCATTAAAACTGATTTTAGAGAATTTTAGCAACACGGCTATTTGTGTTTTAATTTAATTCCGGCGGCTCTGTTAAATTTAAAGCCCAAAATACAGAGTGCGTTTAATTTCGTGCAACAAACGAATAACAGTGAAAAATAAGAAAATGCTTAAACATTCATTAAATAAGCTTGCATGAGCATAAACATACTTGCTCAAAGCACCTTATTCAGTTGTTAGTCATATGCAATAACTGTAAGTCGCATTCCTTCTTTTAAAATTTAAAAAATTCTATTTCTGACTATTGGAAAAGGTGCGTTTATATTCATGCAACGCACTGTAACTCAAAATCGACATTTTTTGACTTAAATCCTTTATACTTATCAGTACAGATATATCGTAATGCTGCTCAATTAAAGGATTTTAAGGTATTTTAAATGTTTTTAAAGTTTAATTTTGCCCTTTTATATATAATTCAATATGACATTTAATTTTGAGACAATATGTGTAACTTATTTAATAATTTTAAAATTTTAAGGATGCTATTTTAAGAATTATTAATTCAGTATAAGTTAAATATGGAAAAACAAGATTTGAAATAGATTTTCAAATCTAAATTTTCAAAAATATCTCAATTATTCAAGGTAAGAAGATATGTCAAATTTCTTTTACCCTATTTTGTAAATCACGATTTGCTATGAAGGATGCATAAAAAAAGAAAATTAAAATTAAAAAATAAAATAAAATAAATAAATAAAATAAGAAAATTAAGAAAATAATTGCCTCATTAAGGAAAAATAATATCAGTAAAATTTTTGATACAGTGTGGGTAGTAAATTTCTGAAGAAAATATCTTTGTTGTTTAAATTGTTTTTCACAACTGCAATTCATGGTTGAAAAACTGCATAAGAGTCCATATTTGAAAATAAAATCTTTATAACTTTATTAAAAATGAATAAATGTGCAGTTTAAATATAAATAAAAAATAATTATATGACCTTTGGAAATCCTATTCTACCTTACATGATAAATTTTCCATTAATTTTGATAAATTTTATTTTTCTTTGACAAAGCATTTTTATGAATTTTCGATAACTTTTAACGAGTAAAACACCATTAATTATATTATATAAAATATAAAACTCTAGATTCAATTAACGATAATATAATATCAAAATAATTATGCAATAAATTGCAGTCAACATTTTATAAAAAAAAATATATTATTTGTAACTGCAGATAGCTTTGACGTAATGTTCGCTAATAATATGATGTAAATAATAATAAAATTATGATACATTTATTACATAAAATGTTGTTTCATATTATAAGCATGTTTCTTGATAGAATCCAGACGGAATTTTATCAAATTTAAAAATCCATTATTCTTATAGAAATATTATGTTATTATAATGGATAATTCTTTGAACTAGGTAAAACAGTAAAAATAGATTTCATTCAGATAACATCTGAATGTTATCAAAATGATAAGCAAACATCAGTAAAATTTAAACAGATGTAAAAAAGAAAATATGAAAATGATAATCTAATTTTGCTTTTAAGCTTCATAGCAGTATATTTTTTTCAGTTACACATAATAAACGAAAGAACTTTCATCATTGTTGTCTGCATTTCTTCAAAAGCTTAACATTGGTTATAGTTTTGATTAATATGTTTAATTTCCAGACGTCTCAAAAGAATATTTTGTATCTTTATTGAGAAAAAAAATATATATATAATGAACAAACACCTCGTTTCACTCTGAGAATATATTTTGATATTTATAAAAGAATGGAATATATTAAATACCATCCCCATTTAAGTTCATATTTAATAATTATCTAATTAAGAATAATTATATAAATTAATTAAAATTATGTTCTTGTTTAGAAAATTGGTTAATTTGATGCTTAAAAAAACTCTATGAAATATGTGTTACGGAATGAGAAGCATTATTAGAAAATATACAGTTTTATGGGCTCCAAAAACATTCAACAAATATACACTGTAAAAAATAGTTACTTAAAAATGATCAAAATTGTCTCAAAATAGCCTAAATTTGAAAACCCAAGTACTCATTTTTCAGTAAATTGACATGCTCAAAAATGGGGTTGACCAATAAGAATCCCAGTATCCCCATGTTTGACATGTCAATATACTCAAAAATGAGTACATTGGTTTTGAAATTTAAGTACGAGGTGTGGCTATTAAATAACGAGACTATTGCAGCTACAGATGAACTACATATGCGCCAAATTCGAGAAACCGACAGCTGTGCAGCGTGAAGCCTTTTCTTTCGATTGCAGTGCCTCCCACGTTTGTAGAGAAATCAGTCTGACCGTAACCTTCGTTTGTGTAAGAGGTGTTTGTTTCGTTTTGCCGAAAACATGATAAGTGTAAAAGTAGAGCAACGAATAGTATCGTGAAATTTCACTTGAAACTTGATAAAACTGCTAGTGAAACTTATCTTTTGTTAAAATAAGTGTATGGCGATAAATGTTTATCACGTGCGCGAGTTTTTGAGCGGTTCAAGCGTTTCTAAGATGGCCGAGAAGACGTTAGAGATTATGACCGCCCCGGTCGCCTTTTTCTCGCCCTTCGTGGAATTGTGTACCGTCACTGGGTTCCTGAAGGTCAGACTATTAATCAACATTACTATCTTGAGGTGATTGCTCAACTCCGTGTAAAAGTAAGGAAAAAACGACCCGAATTGTCGAAGAACAAGTCATGGGTTCTCTATCAAGAGAACGCGGCGGCTCACAATGCATTGTCTCTCAAGACGTTTCTAGCCAAGTACAACATCCCAGTTTTGGACCATCAGCCTTATTCACCTGACCTAGCCCCATGTGACTTTTATCTGTTCTCCAAAGTCAAATCTGCCTATAAAGGAGCAAAATTTGAGTCAGTTGAAGCTGTGAAAGAAAAAGCAGCACGCCTGATGCAGGAGCTCACAGAACAAGACTTCCAGCACTGTTTCGAACAATGGAAAATTCGCATGGAGCGTTGTAGGGATACAGGTGGGGTGTATATTGAAAGTGATAATAAATAAATATGTATAAATTTAAAATGAAATGTTTTACAGCAGTAGTCTCGATATTTAATAGCCACACCTCGTATATATTGTTTCGGAGCTATTTTGTGACAATTTAGCTCATTTTTTTTTTTAAGAAACCATTTTTAACAGTGTAATACTTTAAACACATATAAAATAGTTTATTAAAATTCTAGCTATATTTTTGAAAATAAGATATTGGTTCAAACTTTTCCTTTTTTTTTTTTTTACTTACTTGAGATTTATCTTAAACTTAGCTTGGAATTAAAAGTAAATATATCTACAGCTAAACTCAGGACAGATATAGGGTCTGTACAGTTTTTTAAAGAGAAACTGACAAGATTGAAAAGAAGACTAGTTTATAACAAACACAAAAATACAATGAGTAAAAATCTTAAACTAAAATCTCAATAAGTCAGAGGTATAAAATCAAGAAAATAAATCTAATATTCGACCCCACGGCGTATTCGAAAGTATACAATCATTTTACAAAATCCAAGACAGTTTATAGTAAGTTTGAGGGATATAAATAAACCACAAAACCGCACATACACATAAAAAATCTCCTGTAAAATATTAATTTAAAACTGGTTTCTTCTCTCTAATTGTGAGGTTAAATCAGTTGCAATTTCAGATTTTTCATTGATATAAAAACGATACTTTTTTTCAAAATTTCAGCTTTTTAAGGATTTATGATAAAGTATTGTTTCCTAGCTATTCTTGATTATTTTATTATTATTTATAAATTGTCTTTGTATTTGATTTTTTTTTTTTTTTGTTTTTGCCTTCCTTTCTCTCGTTTTAATTAATTAATTAATTCTTGTTTAATTTAAATAAGAGTGGCACCATTTATCGTTCAGTTAGCACTTAAATTGAAATGTAAAGTTCGAGCGTAAATGCATGTAGTGGCGAAATTGTACCGATTTAGACTAGACGGAAAAGACGCTGCCGTAGCAAGAGGAACCCATAGCAAGCTTTTAAGCGACTTCAGTTCAATTGTTTGTAGTTTTGATATATAAAATGATTTAAAAATAGTGATTTATATATATATATATATATATATATATATATTATCTCTTTAAATATGGTGATTATCGAAGCAGGCAAAGTCTGCTATTAATAAATAAAATAAAATAAAGTGAGAAAAAAAAATTCTTGATATTGTCTTTTGTTTTAGATGGTATTGTTTAGTATTTCGTTTTGGATTGTACTTAAAATAAATAAATAAATAAGTTATTTAAAAAAGAATTAAAACTTTTAGCACTATTTTCAAGTTTATATAATAAAATAAAAATTATACAGAAGTTTCGAGAAACATATTAAAGAAAGTGACCGTACTTTTACTGATCACATTCAGAAAGATAACACAGGTCTATTAAAATAATGTTGGCACAATTTGATTTGATCATTTTAGTTGATTCAAATGTTTTCTGGTATGCTGAAACCGAAAATAAAACCAGTTTTCCTCTATCACGTATAGAATTTTGCCATTACAGGGTGTCAATACACAATTTCTTCATTTTCGGTACTTACTAACATGTTTCCTTGACTCATGGAAACATGCTACAAAGTTACCTGTTACAAAGTTACGTGCTATATAGTTACATACTATAAAGTTACATGCTATATAGTTACATGCTATGAAGTTGCCTACTATAAAGTTACATGCTATAAAGTTACATGCTATATAGTTACATGCTATAAAGTTACCAGCTATAAAGTTGCATGCTGTAAAGAAACTGTGTCGGTAAACCCTGTTTCGAAAAAAATCTTTACTGATACAGAAAAACTGACTTTAGTTTCGACTTCCGCACACCAAATAACACAAATATCAGCCAAAATAATCAAATGAAATTTTTAAATGGAGGCCTGTGTAATAGATTGATGCTTTGTAATTCTTATATGTTTATAAAAATTTTAAAAAATTTTCATTAATCATATGACTTAAATCATACAACATCACCAATAAAACTATATTTCGAACAGGTATTATGAAAGTCTGTTATAAATAGAAATATAATGAATATTATATCGAAGTCTAGTTGTAAATTTTCTGAAGTCGAGTAATAACAGAAATTCAAACTCAAACATTTTAATACCTGCAAGTATAGTAATTAAAGAGTTTTTTTTTTTTTTTTTTCTTAAGTATTATATTTCTACACACTGTTAAAAAAAAAAAAAAAAAAAAAAAAAAAAAAAAAGTAAAATCCCAGTATCTGATCGTAAAATTTTAGGGGAAATGACCGTTTTGCTACCTAAACGGTCATAATCCGTAAATTAATGTTTTGAAAGCATAATTTAAGAATTGACCGTATAATTTTACGGGAAAGGACCGTTTTGCTAGCTATACGGTCGTAGCCCATAAATTGCTGTTTTGAAAGTATAATTTTTTGAATTTTTACGAGAAAAAGCCGTTAATCTACGGAAATTGCTCTTATCTTCCACCAAACCATTTTTTTCGGGAAAATCCCTTCAAATGAAAACCTGTTTGGATGAGTAAGAATTAGGTTCTAGCTTTGCACCCATCTGCTTTGCACCCATCTGCTTTGCACCCATCTCAGAAACCATAAAGATCGAAAACCATGGAAAAGAATCGTATTAATTGGGGTTACAAATTCCCTGTGTCCATGTAAACGATTTATTATTATTATTCAAAGTTATTTGGGGGTCTCGATTAATTTTCAGAGATCTCACATACTTTTCAAAAGTTTCATTTTGTTTTTGAAGAAGGGTGAGAAATTCTCGCCCATTATTTTCCTCTAATGCGAACCTTGAAATAAGAATACCTCTTTAGTTCTAGTGTTTACGAATAAAAATGATTTCGAAAAATATATTAGATTTTCTTTTTCAAAAATCAATATCATAGTCTTTATAGGAAAAAAAAAGGTTTTTTTTTTTTTTTTTTTTTTTTTTTCAATATGAGAATTGACTGACTTCTTAATTTTGTGAAAAAATAGCAAATTTAGATTTTAAAATAATCTTCAAAGAAAATAATTTTTATGCGTAGATTGAACGTTAACAATATTCAATCACTGAAAAAAATTTCTGTAAAAATAAAGCACGTTTTTAACATAAATACAGCACAGGTTGCTG
The DNA here is from genome assembly GCA_963930645.1 of Salticus scenicus. Taxonomy (NCBI): domain Eukaryota; kingdom Metazoa; phylum Arthropoda; class Arachnida; order Araneae; family Salticidae; genus Salticus; species Salticus scenicus. Next base: position 36,396,933 of record OZ005655.1, on the reverse strand, counting down.
TATATTTTTACATCTAGTTCTGCAAAAATAATTGAAGTTTGGTACTTCACATTGTGCTGTAAATCGGTATCAACATTTTTCCAGAAGTCTTTTGGTGCATATGATATGATTTATTAATCAATCAGTGTTGTAATCAGTATCTGTTTTTGTAAAGAATAGTCATTGTGAGCCCAACTGCGCGATTGGCAAACTGCTGGCTTTCAGAACAGGAGATTGTGAGTTCGAATCCCGGGCTACCCAAGACCGTTCGCTCCGCATGTAAAAGTAAATAAAGCAAATTATGTGTGTAAAATAAATAAATAAGTTGTTTAGTGTTGTGTATTTTTTCCTGCACGCAAGTGTAATAATTGCAGGAAATATTTTTTAAGCAAACTGTGAAAATTACAGCACACGTGAGTAAAAATCGCAGCAAATTTATTTTACTGCACATTGTAAAAATACAGCACAATGAATAGGCAATACTTTTACCAACACACTGTGCTGTAATCTACTACAGAAATATTTTACAGTGATATTAAAAATATTCGAGAAATTCAAACTTTATCTTTTAACTTTACGGTCAATACTACTTTCTTTACAGGTTGGTTGTATGTTTTATCACAACGTAAAATTACTGCCGATGCATCATTCATCGTCTAAATGTTTTTTTACGGACTTTGTCTGGAATCTCTGCTGCCAGGCTTGGCCCGTAATTTTCCTACAGCTTTTTTTAAAGTGCATTTATAAATTCGAAAGTTTTAAAGCTGTGGAGTATATTTCTTAAATTACAACTTCGATATTAAATTCATAGATACAAAAATTGATTTCCTAAAAAACAAAATTTCAAACAGCATCTAAAATACATAGACATAATCTAAATGTAATAGACATAATCTAAACATTTTCTAAATGCCTTTAAATCTAATCATATGTTTAGAAAATCGATGCTAAGTGTATAGTGTACAATGTTGTATAATTGAATGACCCTTTCTTTAAGGAAAAAAGACCCGAATACCGACGCCCTTTTTTTCGGTATTTCGTGACTAGGACACATTACCAATTAAAAGAAATACTGAAGTAAAAAATGGTTTCATTCGAAGGGATAGTTTACAGAATCATTTTTTTTTTAAATTACAAATTGTATAGTTTTTTTTTCTGATCACTAACTTTCAATACTTATACTTAGTAAAAAACTTTTCACTAAAATTAAAATGCAAAAATGGACAATTATAATTTCAAAGTTTACCTTTCTTTCTTTCTTTCTTTTTTTTTTTTTTTTTTTTACACATTTTTTTTACTTTTATTGCTGTCTTCCACATTTCCGTGGGATCAGTTGAAAGATAATATTTAAACAGTTATTTTATTGTGTAATTCTAATATTCTAATCATTTAAAAATCATTTTTACAATTGATGTACGCCATTGACAAGCGATTGAGAAATATTGACCATTTAAAGATAACACTTAACACATTGGAACTTACATTCCATCAAAGAAAGAAAATTTATGTGTAAAATATTGATATAATTTATGTACTAAAAAAACGTAGATGAAAGTATATAAAATATTTGCAACTTTTTACTTTTTTATGTTTTGAAAATAATAATAATAATAATAATAAAATAAATAAATAAAATATCGTAAAATACTTTAATTCACTGTCGATCTTTTTTTCCGCGTAATAAATTACACATTCGCCTACAAATTTTATCTAAGCCAATTTTTCAGAGTTACAAAAGAAGACATAATAATAGACTGAAGCTTTATAATCTAATTTTCTTAGCTAACGGAATTATATTTTCGAAACTTAATTTGTTTCAGTAATTTCTTTTTCTTGATTAAAAAATACTATGAAACAAACAAAAAATAAATAAAAGAATAGATTTTATTATCTAACAGAATTTTTTGATGAATATTTCTTTACTTTAAACAAAAATTTCTTTTTGGGAATTTGAATAACTGAATGATTAAAATAATGCTTGAATTTTCATATAAACTTCTATTGAATGGCGGTAACACAAAATATTTTTAAATTAAATGATTTATCATAAGCTACTAACTAATACTATCTGTACGAATAAGACATAGTTCTCTATAAAAGCGAATAACTACTGAATAAACGGTTGCGCAATTTCTCCTACCGAAATGAGAGAGATTGTGTATTTGCTACTTACAAGGGATTGCGCACTCAGAGATTAAAGTTCTATAGTAGGAGACATTACGCAGCTTATTGGTAATGAGATCACAATGAAGATCAGTTTTTTTTTAATGTGTGGTACTGTACCAGGAGACAATGGTACACTACCATTAGTTCATGGACTAAATTAACCCATTTGAGTCGGCGCATTTTTTTTTTTTTTTTTTTTTTTTAATGAGAACATTTCTAAAATCCGAAATTTGACATTATTTCAGAAGTGCGATGATAAACAATACCCACACCTTACCTCTTTAGTACCAATGTTAGCCTATGGGAAATTTACGGCAAATTTTTAATGTTATGTTATATCTCGTTTAGCTTTGCAATATTTTCAACTTTGACGCTCAAGTTATGTGTAGTTGTTAGCTGCTTAAACAAAAGCGGTAAAATTGAATGCACACAACAAATAATAATATTAGGGAACATGGTATACTTTCTTCATTATCTTACCATTTCAGTTTTGTCTCTGTCAAGCAAAAAACCCTATTTAATAGCGACTCAACCCGAATATATCATGAAATAAATACAAATTATTTGTGCAAATTCCACTTATATCATACAGTATACCTAAATAATTTAATGTTTTTTTAACCCTGTAAATTAATCATAAATATTACTCATATAATTTCCTAAAAAAAAGGCTCTTGTGCATCTGCATAGTTTATTGCTGCTTCATATATCATTCTACATCTTATCCATTGTGAATGTAATAAATTACACGTAAATGAATACACTTCTTGGGATCTTGGAAACCTCTGGACAGCCCTACCTACCTGGGCTAGGCCAAATTTAACGGGTATGATACCGTCCAAAGGGACGAAAAACGCCATATCACCCCATGGCGACCAAATACTCTACGAGCTACTTGATCATTAAGAATTGAGCTGTGTTCGAAGGAACTAGGTTAAGACTTCTAACTGTAAACTTCTCTCTTATAGACAGGACTTCGTCAATGCGATTTTACTTTTCAGAGTTATACTTGGACTCGTTGCTCGACCAGCACAACTGCATTTCCAAGAATGCGCATACTGGAGCTCACAGAGCGCATGCCAGGGAGTTGGAATTTTTACTTAGGTGCAGAGCTAGTTGAGAAAATGGGAAAAAAAAAAAAAAAACAATTTGGGAAGAGGAAAATGGTCAAGGGAGCCACAAAATGAAGTTTTGTACAGAAAATTTCTAGGGACCATCTCGATTTTAATCCACCACGGGCGGGGGTGCCCAGTATTGGTAACACGACGAACTATTAACGACCGCATTTTGCACTTGATGGCGCCACATATTAACGAAGACCAGACACCGCCAAAACCTCGGTCCTGAATGAAACGAACGTAATATAACTAGGGCTATGCCGATTAATCGATTAATTGGTTCGGTTAATCGATCAATCCTTAGTCCCGATCAATTTTTTTTAATCGAGTTAATCGGTTCGATTAATTCGTTTAAAAATTTTCAAAATCCGATTAAATTTTCAAACCAGGAATTAAAGTAAAAATGCTGTTCTGCCTACAAAATAATTTTTCAGATATTTTGCTAACAAACATTCGAAGAAACATCCAACAAATAATGAAAAAGCAAAAAAAAAAAAAAAATAAATAAATAAATAAATAAAATAAATAAATAAATAAAAATAAAACATCTCAAAAGAAGTTGTTGCACTTTTGTTGGTAGAGAAAAGGAGGAGGACAGTTATTAAACAAAATACCGCTTCATGTGCATGCTGGAGCAACACCACCTGTAGCCTTCTACAGAAAGTGTTAGCTAGAGCAATAGTATTCTCAGAAACAAGAAGTTTTCAAAAGATGGAAATGCTCAAGATAAAAAAAAGAAACAAAAGAAAGGATTGAGATTTCCACTATCACTCTGATGGAGGAAACGTCAACAGAGTTTCACAATATCTTTAAGCGTTTACTGTCTATTCAGAATTGCTGATAGTAACTATTGAAGTAGAAACAGAAAATAGCATTCTGTGTTCTAATCCGAAGTTCGAAGTGACAAAGAAGAACTGAAATATAAAAACAATGAAGAATTTGAGATTTTTTTAATAATGATATGGAATTTTCACAATTAATTTAAAGATGGTGATAAGCGAGAGCGACAAGGCCTGCAAATATAAAACGAAAATATGTGTAAATTCATTTAATGTTTCTTTCAAAATTAATTGAAAAATTAATTTATATATAAAAAAATTAATAAATAAATAAGCGAAAATATTTATATAAAATTAACACTTAGTCACCAATTAAAACTTTGAATACTGATTTAAATTTCCGTTTTGAAACAAATATAATTGATTAGACAAATTTTTGAAAAAAAAATTTTTTTCAGTGAAACTTATGAATAAAATAATATTGTTGAGAATTTTTTAGAATATAAAAGTTATAATAAATATAAGTTATTTCTCAGCTGTATTTCCGAATAAAAATTTTATTTAAGAATATATTAGGAATATATTTTTTTATTATTTATTTGCATGTTTATTATTATTATTATTATTTATTGTTTAAGGAACTATTTAAATTAGGATCTTTATCATTTTTATGGTTTGTTGTGTACTATCTATCTATCTAACTATAAATAAATAAATATATATGTACAATACGAGAGTTTTATTCATAATTCAAATAAAATTATATAAAGAAAAATGAAAACCGATTAAAAATCCGATTAATCGACCGATTAATCGATTAATGAACTACGATTAACTCAGTTAAAACTCTTAATCGATTCCCACCCCTAAATATAACATTAACTTAAAAGAATATAACAGACATAAAATAATTTTAAACCACAGAGAAAAAAAAAGGGGGAACTAAAAATTTAAAAATCCTGCATAAATAACATTCACATAGCTATATTTAAAGGATGACGGAGGAAAAAAATAGAAACACAACCTAACATAATGCAAATAAAACAAATAATAATTAGAGTTATTCATTTAAACAAACGTATTCATTCATACGGACTGCTTCTTGTGTTACAAGAGTGGGCCAGGGAAGGAACCAAGGTGGTTCGATAGTGCCTGCCACAGTTGCCAAGTGTTCCTTTAATCCTCGCGCAAAGGGAGGTGCCTAGTTCGGCCTAAAATAGCTAAAGTGGTTTAATTTTGGTGAAAGGTTGCCTACCTCCAGCCGCAGGATGGTCCCCAGACCTACTGCTGAGCGAGATCAAGAAAGTTGGAAGTTGAAATTAGATAGATAAATTGGCTGAATTAATCATAATTAACTAAAAATATGGATAAAAAGAAACCAAAGTAAAATCGATGGCCCATCACGAGAAGTAGTAACAGCAGATATACACACTATCATACTGAGTTTTTATAGTTTTTAAATTTTTTATACATTTTATATTTTACAAATTTTTATATTTGGCTCAGTGGCTCCAGAAAAAAGGTATAACCTATTTCATTCAGAATTGATAAAAAAAAATAATAAAAGCGCAATGTTTGAATAGAAGTAAGTAGCTAGTCTGTTAAAAAATCACCGTAGCTTAAAAAAAAAAAAATAGAAAACGGCACCAGGCGGGCTCCTGTAGCATATGGGGATGTTGCTATGCTTTATATATATATTTTTTATAATTCTTGATTTTAATATTTTTTTTAGGAAGTACTATCTAAAGGAATAGTACCCATTTTTACATTTTACAGATTTTTATTTATAATGCTGACCACTTTGGAAAATCAATATATATATATATATATATATATATATTGTGGTTAAAAACTCTAGGAAATCCTCTTTAGTTTCATTATTTTTATTTTGGAGATATTTCACTCACACGTACACATTTGCTGGATTACATATTGCTGTTTAAGTTGTAGCTTAATAAACTTTGATTTGTTACATGATTCTGTTTTGCGGCCAGTAGCCTGTTTCAGTGCTGTGGAGGTTGAGATTGTTGTTGAATTCGACGGTTTAGGACGACACATTTACTTTCTCTGAGATGTCATCGATGTTGTTTGTGAGCCATCTGACACCTGTTTAGCTTTGTTTTGTACGTGAGTGTTGCTTGCTAATTGCTTGTACTAGAGTGTTTCATTTTGAGTTGTTGTTTTGGTCAGATGGAGTTATGTGGCGAGCGGGCAGGCTATAAGATAATGGATAGGCGTTCCTTGCGTGCCTCAGGCACACTCCGGGCTTCTCTTTATTTTGAAGCGATTGAGATAGGTTGGAAAGGTGCCGTGGCCAGTGCAGGAGCTTGTGTGAGGAGTTCGCTCTCAGAAATGGATACTCAAATTTCACGAAAATTTCTTCATTTTTGACGAAATTGTTTCTAGGGATATGCTCCGAACGAACATTTCTTCAAATAGACGAAATTAGTTTCGTTACCTACTTGAGAATACGAATTTCATCAAAAATAAAAAATATTTTCTCCTTCTTATTTCATCAAATTGAGAAAATTACTTTCGTCACTTATTTGAACATACGAATTTCGTCAAAAGTAAAGATACATTTTTTCATCCTAGTTTCATGATACAGATTAAAATACAAATTATAGAATTATAAAATTGCTTGCAAGTTCGTTGCTTTAGGCATTAAATCCTAATTATATTTAATGAAAATATAAATAAAACAGAGCGAACAAATAAAAATCATTTGGACATTTATTTGACAGCTTTGAGACCTATAGTTACAATGATTTTTGTCTCAATTGATCCATATTTTTATAGAAATTCACAGAAACAAGGGCACACAACATTTTGTAGACATAGGATATCACAAACATCCATACCCGCACCGGGATTCGAACCCGGAAAGTGGGAATCCAGAACGCAGCGCCCTATCGTCCGAACCACCAGGCCTGCAAATAAAAGTCATTGTAACGTAAAGTCGAAACAACACGGGAAAAAAAAAAAACAATATTGCGGTAATGAAAGCTAGCACATGCTATTGTGAGTAAACAGTTTCGTCAAATATTTGAGAGTTCACATTTCCTCAAAAATCACGTGATCGCTTGACGAAATATTTGTCAAAGACAACGAAATTAAGCCCGAGGATGTCTGAATCGTCAAAATTGAGTATATTATTTCTGAGAGTGTTTGCAGCTAATTAATGTTGTGTTTTGACATTTGGTAAGCATTTATGTGTTAACCTGTCCGTGTCCCCATAGTTCCACTCGCACTGCAATACTTTAATCGTAATTTCCTTTAGCTGCTTTTTTAGGTAAAACATGGGTTTTTTAGTTAGAACAGGTTGTGGTTTCTATGATTTTATGCTACTTATTTTGCCAGTTTTTCTACTACTTCGTTCCCGTGTATTCATAAGTGGGCTTTCACCCAGCTGATTTTGAATCTATTGTTAAATTTGGTAATTTCTGCGTGCAAATTGTCAATGAGGCTATTAGTATTGAAAGGTTTGGAGTGTGCTTGGATTACCCCATTCTGCTGCAATACATTTGGCTATTAAATTACAATTTGCAATACATTTGGCTATTAAATTACGCAAATTAAATTTCGCTAAATCTTAAGCATGCGCAGTTAAAAATTATTTAGTAAACGTACTCATATTTCATTAGACACTTAATATTTTTTCATTCTGATTGCAGTATGCCGTGTCTAATATCGTATGTCAAATTTTCTGAAAATAACTTTGCACTGGGTTTAATACCTTGCTTATTATTGCTATTTTTAGGACTGAGGGCCTATTAGTCTCAATCTGGGATTTTTGCTTTGTCGTTATCGATAGTTGGGCATTTGTCGAAATCATTTTTCTATACTTGGACATTTATCGAAATCTAAAATTTATCGAAAATATAGTTGAATAATTTGAAAGCGATGTTATAATTGGGAAGAAAAAAAAAACTAACAGTCCTCCGTCCTAAACTGAATTCTGCTTTTGTCAGAATTTAATCAAAATCTTTTTTTTATATTATTATTATTATTATTGAAAGAAAAAGAAAAGAAAATTAATAATAATCAGTATTGTTACAAGCGATATCGAAAAGGTTTTTTTTAATAATTTTGAATTAGGAAATAAAAAGTGCGCGTGAAATAATATGAAATAAAAATAAGTAAAAAAATGAATTTAATGATTTAATATTTTTTTTTCTGTTGTAAATTTGACAAAATTTGAATTTTTAATTTCAAAACACTAGAAAAAAATTGGCAAACTTCCATATTCGATTGAAAACACTAACATTTCATTTCAAAGGATGATATTTACACAATAAATATCCAGCTAATATACTAATTAAAAGGAAAATGATAAATATTCTATCATAATTTGTCAAATTTGTTTTCAAATGTCTAAATAGAGTATCTGATATAAGATACTAATATGTTGCAGCGGAATAGATTTGATATCGGCCATCCTTGGCAGAAAAAAAAAATATATCACCAAATTATTTGGCGAACATAATTTAATTCCTTTCAAAAATCATGGTTATTTTCTTTTTTAGAAATTCTTTCAAAGAGGCTTAGTAAGTTGAAAAAATGTTAGTTTTCTGCATTTCTAGTTTTTTTTTTTTTTTTTTTTTTTTTTTTTTTATGTAATATTGAGAATAAATTCAACTTTTTTATTTTTATTTTTATTTTATTTTATTTTGCAATTTTTTAAAGAAACCATTATATATCCCTGATTACACGTGGTAGAGATATAAAAATTTATACAATTAATAAGAAAAAGCATTACTTTTTACAGGGTGAGGCCAAACACTTTCATTTTTCTTTAATTTTTTACTGGTCCCTCTTTTACTTTCGAGTTAAATTTTTAACTGAAATATACTTTCTTCTCCTCAATTTCAAGACGGTTTCTTTTGTACTTTTTGAGATATTTCAAAAAACGTCTGCAATCGAAATTGTCCAGTCATTTGTGAAAAGGTAGTGTATTTTAACTGTTATTTGGATTCAAATTATCTATTGCCAATTTTAACGTCCTCTATTTTGTAGGAATTCGTGGTTGGGAGGTTACCCGTGCGCAGTTTGTTCAATTACAGTAGTTATATTCCTGTTCCAATTTATCGACAGAAAGTATTTGTTCGTCCATTTGTTAAATTTCTGAATGATGTTGTTGACGTCTGTTATTAGCGTTTCTTTTTTCTTTTCTTTTTTTCTTTTCTTTTTCTTTTTTCTTTTTCTTTTGGCATTGAGATTTAGAATAAAGTCGTCCACAAAGGACTGAATTATGGCGTTGGCACCCCAGCTTAATGAATACACTTCATAGAATTAACTGATTCTAAGTCTTTTGTGTTTTTGTACAGAAACCAATGGTGTTATTTATAAAATTTCGAATAAGAAAAATGCTACTTTTGACCTGAATAAATTGTATTAGTTCCAAAGTCATCTGAAACTACCAACGTATAAGAGATTACAGTGGATAGTTTGTGGAACTGGAGTATGAACTTTTACAACTTTGTTGGAGAATATTAAGAATATTACTATGTAAAGCGTGCAATGATGTTAAAAATGAAAACAGAGAAGAATTATTAATTATACTTTATGTGGTATTCTTTAAAATTTGAAACAATTTGAATAATTTATAGTATTTGACTTCTGTTTAGTAAGTGAATGAGCAAATAAATAATTTTTAATAAATATAATTACAAATAGAAAATTAAAAGAGCAAGAAAAGGAAGTAAAATATTTTCTATATTTCTGTTAATATTTAAATAAATGTTTTTTTCAAAAATAAAATTTAATTAATATAAAAGTAGAAGTAAGCAAATAAGTATAATCTTCTGAATGTTAAATAGTTTAAAGGTGCGATTAAGTAAGAAAACCTTATAAAATTTTTAAAATATAAAATTAGATTTTTTTTTATTACTATTTTTTATAGAAGTATAAGAAACACACAAATAAAATAAAAAATAATAAAATAAAAGGAATAATTCTTGTATGCTTCTGATAATAAATATTTCCTGTCGTATGCTAGTGTGAGATGATATTCCTAATATAATACTTAGAATATGGAATATGATGTTCTATGCCATGAATGTGTTTACTTCATTTTTTCGTAACTTTCAGCATTATATAAATTGTTATTTGAGCAATATAAACATTAGCATCAATTTCAATTTCAGAAGCCTGGAAGCATTGCTTATGTAATATAGGAAAGAGACATACTATTTAGAAATATCAAAATAAATTATTACTTTGAGTACGTTTTATGTAATATGTGTATGCTATATGTGTGTATTATCCTCAATTTTAGTTAAGAAATAAAAGGAAATTGTGTAAATGGAAGTAATCTTTTTTATGACTAAAGTAATTTTGTAAGTCGTTTATATAATCGGTTTAGTAAGAATTTGAAAACTTATTACACTTCATACGATTGTTTAGGAAAACTGCATTATATTTATTATTTTTTATATGGTTGGTTTCAAAAGTCGAATCCACAGAAAACTAAATTTTTAAATTTCTTATTTTGAAAAATAAATATATAAAATAGTAACCATTATCATTCCTTTTAACGTTTACAAAAATTCATATATGTTCCTGTGCAACTTCTGTAATATTAATTACTAAACATGTAATGAATTAGCAAACATGGAAAAAATTAGTATTTTGAAATGCTGTGTATGATAATGTATTCCTTATTTTATTTTATTTCAGCATGAGAAGATGAATCAGAATGCCTTCGACCCTACTTTTTATAAGCCAAAATTAGATACATACAGGTAATTACAAATATATGTACAAATATACGTCCCTTATACTATTTTTTCACAAAGTCTCCATACCCAGTCAGACTTCTGTCCCATCGCAGCACTTAATATGAGATTCATTTGCCGTAGAAACTGCCCTGTTGATTATAGTACCCTCTTCGAACTGCTGTCTTGGCTTTATCATTGCACGTGAATTGCTGTCCTGCCAGAAGTACTTCAGGGAATGGAAAATGTGGAAATCACTAAGGGTGAAGTCCAGACTGTATAGTATGTGGTTCAGTCTCTCACAGTGAAATGACCGTAGTTTGTTCGATGGTTCTGATTGTTGGATATAGTCTCGCTTTGTCGTGGAGGATAATAGCATTGTCCGCATCGAGAATCCCTTTATTTTTTTCGCTTAATTGCAGCCATAAACGTGACAGTGTGGAAAATTATGGAACGCCTGGTGCGTCCTCTTATAATGTGGACATTTGAAGCATAATCCGTCTTCAACAACTTTCACCAGCGCTGTGCAGTGGAGCTACCAACAGATAAGACCGGTCCGGCCCATGAAGGATCCACCGCAGTGAGTGGATATGTGGAATTCATACTTACAGCCGTAATTTGTTTAAGAAATATAGGGCAGGACAGCGATTCACGTGCAACGATGAAGCCAACACAATAGTTCGACGGTTGTTCCACAATCAGCCGGACGAGTTCTACGACAGAGCAATCCCAAATTTAACGCTGCAATGGGACAACAGTCTGAACTGGTTCGTAAATTACCTGAAAAAAAATAGTGTAGTATACGTAGAATAATAAACATCCCACACGTATGGTACACACTGTATGTATGCTCAGCATTAGATTTACAGGGCCACACACAAATATTCAGTTACATTAAGAGCTATTAGTAATAGTTTTCTGGAGTTGATATTTCGTTTATATTAAGCGTTTTTAACACTTCCTAACAATCTTTAAGTATGAATGTGATTTCAATTTGTGTATCTATCTGTCTGTCCGTCTATCCATCTGTCTGTCTGTTCGCGCTTTAACTCCCGTAAATATTTATGGAGTATTTTGAAACTGATATATGTAATTCATGTTCAATATTGGATGTACCTTATTGAAAATGTACTGAATACCTTTACTGGTTTTTGTACAGGGATACCCGAAATTATTCAAAAGCATTGTGTTCTATGAGAGTTATTTCTATAAACCATATTTTAATAACTTTACTGTTCACAAATATTATTGAAATTGAAATATGTTATTCATAATCACAGAATAATGCCTTCTGCAGAATATAGTCTCATATAATAAACATTTTCCTTAGGAGCTTCCACCGTAAGTCCCAGAATTCCCATATTCCTCCTAGCATAATCCGTAGGAATACAAAGTGTCCGCCTAATCGGCTTCCGTAGGAACGTCGTCATTTCGTAGCTCCATCGTAGTTCCCGAGAACTACCTCCGTCAAATCATTCCTAGTAATATCAAATAAGAATTTCCCTCAGATTTCCCAAACATATCCGTTCTTCCTCCGGGAAGAATCTGCGAGGTTCAGGATATCACAGGGAGCGATGTACACTGTAAAAAATGCTGCAGTAAAATTACGGGCAAAGTCCGGCAGCAGAGATTCCAGTCAAAGCCCGTAAAAATACATTTAGACGATGAATGATGTATCGCCAGTAATTTTACGTTGTGATGAAACATACAACCAACCTGCAAAAGAAGTAGCATTGACCGTAAAATTAAAAATTAAAATATGAGTTTCTTGAATGTTTTAAAAAAGTTTCTTGCAATTATTACACATGCGTGCAGGGAGAAATCCACAACACTAAAAAACTTATTATTATTTTTTTTTCACGCAAAAGCTAACTTATTAATTCTAATGCGAAGCAAACTGTCTTGGATAGCCCGGGATTCGAACTCACAATCACCAGTGTCAGAGGCCAGCGCTTTGCCAACCGCGCCGGTGGGATCACAGAGACATTTATTTACAAAAACAGATAAAGTCAACATCAGAACTGACTAGTTGATAAATCTTTTCATACGCACCAAAAGACTTCTGGAAAAATTTTTAAACCGATTTACAGCACAATGTGAAGTAACAAATATTCAATTATTTTTACAGAACTAGCTATACAAATTGACAGCAACCAATGCTGTATTTATGTTAAAAAAGTGCTTTATTTTTACAGAAATTTTTTACAGTAATTAAATTGTTAACGTTCAAACTATGCATAAAAAATATTTTATATTAAGACTATTTTAAAATCTAAATTTGCTATTTTTGACAAAATTAAGAAGTCAGTCAATTCTCATATTTAATAAACAAAAGCTTTTTTTTTTCTTTTTTTCCCCTATAAAGACTACGATATTGAGATTTGAGAAAGAAAATCTAACTATTTTTCGAAATCATATTTATTTGTAAACGGACTGAATTGGATTTGGGAATAAGGCCGATTGACTGCTGTAGGTCCTAGGTCTGAGGGGGATTGTCCTCCGAGGAGTCTTTCTGAGGGGGTCCTAGCCCGTATTTGCACAAGTTTCGGAGGAAACCACGGAAAACTCCGAACGGCTAGGCCGACGAGCGCGACCTGTGATCGAGCCCGGCACCTCACGTCTACCAGCTTTGAGCGCAGAACCGCTCGGCCGCTGGTGGGCCTTTTTTATTCGTAAACACTAGCACTAAAGAGGTAGTCTTATTTCAAGGTTCACATTAGAGGTAAATAATTGGAATAAACTTTGAATAATAATAATAATAAATCTTTTACATAAATACAGAGAATTTCTATCTACAATTAATACGATTTTTTTCATGGTTTTCGATATTTATGGTTTCATTACTGGGTGCAAAGAAGAAATAACTAGAGCCTAATTCTTATTCATCAAAACAGGTTTTCATTATAAGGCTGATTTCAAACTGTGTGTATGAAGTGTTAGGCGTATTTGCACTTTTTAGAACAGCAGAAGAGGAATTTTTTTTTTTTTTTTAATCTGTATTCCATTGAAGGGAACCCACCAGCGGCCGAGCGGTTCTGCGCTCAGAGCTGGTAGACATAAGGTGCCGGGTTCGATCCCAGGTCGCGCTCGTCGGCCAAGCCGTTCGGAGTTTTCCGTAGTTTTCTTCGAAACTTGAGTAATAACGGGCTAGGACCTTTTAGAAAGACCCCTCACGGAGGGCTCTCCCCCTCTGGCCTAGGACCTATAGAAGTAGATCGGCCTTATTCCCAAAATCCAAATCCATTGAATGAAGAAATGACTGAAGTATTTCGAGAGCAGAACCTGCTATATATGATGTAATGTACATATCTGATGGTCATATTCAGATAAAGCTTTGTTTTTTAACAGTGAAGATCATAGTTAATAATCATAAGACTTAAATAAATAAAAAAAAATAAAAACTAAAATAAAAAAAATGCGTTTAGTGGATAAAAGAATTATTAGGTTGTAGTTTGTGTTTTAGAAATCTGGCTTCAAATCAACAAATCATTTTTGCTTTCTTTTTTAATGTTTTCGTGTTAATAGACAAAGAAAATCAAATTCATCAATATCAATTACTCAGTTTCAGTCAGATGGAAATTTTTTGAATTAAATTAAGAAAATAATAGCTTACTAAAACCAATGGATGTTTCTACAGTATAAATAACAATCATAGTTTCAGTTTGAAAATGGAGGAAAATGGAATTCTCTTTTGATGTCAGTGAAATGATAGCATTTGAAGAGATTTTCTCATAAGAAAATGTGTTGGTGAGAGATAAGAGCAATTTGCGTAGATTAACAGCTTTTTCTCGTAAAAATTCTAAAAATTATACTTTCGAAACATCAATTTATGGGCTACGACCGTTTAGCTAGCAAAACCGTCATTTCCCGTAAAATTATACGGTTATTTCCTAAATCATGCTTCTAAAACATTAATTTACGGATTATGACCGTTTCGGTAGCAAAACGGTCATTTCCCCTAAAATTATACGGTCAAATACCGTGATTTTACAATTTTTTTTCTACAGTGTAGGAAGATCATTGTTATATGGGATCTCAGTATTTTCTAAAACAATACATTCCTCTTTTTTTTTTTTTCTTTTTGTGACTTTTTGATCACCCGGTATATAAATATATATAAATATATTGTGTAAACGGAACACCAACAAATGTTATTGCTGCTGTTTTGATGATGCAATATGTAACTAAAAACAATTATAGATATATGTGTGATTAATACAGTGTCAGACATAACAATATACATATATATATATATATATATATATATATATATATATATATATGGAATAGTTTCTAAAATAATACTTTTTTTTATAGATTATTTCTAGAATTAAAAAAAAAAAATCTTATCATCAGTTTTAAATGTCGTGTGGTACAGATAAAATTGCTTTAGTAAAATTATCATTTTAAATTTGCAATTTTTTTTCATAGCTAACTTATATATAATGCACGCAGTCTACAAAAATGCCAAAATTATAATAAAAATTTTTATAAATATTCTTTCTGTGCATTCGGAAGAATTATACAAAAATAATATATTTGTCATTTTGTCTAGCAATTAATTATAAATAAATAAATAAATAATATATTTACCTAATATCTAAACAAAAGCAAATTTAAATAAACTTTACAAAATGAATATCCATCCAATAATAAGAATAAATCTTGACATTCAACTATAATTTCTATTATAATATAATTTTATAAAGTATTTTATATAAAATAATTCTTTTTAATAATTTTAAACTTGTTTTGAAATAATTAAAGTCGATTCGAGAGAAATTGTATATTAATAAATTCCTATTAGTAATTAAGCATATTTTAATTAAAATTAAAATTTATCCTCTATGAATCCATTTTAAAATAAGAAAGAAGACCTTTTTAAACGCTTATTCGTAACGGATTACTTATCAGAGTTAAAAAAAAATGAAAGTAATTCAAATAAATAAATAAACAAATAAATTGATAAATTAATCTTACTTCCATGGTTTTATCAATTACTTCATATACATTCATTTCTTCTTATTTTCTTTTATTTTCGTTAATTGCAATATAAAGTATATTAAATCGTACGAAAAGTTTGTTTAAAGTTTTGATTTAAGACCATATGTCTGGATAAATTTATACGAACAAAAAATAAATTCCAAACAAAAAATAGTTTAAAACTTTCATCACAAACAATTAATTTTAATGAGATAATTGCATAAAAGTTTTATTCAGTTTTTTAAGTTCTAATAATGAACTGTTTTTCTTCTCGTTTGTTTAATTTGCTTTTGAACGTAATATAATTGCGAAAATAATTTTATAAGTATAAATATATATATATATATATGCCTCTTTAATTTAAAAAAATTGTTCATGAATATTTGTGTATTAGAGGGTTTATTTTTATTGTTAAAACTATTGAAAGGTAACAAATTAAAGACCATGATAATGTAATACATTTAAAACTATTTAACAAATTTGTAAATTGCGATATTATTCTAATTTTTTAAGAAAATAGCAAATTAATTCATTAAAATGCATAGTTGCTAAATTTATAATTTATTCCGGAGTATTGTTAGATTCTTTTCATAGCACTTATTTTATGAGTATTTATTTTCTTTTTCTTGTATAATCGTAGTTACAGAGCTGCCAACATCCTAATTAACACATTTGTGACCGCTGACGTAGATTCACGTCAATTGAAAATCTGTAACTCCACCAGTGGGCGTTTCTTTCACAACTTATATGTTATTTATTTCTTAAAAATATACCCAATATTCATATTTGTAGTATCAATATACCATGGATATAAATGCTTTGATTAGAAAGAGTTTAACTATGATGTGTAATATAAATGTGAATACAGAAAACTTTATTCTGAAATATTATAACTGGGGAGAATCACGCCCACAGGCGGACCTTACTGTGAAAAAGACAACAACATACGGTCGCGAAAATGTTAATAATCCGAAGGGTTATTCGTAGCCGCTTTTTATTTTATTTTATTTATTTATTTATCTTTTCACACCCGTTTTTTTTTTTTTTTCTTTTTTTTTTTTTTTTGACTACTTTTCTTCTTATTTTGTCGTAAGTACATTTAAAGATAATTATTTCCGGATTAGTTTCACAGCGATGTAGTTATATATTGGAGAAAATTATTGTAAAAATATATTGGTGTGAAATAGAGGCGAAGCTAAAAATGCTCCGGAATAAAATAGAAATGATGGAAACTCTGATTAATGTTATACTTTTATGAATCATATTTTTTTAAATAATTAAGCTAAAAAATAATATGACGTGTGTTTTTATTCCTGTTTTTATTTTATTTTTTTCTTCTATCAAAATCAGAACATTTACTATATACATTTTTCCCCTGTTTTTTTTTTTTTTTGTCAAAATATTTAAAAGAAATCAAAAGGAATCTTTTATTACTAATAAGTGTTATTATTGATGTTTTAATATATACTGTATAGACAAAAAGCATATTTATTATAAATTATATTCAAGTTTTTATGTTGATAATTTTTTTTTTCTGTTTTAAAGCTTAGAAATTAGATTTAAAAAATCATATTATAAATGAATTTATATTGAGTTGATGCAGTAGAAAATTTTACGGTTAAATTAGATTCTTTAATTATGTACTACTTAAACTTGAATTAAGTAAAAAATGTAATTCGATATTATAAATTTACTTTTTATATATGTATTTATCTGATGTATTTTTAACATTTATCTTTTTTGATGTACTTAGTGAGAGAGATAAATGCTAAAGTTGTTAAGATTTTCATTTAGAAATGTAATGACTTTTTTTTTTTTTTTTTTTTTCTTCTAAATATTTTTTTTTCAATAAATAATTTAATTTGCATTGTTCTTTTTCATAAATGTATATAATGAGACCAAAAATAATTAATATATCAGTTTATGAAATTTGTGTTTATTTATTTATTTATCTCTTATTTATTTTTATTTTTATTTTTTATTTATTTTTATTTTTTAATGAAAGGAGTGTTGCGTAGTTTTCATATTATGATGTATTTTGCACAGTTTATGTATTTATCTTAATTTAAGTATAACAAGTTTATGTATTTATCTTAATTCATTAGAGTTATTTCAGTAAAATTTACTGGTATTCTATATTTCTTGCTGTGAATATTTATTTTAACAGGATGTACAAATTGAAGATTCAATAGTGTTAACTTAAAAGCTGAAACTTACATTCATATAGTCTTTAAATAGTTTTAGGCAAATGAAATTTAAGCAAGAAATTGTTTTTACTAATTTTTTCTCTCTCACAGAACATATGAATATAAAATTTCAATGACCTGTTCATTCTTATATATCTATGAGGTTTTTGCAATGTTATTTATTCATACTTTCATTATTTTGAGGATGTTTATCATTCACAAATTGATAATTATTTTTTTAAGCGTCCCAAATAGAGCTTTTAGCTACCCATAATTTAATACTATTTTTTTTATACAGCGATATTTGTGTTATTTAATCAATGAAAAACTCTGCAAACAGTTATTAAAGATTATTAATTTTTAAAAAATTTCATTAATTTAAGAGGCTACTAAAAATATCTTCGTGTTATAAGCAAAACTAAAATTAACAAAAAGGAAAAAAAAAAAAAATGATTTTAGTGTTGCATTAAAAGGTATACAAGGTACGCGTATTTTTGGTTAACTATATTGACTTCTCCTGACTTATTTTTATATTATTTAAATTTCTTTTATAATTTCCTTCACTTTTCCAATTAGAATTGATCGATATCTTATTTGTTGATAAATCACGAGGAATAAAAGGACTGCGTCTGGTGTATTTAGTAGGAAGATGTCATCTAAAATAAAGGAGTACAAATCCCTAGTTTGCTTATCGCAATATGTTTCGACAAGTACTTTTATGTGTGTACAACATTTTGCGTTAATATAAATTGAATTCATGTATTATGTAACATTCCATGTTACAAGTAATAGTTACATGAGTAAGTATATGTTTCCAAGGTTTTGAAGTTTTGTTTAGTAATTTTTAATTTATATAGACTATAGTAAAGCAAGATCAACATAGGTCCTCGAATTTCGATTCAATTGTTTTACAAATATTTATTTTGTGAAATCCGACAGAGTATTTTTCATTAAATGTAGTAAGAACTTTAGAAACAAAAAGTTTTTTACATTTACTTCAAATATGTAATGAAAGGTAAATTTAATAACTTTCTAAAATTAATATTTTTATATAAATCAAAATAGGTTTTGAAAGAAAAAAATAATTTTAGCTAACATTTTTTTTTTTTTTTTTTATAACTAAAATAAATCACTTAAAATCGGTTTTAAGAAATATAGGGACTCTTTTATTCAATAATCACCAATAATTTTGAGGAGTGATATTTGAATGGCAGTGATTTGAATGGCGAAGTGATTAGGCAGTCGTTACAGCAAAAAAATTAGTGGTGGATACTGATTAAATAAACGTTCCTAAATTCAGTAAAACTGCAGAAAATACATTTAATAGTAAATTTTCATTAAAGTTTAATAATATTAGCACTAGCAATAAAAAAATATCGTATATTAGCATATTTAAGTATTCGAAAGACCTAAATTCCCAATTCTAATAATAATTGCAGGGTTCGTACTCTCCGCCTTCTTTTCAAGACACTCTGAGGGATTAGACATTTCCACGTTTATTGCTACCACATTTTTTTATAAAATAATCTCTAACCTATTCATTCACACCGCATTACTGTAAAAATACTATAAATAATTGTGCTTGAAATTAGTGGTGGCAAAAAAGGCAAAAATTTCTTATCCCTGACAGTGTCCTGAAAAAAGAGCGGAAAATATGATCCCTGTAATCGATTACTCAACTAAGTACTAATAAAGAAAAGATTAACTAGTAATAGGCAAAAAATAAAACATGGAAAAAATAAAAACAAAAAATAAAACTATTTGTATAGTTTTATCAATTACTCTATATACATTTATTCACACTTATCTTAATTTTATTTTAAACTGCAAAATAAAGTTTATTAAACCATAACAATAGTTTGTACAAAGTTTTGATTCAAGAGCACCTCCTTTAATAGTTTTATACGGAAAAAAAAAAAAAAAAAAAAAAAAAAAAACTCGAAATCAAAATATAAAAGATTCATCACAAAATTTATTTTAATGAGATAATTATGTGAAAGTTTTGTTCCCTTTTTATTTTGCAAGTACTCTGAATAAATTGTTTCTTATTTTGTTCATTTACTTTATTCAAAAATTAATATTTTTAAAAAAGTTAAATTTATTATCATTAAAAATATTTTTTTTTAACGATTGAAAGGAAACAATTTAATGAACTCGGAGACGAAAAGGGTTCAAATTTATCAACTGAGATAGTATTCTGGGTAAAAACTTTAATTGATTAATTAATTAATTTAAAATTTTTCTTTTACTATTTTTTTTAATAATTGAGTAACAAATGATATGAAGTGTTCAGTTTCTTTTCTTCTTTTCTTTCTGTTAAAATAAAATATGTTATCTTAAAAGTATATATTTTTTCTAAATAATTGTCCTTTTAATGAGAAAGAAATCTTGCATTACAAATTGTCTTTAAATGTATTACTAAATTGTATGACAAAGCGTATTAAGTGTCCTTAATGATAATTTAACATAAACTACAAATATGAAGAACACATATATTTTTAATAAAAACTTTTATTCAGATTCACATATTAATAAATTACTTTTCATAATTTTAACATTTGACTAATTTAAAGTTTTATTAATATTATGCAACTGAAAATTTTACGGCTTGAATAGGTTTGTTAATTATGTGAATATTTAAATCTCAGATATAAAAACATATAAAAGTTGATACGTATACACATTAAAAAAATAATTTTTCGACTTAATCAATTTAATGACTTTTAAAAAAATTATCTTATTTATTGGGAATAATGTTATGTGTTAAATGGATTAAATTTGTTGAATTATTAGATATGATAAAGCTCTATTAAAGATTGTATTTGTGAATGTTAAAATTCTTTATTTTTTTAAGTAATTCTTAAATTTACTTAATTTTTAGATTATTTTTAGTAGAAATGTTATTTCGATTTTTATTTTATGTATCACGACAATTAATAAATAATGAGAAAAAAAATGATTAAATTAATATATATATATTTACTTTCCGAACACTATAGTGAGGAAAGTATTGTAACCATGTCAAAAATCCGAATTTGAGATTTTGATGTTTCTATAAGTTTCGAGGTCCCCTGAGTCCGTTTCCACTATTTTACGATGATGTATGTATGTGTGTGTATGTATGTGTGTATGGCTGTGAGTGAACACGCTAGCGTCTAAACGCTTTGTTTAAATAAGCTGAAAGTTGGTACGTATATTGTAAGTCACCATAGTACGAACCCTATAGATTTTGGTAAATCTAGCATTTATAGTTTTTTACAGGGACACCAGGAAATATTCTTTATCATTATGGCCTATGAGGCCAAATTTTTAAAAGTGCGATAGCATCTAAACACTTTATTAATCTGAGAAAAAATTTGTACACATGTTATAGGTCGCAGTTGCACTAACTATATAGATTTTAGTAAATTTAGCACTTACAGATTTTTTACAGGGACACAAAGAAAAATTCTTTATCATTATGGCCTATGGGACCAAATTTTTAAAAGTGCGATAGCGTCTAAACGCTTTATTAATCTGAGCAAAAAAAAAAAAAATGTACACATGTTATAGGTCGTAGTTGCACCAAATATATAGATTTTGGTGAATTTAGCACTTACAGTTTTTTTACAGGGACACAAAGAAAAATTCTTTATCATTATGTCCTATGGGACCAAATTATTAAAAGTGCGATAGAATCTAAACGCCTTATTCAATTGAGCTGAAAATTTATATGAATATTATAAATCACTGTTGCACTAAATATAAGCATTTTGGGGAATCAAGCATTTATAGGTTCTTACAGGGACACAACGAAAAATTCTTTATCATTATGATCTTATGGGCTCAAAGTTCAGTAGCGTTGAATAAAACATCGTGTAATATATGGAGAAAAATACTCAAACACTCTATTAAGGTTTTCATTCTTTTGTTTGTTTAACAACTCCTCTTTCTTTACTTTATCTACAAAACTGTTAATTACTCAATGTTCGAAAAGTCGAGTGGAGTCACTCCAGATTTTTTCTCTTTGTGTTTGCCTAAAGAAAGATAGTGTTTAATTAATCTGAACTGAAAATACTGTTGCATCGTTTTACATATCACGATATTTTAAATTTTTAATCTTTTTTTCAATAACTAGTCTTCACTTCAGGGGGAAAAATTAAGGAAACAAAAGGTTTGGTTCGCAGGATCAATAATTTTGAGATTTCACTGGTCTGTACGTCTTTTGACTGGTCCGATTTTTCCTTTTATTATACTTTTAAAAATATTTAAGAATTTGTAAAATGTTTGCTTTACTAAGACTTTGTTTAAAACTTTACAAGTAGAATAGGATAAATTTTTGTAAATTAATTAAAAAATACAAATAAAGCCTTACATAAAACAAAAATTTATTTAATAATCGAGCCTAATGTCACGTATTTACTATTAAGTATTAAAATTTAAAAAAAAAAAAAAAAAAAAAGGATGTGCAACTGAAATTAAATGAAAAATTACAGAGAATAAGTGATATTGACATATATTTGCCAACATGCTAATTAATATTCCGTAGTATTGTTAGCCCCGCCTTCTTTCTCACACCAGTATCTTTTTAAAGTATTTTTCTACTTATTTAACCGTAATTGCATTTGGCGAATAATATTATAAAAATTTATTGGCGTGAAAAAAAAGGTAGGGCTAACAATACTACGGAATATTAATTAGGATGTAGGAAAGTATGTATTGACAATTGAAGTACACTTAATATTGTTATAATATGCTATTCTCTGTCAGATTTACGAGTAATTTTAGAGAAAAGTAAAAAATACAAAATAATTGAAAAGCTTCACTGGTCTGGTGGACCACAATAATTTATATTTTGTTGATCCGTTGAATATTTTGGTGGTGCCCAATCAACGGACCACAGTTAATTTCGAGCCGCGTGCCCCAATTAATTTCACTGCGATCGTATATTACTTATTGTAATTATTTAATAATGGATTCTTAGAGCAGTATAATTGTGCGTATGTGTGTAAACATAGCACAAGTGCTAATTAATACTGATGGAGAATAGTTAATGTAACTAATTTCATTGATGCATTATAATAAACTGTTTTAAATATCAAATTAGTCTCTTAAATTTTAACATGGTGCAAAAATTACAAGATTCAAAATGTCACTGAAGAAATAAAATTTCATGCTGAAGTATTTTTGAAATAATAATAAAATAAACAAAACGAATTCAACCACACTAGTTTTCAAAATTTATAAAATAACCCGTTTATCTGCTATGTTCTATTGCACATAAGTTTAAAACTATAGTATATATGTACATAAATTTTACATATGTTTCATCAAATATTTAATTCAATTTTATATTACTGTAACTTAAAAAGAAAATTAATAAAAAAATTAAAAATTAATAAATAAAAAATAATAATAATTTTTTCTAAGAAAATATGTATTAGAAAAGCCAAAAATTCTAAACAATTTTATAAGATAACTAAGTGAGAGATAGTACTAATAAGCATATATAAAAAATGCTAAAATTAAATGAAAATGAATTTTTTTTCTTTTTCCTTTGCTTCCTGTATGCGTGTTTGAGAACAATGCTTTGAAGGAATATATTTATAACCAGGAAAAAGTAAGAAGGGGTTTGTAAAATTATTCATTGATATTTTTATTATTTTGAGGACATTTAAAGTTTATATATTAGTAATTATTTTAAAAAAACGTCCGTTATAAAAGCAAAAGAAAAGAAATAAAAGAAATAAAATTTTGGTACTAGATTTACCTTTCCAGGCAATTGCTTCCAGGCCAGAATGTACTTTTCTACTAATCTTGCAATAAGTTTTCTTTTCTAAATTTCTTCAACATATATTTTTTTTATATATTTTATTTTATTATTATTATTATTATTATTTTAAGAAAATTAGATATAATGAATTTTTAAGAAAAATTAGATATTAGATATTGAATTGGTTAGGTATTACTTGTAAATTTTTTCCCCTAACTGGACGAATTATATTTAAGATCTGATTAATGGTTTAATAACCAATATATGATGAAAGTTGCATGTTGGTATGTTAATTTGCGTGAGATTTATATGCAAAATAACAGAATGAGAAAACAGAATACTGCTTAACTTTTAGAAAACAGGTTTACTTCATACATAAATAATTGTTTGTGATGGAAATAAAATATTTGAATCTGAAAAGTGAAATAATTCTATTTTTTTCCATTTGAACTAATCCATCATTGAAATAAGAATAAAGATAAGAATCACAGTAAATTAATGCTGTTTACTTAGACACAGCTATGAGAGGATTATTTTATTATTTTTCTTTTTTTAATCATTTTTATTTGAACTAATCAATTATTAAAATAAGAATAAAGATAAGAATCACAGTAAATTAATGCTTTTTATTTGGATACAGTTATAAGAAGATTAATTTTATTTCTTTTTATTCCTTTATTTCCTTTTGCCATTTCTATTTGAACTAAACATTTAATAAAAAGAATAAAGATAAGAATCACAGTAAATTAAGGCTTTATTTATTTATTAATTTATTTATTGTCATTTATATTTGAACTAACCAATTATTAAGATAAAAATAAAGATATTAATCACAATAAATTAAGACTCTTTATTTGGATACAGCTATGAGGTTTTTTTTTTCTTTTTCTTTTAATATTTATTTAAGCTTTCTCCACATCACTTTCTGAGTCGAAGATTCCTTTCTTCAGAAACTAAAATATTTGATTAAAAATAAAGAAAGGAAGAAAAGTTAATAGAATTTGGTTGTTACAAGACATACACATCTATCTAAAAATGATATTAAAAAACATCTTTGTTATTATAATAGGTACAATAAAGCTAGTTTTCTAAAATTACTGTTAACATTATATGATAATTTACATTAAGATATGATGTAATTTTACAATATTTAATTGTGTTTTGTAGAGGTAATTTTTTTACAGTGTAATAAACTATAAAATTAAACTCAATCAAGCTCATTTATATTTCTATATTTGTAAATATAACTAAATTATTCAGCGAATGTCATACTAGGAATAATTGTATATACATACCCACATAAATTCAAGATGATATTCGAAACTAAAAATTTTGTCATGCTGATTATTTATCATTATTACTTTTATATGTTATTATTTTTATTTTTGTATTTACTGAATAAAACTTATTACTGGAAGGGAAATAATCAATACGCCATCTATAATAAATTTCTCTATTCTTCTTACATGTGTCTCGATACTAAAAAATACAAAAAAAAAATTAAAAAAAAAAAAAGAAAGAAAATAAAATAAAATCATATCTCCCATGATAAAATAAGAATCCAATAAAGGAAATCTGTATCACTGACAGGCAATTTGTAAATTGACCGAAAAAAGTTTATTGTAAAATTTGGTGAAAACGAATATGAAAGGCCTTTTTTTTTTCTTTTTTTTTTTCTTTCGTGTGTTAAAAAATGCAGTGATACAGTTTTCATGACAAAACTTAACAGCAAGAAATTGATATACTTGGTAAATTATTTCGAGATCATATCTGCTATATTTTAATCTGTTTATCCGTACTACCTAAGTCATAAAAATAATTGGACATTAGTAGTAAAATTAAAACTTGCATTCCTAGAAAATAATATGTCTAAATGGAGAATTGGAGAAAAATTATTCATTGCTTTCGGATCACATAAACTATACATCTACACAGACTGTAGGGAAAAACTATAGTACAAAAAGTGCTGGAAAAATAAATAAACATGAAAATAAAACATTTTTGGTTTAATTTCATATTTTCATTTAAAATTTACATAATTCAGCCAAAGTATGCTTATATGTTTATGTACTGTATAACCTTTGGCAAAGGTATATAACAAATATACTGTTTAGTGAGTTAACTGGTTATAAACTGATTTGAACAAGCTCAAAAATGTATGGTATTTAAAAAAAAAAAAAATTGTTAACCTAGAAATGCTAAAATAATTGGAAATTTTTCGTCAATGAGTTAATTTGAGTACCAAACGAATAGTCATCTAAACTGAAAATAAATAAATAAAGATGAAGGGGGGGGGGGGATGCAAATATGAAATGTAAAAGCCTGATATTTTTATCACCATTCATATAAATTGTTGAATTATATAAAACAATTTTAATATTGTGTTATAATTAAACAGTAATATTGATAAAAAAGGCATGGAAATCAAAATTTTAAATTTTAATGTTTTAATTTAAAAGCAAGAATTAATTGTCAACTTAATTCAATAGAGTATATATATATATATACAAACATATATATATATATATATATATATATATATATATAATCAAACTGTTTATGATTTAGACTCGTCTGTCTGTTTGTACATCAATTTGTCTATAAATCGGTTCACCTAATCATCTGTTCGTTCACTTGCAGAATGCTTTGAAACTGATGTACGATATTTATGTTCAATACAGCATGATTATTTTTTATTGTGACATAAACAAAGCTACTAGTTCGTGTACAGGTACTCACAAAAGCACTCAAATGCATTCTGGTTAAATATTTTTTTTTTTTTTTTTTTTTTTTTTAAGGCGTGCTGTACCTTTAAATAAATATATTTTTTAGATGCACAAAAGAATATTTTTAATATATAACAGGTCTGTCTAAGCCAAAAATATTTGCGATTGCTTTAGAAATGAATTTTATTCTAGCGGTCAGAATTGTATATGTTATATTGAGGAGGATGGAAATTTACAGCAAACAATATGAATACGATTGCTACTATTACATTTTTTAAATTAATACTATAACAGATAAACATTTATGAATCTAAATATTTCTAATAATAATCAATAAAACAATTGAATAGTATTTTATTCTGGCGGTCACATTGTATTTAGATATTATTTTTTGAGGGAGATGGGAATTTGAAGCAGTAAATATAAAGATGATAGCTATTATTATGTTTTATAAATTAATACTATAAAAAATAAATACTTATGACTGTAAACATTTATAATAATAATCAATGCAACAATGAAATAGTATTTTTTTTTTTTTTTTTTTTTTTTTTTTTTTTTTACTTTCTCTTACCCATAGGGTCAAAAAAGTATTGTTTTAGGATGAAATTTTCGAACGTGAGTTTTTGTTATATTTACATGTTCTGAGGTCCCCTGAATACGAAAATCATGTTTTTAGCGAATGGTCTGTGTGCCAGTCTATCTGTCTGTGGGGTTGTCTGTGTGTCTGTTATCAGCATATCTCAAGAACAAATAGTAGCAGAAATTCAAAACTCAGTATACTAAATGTGTATCATATAGGGATGCTACAGTAAGCTTTTCATTGAGATGAAGCAAATGGTTCGTGTACAGGGACATTCAAAAGTATTCAGATACATTACGTCTATGTGGGAAATTGCAGGTAAGTAGAGTTTAACATCTATAGACTGCACTAAACCAAATGAAACGAATATATATTTTTTGTAATAGAGATAGTCAACTGGGAAAAAAAAATCATGTGTATTAGGAGCCTCTCCACCCTCCCTGGGGAAGGAGGGGAGTCCTCCTTCGAGGGAGGTAAATTTTCATGATGGGTATCTTTCGAAAACTCTCGCCAATACCTCTTAAATGAATGGTTTAACCATAGATCTGCGATAATTTAAAATAAATTTACCGATTTTTTTTCATTTAAATATATATATATATATATATAATTATTATTTTTTAATGTAATATTGAGAATAAATTTAACTTTTTTTGGATATTTAGTGTTACGCTACTTCTCTTATATGGAAATAGTCTGTATTATCATAGAAGGTAATTTTTTTAAATAATAATTTTAATAAATCATTTTTTAAAAACAGAATTATTTTTAATAACCGAATTAAATTCTATATAATTGTAGGTGCATTAATGAGACGGGGGGGGGGGAGGTTGTAGCCACCCTCACACAGAACTAATTATCATATAAAACTCTTTCGAAGCCTAATTTGAATTGTTTATTATAGGTTTACATAACAGTACTCGTTATCTTACTTCTTAATTTCCAACCTGTATTTACAGTATTAAATTTCAGGGTAAGAGAAAGTCGTGTGAGTGACACACCAGATTATTTTTTAACAACCAGTGTTCGTGTGAAGGAGTCTCTTCACATATTTACATTTTCAAATAAATTTATTAATGGAATATTATATTTTCAAAAACAAAATTTCTATTAAAATATATAACGAATCCTAAATTACCTTTTACATGTAATCACATTTGCCTCTCAGTAAATAAAAATTTTAATTTTAATAATATTTTATCTGTTAATCTAATAAATAAATCTCTTTAGAATAAAAAAGTATTCTTTAAAATTAATAATGTATGCCGGTTAATCTAAATGCATTATTTATTATATAAAATGTTCTTTCAATATTTATAACTTCCAAAACTAAATTGATATAAATATGTATATATATATATATATATATATATAATATTTCATAGCCGTTGCTTATTATATTAATTACAATTCATATTTTTAAGCTGCGCAATTTGTTTTTATTATAGCTAGATTGCACAATAAATGACCTTTGTAAAATCATTAAAAGAGTGATTTATATTTCTAAGTGACAGGATGTCATAATAATTCACTGTCTTTCCGTCCTACATGCGGCAGACGATTTTGTGGCAATAAAATTGGCATAAATGATTGGTGTAAATATTTATAACGGACTTTCTAAATTCAAAATAGTTATACTATTTTAATTGAGAGACAAAGGAATGTTTTTGGCTATGAAATTGGCGATATTATTCTAACTTTTGCCGTATTTCATACAGTCTACTTGAGACTGTCATGAAGCTCTATCGGAAGCTCTCTTTCTCACATAACTTACCTCTCACACAATTTACCTCTTTATCTCTGTCTTTAAGACTGAATTGTATAGCCTTTTAAGATGTAAAATATTTCATTCTCATGCTAAAATGTGATGCTTAACATAAAGTTGCTTGCTACTAACTAATGGTTTTTCTTCTTCACGGCCTGAAATTTTTGTGTATCTGAGGTTATCTGCGGATTATTTTAAGAACTGCAAGAAAACATCTTCTTAATGCGATAATTACTTCTTTTATTTAACTTCTTTCTTTTGAAAATTGCTATAAACCTGCATGATGTAACCCTTCGAAAATGTTCTACAAGAAAAAAAAAGGGCCTCATTATGTTACAGAAAATTATTGGCAGTAATGTTAAGTGCAAAAAATACAGTGACAAAATTTTTCTCTAACAGAAAGAGAGACACAATTTCACACAATGTAGTCTTTGCGTAGAACACATTAAATATGTATATATTACATTTTTTTTTCTACTAAAACTAATTTTTTTAGTTCTAACAGCCAGGATTAAATCAGGGTCCACTAAACTGCAGTTGGCGATGTTACCTCCCAGCCACGGAAGCAGAAATTGAGGCTATAACTTAGTACTACTCAAACCTATTTTGATGCCAGTTTCTCTGAATATGAATCAGAAAAACAGGGCCCTCCGTGGCCGAGTGGTTATGTCACCATACTGCTAATCCCTCTCGAGCGTAGGAGAGCGGGTTCGATTTCCACTGTGGCCCTGGGTGTTCTTCCAATTCTTCGTCTCTGTAATTCTGTCATGTGCTATCTGTTTTTATCTCACAAAGATTTACAAGCGGACTACAAGTCAAGCTCACAAATCTGATGTATATGTGTTATCAATAAACAAACAAACAAACAAACAGAAAAACAAAATTAATCAGCAGATAAAATCTGCATTAATGGTTACAGAACTTACCTGATTACAGTTTTTTTTTTTTTTTTTTTTTTTTTTTTTTTTTTTTTTAATTTATATAGATTGAGATGTAATTAGAAAACAGAAATTTTCTATATTATCGCAGATTTTTTATAGAGTGTAAAATATATTTTATTATTTTTTGTTCTGTTAACAAAAATTTATTACATTATTGATTTCGAGAAATCCATCGTGAGTCGCAAAGCTCTACATAGCTGACGAATAGGCGACACCTGCTATGGAATAATGTATGATTATTTAGGATGATTTGCTTACAAAGCCATATAAAAATACTGGGAAACATTAGGTTACATATATTAAAATAGTAAAAAATCTAGCTGGGAGAAAACACACGATTTCCATTATCCATTTTGACACCTGTATTATATACCCTTTTTGAAGATAATGCATTCAAAAAGCATAAAATTGACCTAAGAAAGTAGAAACCTACAACTTTTCCGGTAATAGAAAGCTGATACGCGTGTAAAGATATTTAAAACAGAAATTACATGGCAAGTTAAAAAATCACAAAAAAAAATGTCGGTGGGACCATTAGTTGAAACACCAATTTCCAAGATTTAAAACTGACCAACTTACTCAGGATAACTGTTAATTTTTCTGGAATAGCCACGTAATAAAAGGTTTGTCATGTATTAAGTGGTTTTCATGGATATGTAAAATGGGTTTATATAAAATTTTTCAAGAAAATCGTTAGAGTCGTGTTTCAGATACCGATTTTACCAAAACTTGGCATACTGAACTGTTGACTGGAAAACAACAATTACATACAAAAGTATATGTAAAAGGGGGTTAATATGGCGAGTTTTAAAAAATTCGCTATGCTAATCCGTACAACAGTTACCGTACAACAGAAGTTTTTGAAGGAACGCACTTGCGATACCTGAAACTGAGCTACTTATACAGGACATCTGTCGCTTTTCTGAACTAACCAACTAATCCATATAAAAATACATCTAATAGAGCGTTTATATAGCAACTTTGAAGAAAATCGTTAAAGCCGGTTTTGAGATATGGACTTACGGTCCCACTTCAGGTTTCAGATATCCCATTTCTGTTTTTCCAATTTTTACCAAAAGTTGGAAAAATCATCTGTACACCACACCTGTCTCAATTATGAAGTTTTGTAGTTCCAAATTTATTAATTTCGGAGATATAACAGTCCAAAATTCCCCACATACATACACACACATACGCAAACACACTGACGAATTGACAGAAATCACTAGTTTGGACTGAGGAGACCTTAAAATATGTAAATCAGGTGAAAGTTTGCTATCGAGGTTTTTTTTTTTCTTTTGACCGAATACAATACTTCATTACTTACGGTAGTCAGGTAATGGAAGTAAAAAGGAAAGTTAATTTTGGTTATTGTTATGAGGCATTTTTCTTACAAAACTAAATTTGTACTATAAAAACTGTACATGCGCTATTTTTAGACAATAAAGAAGACCACACGAAAACATTCGACGTTAAAACTTATGGAATTAAATAAATCGAGCGTTTAGTGCTAATCCCTTTAACACGTTCCAAGAATGTTACAAACTGATTATTACTTCGGTCCGTAATTTTATATTCTCTTTGTCGGCTATCTCTTAGAAGTAAAAGATTTCAAATAATTTCAATAATTATTATTCATGTACCGTATAACATGTTTTTTTATGGTATACAGTTTGATTTGATTATCTTTAATCACTGTTTTGTAGGAAATGCAATGTGGCTCAGTATGATCATTACTGGATCATAAGTGGAAATAATTCGAATTATAATTTCAATTCTATTATCAATTATGAGTTTTGAGTTTTTTTTTTTTTTTTTTTTAATATATTAAATGTTTATTACATTATGAACGTGTATGCATTTATTAGGGATACAGAAAGGCATTCTGATTTATAACGTCAATTCAAAAGTAAAACCATAAAAGTAGATTTTATAAAATTTGCTCATATATAATTAATAAAAAAGAAAAAAGAAAGGTAAAAAAGATAATTATTTAAGATACCATGAAAAAGGAAACAAAATAATTAAATAAATAAATAAACGATGCAATTTTACGTATAATAAGAAAGTGTTTTATAATCTAGGTGAACCGCGTGATTTTTCATTCTTCTTTAGATATTTATTTGCTGGCAGGTCAAAATGAAATTTTATTCAATTAACTAAATCATTTTTTCTGTTATTGAAGTTTACAAGATACGAAGTAAAAATAATCTTATCAAGGAGTTTTTAATTTCCTTTCGAGAGAATCCAATTAAAGCATTTTACATCATAAAAAAGAGAAAGTAAAAATGTTTAAATTTTATTAGAAAAGCGACGATTCTTTTGTTTTTTCTAAACTAGTAGGAAATATCTTTTGACTTTTTCTTTTCTACGTTTTCTCAGATGACTTTTAAGGTAATTAAAACAAATTAAAGAAATAATGGATTTTTTTCGTTCATTTAAAAAGAAATATGATTTTTAGAAGTAACAACAACAACAACAACAACAAAAAATTTCAAAGGATGTGTTTATATTCTTTTAAAAATATTTTTTTTAAATTTAATTTTTCTTTTAAATCATTCAAAATTATTTTTTTTTTTTTTCAAATTATCAAGTTTTGTGAGCGAATGTCAGATGGAGATATGTGAAACTGTTACAAATAAATAATTTTTTTATATTGAATTAACTATGTAAATTATACGTTTTAACAAACACAGCTTTTTTTGTTGTTGTTGTTTGTTTGTTTATTGGCATTTTATGATATTGTTTGTTTTCGTTAGCTGTGACCCTGCTCACCTATGCGCATGCGTGAGGTCTGCATTGATTTTGTTAAAATAGGGTAGAAGCGTAGAAGATGAGAGAATGTTTACATTTTACGAGTGAGAGATAAATTGCGGTTTCTTTTTTCTTTTTTTTTCTTTTCAGGACATTATTGAATTTTGAGGCGATACTTCTTCGTTATATTCGTATAAAGGCAAAATGCTGATTTTTCCCCCTTGTAATTTTTAAATAAGTGTAGAAGATCAGTTTTATTCTTCGATGCAAAATAAAATCCGTAAACTTAAAAGTAAATGCCTGTTTTCTTTCTTCTTCTTCTTTTTTTTTTTTCAGTTAAAATTATTTTTATTTGCTTACTTGATCTCTAAATTCGTACTATATCTGTCATACCTGAACACTTGTTTCATGCACTGATTATAGTAGTAAATTAATTAAAAATGACTTAAATTAGGTAAAATTTACATAATTCATTAATAAAAGAAGAGAAAAAGAACAACGTTTACAGTAGACTTTACCTGTAGTAAAAGTAATATATTTTTTTCTTTTAAATTATACTGCTAAAATAAAAATACCATATTTTTGGATCTCTATTTTACAGAAATTTACAGAAAATCGTATTTAAATCAAATCATTAGATTTTTTTATCATGATTATTTTACACCTTTTATTTTTCGCGCATATTGTCATATAAATTACATTAAATAAAATATTGTTAATTAAAATTTACCGTAAAAAGGTAAAATAAATATTGAAGACTCATAAAAAGAAAACGAACACGTGTAGAACGAAAAGCGCATTTGGCTAAGTGCCCATCTCATTCAACGCATCACCCCTTTTCCGAGTAGGATCGTTCCGCGAGAGGTAGACATGGTTTACGAAAACGGACAGTACACATTTTTTTTTCAATATGTAAATATTGGGTCGGCAACTAAGTTCCCGCCATTCCACACTTCTGAACTTTATCCATCGAGTGAAGGTGCTTCTCTACAGTAGTGTGGGAGCAATCCATTGTCTCTGTCAGTTCCCTTGTTACTTAACGCGGATTTTCATGCAAAAGGTGGTTCAAATGCTCTTCATTTAACTCAACTGGACCGCCAGAACGAGATGTGTCTTTGAGGTCAAAATTTCCTTTTTTGAACTATGCATACCAATCACGGGCGGTTCTTTCAGCTATAGCACCCACTCCATACGCAACACAAATGTTGCGAGCAGCTTCTGCGGCCTTAGAACCTTGAATAAAGGCAAAAAAAAAAAAAAAAAAAGGAGGTGTCAAAAATGCTCATTCTTCTCAACTTGATATTCCATGTTAATGATCTGTAAATAACAAGAAAATGTATCTTAGTAACAACAAAACATATATTTAGGTAGAACAATATATTCTCTTTCGAATGATGTACGCAACTTCGAGCCAAATGTATTTAATGTCATACAGATTTTTCCAATTTAAAAAAAACGGCGGGAACTTAGTTGCCAACCCAATAAAAAACGTGCATGCTTTTGTGCATAAAAGAAAAAGTCATCTTTTACTTTTATTTCATATGGCAGTGTTAATTCTTGAATGATATAAGTAAAAAACATAATACTTGAAAAAAATCTTATTAAAAAAACAACAATAATAATTTGATCCTCTTGTTAAGTATGCGAAATATTTCAAATGTAGTAATTAGTGAATAATAGGCAGTAATCTTCCATATTCGGAATACGCAACGGAAGGCAAAGTCACTTCACTCAGGGCCGAAGTCGTATAAATAGCGCTCATGGAAATCTTTAATTTGTTACAAATATGCCAACTGTGCCTGCGACATTATATCTTCCCCTTTCCCCATGATTTTTTTTTTTTTTTTTTTTTTTTTTTTTTTTTGTCAGAAAGCTTAGTATAAGCCTTTCTACTCGTTATCTTTACTTACATAAATATGACTAGAGAAATTAATTGATTAATACTTTAAATATCTATAACCCTGAATTGATATGTATAATGATATGTATAATTGGTTGATACATTACCAGCGTAACGCTGTCACCGAACGAGTAACGTTGTCAAGTTACTACAAACGAAAAATCCACTTCATACAGTCGGTAACAAAAGTGTCCGAACACTAGCAAAAATTCCTATGTAAAAAAAGTACACTTCATACGGTTTTGTTAAATAAATCCTTATCGAATCATGTTTTTGGACTGACTAAGAACAGGATTCGACAAGGATTTATTTAACAAAACCGTATAAAGTGTACTATTTTAACATAGGAATTTTTGCTAAAGTTCGGACACTTTTGTTACCGACTGTACCACAATAAGGAAAAGGTAAAACTTGTCCTATTAAATTGCAGATAATTATTACAAAAGAATACATTAAAAAATTTCCGGTATTACAATAACGGACAATCCGCAATAACTTGGCACCTCTGCATTACATTTTCGTTAGAATAATAACGATATAAGAAAAGCTTCATTCGCTATGTTCAATTTAAAACACGAATACAAGAGAAATATATATAACATACCAAATTTCAAATCTTATAAATTAAAGAAATATATTAGAAATTATTAGAAATATATGTATATATATATATTACAAATTCCGTCTTATAAATTAATTATTTCTTAGGAATCAAGGACATAAGTTCCTATCTGACAGAACATCCACTAAGCTAAGAATTTATTTGACAAAAGAATCCAATGAATTCCAAATTGAAGATTGTATCACTGTTTGCAATTGAATTTTAAAAGCGAACGCTGAAGTTTCTAGATATTCATTGAGACATTTAATAATATTAAACGACAAAAAATTCACAAATGACCTTTACTCAAAAGATTATCTAAACATAGCGTTTACATAAAGCATAAACATGAGTTTATTAATTATAAGCATATTGGCGAACACAAACATATATTTAAAATATTTTCATTACTCTTAAATGGTTTAAAAATAATGTCGCTGGCATGACTTGATTTTAATTCTACAACCAAAAAAGCACATAATAATAATAATAATAATAATAATAATAATAAATAAATAAATAAATAAATAAAAATAAATAAAAATAAAAATAAAAATAAAAATAAAAATGAATAAATAAAATGAATAAATATATAAATAAATAAATAATTAGAAATAAAAACATGAAACTGAAGACAATGTATTAAAGAATACAAAAATCGAAGAGAAAAGTATAATCTTGGTTAATCCAAATAAAACGTGCATTTAATGTTAAATTTAACTTCATTGTATTCTATAAGTCATGTAGGATGGTGTTTTAATCGAAGATGACGAATGAAAGAATAATTTCAATATTTTAATGTTACTTCACATTTCACCTAACAAATATTAAGAATTTGCTAGGAACAGAATATAGCTATTAATATTTACAATCTATAATTCATGTATAAATAAGGGCTCAAACAAATTTAAATTCGAACATAATATTTCTCTTTAAACCGGCTAAAGAGTGGCGGATGATCTCGATTCCTTCACTTACTGACTGCAAACATGTCGCGTACGTGTTTTGGTTTTGATTTAAAAAATCTAGGTAGGTAGATTGGATTTAACGTCGTTCTAGCGCTGCGCTATGGGTAATTGGGGACGGTCTGTGACACACCCCTAAGGATGCTCCGGAGACATGCCGTTACAATTTTGATCCTCCATGGAGAGAATGGCTCCCCCACTTCGGTGACGCCCAGAGGTATAATTCGGATGAGAACATAGAGGACATTGCGGTCACGACGGATTTTACGTGCACCACCCACTATAAGTGTACACGATGGTCTTTGGCCAGCTCCAGTATCGAACCTGCAGTCTTTCAGCTACGAGATCGGCGCTCTACCGATTGTGCTACCACGGCCCCTACAAAATCTAGGAATGTCAGGTATTGTGTTGTAACAATGCTGCAATCTGATGGGTTAGTGACTTGTTGGCGAGATTTTTAAATCGTTTCGTCTCTCTGTCAATTAGTTTGTTGTGGCCAGTCAACACCCACAACAGACAGTGTTAAATGCACGAAATTTGGATACGCACTTCAAGGAACTGCGTCCCAGGCGTAGCATTTGCTGGCATCTAACTAGAAGGGGAATGCAAACATTTGACTATTGACGTGCGCCATCTTCCTTGACTTCCTTCTATGCATTAGATAAATTAATGAACCAAATATAGCACATGTCTTTTGGTTTAGACTTGTTAAATCAAGGAATACCGGGTATTAGGTTTGTAACAATGCTGCAATCTGACTGGTTGACGACTTCTTGATATGATTTTTGAACCAACTCGTTTCTCTGTCAATCAATCAGCGAGGCAACACCCACAACAAACAACAATAAATGCACCAAATTGGATACCCTTCATCAAGCGACTGCTCCGTTAGCGTAGCATTCGCTGGCAGTTAACTAGAAGGGGAATGTAAGAATTTGACTATTAACGTGCGCCATCTTCCTTGATTATTAGTATATGGTTTAGATAAATAAGTAAAATGATGTAGCGTATGTCTTTTGATTTCGGTTTTTTAAATCAAGCAGTGCCGGGTATTGGGTTTGTAACAATGCTACAATCGGATTGGTTGGTGACTTGTTGGCAAGATTTTTTTTAATCGTCTCGTCTGTCTGTCAATCAATCTGCTAGGTAACACCCACAACAAACAACAATAAATGCACCAAATTGGATACCCTTCATCAAGCGACTGCTCCGTAAGCATAGCATTCGCTGGCAGTTAACTAGAAGGGGAATGTAAGAATTTGACTATTAACATGCGCCATCTTCCTTGATTATTAGTATATGGTTTAGATAAATAAGTAAAATGATGTAGCGTATGTCTTTTGATTTCGGTTTTTTAAATCAAGCAGTGCCGGGTATTGGGTTTGTAACAATGCTACAATCGGATTGGTTGGTGACTTGTTGGCAAGATTTTTTTAATCGTCTCGTCTCTCTGTCAATCAATCAGCGAGGTAACACCCACAACAAACAACAATAAATGCACCAAATTGGATACCCTTCGTCAAGCGACTGCTCCGTAAGCGTAGCATTCGCTGGCAGTTAACTAGAAGGGGAATGTAAGAATTTGACTATTAACGTGCGCCATCTTCCTTGATTATTAGTATATGGTTTAGATAAATAAGTAAAATGATGTAGCGTATGTCTTTTGATTTCGGTTTATTAAATCAAGCAGTGCCGGGTATTGGGTTTGTAACAATGCTACAATCGGATTGGTTGGTGACTTGTTGGCAAGATTTTTTTAATCGTCTCGTCTCTCTGTCAATCAATCAGCGAGGTAACACCCACAACAAACAGGGATAAATACATTAAAAATGTATACACTACTTCCAGAAAGTTAAGAGCTTAGGTGCAAGCACTGGTAATTAGCTAGTCGGGGATGGTAAGTGAGTATTGACATGCCCCATCATTTTCATTATTTACCTAAGGGCTGTGCTGTAAACAGAAAAATCCCACTTCAATTCGAGGCGAGTTCAGTAGTTTTCGCCGCTATGGGAAAGGAAATATGCCAGCTGTTCTACTTTTCCAACAATCTGCATTAAAAATGGTAGTGACTAATATCAACATTACATACACCCTAGTTAGAAAAACAATTCTGTACATATTCCGTACCTGCAAACATTCTAATTAACATTCCGCAAATATTTTAGTACCCATCCTTTTTTCACACCACTTTATACTCTATAAAATTACTGGTGTTTAAAAAAGGCGGATACAAACAATTTTATTGCATATTAATTAGAATGATGTCATGTATGATATCCTATTAAAAATATTTCAGATTGTACTGCGATTGAGTGTACAGATGAAATTAGACATCACACAGATACGAAAAGAAGAGCTGGCACAGATATATAAAACCAGTACGGACGATCATTTTATCTACAGTTACAAAATTTGCACATGCTATTACAGGAAAAGCAAAGACTATTTTTTAAGTATGCATTTTGCGCTTTGTTTTTCTGTGTCTTAAGTCATAAATCCTAATTTAAATTTAGCTTTAGTAATTTCAGGAACAAGGTATATTATCTATAGATAGATGTTTTTATTCATTAAAATTTTAAAGTATACTTAAAAATAATTCTGTTTAAAATAACAATTAACTTTAACAAAAACAAGGAACATAAACTATTTTTAAAATAAAATATAATAGTAATAATAATGAGTATGACAATGAGCTATATTTACAAAAGAAATAGTAAAATTTTGTTTTGTGTAAATGTTCATTTTTCTTAACTTTAAATTCCCATATGTTTCATAATCCTATAAAAAGTTTCTTGTTATATAAATAAATGCAGAGATATAAACTGTTGTCTGAAGATTATACGATAAAATAAAGATACACAATACATATAGGGATCACTAGCTTCTTTTTTCACCAATTAAGCAAAGTTTCTGTTTCTCTATGTGTCATTAAGACAGAGAAACTGACATTCCTTGCGGTGATTTATAAATCTACTTTGAATGTATAGGACTCTTGGGATAAGATACATTGTATTAAATATGAAGAATAAAAAGGTGCCACATTACGTAAGAATAAAATGTATTACTCGAAAAGAATATCCTTTTCATAAATTTATTTATTACAATTGTTTAGTAAGTAAAGCATGTGATTTTTATTTCTAATATTTTTCGAGTAATTCCTAAGCATCCGATTTTTATTCAAAAAATAAACGAATAATAATAAAAAAAAATCAGTGCAGCTTTAGAATACTTTCCATCTTGAGAAATGAATTTAAATATTTCTCAAATATGTATTAAATATCTGCATACTTTCTTTTGAGAGGGGCTCTTACAAAATCTTGTGTTGAATCGTGACAGATGCTGTCACAGCCCCTTTCAAAAGGTTTTAAAAATTGAAATAATAAACATAATTTATTATTTTTTATGAATGATTTTGAATGTACTACGCGTAAGAAATGTATTGATGTTTAGAAATATATACATAAATATATCTTCATTGTAAAATCTGTAATTTTGCACAGTTTGCATTTCTTACTCACTCTATAGCATAACAATCGCGGTATAAAACATATGCCATCCAAATGGGCCGAAATTGTTGGATTACAAGTAATCCCACCGAAGGACAGTCACATTCTCTACGACTCAAAAAGCAATCGGATGACAGATTACGTTAGGACCAAATAAATGATTTTTTAGGACTGAGGGCCTATTAGTCTCAATCTGGGATTTTTGCGTTGTCGTTTTCGATAGTTGGACATTTGTCGAAATCTAAAATTTATCGAAAATATAATTGAATAATTTGAAAGCGATGTTATAATTTGAAAAAAAAAAAAAAAAACTAATAGTCCTCCGTCCTAAACTAAATTCTGATTTTTCCAGAATTTCATCAAAATCTTTTTATTATTATTATTATTGAAAAAAAAGAAAAGAAAATTAATAATAATCAGTATCGTTACAAGCGATATCGAAAAATATTTTTTTTTTTTTTTTTTATAATAATTTTAAATTAGAAAATAAGAAGTGCGCGAGCAATATGAAATAAAAATAAGTAAAAAAATGAATTTAATGGTTTAATTTTTATATAAAACAAGATCGCGTGCTATCTTAAAAAGTAGATGTAAAATTTAGAGTTTAATTTTTTTGGCAACAATTATAAATTAAAATAAATAATTTAATGAAAGTTTAGAAGTTAGAATTTCTATTTTTTTTTATTTCAGAACGAAAATTATAAAATATCCAAACACATTTGATTTATAAACAAAAATTAAAAATACATTTAAATGATCACGTGGTGATGATCTAAACATTTTATTTATTTATTTATTTATTTTTTGTAACTATATGTCATAAATAAAACTTTCAATTCTTATGATATTTTTATAGCTTTGTTTTCTATAAATGTACAACACATTTACTGATTTCCCTTTCATCAGGATAACTCCTTTTTGGCGCATCGATATTTATACTAAACATCGTGTTTAGCTAACATATTTATATCGGAAAAGAAGAATTCTATTTCAATAATCAGTACTTATGAAATAGTTTGCCCTGATTTTCAGTGAGTAAGTGGCTAAATCATCCCAAATCCTGCACCATTAAGCATTAGCTTTCATAAAAATGTTTCTTCTGTGACGTAGACAGTCAACTGAGAAGCGATTTTGCAAAATTTATCCCCCTTAACCCCAAAATGGAGGAGATGGTGGAATACGATACCACAAAATCGTTCATATATCAAAGAAAAAATATCCGTAAGATTTTTTTCCTTTTAAAAATATGTTAAATACCACAACCTAAAAACCAATTTAATGAATTTTAGGTATTCGCATCACCCCTCTTCAAAGAACCTGATTTTACATAACCCTGTATTTCCCTCTTCAAAGAACCTGATTTTACATAACCCTTTATTTATATACATATAAAAGAGTACATCTACTCACTGAATCAACATGCTATGTGATTTCTATGGGAGAATGGGCCATGAATTTTTTTGTGGAGGTCGGTTTTGCGTCCCTAACCTTAACTAAGACGGGTTTTGTGAAATCTCTCTTCCTTTCTGGGGTTAGGTGGCAAGAATACGTTTGCAAGCACAATACGAGTCCCAATTACTTCACGCAGAAGAAATTTATTAGAGGGTGATTTGTGTAGAAATGAAACATTTTCACCGTTTTTGGAATATTTATTTTTGAGTAGAAAAAAAAGGAAGAAAGTTTTTTTTTTTTTTTTTTTTTTTTTTTTTGTGTGTGTGTGTGTGTGTGTGTGTGAGGAATTTCGCAAAATGCGGATATTCGTGCAGAACACTACCAAAACAGACAAAAGAAATTTGAAAACAGCTCTGCTACTTATATTTCCAAAACGCCATTTTGGTTTTACTGTAATTTGAGATTTATTTTTATTTATTTATTTATTTATTTTTATTATTTTCTTTTTGTGTGTTTGTGTGAGTATGTGTGTGTGTATGGGGGGGGGGTAGGTTTAGGAGAGGATAAATTTGAGAGTCCTATTTTTTGCGTTAAATTTGCCCTAGGAAATCTATGGTAGTTGCGGTCACGAATATTTATGTGTTGGTTAGTTATGTGCAACCAACACTTGCGGGAAAGATATTTGGGAAAATTTCCCCCGTGGTAGAATTTTCAGAACTTATTTAATCGCTTATTACGCGCTAATCCTAATCAAGAAAAAAAAAAAGCTTTTGTTGCGGGGAACCAAGAATTCTTAATTAGCAAGTTCTAAAACTACGATTAATTGCAGAAGATAACATAAAATTAATAACATGATAAACTACAAAGGAATTTTAACCCCATGCGTTAAATCATGGGTAGTCAATCCTTTTATACAAAAATGTTTCTCAAAAATGGTGATTTATAAAATTGGGAGTAACTTTATTTTATAAAATTTGTAAAACAAAATTATTGTAAACTAAAGCAGATAATTTAATCACAAGTTTTAAGAAAATAGCAAGTCCAAAATCCAGAGTTTCGAAAAAGCGAGAAAAACGTAATTTAGTAAGATCAAAAGAGGAAATTTGCTGCACGTAGAATCCGAATTTTTTAAAGTTTTCATAAGTTCTATATGCTATTGAGGTGTCTAAATTCGATGACATTTTCTTATTTTACAGTTTGCGAGTCGAAAATTACGATCGTGTTCGAGAAGCCAAATTCTTGAATATTTCCGATTCACTTTTACTTTAATTGAGTGGTTTTCGTTCCCTTCTTTTGCCGACATGTGTGTCAATATGAAGAAAAAAAAAAAACTCAATTATTTGTCGCTTTTTTCCTTCAAATATACCGTGGGCCACTGCTAGATATCGTTCCACTCCGTTTCAATCATCGAGAGGCAATTTCAAATTAATGTTAAAATTAAAAGAATATTCAATTATATACAAATTCGCTATGTTCTGGTCTGAAGATATGCACATTATTTTAAAATTCATTAAATTAATTCTACAAATTGGACGTTTCTGCGGTCCAGTTATTCTACCTAGGGGAGAGTTGTCTAAAACGGGGACGGCGGGTCAAATGGGAACGTTCAGTTTCTGATTGATTAATACTGACTTCTTTGAATCCAGTAGTCTATGATAATTCTAATTCGGCTATACGCAAGTTTGAATCTAGTTGTTGAGATATTTTGCCGGGTGTGTTATTTTCTACAAAGTTTTAATTTTTTTACGATTTCATTTCGATTGTGGTCGTACACTGTATTGGATCTTATCAAGTGGCATTTGAACGTTCGATTTTGGTAAGTACGTTATGGATTCGTCTAGATTTAATTTACATTTTCACATATTGCTTTATAGTTTTGTCTGACACGTATGTGAAGCGACGCCACGTTTTTAACATATGTCATGGTCGGCTCAAACGGGGACATTGACTGTAGTCCAAAACGGGGTCGTCCCCATTTTGGACGCCATGGAAGTAGGATAAATTTGTAATAGTAATGTTGTTTTTAAAGTGTTTTAAATAAATGCAAGTGCTTATTTATGTGCGTAATACATAAGTGGAGAGATTCTAAAAAACTATTTTTCTTCAAATTAAGAAAATGTCTCACACATCACCCTGGACGCTACGTGACAGTTTACCAGGTCGGAAAACATTTCGGAACTGCATTTTCAAGAACAGCTACCGTGAAAAATGCTAAGAATGGATAAAAAAAAAAAAAAAAAAAAAAAAAAAACAGGTATATATC
This sequence comes from Salticus scenicus, assembly GCA_963930645.1. Taxonomy (NCBI): domain Eukaryota; kingdom Metazoa; phylum Arthropoda; class Arachnida; order Araneae; family Salticidae; genus Salticus; species Salticus scenicus. The sequence continues at coordinate 36,353,858 of OZ005655.1, read as the reverse complement.
CCATTAACAGAGATGTGTTCCCTGAACATTTATTTGCGCCTTCAGAAACAACTGAAAAAACTGCTTACAACTCTTTAGAGCCTCAGTTATCATCAAGGTGTGAAAACGTCACACCCCAATCTTCCACTTCATCATTTGGAATACCTCCAGCTATAGAACCTCAGAAATGTTCAGCTTTTATAACTTCGTCTAAAATAATAATGCCTCTACCACAAGAAACTGAACGTTTGCAAGAAAGAGTGAATGACAAGAGGAGAGGTAAAACTTAATCTTTAAACCATTTTTTTTTTGTTTCAAATGAAAATAATTCTTTTCCTTTCAGTTAATGTAAACAATACATCCTGTTGTGGCGGACGCCATAAAATTATGTAATATATCGCCATTCTTCTGAACGGCTTCAAACGAGTCTTCTCGACCCTTTGTAAAATATGGATTGCAGGATCTTTCATTTAATCAGAATAATTATTTAATATTTTCAAACCATTTTAATTTCAGGTAATAATCTTGAAAATGATATATTAATATTCTTACCTGTAAAATTCTTCGGCGAGTAAAAATGAAGACTAATAATAGGCGCTTGTTTCTCTAGAAAAAACAGCTTCTTCTTTAGGACGAGAAAATACAAACAGTTTATTAAATAAAATGTTTACATGAAGAAAAAACACTATTTACAAAAAATATTCATTTCGTGGTCTAGAACATCCATTTCATGCTATCTCTTAGAAATACTGTTTCTAAAATTATACTTTGAGAAAAATGGATTTAAAATAAAACTATGCTAATCTATGAGCCACTTTTTCTAATTCTGTTTCAAACTGTAGCTCCATGAATAATAAAATCAGTCCAAAAGGGGCCCGAGAGCGAACTACTATTTCATGACTTGTTGTTCTCCATTCTAAAACAAAACTAAAACTAAAGTCCCGGGAGACAACAAAAATGTTCTTCGAATCTCATCTCAACGGGACCTCTGGTGCCCTCTAGTGAGGCAAAAGTATATCCAATACCTAACATACTCCCACCTTTAATTTTTTAGGTGAGAGCTAAACAATTAAACAGTTAATTAATTAAGAAAATTTAAACTTATAAAACTACATACAAAGAAAAATTAAAGCTATAAACTACAAATAGTAAAAATTAAAGTTACAAACTAATGAAAATAAAGAAAAATAAAAATAAAATATTTTAAAGTTCAATGCAATTTTAAAACAATTGTGATTGTCTTTGGAAAAGTTTTTTATAGTTTGTGATCACTTTCAGTTTATTGTCTCTTTTACTGCTTGTATCACTGGATCCTCAGCATCTGATATATCTAAGGGGTAGAGTTTTTGAAGTGGTCTAATCAATGTCCCAGAATGCATTTTCACTTCCACAACCCTGGCACGGCCATCTCGGCTGGGAAAAATTTTCACTACACTTCATATTGGCCACTGTAGTCTTTTCACACTGTTGATTTCTACTAGCACAATGTCATCTTGTTTAGCAGGTTTACATCTCTCCCTATTTCGTTGCACCAACTGCGCTAGATACTCTTTTGAAATCTACTTTGTAGTTGCTTTCGAACACTTTGGCAGTGCTTGTATCGTGCTCTCAGGTTTTTGGCATCAATGGCCTCCAGATCTGGTACACCAATTTCTTGAATGTTTTGCATAAAACAGGAAGGTGCCAAAGGAATGAACTTGTCTGGTTCTTCTGATAGGTAAGTTAAAGGTCGACTGTTCATTATGGCTTCAGCTTCGCACAAGATAGTAGAGAGATCTTCAAAGTTGAGGGAAGATTTACCAAGAGTTCTCAGTAGGAGGTTTTTCAGACTTCTAATGAGACGCTCCCACCATCCGCCCCACCAAGCAGCGGTTGGGGGGATGAACTTCCATTTTATTGGAGCTATGCCATCCGTCTTTTGAATTTGATTCCAGTCAAGAGATTTAAAGAGATTGTTTGCACCGCGAAAATTAGTTCCATTGTCACTGTAGATTGTCGAAATTCTTCCTCTTCGTGCTACAAATCTTCTTAGCGCTTGTATGAATCCCTCTGTTGAGAGATTCGTCACTAATTCCAAGTGTATCGCTCGATATACTGCACAGGTAAAAATAACTATCCATACTTTGGATTTATTTTTCAGGTGAAGAAGGCCACATAAGTCGATGCCAATAACTTAAAAAACTTTTGGGTCTCTGACTCTGTCAAAAAGTAAATGCATGGGAGGAGTAACAAATGGTTTGGAAGAAAAAATTTTACACTTTGTGCATTTTATCAATTCACTTCGGATGTTACGCTTTGCAGAAATAATCCAGTAATGTTCACGTAAAATCGAACCAACTGTCTGAAGTCCAGCATGGCAATTCTTTAAGTGGCAGTCTCTAATTAGACACCTTACAACATGATGTTTTGATGGCAACAATATAGGATACTTGAAAGAAAAAGTGTCTTCTCGATCTAACAACTTTGTTTTGACTCTTAGAATACTGTCTTGATCTTTCATAACAACAAGTCCTTTTATTGTTTCTCGGACATCACCAAAACTTTCTAACTGTATGCGTACCAGAGAAATTTTTCCGCCTCTTACTTTTCTTCTGCCGAAAGTTCAGCTGGGAAAATATGATTTCTATTTCTACGTTTTGTTGCAAATTTTCTTATCCAACAAATAATATTTACAAGTTTACTAAATTTTGAAATTCTTTCATAATTCATAAATGGATCTACATTTGGACTCGAAAATAATGACACTGCAGTTTTCTTTCTTTCCGACGTAACTAAGACTTTACTAGGGACAATCTTCGGTTGGGGCCAGTTATTTTTTCCTCTTCTAGCCATTTAGGACCCTTCCACCATCCCGATTCAACAAAGTATTTAGGACTACAACCACGGGAAGGCAGGTCTGCCGGATTTTGACTTCCTGGAACTAAGTACCACTGGTGAGGGATCGTGAGTTGGCATATTTCTCTGATTCTGTTGCCCACAAAGGTACCCCACTGGTCATTCCTTTTAATCCAGGACAAAACTGTCGAAGAATCAGTCCAAAAGTATGTTGGTACTGTAGGGATGTCCAAAGCTTCTATGACATACTTTGATAGTCTGGATCCCAACACACAGGCAAGCAGCTCAAGACGAGGAATCGTTAGAGCCTTTTTTGTAGCTAACCGTGATTTTGCTCCCACAAATTGAATTGAAACTCTTTTTTCTTCTTCGCACCGTATAAAAATTACTGCTGCATAGGCACTTTGACTTGCATCGCAGAAAATATGCAGGGACCAATCTTCTTTATTTCCATGACCTATTCTTCTCGATATCTTCAATTCTGTTAGCTGTTTTAATTCTCTGTACCATTTCTGAAAGTCTCTTTGAAATTTCTCTGGAAGGGGAGTGTCCCATGCTGATTTGCTGGACCAAGATTCTTGAATTATTATCTTGGCTGGTGACAATGCTGGAGCTAGAAAACGTATGGGATCGAAGATTCCTTGAGTTATGGATAGAATTTAACGTTTTGATGGATTCCCTATTTCTAAGTCAAATTTATTGCAGACCATCAAGCTATCACCTGTTCTGTTCCATTTGATTCCCAAAACTGGAATTGGAGTTGAGAAGTCTTCCTTTTCATTTTCTAAAGACAACTTTGCTATTTCTTTTACTGGACCGAATTGACATAATCTTAGGTCCATTTTAGGTTCAGTCATGATTTCTGTTGCCTTAGATTTAAATTCTTCCAATTCGGACGTGTTGTTTACAGATGTGTCATTTCTGGTGAGTTGTCTAAGAAACATATAGTGGGCTTGCTCTTCTTCTTCTCTTTTGGACAAGGTTTGCGCAGGGTCGTTGATTCCTATCGTTTCGAGTCGCCACGAGTCTGGAACATTCCAATCTTTTATGTACAGATTTGTCATTAATACCTCTGTACCGCTATTCAAGCAACCCTGAGATGGAAGCCCTGTTTTTCCACAAACTGTCCACCCAAGTTTGGTTTCTATCGCTGTGAGTCCATTTTCTAACTGCTTGACTCGACCCGCTAACAGTTGACTGTAAACGTCACTCCCGATCAAGATTTCTATTTCTGTTCTACCAGGGCCGATATCGGACAAAAACAGCTTATTTTTCTTGAGTTCTCTGCACAGATTTCCCTTTGGAATTCGAGAAATTTCTCCACAATTTTTTTTTTTTGGTCTAGAAGATCGAGCTCATGTATGAAACTGACCCGATTATTCGATGCACCTACTGTTACTCTAAATATATTATGCTGTTTAGATTCTATCTGTGCACCTCCAAAAACTGTATGGGCAATTATTTCTGTACCGATGGGTTTGAGCTTGAACTCTTTTGCAGTTTTCCTTAAGATGTAACTTTTCTGAGAACCACTGTCCATAAGACAACGCACCTTTTTTGGCCTTTTTCCCCTTTTATATTTATTTCTAACGTCATAAGGGCTATTTCCTGGGAGCATTGTTTGGCGACAGTGTTCTGTATTACTTCGGGAGGTTTGCTTCTACTATTTGCAACCCCTTTCCTTATCTCTGGATAAAATAACTCTGTGTGTGGTTTTGAACAAACGTGACACTTAATAAAAACCTTGTACGTTTTTGTCCGGTGTTCAAAACTTAAGCACTTCAAACAGCAATTTTTTTCTTTTACTTTATTTTTCTTTTCGTCAAGGGGGAGCGATCTGGCTGTTATGCAGTCTTTACTCTCATGCGTTTTTCCGCAAAATATACAGCTTAATTCTTTTGCAGCGTATAAGCCTGTAGCAGTGGGGACCCTGTTATCTCTCTTGTGGAATTTATTTTTAACATTTTCCCTGGGTGAATTAATTTCAAAACCCGACCTGGCTAATTGTAACCTTTCTTCACCTGCCACTTCCCTTTTCAAAAAATTCAGCAATAGTGACAAGTTCGATTTCTGTGTGGTTTCCTTATCATCTAACTCAGTAGAATCTTCCCTGGCCCCAACATTAAGTCTTTGAAAAGTTATAATAATATCTTCGGGTAAACAGGATTCTACCATTGGGTACAGCCACAGAGTTCTGATCAATGTTTACACCCATGCTTTCCAGCGATCTTAAGTGCGCTTCTATCTTGGTCACTAAATTACACAAATTTTTGCTATTTCCCCTAGTCTGTACATTAGCTGTAATTAATTTCAAAAATTCCCGAACATATACTTCGATTAAGATATCTTTATCCCCATCGCGTTCTTCAAAGGCCTTTACTGCCTTTAAATAATTTTCCGATGTTACGGAGTAACTTTCGAGTAATTCTCTGGCTCGAGTTCCTGGTTCTACGCACTGTAAAAGGTACTGAAACTTATCAGCGTTGTCTAATTCCTCATCTTTATGAATTTTCTTAAATTGGGCCCAAAAGGGCAAATAATTTATCAATTTTGAATCAAATTTCTTGATAGCTAATTTTGGTAATTTATATATCGCTTTGTTTTCACATTTTTTTCGTTTTCCATTTTATTTTGGCCTGTGTAATTAAAATTTACATTTGAATTTAATTTTTCATTAATTAGTCTTTTAACAGTGATAAATTCATCACAGTATGCTTCGCTTTCTTCCGATTTTTACAATCAAAGCTTCATCGCATTTACTATCTTCCGACATAATGTCTAATATCTCATTATCGAATGTCTTTAATTCTGTCATTAAACCCTCTAATTTATTTAAATTATCTAAAAGTATACCCCTCTCAAGATCTTCTTTCTCTAGTTCTGTTTTTAAAATATTTAAAGTTTTAGTAAAGGAAGATCGTAATGGTGTTCTTCGTCTTTTTATTTTTTCCATTTCTGATTTTTAAACAAAAACACAACATTTTTAAGTTAATTATAAAAATTATCAGTTATTTATGCCTTTTATTTAAATGTAAAAACCTTCACATTTCTATTTACCAAGAAGATTTTATTTTGAGAACAACTCAGAAAAAATTCTATTTCTTGAACCATTTTTCTTTTCATAAAATGTAAACAAAAGAAAATAACATTTTATTATTTTTTATTTTACTCTTATAGCAATATTTATTTTCAAGTGAATAATAATTTTTATTCATTTATTAACTGTAAAAATTTATTGAACTAAACAATCACAAAATCTAATCAAAGAACAAATTAAAATCGAAACTTTCATTATTTGCACACACTGTTTTCATTCACAAATTCTAAAATAATACTTTATTTCATTATCATTGCGAAATAAAAAATAAAAAATAAAACAATAAACATTCACTGCAATCAGTTTTTGACATCATCTAATATTTACCATGAAAAAATACTTTTTATTATTTTCTTCATCAAATGAATTTAATGCTTCTTTTTCAAGGTCAACTCAATACTCAATTGTGTTCTTTATTCTAGTTTTCTTTATTTCTGTCATAAAAAATAACTAATTTATTTTTACCTTGATAAGTTTACATTTTAAATGTACAAATAATAGAGCAAATAAAAAATCTTGTTTTATTTCAATCAGTCAGTCACTTTTAATTTTATTTACTTTGAAAAAAGGAATATTCTAAGTAGTTTCAATCTAAGATTTCTTTTGAAAAACATTTCATATAATAATAATATAATCTTTAAACCATTTTTTTTTTTTTTTTTTGTTTCAAATGAAAATAATTCTTTTCCTTTCAGTTAATGTAAACAATACATCCTGTTGTGGCGGACGCCATAAAATTATGTAATATATCGCCATTCTTCTGAACGGCTTCAAACGAGTCTTCTCGACCCTTTGTAAAATATGGATTGCAGGATCTTTCATTTAATCAGAATAATTATTTAATATTTTCAAACCATTTTAATTTCAGGTAATAATCTTGAAAATGATATATTAATATTCTTACCTGTAAAATTCTTCGGCGAGTAAAAATGAAGACTAATAATAGGCGCTTGTTTCTCTAGAAAAAACAGCTTATTCTTTAAGACGAGAAAATATAAACAGTTTATTAAATAAAATATTTACATGAAGAAAAACACTATTTACAAAAAATATTCATTTCGTGGTCTAGAACATCCATTTCATGCTATCTCTTAGCAATACTGTTTCTAAAATTATACTTTGAGAAAAATGGGTTTAAAATAAAACTATGCTAATCTATGAGCCACTTTTTCTAATTCTATTTCGAACTGTAGCTCCATGAATAATAAAATCAAGCTAAAAGGGGCCCGAGAGCTAACTACTATTTCATGACTTGTTGCTCTCCATTCTAAAAAAAAAACTAAAACTAAAGTCCCGGGAGACAACAAAAATGTTCTTCGAATCTCATCTCAACGGGACCTCTGGTGCCCTCTAGTGAGGCAAAAGTATATCCAATATCTAACACTACAATTGCTTTCTTTTCATGTATTTTTAAGTAATCTTTACATTTAATATAATGTGAGAAAAAACTCATATAATGTTTCCATATCAGGGATGAGATACATTCAAAAGTGAAGTATTTTCTCAAATAAGATCTAAAGTTTCTCTCGACATCATTATCCTGCGTATTATTAATGTTTTGATCAAATTCTGATATCACTCTTTTTTCCTATATTCTTAAGATTTCTTACAGTTAATTATCAGAAGAAATTACTTATTGTTTGCACATCGGCATGAGATACATTCAAAGTTGACGTGTTTTTCTCAAATAAGCTGGGTTAAAGTGAGATTGTTTGATGATCAATGAAAAAATTTAAATGTTCGCGAAAGAAAAATATCTACCGATTTGCTTCATTCAAATAACGAACTGTCCAAACTGCCTTTAGACAACAGCATATAGGTTACCATAGAAAGTGTTACAGTAAATTTTACTCTGAAATATAGTTAAATTACTACCGAAGCGTCAGGGGAGACCTCCACTTGGAGAGTCAAAAAGTTTTTGACTTCTGTTTGTGTGTGTGTTTGTCTCGTGATAGCGGCCTCAAAAATCACGCAATTAACACGCAATTTGGTGCACATGTTTATGAACCACCCGGAATTAGCTGTATAGTTTTAGGTGTGTATTCCATTTGTAGTTTGTGTACAGGGTCACACCAAAGTTTTTCTTATCATTACGGTGTATGGACAGAATTTGTACGTACCGTGATAGCTGGCACAAAATTCCCAAATTGGTATAAATGTTCAGACTCTGTATAGAAATACTTATGTAATATTTTATGTCTAGATTATTTATGGATCGTGTACAGGGAAATACCAAAGTTTTCTTATCATTACGGCCTACGGGGTGAATTTCATGTAATCGCATTTTAACTTCGTTATTCTGCATTCAATGAAATGAAATTAGCGTACATTATTGAGATGCTTAAATTTCTGTTATTTATAGAAAATATGTGTGCTTAGGTTTCATAATTAATGTACAAGACCTTACAAAAGTATTCCGACAAAATCATGTAATCATCCAAATTTTGTCAAATTTGTATGGAGCAATTTTGGCGGGACTATTCTTGAAAAACATAGAATAAGTTGAAATGTTTTTAGTGGTGTTCTTTTACAGAGAAACACAAAATAATTTCATAACATTAGAACATGTGTGCAAACTTTTATCTAAGCGCATTTTAACTCGCGTGTGCTGCATTCAATGGAATTAATATAAGTATAAACATACTTAAAAGTAGTGCTGCACCCAGTAGTACTTTGGCCGAGTAACCGAATACCGAGTACTTGGCCTTTTACTACTCGGCCGAGTACCGAGTAGCCGAGTACCGAGTAGTTGTAAGAAAGAATAATTGATGCATATATGAAGAAATTTGCACATCTTGAAATTGAAAAAAAAAAAAAAAGGCTTTTGAACATAAAATTAGTTAAATTTTAAACAGCATGCTTTCATGCAGATCTTTTGTAGTGTATATACATAATTAGGTTCATTGCTATATTTTGATACTTTCAGCATGGTGGATTACTAAAACCATAACTGATAACTTTATTCTTAACATCTTTTTTTAGATGTGGAATTATCATCCTCAGATAATTCTTAGAGAATATAAAAGTTACTATGCACTAAGACTTAATTTAAGATACGTGAAATTTTCTTATGAAAGGGGAACATTAAAATATTTTATAATTTCAAACATGATAGGATTCATTAATCTGCAGAAGTGTAAATTGATAGGGGGTTTAGGGCCATAAGTGGCAAAACAACAGATTCGATTATGAAAATACGTTTTAAATAACGTTTCAGTGTACTTACCTTTTTTATTTACCTTTTTTATATAGTTTTTACAAGGTCAAATTAAGTTATTTTCATATTATGTTTAATTACAGTTATATTGCCTACCGAGTAAAAAATTTTCTCAGTTGCATTACTATCCTAAAATTTTCCAATGAACATTCCAATGCCAATTTTATGCAAATTTTTCTTACTTCAGAAGATATATATATATATACCTGCTATTAATACAAAAGTGATACTTAGCAAAACTATGCGTGATAAGTTTTTATACTGAAATATTCAGATTTATTTATAGTCGATAAAGAAGATTTTTGTTATTTATTGTGCATTTCAAATAAAAAATATACAAGAAAAATGAAAAGAATCTAAATGTGCATTTTTCCTTTTGAAAAAATCCGCAAGTAACTTTTGTTTATTATATATAAAAGAAAAGTGCATTAAACAGAGACAAATAATAAATCCCTGAAATGAATAAAAAACAAAATAAAAGTATTGTTTATGCATATTTAAAAAGAACGAAGACAGAATAAATATTTATAAAGAATATTACATCATTATCGTTGGAATTCCTATTGTGTATCTTACAATAACATAATTTATTATTTGAATTCACCAAGATTTGGTTCAGTAAAGTTCTTCAAAAATAAAATGCTTTTAATGATTTTTCTAAAGTAGATATTTGAATATATTCCTACTAATATAAAAAAAAAAAAAAAACAACCATTATACATTAAAATAACTTAAAAAAAAAAAAAAAGAGAGAGAGAGAGAGAGAGAGAATATTTTTCTTGCTGTTTTTTCAAAACTGAAACAAATTACGAAAACATAGAAAATTTAAAATCTAAACAATGCTTGAATGAAATAAAGTGCATCTGCGGCATAAGCAAGAATTATTTCAAAATATAGATTTAATAATTTGAAAAAAAAAAAATATTAAGATATACTTTATATATCCCATTAGCTATAAACTTACTAACTGCATAAAAAAAAAAAAAATCTCGTATGTCACTCGCACAACTTTCTCTTGCCCTGAAATTTAATACTTTAAATACAGGTTGGAGAATAAGGGGTAAGATAACTTAAATCTGTTATTAAAATTAAAAGTTAAATTAAAACTATTCAGACAACTTTCACACGCAGTATTCCTTGAAACTTATCAACCTTGATCAAACGTTTCCAGCAACAAACTTATATTAACTTCAAAATTCAACATTTGGACCTGCTGAAATTATTCGTTTTTAAGTTACTCTAAGAGACAGACAAAGCTCAATTGTTAAAAAAAAAACTTGACTTCGGTAATCAGGAAGCCTCAAAACGTGTAAATATGCAAGAAACAAGCGATTAATATTTAGCTTAAAAACATACATTATTTACCACATGTCTATGAGGAATTCATTTCAATTCCTGAGCAGTTTTTCTGAAAATAGTAAACTATTATTGTAAAGCACTTCCACTAACAATGAAAAAGAATGTTATAGCTTAAATATTTTCAGGGTAAGAAAAAAAAAAAAAAAAAACATAAAATATTGTAGGAAAACGTATGCAGTCACAAGTGCTAAAAACAAAATAAATCAACACGAATAGAAAGCTACAGAATATAAATAAAGTAATTCCATGCTGGTAGCACAATAAGGTAGTCTATCCAAAGAATATAAAATAAACAACTCAGTATCAATGGGAAATGCATGTATCTGATTATGGACCATTTAAGGCCGAGGAAAAACATCATATAATAATAATTTAATACTAGAAATATTTCAGAAAATACAGTTACACTAATATTATTTTTTCTGATTAAGCGGTAGCATATAATTTAAGACTCTAACATTTCTATAGCTTACACCGCATTATGAATTTTTGTGTTTAGCTAAATGTCATATTTGCTCTATTCACAATTCTTTATCTTAGTTGTATTTTGTTGCTATATTGTGTCAGGCGATTGTCGCTGCTGTAGGCAGATAATTTTTTATCTTATATTCGACCACTTATCTTGTACTTGCTTTGAGTCTGATTAAGATTGTAGCTTATAACTTAATTGTGTACTGTACTTTTTTTTTTTTTTTTTAATATAACAATTTGTAATAAATAGTTTTATAATATTCGCTTTCTGTCTCTAATGCTTAAAAATTGAAGAACAGCGTATATGTCTGGAGAAGTAAGTAAATGTAAAATGCATTTATTTAATTAAAAGTTAAAATTATGCAATATTTAAAACGCAGATTAAATTTAATTTACTAAATTTTAAAAAGTTTAATATATAATCGATAGTCGCATTTAATAAATCCCTTGTATTGCATTGTTTTTTATACACAATAATAAAAACTGAAAGTTTTTGACAGTTAAAATATATCAAAAACATTTAAGAAAAAGGAAAATACAGTAACCGATGTCTTAATATTAAATTATAAAAAATAATTACGTGAGCAATTTAGTAAGCACTGGGTTCTTAATCTGCAATTATATAAAATTTTCTTCTTTTTGATTCCATTAACACGTCATAATTGACTTTAACTGCTTTACGTGGTCAATAAATCTTCGTTTTGCGTAAGAAAGAATGTCTTTTTTTTTTTTTCTTTTTTGGGTAAGAATGTTTATTCTATTAAATGCAGCAAAGAAATAAAAAGAAATGCGCCAATTAATAAAATGTATAACGCTTTCAGCAAAAAAATCTCTCTAGGGAAAAGAGGAAAAGTATTTACAAAGAAGTACGAAATACTTATGCCGAAAAGTTTCATTTTTGCTATATATTGTGCGCATAAAAATACCAAAATAATAATAATAATAAAACTATTGATTGCAGTTTTTTTTTTTATTCTTTCCTTTTATCTTACTTCTTTTCAGATGGCAGAGAAGGGAAATTTCGTATTTCAATAGCATATTTCATATTTCTCAACTTAGTATATTTAAGTATCTAGTTTTAAATTTTAATCGTAAGTAGAAAATTAATTATTTAAAAATAGCGTGCATTATTACTAATATTAGCTTTTTTCTATGCAAAAGGAAAAAAAAATAGCTTTATTGTTTATTATTTATTTTTTTATATAGTTTTAGAACTATCAAAATATATGAAATAAATAAATTTATTTGAAATGTGCTCACTTATTTCTTTTTCAATAGTTTCCTTTATCGGTTTGTCTGCCTGTCTGTCCACGTTCTAACTTCTGTAAATATTTATTGAAGATATTCAAAGTAATATATGTTATTCAAGCTCATTATCGGATATTCCCTATTGAAAATGGAGTTTGTGTACAGGGACAACCGAAAGTATTCAAAGCATTGCGTTCTGTACAAGGTATTTCTATAAACCAAATTTTAAAACCTTTACTTTGCACAAATCTTAATGAAATTAAAATATGTTATTCGTATGCATGAAAGAATTATTTCATAGATGATTAGCATTAAGGTTTACAGGGCCACACAAAAATCGTGAGTAGAAAATTAATTATTTAAAAATAGCGTGCATTATTACTAATATTAACTTTTTTCTATGCAAAAGGGAAAAAATAGCTTTATTGTTTATTATTTATTTTTTTATATAGTTTCAGAACTATCAAAATATATGAAATAAATAAATTTATTTGAAATGTGCTTACTTATTTCTTTTTCAATAGTTTCGTTTATCGGTTTGTCTGCCTGTCTGTCCACGTTCTAACTTCTGTAAATATTTATTGAAGTTATTCAAAGTGATATATGTTATTTAAGCTCACTATCGGATATTCCCTATTGAAAATGGAGTTTGTGTACAGGGACACCAGAAAGTATTCAAAGCATTGCTTTCTGTACAAGGTACTTCTATAAACCAAATTTTAACAATTTTACTTGTCATATATCTTAATGAAATTAAAATATGTTATTCGTATGCAGGAAAGAATTATTTCATAGATGATTAGCATTAAGGTTTACAGGGCCAAACAAAAATATTCAGCTAAGACATATTGTTCTAAAATTGCTGGAATTGCTTTTTGTTTTTCATTATGAGTTTTTAACACTTTCTTACAATTTTTAAGCGTGAATGTGATTTGAACTTGAGTATGTTTCTTTCCGACTGTTTATCTGTCCGTCTGCAGCCTCTAGCGTCCATAATATTTTCAGAATTTTTAAAAAATGATGTATGCTGTTAAAGTTTACTATGAAATGCTCACTAGTTAAAATGCTGTTAAAAGTTCCTGTACAACTGGTTTGTGTACATAGACAATAATAAAAAAAAAAATGCATCCCATTTTAGGACAGACATTTAAATAACTTTCTGCTGCAAAAATAAAAAAAAATTGACATTTATTGTTAATATGCTAAAATAATGTTTTGTATAGAAAGAGATATGGTTAATCTTAACATTTTAACACTAAAATATTTAGATATATTAAACGCTGAAATTAGAAATTAAGGGCTGTTTTCATTTCATTTTATTTTATTTATTTATTTTTTTTTTTGGGAGGGGGGACTTTAACATTTTTAACACTTTTCAACAATGTTTAAGTGTGACTATGAATTCAATTTGTCTATCTGTATGCCTTTTCGTCCTTCTGTCTATTCATTGCTTGATAACTTAGTCAAAGAACAATGAAACTTATGCAACAAGTATGTTCAGTTGGCAAGTGTTAATAGTCAATGCGCACAGCGTGATTTTTCGTTCTTGTTTTTTTATGCAATCCTTGCTTTTTATATTGTTGATCTTAGTCTAATGAGATTCAATATGAAAAAATGGCCTTCAGTCGACAACCGGGCATTATTATTATTATTATTATTATTATTTAATTATTATAAACATCGTAAATATTAAGAAAAAGTGTATGAATACATAAATTATTTTAATAATAAGCAGAGTGTCTAAACAGCTTAGAAAATAAACATTTTTTTTTGAATAAATTATTACAAATTATCTAACCATACTTTTGTAGAGAAATCTAAAAGTTTAGGCGAAAAATTATTATAAATATTAAACATAAATTGCGAACATACAAATGGTTTGCCAAGCATAGTACCGTTTTAGAAATTTCTTTCTGCTCTAGAAAGTTCTTTTTGTTCGAAAAAGAAACAGGAAGTTTGTTCTGATACAGAAGTCAAAAGTGTTTAGATAATGAAAAATATTTTTCGAAAGCGTAGATAATGAAAATTATTTTTCGAAACAAAGCATTAAATGTTATTTCACCGTACTTCCATAGGGGGAATCTAAATGTTTAGGCAAAAAATTAATAGTCTCGAATAATTCTTGTGTCTGTTTTATTATTATTATTATTATTATTATTATTATTATTATTATTATTTGCATACATTTATTTATTTATTTTTTATAAAGCTGAAGTATAATGAACGAGTTTTAAAGTATAAACATGTAAAGAGACCTATCATATATATATCGACGTTGATTTTTATAATTTTTTTCTGTGATTCTTTCAAAATATAAATTATATACAAGAAAAACTCGTAAAAACTATTTATACCTAAAGTAAATAATATGCGTTAATTGTGTTACGCTACAAAAAAAAACAAAAAAAAAAAAAAAAAAAAAAAACAAGGAAAGAACTTTAAAGTATAATTAATATGCATTAAAGAAACATGTACACAGCATAATGATTTACATTTTGTACGGCATAGAAGAAAAAAAATGTAATTACAGGAGAAATTACAAAACGAAATATGAAACGGTAAATAAAAATAATAATTTGAAAGTTTCTACACATCCTGAAGTAATTAACGGATAAAGTATTTTAAAAACAGCAAACTATGCAATTTCTTTTCACACTTTTTTCAACATTTGAGTAATGTATTGAAAAGAATTAAAAAATAAAATACCAGATATATTTTCTTCAAAAGCATATATTTTTCCCCCCTTTTTTTTTTCGTGCCTATTTTTTTTTTCTGAATTAACTATCTAATATCTTTTTTATACGAAAAAAAAAAAAAAAAAAAAAATGCTATTTTTTCTCACCGCTGTTCATTTCATTCCTTATTAAGGGATACTATTTTAATATTTGTTTTTAGATATCTCATGGAGGGTTCTTAATATTTTTCAAGTAATCATTCAAGTAATCGTCTTCGAAGTACACTTTAATATATATATATACACACACACATACACATACACACATATATATATATATATATATATATATATATATATATATATATATATATATATATAATGTCTGAAATGACTTTGAAATTAAAAAATATACATATATTTGCTCTCACACATTTAAATATTTATAGAACTATAAATTTTATAATTAAAATGATATAAAGGTAAAATAAAATCTAGTGTGAATTAACCACACGACTTCCGTTACCTACTCTTATACTTATTATATGCACTTTTTGGAGATAATGTGATCAGAAGACATAAAATTGATCTAACAAACTAGACAACTAAAAATGTCCCGGTAAGAATTAAGAAACTGTTATACGTGTTAAGACATACAAAACAGAGTTTCCATAGGCATTTTTAAAATAATTTGGTACAACCGTTTTTTTAAAATACGTATTTCCTATATCTAAAACAGACCTACCAAATCAGTATTGCCCTTAATTTTCTTATAATAAACACGTAATACATGAGAAAGGATATCTAAGATAGGTTTATGTAACAATTTTTAAGGAAATCGGTTAGAGCCGTTTTTGAGATACCTACGTTTAACATAACTTGGCATGCTCAATTGTTGTCCGAAAAAAAAAAAAAAAAAAAAAAAAAAACATACAAAAAGATGTTTTAAATATGGCGAGTTCGAAAAAAAAAAAAAATACGTACAGCTGTTTTTAAATGAATGCACATGAAAGACCTAAAATTGAGGCTTTTTATACAGGACGCCTATCAAATTTCTGAAGTAACCAAATAATTCATAAGAAAAGACATCTAACAGAGTGCTTCTATAGCAATTTTGAAGAAAATCATTACAGCCGTTTTTGAGATACTGTCCTACTTCCGTTTCCCGATCTCCCACTTCTGGTTTATGAATTTTCACCAAATATTGGAAAAATCATCTGTATACCAGATATACCTCAATTCAGAAATTTCGTAGTTCTATCTTTATTAGTTTCGGAGACATTATAGTCAAAATAATCCACACATACATACACACACATATACTCGCATACACCCATACACATACATTGCCAAATAGCCACAAACCACTTTTTGCATCTAAGAACACTTCAAAACATGTAAATCTGGTGAAAACACGAAATCGCATTTTCGGCTCGAATACAATACTTCCAATGCCTACGGCAGTCAGGTAATCGAAATAAAAATAAATTAAAGATTTTTTTTTTTTTTTAATAGTGGAATGTTTTTAATTTATTTTAATAATGGTATACAAAGTATTATGTTGAGACAGAATTTTCGAGGCAGGCTGATGAGAAAACGCAAAATACAACTTTACTGACAACTAATTTAATGATTCTTATTGTTAAACCGTTGAATATAAAGAAAGATGCATTCAAAACAATGGTATAGGGAAGAGAAAAAATACTCTTATTCTTCCATTAGGTACTCTTATGGTTTGTAAAAAGTAAATTAATAAAAGGAAAAAAAAATGCATTTTCACTTTTTCAGAATAAAAAAAAAAAAAAACTTTTCAAAAAAAAAAAAAAAAAAAAAACTCATTGATATTATAAATGAACTAACTGGGTTCTACTTTTAATGGGATAGAGTTTGTTTATTATCCCTAAAATTGCATACTTCCTATGTTATTTCTTTAAAAATTTTAACATGTTTAAAATGTTATATTAAATGTCTAAAGTTCTTCTGGAAAGATTGTAAGTTCTTTAAATTAAAGTTGAGATATTTCATTCAGCAAGAAAAAAAAATGTTTTTCTTACTTTTAGGTAATAGTATTTGAAATAAAAAAGTAAAAGAATTATTGATGTTAAATTTAATTAAATAATTTCCTTTTCTATGATTATATATATATATATATATATATGTATATATACAATATTTATCAGGTTTTTATAAACATACGATAAAGATATTGATAAAAATTTTGTAATTAGAAGGTAAATCTAGCTATCAAATTAATGTTTTATATTTTAGTATATTAAATTATATAATCATTATATTTTTGTTGAGTCTATCTTTATGTTAAACTGATATATTACCCAATTGATTAAAATGCTTTCTCTCTGCTATATTGAAAATATATCAAAGAATATTTTAAAGAATTCTACAAAAATAAAATATATGCATTGCAGTTAAATATCATAAACTAAATTAATGTTGGAGATATCAGAATATTTATCGAATAATAAATAACTGAAATTAACGCTTAATTATTACTTCCTTAATGTTAACTATTTTTCCAAATAGTGAAAACAAGCTCCACTGTTTGAACAGCAATTATGGAAACTATGAAAGACCTGGTTTACAATGATTCAAACTGTCACGGGGTTCTACGTAAAAAATAAGTGTTGAGAATACTTTACAAAAAAATGTTCTTATTACAAGCTATAAAGTTGGTAAGGTAGTACAGAAATTAATAATCCGACTGAGTAGGTAATATGAGGAATGAAATGATTAAAAATTCATGTATTGGTCTGCTATTCAGAATTTTGCCCTCACAACTTCTTTTTCTTTATAATTCTGGTTGGAAAATTTCTTCTTTTCTGGCTAGTTGAAAATTTGCGCAAATTATAATTTGAGACATTATTATATTTCTTCTAATCTAAAAATTCTTAAACGTATTTTCTTCTGTCTTTCTTTTGCCAAATTACTTGTATATTTATTGGTTCGGAAACGCACAGGGCACTAAACTAATAAAGAAGCTCGATGAAGATATCTTTGTTTTCTATCCCGCATAAGTCTGCGGAAAATGCTGCAACTTGTTATTATGACATTGTTTCCAGTAGAAAATTAAAAACTTTTTATTATCTTTATTATTATGGATAATAAAACGAATAATCTCAGTTACACAGTTTATAATATATATTTTTGTTTTATATAATAGTTGTACATATTTTTAAGAGTAACTATTTGATAAAAAGTACTTAATAAATACATGTGATTGATATGAGTTATCGTGAAAAAAATTTATATTTTTCAATGGTTTATGAAGCGGTTTCAGTGCTGAGATTAGGAAAAAAAACAGTTTACTCCCAAAAACAATTTTTTTTCTGCGGATATTTTTCTTTATGTTTGCAATAGTTAAACATGATTGTATTATTTTATCTTTTACTTTTTCTCAGCGGACCAGCACGAGGCATGCATTTAATGTGTATTCTCTTAGATAAATAGTATGTAAAAAATTGATTAGATACAATAGATTTCTTAATTTACTTAGAGAAAAAAAAAATCCCTTTTTCGTAAATGTTTATTTCATCCTTACTTAAGGACACTTGAAGACAACTGGATAAATATATGTCACAATATATTTTCATTGAGAGAGAAATATTTTTTAACATAGAATTCCAAAGCAAAGGAATGGAATTATATATTACAAAGTAAAGAAAAAGCAGTAAAAAGTACTTTTTAATAAAATTTTGATTTGAAAAATGAGTTTTATTAAAATTCAATCATACATTAAAAGAAAAGATAAAAAGAAAATTTGCTTTCATTCTTTGCAAACAGAACTTGATTTTGTACGGCATGACTTATTGTAATTCTATTCTTCTATATATAAAGTCTTACAGTAATTGTATTTCACTCCCTGGCAACCGTTACTATATTCATTTCTTAAAATTATTTTGGAACAGCTTTAGCATAGGAGCCTTTTGGCAGTTTTTATATTTTTGTTGTCATTTTGGCGATTAATTAAAATGAGTATCTCAACTGCGTAAGTAAACATCTTCAACAGAAACAACCGAGCATCTTTTAAGCAAATTTCAAATTTTGAATATTATTGGTTATATTCAGAAGAGAGCTGGAATACATAGAATATTAGTAGATTATATTCATTTAAAGGCCAAAATCATTACATAGCCAGAAGAAACAATTAACGAATATTTAGAAGACATCGCTAAGAAATATTTACAGTCGGCATCAAAAGTATCCGAGCACTAGCAAAAATTCCTATATAATAAAGTACACTTAATACTGTTTTATTAAATAAATCCTTGTCGAATCATGTCCTTAGAATGACTAAGACTAACTTTTAGTTTTTCGTTAATTAGTCTTTTAATTGTGAAGAATTCGTGTAAATAAGTTTCCCTTTATTGTGACGATTCCTCCATGACGCTTCATCGTATTTAATATTTTCTGATATAAGGTCTAATATACTATTGTCTAATAATTTTAATTCTGTAATCCGACCCTCTAATTCATTTAAACCATGTTATAATAGTCTCGTATCTACAGTCTCATTTTCTAGTTCAATTTTCAAATTATTTAGTGTCTTATAAAAGAAAAACGAAAAGGAAAACTTTTTCTTTTTAATTTTTTCCATCTTGATTTTAAAACCAAAACAGTTTTATGTTAATTAATTAATTATTTAATTAAAATCTAAATCTTCTAAAAGTTTATAATTTATACTAAGCACACGTTTTAACATAGTAATTAAAATATATTGAAAAACACTTAAAACACGCATTAAAATTTATTAAAATCGTTTACAAAGCTTTTCGCCACAACGTTATGGCATCATCAGGTAACTTATACAAAAACATATGAAACAGCATCTTATATATACCAGCAATTTTGATACGTTTACAGTATAAGGATGACTTGAATAAAATATGATGAATTCATTTTTTACTTGAGCACGTAAGGATTGGTTGAGAACAAATAAGGGAGCAGCAGGACTACATTCTGTAGCCTACATATTGTAGTCCTGCGGCTCTCTTATTTGTTTCTCTTTCCCTTTCCTCCCATGATTATCTCTTTTGGAAAAATCGTCATCTTTACGGAATCTGTCAGAAAATCTGTCATCTGACCTTGGGATAGGAGATCGCCTCTCATCATTGTTTCACCACGACCATAACCATAGTCCCTCGTTTTGTACTTGTATGATTTATCTCTTTTTGGAGATTGACGTTCTCTCCCAAAAGGTGATCTATTGTTTCTACCTCTGTTTGAATCAAAGCGATCAGAATCATTTCTATTTGATTTGTCATTTTCAGCCCCTCTAAATTTTCTTGGTTCTCTTAGTTCCATTTTATTTGGATTACCTCCAGATAATTTCTACCTCGAAAACTCATCTTCAATTCCGTAGTTTTTGTGTTTTGAGGCATGTAATCATTGATCAGTTTCTTTATTTCTTCTTTATAACTTGATTTTGTCAAATGACTCAAATCCGCTTCCTCTGAATTTACGGATTCCGCAAGATTAATCAAAAGGTACTTTCTGGCGAGTTTTAATTTCATGTTATTTCTCTATATTTTCAAAGGAAGATAGATTTTCATTTAAATCTTGGCTTATTTTATTAAAACTATTCAGGTATGTCACATCGGTTTTTTTTACAGATGTTTCTAGATTGGCATTTATACTTGACTTGATTTCATTACATGAACAATGTTGCATCAACAAACCACTTATTTGAAATATATTTTTATTTTTATAATTCTGGATTCCAGATGATTTTTTATCTCCGTTTTCAAATTCGTTTGCAACTTTAATATAGCCGATCCAAACATTTTCGCGATTGCCTAAAACTTTTAATCCTCTTTCATTTATAGACAAGTTTAATTTGTTAATTACATCAATTCCTAGCACAATTTCATGCGCTACATCTTGCATAAACGTAAACATTGGCAGAAACCACAATACCGTCAATACAAAATTCCTTAAAGGTTGCACTACTTCTTTGGCGATATCCGATAATTTTACATCATCGCACAATAATGCTGGAGAGCCAACTTTCATATAAGTTTCATAAATCACGTGATTCAATTCGCTTCCTGTGTCAATTAAACACTTTGCATTCTTGCCGTTAATTTGGATTTATTTTTCAATTTTGTTGTAATTTGGCGTAATACTACTGAAATTTGCTTCCCATTTTTACGTTAATCATACGTTAATTTTTCTTCTTTATGAGGATTTTGCCGGAAACCTTGGCGACTGTTATTTCTGTTTGGACACTGAGAAGCTACGTGGCCACTGGAATCACACACATATTACCTGATTTTTGATTTTTCTTTGATTTTTCTTCCATAATCAGGGTAAAAAATCTTCGATCTCAATTTATTATTGTTTTGGAAACCATAAAAGTACTTTACATTGTCTGACTATTTGACGTGTGGTCTTTTGTCTGGATTTTCTGAATTGTTTGAGTTTCGATACATGACTTTTTTTAAAACTACGCCTCGCGACTTCATAATCATCTAGTTTATTTACTAATTCATCGGGGCCGCGATATCCTGGTCTGTAAGAGCAGCGAGTTCGTAATCGAAAGATTGCGGGTTCGGTCCTCGAGCCGGTCGAAGACCGTCGTGTACGCTAATGGCTACTGCTGCAGGTTAAATTCCGTCGTGGCCGCAAAGTCCTCCAAGTTTCCATAAAAAATTAAACCTCTGGGTGTACCCAGAACATGGGTTTAACTCGGCCTTGATCAGGATCAAAATTCGAGTTCCTGTTGTTTGCTGGTGTTGCCATCTTTCACCAGCTTCCGGAGTTAAAGTCGTTCTTCCTCCCTAAGTGGCATTCCTCTGAAAAACAGAAGGCGCACCCTTCTTGCCTTAAATCCGGTTAGTTCCACTACCGGGGCTCGGAATTTCCGAGTGGAATACGACAACAACAACACTAATTAATCGACATTTTTTATGTTCGGGATCTCGTCGATGAAATGCTCTTGTATATCATAGGGTAAACTTTGTTTTATACAATCAGTTATAATTAATTATTTTAAATTTTCAAAATTATTCATATCCGAACCTTGAATCAATTGATCAAAATAATTGGGAAGTTCAATGGCGAAATCTCACCAATTGGCAGAAAGTTTTGTTTCCTATGCGGAAGAAACTTCTGTCGAAATTCTTCTGCAGTTAACTTAAAACGCTTTAAGAGTAAGCTTTTTACATGGTTATAATCACCACTCTGAAGAACAACTGGAGCAAATGCTGCCAATACCTTTACACAATGTTCGTGCGAGCCAGTTTTTCTGCAATCATTTCCCGTATAGAGTCAAACCTTGCACGGCAGGCAACATTTGTCGGGTCGTCTATTGCTATTATACTCTTTAAAAAATTAAAATTTAAAATTGTAATATCATGTTTAGCATATGGTTGTTCGAATAGACAGCATTTACACAATTTTACTTTGAAATATAAAGATATCAAATGCTTTCTGCCGTGCAACGCTCGAAAGACAAACCTTCCAAAAACGGCACGCAAAAACCGGTCTAGCATTTCCTCCAGTTGTTCTTCATCTCAGTGATAGTCACCTGCTAAAGGATCAGATTCTTTTGATATTATATTTACGAATTCTAATGGCAATAAGATTAGCAAATACATTACTTAATTTTCTTTCTGGAATGCCTAATCAAATAATTTGTTTTTCAAATAAAGCGAAATAAACACTTATATCTCCAGAACCATTAAATCGCAACATAATATTTTGTGTATTTTGTTTTATTTTCACTTTATTAGACACTGACGTATATTCTCTATCACCCTCTGATCTAGTAGTAATTTCTAACCGCCTCAATTCGAACTCCTTTTCTTGTCTATGTTTTTCTAACTCAAATTCTCTCTGTTTTTCTTTTTCTGCGACCTCCTCCCTACGTTCTTTTTCAAAGACCTCAAGGCGAGATTTGGCGAAATCTTCGTCAAAATCCTCTAAATCTTTAATTAACTTTACCAGTCTAGCTACTTTTGAATTTGGTGAGACGGTAATGTCTAATTCTTGCACAATAAAAATAAATCACATTTCTTCGCTTTCATTAAACAGGATATTTTATTGTTTCACAATAAAATAAGCTAATCCTTTATTAAGATAAAGTAAAATCTCTACTCACAGTTTAGTAGTTAGATTTCAGGACTTCAGCTTAATATATGAACTTAACTTAAATTTGATCGTCAATCCTGGTCGAACCCCCATTTGTGTAAAGCAGGATTCCAATAGTGATAAAAAAGATGAATTTTTAATTCAGAACAGATACACATATTATACTAAAACACACGGCAGATTTGCTGCTGTTCGTTACTTTCAAATATTTAGAACAAAAACTATTTTTAATTATTTTCATCTCGCCCTTTTTCTTTAAAGCGTGCGCTTGAAATTAAAAAAAAAAAAAAGTCCATAGTCCTCTTAAAATGAAATTTGGAGTTTGTCTTGTGTCCATCTATTCTCATAATATATATAAATCTTTTAATTTGCATAATAGATGCTTGTGCACTAATTTGAATATAAATTTTGTCAATGACCAAAAAACATAATTTCTTTGACATCTATGTTCCGAAAAATGGGTACAATAGCTAGAATATAAAAAGTCGTCAAGAGGGTTCTATGCTAAAGCTCTACCTTTCCTTCAATATTTAAGTAACTGCATCGAAAAAAGATTTTTTTTTTTTTCTGACTTTGAGTTTGCGACAAATGTTGGAGCTATGTTGATACTTGAATCAGGCAACGATAACAGGGAATCACTTAATATTATATGCATTATAAAACTGCGAAAATAATTATATTTTAGAACAGATTTATTCACCTCATAAAATTTGAAGTTTGGCACTCATGTAGCTCGGTCATTTCTCGCCAATCTCTACTAAAATAATTGTGGTAGCCATTTTAATTCATCACCAAAATGGAATAAAATCGATGCGCCACCAAGAGGGTGCTGTACTAATGCTGTGCCTAAGTCATTTAAAGTACACTGTTCTTTGTGATAAATTAATATTACTTTACTTACAAGCTACTTTAAAATTAGCAAAAGTATAAATGCATTTTTTTTTTTTTTTATGTAGTATCAAAGATGAGTCAGCTGATTGCAGAGAAAAATTATTGGCAATTATTGCGTTATTAACAATTATTTGTTTTTATTTATTTATTTATCTGTATATATATATAAATTACGTGTCACGATGTTTGTCCGCTATAAACTCCTAAACTAATGAACCGATTTTAATGGAATTTTGTACATTGTATGCAGTTTGGTCCAACTTGAGAGATAGGATAGTTTTTATCTCAATTTATTGTCACAATATATTTTTATTGCAATTATTCGTTAATTATAGTCCTTTGTTACAGTTGCTCCAAAATATCTGTCAGTTCCATATGTTTAATTGTTGCCAAAATAAATAAATAAATAATTACGAATTAATTTTCTTTCGACATAAAAATAAATACATTTAATAAAACGTGAACATTAAAAAATTAAAAAATGTTAAATTATGCATCTCTCGAAAATTGACGTCATAATCAATTTAAAGATTTTATACACATTGATAAAGTGCTAATGTAGTTCTATCATAAATATAGTAATATATATAGATCCATCATCCGCATGTTACCGTACAAAGATTTTTGATGCGAAAAAAAAAGCTTTGGAATCAGCCATTAAGTGGTATTGAAAAAAAAAAAAAAAAAAAAAAAGAAAAAAAAAAAGAAAGAAAAAAAAAAAAAAATATGAATTTGAAACTGTATCTGGAGTTTTTCATTTACTTTTAGTAAATAAATCATTCATAAATCTTATTTGCTAAAATATTCGTATGTATTCCCGTGTGTATTCACTCGGGGAAAGACGATCACATTTTGGCAAAAACGTCGTCTTTTCCCAAGTGAAAAGGAATCACTTTTTTCTCCCCAATGATCACTCTATATATACTATACTATATTTATGCATTCTATACGCAAGCGAAGTGTGACTCACTGACCGTCTGTACAGCCAAGAAAAAGATTTCCTATGTTAATCGCCCATTGAATTTTTTGTAAAAAATTAT
This sequence comes from Salticus scenicus, assembly GCA_963930645.1. Taxonomy (NCBI): domain Eukaryota; kingdom Metazoa; phylum Arthropoda; class Arachnida; order Araneae; family Salticidae; genus Salticus; species Salticus scenicus. The sequence continues at coordinate 36,328,941 of OZ005655.1, read as the reverse complement.
TAAAAATCAAGGAAATTTATTTTTCGATTTTAATCCTTATATTTGGGTATAGATATGTATTAGTTATCGCGTGCGTTAGATTGAGTTATTTTGCTGTCAAATTGACAAAATTTTAAATTTAAATTTCAAAACTCTGTCGTCCATGGCTTTTTTTTTTTTTTTTTTTTTTTTTTTTTTTTTTTTTCATTTGGCAAAAGCGTAACACGAAAATATACATGCCAGACGTATGTATTGTACGAAATGTAATATGTATTATTCATTGTACGTATGTATGACATGTAATATGTATTGTACGAAATATTGTTTCATATTATTCATTACTCTTTAAATATAAGTTGTTAAAATAACCATGATTTTTGAAAGGAATTACATATTTTCGCCAGATAATTTGGCGATATTCTTTTTTTCGCCAAGGATGACAGAAATGAAATCTATTCCGCTGCAACATATTAGTACCTTATATCAGATATTTTATTTAGACATTTGAAAACAAATCTGACTTCAAACTATGATAGAATATTTATAATTTTCCTTTTAATTAGTATATTATTAGTATATTAAAATTTAAAAGCACGGTATATGAAAAGGTTTTTTTTTTTTTTTTTTTTTTAAATTATTCTTATCTTAATCCTCAATGTTTCCCATCTTTATTAACTTGAATTTACTATTAAAATTTTAACATACACAAATCCTTCTCATCACTTCGTTAAAATATACTAAACTTTTCCAAAATCTTTTTCTATTTAAAATGATACATGTATTTACTTTAATTGTCCAATATTTCATAAGATGTCCTGTTTTAAAGTTTTAAAATATTTATCAATTTTACTTATTTTTCTGGTTTAGCCATATTGTTTTCCTTTTTATAACTACAGCTGTTGCCATCTTTAAAATATTTAAAATGATGAGGTCATTTTATAGTAAAATTATCCATTATAGCATATATTATATTTAACTCATCCATAAAAATTGATTTTAAATCGTCTGCATCTTTTATACTTTTATTTTAATAGAATTTTAATGAAAATTAAATTACATATTAGTCTTTTTAGCATTTTAATCCAAAATAGCTTTAGACATATTATATTTCACTCATCCATAAAAATTGATTTTTAAAATCGTCTGCTTCTTTTATACTTTTATTTTAATAGAATTTTAATATAATATAATTTATATATTAGTCATTTTAGAATTTTTATCCTAAGTAGCATTAGAAATAATATATATCACTTCTCCATTAAAATTTATAAGACCCTTCAATAAAATTAATTTGTGCTTAATATCAACTCTACAAAAATTTTTATCAATAGCTTCCAAATTTTGATCTAAGGTTCAAATCTCAATCCTATGGGTTTTTACATCGGCTACAACGTTTTCGTCTTTGTTCGTAAATAATAATTTGACTGTATTAAATAGTTTACTGCAATATAATTCAACATATAACTTAGTCACAGCAACGCGTGGCCGGGTCTGCTAGTTTATTCATAAATAAAGCAAGCAAAATTTGTAAAAAAAAAAAAAAAAAAAAAAAAAAAAAACTACATTTTCCCGCTTTTTAGTTACGTATATATTTTTTTCGTTTAATACAGCAATGTAAATAAGTATAATTCCCAATAAGTATAATTCCCATTAATTATAATAATATATATATATATATATTTATTTATTTATTTTATGCACGGCATGTCTATTTCTTCTAATGTGCAATTGCGTTTTCTTGCTATTGGTAGTGTTCAACCTTGAATTTTGTATTACATTTCCTTTTATGTCGAAACAAAACGGGAAAAAAAAAAAAAAAAAAAAAAAAAAAAAACGAACGGGGAAACATATATATTACTGACAATAAGGTTCAAGTTCTTAAGATATAATGAAAATTTCTAATAAATAAAATAAATTGAAAAGACCGGATACAAACTTAAATTTAATAAAAGAAATGTAAATTTCTGAAAGCAAGCAAACTTTATGGCATAAATTTGACTATAAAAAACTTATTAATATATATGGAAAGATTCTACTATTTACGAACAAAAATAATAAATAAAAAACTTTCTTTTTATGGCGAAAAAAATAAACGTGCAAACATTTTTTTTTTTCAAAAAATTAATTTTAAAAAAATTAAGAAAAATCTTTCTAAAGAAATGGAACAGCTTCAGTATAGAATACCTTGGCGAAATTTGGAATTTGGCACCGAAATAGTTCGGACGTTTCTCGTCAATATATTTACTTACACAATTGCGATTGCCATTCTGTTTCATCTCCAAAAAAAAAAAAAAAAAAAACGTAAAAGGAACCAAGGGGCTCCTACGCTAAAGTTATACCAAAGACATTTTAATGAATGGTTATAGTTAGTGATGCTAGGGAGAGAAATACGGTTACTACATGTCTCTGTATTGAAGGATAGATTAAAAAAAGTCCTATCGTATAAGTTAAATTAAATTCTGTTTACACAGAACTTAAGCAGATTTCTTTTTCAGATAATACATGCAATTGTTATATTTAAATGAAAACACTAAATATAACAGTTATAATTACGTAACAAAAATAATTACTTAAAAATCAAGAAATAAGGAAATATGAAAAAAAAAAAAAAAAAAAAAAACTTACCTGTGGATTACAAAAAAAAAAAAAAAAAAAAAAAAAAAAAATAAATAAATAAATAAAGTTTTATGTACAAAACAGTCTAACATTTAAAGGAAAATAGAAATTTTAAAAAGAACTTTCAAATATAAGTAATGTGTGTCTGCGTAAGAGAACGTGCATTATACATCAAATAATCTGGTGTGTCACTCACACGACATTCTCTTACGCTGAAATTTATTACTATAAATACAGGTTGGAGATTAAGAGGTAACATAACGAGAACTGTCATGTAAACCTATGTTAAAATATTCAAATTAGGCTACAGAAGTGTTTCATGTGATAAATAGTTCTGTGTGAGGGAGGCTACCGCCCCCCTCAACCCTCCGTTTCATTAAAGCACCTACATTTATATAGAATTTAATTCTGTTCATAATGCAGACGATTTCCGTATTAGAGAAGTAGTATAACACTAAATATCCAAAAAATTTTGAATTTATTCTCAATATTACATTTAAAAAAAAAATGTTAAAAATGAAAAAAAATGAACTTTAATTTACATTATCGCATATCGATGTTTCAAACATTCGTTTAAAGGTATTGGCGAGCTATTTTGAAAGATACCCATCATGAAAATTTACTCCCCTCGAGGGGGGACTTCCCTCTCTCCCAGGGGGCGAGGTGAGGTTCGTACATGCACATTTTCTTTTCCCCAGTTGACTATCTCTATTACAAAAAATATATTCGTTTCATTTGGTTTAGTGCAGTCCATAGATGTTAAACTCTACTTGCCTGCAATTTCCCCCATAGACACAATGTATTTGAATACTTTTGAGTGTCTCTGTCCACGAACCATTTGCTTCATATCAACGAAAAGCTTAGTGTAGCATCCCTATATGATACACATTTAGAATACCGAGTTTGGAATTTCCGCTACTATTTGTTCTTGAGATATGCTGATAACAGACACACTGACAGACAGACCATTCGCTAAAAACAGGATTTTCGTATTCAGGGGACCTCAGAACTTGTAAATATAACAAAAACTCACTTTCGAAAATTTGACCCTAAAACAATACTTTCTCTACCTTATGGGTAAGAGAAAGTAAAAATCAAACAACGAATAAAAAGTCGAGTTTTTTGTCAAATATATTCATTTTAACGTATCTAAAGACCTAATACACTGTTATGTGAAAAAAAAAAAAAAAAATATATATATATATCTGATACCATTCTTGCAGATTCTTATGTAAAATGACCTCCGGAATCCGAATCTGCCCCCCCCCCCCATTTTGCACCATCACCCACCTTTTTTTTTTGGTACGCCTCCTCCCCCATTTTAATCGTTGCTTGGTAATTTCATACCCATCAGTTTGATTTGAAGAGGAACAATGATTATTTTAACCGTTAAATGTCTTCTGACCGAAGGAGCTACAGATGTAGAAAGTTCTAAGACACGAACATTTTTATTAAGGAAGATATTTGAGGGGATTTGTGACGGAAGAAAAAAAAAAAAAAACAATCAATTTCTGTTTTTCGCGATCTCTCTCTCTCTCTCTCTTTTTTACGTATTCCAGCTTCCAGTTTGCCATTTTCTTACCAAAACACCCCAAATAATAAAAATTATACAGTGAATGTTTTTTTTTTTTTTTTTTTTTTTAAATGTTGCCGAGTAGAGTAAAGGTCTCAAAGCCCTCGCAAGAAAGTTTTACTGATTCACTGTACTACATTTGCTTTCAATAACTCCCACATTAAATGTTTTGGGCAGTAAAACATGAACAGTGAAATATCCTCCTCTGACACGTGTTAAAGACCACCACACAATATCACCACCATCGAGAGCACCACGAAGTTCACTCTCTTATTGCAAAACGTGTGCTAAACGTTGATAACGACTTACGACTACAATGATAAGAGCAATGACCTTTAACACTTGTCAAAGCAAGATATTTTACTGTTCATGTTATACTCCAAAACAATTAACGTGGGTTGGTTCGTTGGTTGGGTTTTACGTCGCACTAGTGCTGCGCAGATGGGCAATTGGCGACGGTCTGGGACACAACCCAGAGGTGACTTGCCCTCACAATTTTGATCCTCCACGGAAGGGATGGCTCTCTCGCTTCTCTGACCCCCAGAGGTATAATTTTTTATGGCAATTAACGTGGGAGTTATTGAAAGCAAACGTCGTACAGTGAAACAGTCAAACTTTCTTGCGAGGGCTTTGAGACCTTTACTCCACTCAGCAACATTTTGAAAAAAAAAAATAAATACTGTATATTTTTTATTATTTGGGGGGTGTTTTGGTAAGAAAATGGCAAACTGGAAGCTGGAATATGTAAAAAGTAAGAGAAATATTACGGGAAAAAATAGAAAGAAACATAAATTGATTTTTTTTGTTTGTTCTGTGTACAAATCCCTTCAAATATCCTCTTTAATACACATGTTCGTGTTTTAGAATTTTCTACCTCTGTAGCTCCTCAGTTCAGAAGGCATTTAACGGTTAAAATAATCATCGTTCCTCTCAAAATCAAACTGATGGGTATAAAATTATCAAACAAAGATAAAAATGGTGCGAGAGGGCGTATCAAGAAAACGGTGGGTGATGGGTCAAGATAGGAGCTAGATTCAGATTCAGGAGGTCAATAATTTACATGGGAATATGCTAAAATGATGTCGGGGGCAATATTCATGCCGAGTAGTGTAATTTTAAGTGATTACAGAAAAAATGAACAGAATAATTGGAATAAATAATAATTAATTTAAAAAAAACTGTTTTTTTTTTTTTTTTTTTTTTTTTTTTTTGTCATATATCAGTAAATCTAATTAAAATTTTGAAAAAAGTGGAGAGATATAATTCTAAGTTGGGCACAGATCTAAACATGATCGAAGTGTTATTGACCCTCCCATGCAAACAGAAAATATTCTGAAATATGTTTAGGGTTCCTTCATGTCTGAAATGTAAATATAAGGCAATTTTATTTCCCCATTCAATGTGTTTTACTGACAAAAGCCTTATGGCGATGCGTCATATCTGTACATGTAAGAAAAAAATTTAAATTTTCGATACATATAATTTTAAGTTTTGTACAGACCTAAATTCCTGCCAAGTGTTGTTAAATTTCCTCAGAATAATTTAATAGAAGTCTTAATTTATTATATATATCTTGCGTAATATTAGCAAATTTAACACATATTATTGAGATGTGCAAGAGCATATTTCTTATAGGATAGGGCTACACAAAAGCAATAAGATACATTATGGGATAGAAGTAGAAAATGATCAAAGTGCATATTCAGTGAAAAATAAGTACATATATAAATACTACACAATATGCATGTGGAATATTTTGTAACAGAGAAGGCTAAAGAAAGTTATAAATACAATATATTTAAAATCACACTATTAACTGATTGGGAAGAAAATCATTTATTGAAATTTATTTTTCCGACTAAGTGAAAATAATGCCTGGACCGGGAGTCAAATCCCAGACCTTTGACTTACAAGTTCAAGGCTCTACCAATTGAGCTATCCAGGCCGACAACCGGTGGACATTACTCACTCAGACACCTTTAGGCAGAATCATGTGGTCTATCATGTAGATAGCTCGACAGAAATAAGCCGCAGGTAAAGGAAAATAACATTAAACAATGGGAGAAAGAAATACAATATATTAAAATCACACAATCAACTGGTTGGGAAAAAAATCATTTATTGAAATTTATTTTTCCGAACGGTTGTCGGCCTGGATAGTTCAATTGGTAGAGCCTTGATCTGGGGTCCGACTCCCGGTCCAGGCATTACTTTCACTCAGTCGGAAAAATAAATTTCAATAAAGTTATAAATGTTATGCTTTATATTTTAAAAAAGGATATTTTTAATAGTAGCTTCGTCAATATTTATTCTTTCCTAATTTAAAACAAATTGTGTTTTATGTTGAAAAAAAAAATAAAGTTTTTATGTTGTATAGTTGTACTGTGTGAAAGTGTTCAATAATCTATGAGAATTGATTCGTTTCCCATTTGAAACTGTATAAATCTCTTTTGGTAAATTAAGTTTAAGACGTAATTCTTTCATTCAAATTGAAGAATACATTATTATAAAATAATTTTTGAATATGAAATAATTACATGTAAAATCACATATAGAATAAAAATTATAATTTAATTGAAAATATAAAAAATAATTTTTTTATAAACTATGTCAGTAAAATATTTATTTTAGCAAAATAAATCTAATGCTGAATTTATTTCTAAACATATCAGGTCTATATTTTTCTTTCCACATTCTTATTGATTCTGATTTCCCGTTTGTGATTACTTTTCAAATAGTCATTTTTTTTTTCATTTTTCTGGGATCTTTGATAAAAAAAATGTCTATATCTAGAGGTATTTTTAAATTTTAAAAAGCAAACATTTTTATTATTATTTTTTCAGACATATAGAAAACTGAAAAAAAAAAAAAGCTGAATGAGAAAAAAAAATCTAATAAAATAATAGAATAGAAAATTGAAATTTAAATGGATATCTAAATATACGTTTAAACTATTATTTTACTAAAGTATCACATACAGATTTACAGGCTATTTTAACCCTTTCGCTACCAGAGACTCAGGAGAAAAACTGCCACCACAGCCCAGACGTCTTATTATTTAAATATGATACCAATTGTCATTTATTTCTGTGGGATGTGTGAGGTTGAGACGTTAGAACGTCACCACAGTTGTTTCAATTAAGCTGGATCCAGCAAAGTAGGAAGTGGGGACGGTTCAAATCACTCCGTCGCCAGTGGCTCGGTGACGGTTGAGGTCGAGCTAGTTTTGTGTCGGCAGGGTGCTGCATTAAAAGACTTAGATTTTGAATATTAGTTAAATTAGAAGTGATTTTTAAAAGTACGGATTGAAATGTAGTGAAAGGAGGGTGTAGGAAGAAGTATAAAAATAGAGATGGTTTTAGTAGATGGTGTGGATGTTGGAAGATCGTATGGTGGATGTTGGAGGATCGATAGTGGATGTTGGAGGATATTATAGCGAATGTGATGATTCTTATTTTGGTGAATATCGAAAGTAGAGTAGAGGAGATTTTGTGGCGTGAAGTTAAGTAGCGTTGAGTGTTGGTGAGTGTCTACTAGTTTTCGGAAGGTTCAAGCTGGGATAGAAGGGAATCCTCTGTCCCATAGTGAAGCCGTATTAGTGAAGTACGAGTGCAATCGTCTCTACGCCTTCAGCTATCTGCTGTGGTGAGACATTTAAGATTATCTACTTAAATTGTTGGTTCATATATTTTGATTAAGTAAAACGTTGACTGAGCTAAGCTTTAGTACCAGGCCGCCCTCCCATTGATCTGCTCAAATAAACTTTAGTTATTGTTATTTAAAGTCTTGTGTTCTCTTAGTAATCTAAGTATTTAAGTTAAGATGGAGTTTGCAGGAACGCAAACTCCACAGTGCACTGTAAAGCCTTCACTTTCGATTGCAGCGCCTTCTGCGTCTGTAGAGAAATCAGTCTGGCCATAACCTTTGTTTTTGTAAGAGGTGTTTGTTTCGTTTTGCCGAAAACGTGATAAGTGCAAAAGTAGAGCAACGAATTTTCACGTGAAACTTGGTAAAACCGCTAGTGAAACTTATCTTTTATAAAACAAGTTTATGGCGATGAATGTATATCACGTGTGCGAGTTTATGAGTGGTTCAACCGTTTCCAAAATGGCTGAGAAGACTTCGGAGATGATGACCGAAATTCAAAGCGATGATGATCCATTTTATCGACATTCATGTTATTGTGTACCTTCTTTGGGTTTCTGAATGTCAAACTAGTAATTAACATTACTATTTTGACGTGCCTGCTCAACTTCGTGAAGAGGTAAGGAAAAAACGACCCGAAATGTGGAGGAACAAGTCATGGGTTCTCCATCAAGACAACGCGCCGGTTCACACGTCATTGTCTGTCAATACGTTTCTAGCCAAATACAACATCCCAGTTTTAGACCATCCGCCTTATTCGCCTAACCTGGCCCCATGTGACTTTTATCAGTTCCCCAAAGTTAAATCTGCATTAAAGGGAACAAGATTTGTGTCAGTTAAAGCTGTGAAAGGAAAAGCGGCACGCCACATGCAGGAGCTTACGGAATAAGACTTGCAGCACTGTTTCGAACAATGGAAAATTCGCATGGAGAAAAGAGGGGTGTATATTGAAGGTGATAATAACTAAATATGTATAAAATTAAAATAAAATGTTTTACAGCAATAGTCTCGTTATTTAATAGCAACACCTCGTAGATAGATAATTCCTTTGATAGCCCCGTCGTCACATATATGTAATACATTATCATAAACTGATAATGAACACCCGTCACATATTTGTGACACCGGGCTCAGGTAAGAAAATTGGATCGTCACATATATGTGACGCTGGTAGCGAAAGGGTTAAATTTACGTATAACAAAATTTTAAATGATATGAATGCTTTTATGAAATATAGCATTTTGGAATGGTGGTAATTAACCAGAACCAGTCAACCATCATCATACAAGAAAATTTATAAAAGTTAAATAGATAATGTACTAATAATTTCATTAATATTAATTAAAACTCTTAAGTTAATGTGCAGAAATTAATATATATATATACACACCTTCTCAGACCTGTAAGGACATTTGATATTTTAAAATAATAATAAAATAAATAAAATAAAAATTGTGAACGAGATTATTGTGAGCGTACTTAAGGTATCCAATGTTCTAAGAACCAAAACTGTTATTTTTTGTAATATAAAACTTGTTTTTTTCCTCCACATTTTTTTTTTTACGTTTATATTTACAGGGAAATCAATATTTTTTCCGTTTTATTTAATTTAAGAGTGAATAAACTGCAATTGAAATGTAAATTTGTTAACTACGAGACTAAATTCATTCATATATATGCTTTAAAGTTTTCTCGAACGAGTATTATTGATGATTCTATAAAGTGAAGTGCGATATATATATATATATATTTGTAGAAGTATAATTTTAGTGGAAATATAGTTTTAATCTTATGCGTATCTAATGAAATTTTAAGATCTAAAACTGCTAAACAAAATATGATCAAATGTGGAACTGCTGATTCGGTAGAAAAGTGATCTGGTGCAAAATCAGCGTTGTCTTACGGAGATAGAGACTCATAACCAGTCTTACTACTCTACTAGAAATATCTGCTGCTGAATAAAAGTCCTACTCTTATACTTGTTCAAAATAATTAAATTTATGTTAAAATGAATAACAAACCAGTAATAACCAATCAGTATAAAATGGTGGAAAAAGAGTCTGTGTTAAAGTGGAATAAAGACAGTGTGAAATGGTGTAATGCATTTTTGGATAAAAAACGTTTTATTCTTGATTGACTAAATGGTTTTAACTGTTATTGGTATGATCTTAGGATTAAGAAAGATGGAATATCACTTTTAAATGCAGATATAAAAAAGGCACTTTAAAAGTGGATATTTAATACTCTGGCGAGCAGTTTTAGTTGAAGGCAGAATGTATTTAGTAAATTTGCCTACACTATGAACATGAAGAAAATATCCACAAATATAGGTGGGAGAATAGTAATAATTTTTATTTCAACAAGACTGAGATTTTTACTCTACTTCTCTACTTCTAGAGAAGTAAAAAATGGTTTGAAGAAAAGTATTTCAGTATATTTATCTTTCAGTTAACCTTATAATTGAAAATTGCTGAACTTATCGCATTAGAAAAATACATGGAAATGAAAATAAGTTTTAGTTCATTTTAAGGTATTGAGAATATTATCTATATTGTATGAAATAGTATTAAAACTGAATATTAAAAAAAAGTTCCAGATAGAATGTCTAACATTTTTGCCATTAAAAAAAAAAAAAAAAAAAAGGTTCCACAAAATATTAAATCAAAAAATATCTTAAGACAATATCAAATGTCGAGCTATCTTTATAATTGTGAACACTTAAAAAGCACCTTTTGACTGTACTCTAATTTCAGTTTTCAAATATAAAAACTATAAAACTTTATAATTATCCTCTATTAATATAAGTCAAATTAACCCTGCAGTGCATGATTTTTTCTATTTTCCCAGGAAAAATATATTTGCTTCTGTGATAGCCAGATAGTAAGGGAAAAATATTAAAAAAATTCCAGTGATTGCCATTTTTAATTAATTTAGTTTTTTTAAACTGTTGCCATATGGCAACACTGTGAATTAAGCATACACTTTTCAATACATAGGAATTTTTTTTATTAGGCTAATCTGCAATGTTTTTATTGAAATAATAATTACACATAAATAAAAAAGCATGAGACATTTAGCATTAGTACTTACCAGTTAATTTTTATTATTAAACATTAAGATTTTTTTTTTTTTATTAGGCTAATCTGCAATCTTTTTATTGAAATAATACTAACACATAAATAAAAAAGCATGAGATATTTAGCAATAGTACTTACCAGTTAGTTTTTATTATAAAACATTGTGGTTTTGTATGGTTTGGCACAAAACAGTTATTTTGGTTGAAACATAGAGGAACTAAGCATTTTATACATTTAACTCTAGTAAAACCTTTACAGTTGAGAAATTTACAACGTTGCTTGGAATCTAAATGTTCGGACCAGGGATCAATTCTGTCGTACTTAACATCTCTGGGAGGTTGCTTGCAGTTAGGCTTCTTCAGTCGTTTTAAGTCAGTCTCAACTTCATTCGATGGTCGACCTTCTTTTAAAGTTTTCATCTCTCCAATAGAACACAAGGTTTCTGCAACCTCAAGCCAAAACTCCATCAATTTCAAATGCCTATTAGTGTGTGCTCGCTTGTACAATAACCAGGCGTTTATTATAGCAAGATCGGTAAGATTAAAATAGTCTTAAGTACCATTTTCTAGTTCGCATGGTAATTTTATATCTCCCAAGTAAACTATCATAAAGATCTTCTCCACCCATATGGATGGATGTTGTGATGTGGATGACTGGTGTTGTGATGTGGATAGCTGGGTAACTACATCTAAGTTTTCACCGCTGTTCAAATCATTTTCACAAACACATTCATCCGCTTCTATATCACGCTCACTCTCCGGATTCCGGATCATCGTCAGTAGTGTCTAAGTCATCGAAAAATATGTTCGGATCAACTGTTGGGTCCTTATCACTATCATCAGACAAGTCACTGCCACTGGACAATGCATTCCAGATTTCTTCAGTTAAAGGCTTTATCTTTAAGTCTATCTTTAAAAAATACACTCGACATAATGACGTTTTTACGATACAAACATTGAAATAAGAACACAGAAAGAAAATACCCATGAAAAACTTTAAAGAACTAAACGAAATTATAAGAAAAAGCTTTTACTGCATCGAACTCGGAACGTAAATAATCAAAAGCAAAATCAAGCTTTCTTCATAGTGTTGCCAAATGGCAACATTTGTAAAAACGAACGTAAAAAGTTATTATTATAATTTTTGTGGTTAAAAACAAGTTAAAATTAATAAAAAATATTCCTTCAACAAAATATATATTTTTTAAAATATATTTTTGCATGTTTAATAATGTTTTAGAAGATTGAATTCAGCCTTTGCCAGAAAAAATTTTTGATTGCAAAAGTCGTACTTTGATTTCAAATATCGGATTGGTACTGCCATTTATGATCTGTTTCATGAACGAAAATCGCTAAATGGAGTATTTTGAAGCCAGAAAGCACAGTGTTGCCGAGATGCTACATGAATTGAATAGGTTAGAGAGGAAAAAAGAGTTAGTAGCCAATTGGCTACAGTATGCACTGTAGGGTTAATAAAAAGCATATTTATTTCAATAATAGTTTTCTGGGTTCAGTTAAAGTAGAAAAATTGTTGTTCTTATAATTATGAGACTGAAATGACACACAGATTTATTAATTATGCTTTTAGATTAGACTCATTTGAAATCATATAGTAAAGTGTGAAAACTGCTGTCGCAGTTCTTATTTAATGTTTAAAAATTTAAATGAATCTGAAAAATGGAACAAAAACAAAATATATGAATTAAAATTTAAGATTTACTTTGTATTTATGCTTTTTCTCGTCATATCATTTTCAGAGCACAATTATTCAGTTCTAAACAGAAGTAAAATGACGGAAAAGTTCCGTCCTAAACTTCTTAGGTGAGAGATGAAGGTTTCAAACTCAGGTTGCTCTTGTTGGTTTAGTTATTCGGATTTTCCATAATTTTCAGGAAAATTCATAAAAAACTATTGGCTAGAACTCCTTAGAAAAATTTCCGAACAGTTTTTTTTTTTCTTCCAAAATTAGGTTCCACCTATAGACTACCGACCTCATACACCCCCTAAAATTTACATCTAAATTTAAATTTCCTATATGACGAGTTCATTTTATGCAAGTTTGAGTTATATCTATACATCAAACTACTGATTAAATAACATGGTTATCACTGATTAATTGATTAATTACTGATATTTATGATAAAATAACAAAGATTCATAGATTCTTTGATATCGCTATTGATAATGAATATCCCATAAAATTTTTACAATGCTATCTATATTATAGAAAAATATTTAAATCACTTATATAAGTGAGTTTTTACTACATGTATTCCTATTGTTAAAATACAAATGATAACTAAATGATATTAAAATTGCTTAATCTATTATGTTAACTTCCTTATTTTAATACAGATTGTACTAGGATAGAGTGACCATATTTTTTTCATTGAATTTGGGAACAAAGATGGCGGTGTCCTCGAATTTCGAGGACAAATAATAATAATAATAATAATAATAATTAAATCACCTTAAATTGCAAAATTTTAGTAATTTTTATGTATAAAACACATAAAAGAACTCATTTCAGCTTATTTATTATACATTTAATAAATTACTATAATAAAACATTAATAACTTTATAACCGGCGTCCCCAAATGTGTTGTAATTTTATGGGGAAGAAGGTAGTTTTGTCCTCGAGATTCCGGGACTGTTTTCGAGATTCGAGGATATATGGTCAGCCTATACTAGGATTCTCCTTTATCTTGGATGAAATTCTATTTGTACTTTAAAATAAATTTAAATGTTCTATTGTGGCCGCGGAAATTACCTGCATATATTTCTAGTATTTTAACTAATTAACTTTATGCTGGATTTTACGATAAATTAGTTCAATATTTTTTATTGTCATTGTTCCATTTTATTGAATTATTCTTAAACTTAGCGTTAGATGTGCTTTTCTGCCTCCTAGAAGAAAAGATGAGTTGTAACACCACTGTATATCTCAAGCCATACAAAGCATTTTTTACAGGTTCGTTATTGTTTTCTTTTCTTCTAGAATATTTTTTCATTCAGTTTTAGATTTTCTTTTTTTGTTTGCATGTAAGTTTTAAAAATTTTTATTTGTTGTTAAAATCGTTTCTAACATAGAATTTTTTTTTTTTTTTTTTTTTTTTTTTTTTTTAATCTATCTACATATATATTTGTACGTATCAATCCCCCAATATACAGGGTGTTTCTGAGATCATGAGACAAACTTAGAGGGGAGGTAGAGAATATAAGAAAGATTCAGAATTGAATATCAACACATGTATGCAAACGGCATTTTGACCCTTTAAAAAATGGATGTTTTTGCGTCGATATGTGCGTGGCTCTCGAATGTTGTTTTCTTTAAAATATTCGTACATGCTGATGTTTACATACATAAATGAATTTTGTTTTTATCGATGTGTATTATCGCATTGATTGGAATAATACGAACATTGTGTATGTTTTCGTGAAATAATGAAACATACAAGATTTTAAAATTTACACAGTCGGGAGAGTTAGTACAGTAGCCAAAAACATCTAGTTCTTTGAAGAAAAAAATGATGTTTGCGCCATCTTCTTATGTGTACACTGCATATTTAAGAAGAAATTGGTTTTATAATAGTAGTAGTGGAGGAGTGTTTAAAAAATATCTGGCCGTTGGAACCCTGAGAAAGGAATTAGGGGGAGAAAAAAAATAATAATAAGCAACTCGTTTGTACAATATTTCTCAGAAATGTACTGTTAGGTTCATCTCTGAAGATCCTGTTATTAAACCTCAATAAAATTCCATCATCGTAGAAGTAATTATCCATCATCGAAATCGATGACACTTGCATTTGTCGCCCATTAAAATAAAATTATCTCCATTCTTTCAAGAGTATGAGAATACATAAAATGTATGTAACTATAAATCAGAATCTTCATAATGATGTAAAATTTATTTGCAATTCTATTTTAACTATATTATTAACATCCTCTGACTTAGTCAGTTTGCTCTCCTAACATTTCGTATTAAAGGAGATGTAATTTTTATCATTTTTGCACCAGACTGATTTACAGATTGCATTCAAAATCAGTATTTAGATGAATCAGTTTATTTCTAAGTGAAGATGTGCCTAAATTATTTTTGTTTAGGATATAACTAATACTCACAAACAAGATAATGCAACTGTTTTTCTTTTTTCTTTTTTCTTTTTCTTTTTTTTTTTTTTTTTTACAAGTTTAGGTAATAATGGTATATGTTAAAAGACCGATAAACAGATTAATTTTTTTCACTAGAGATATTTGCTTTTTAATGAACAATATAATTTTGTATGCAATAATAATATTAATTAGGATGATACATGTAATATACTTTTTTATTTCAATTTTTATTTATATGCTGATACGAAATGCAAGTATTAATTATTTATATGTCTGTTGGATTTTAGAGTCAAATTTTGAAATTGGAAAAAAAAAAAAAAATAAATAAATAAAAAAATGTGGAAAAAATGTAATGTAAAATGATTCACTAAAATGCACTATCTCAAAATAAATAAATAAATAAAATAAAATATGACAATATAAACTTAGTGTGAGGAGTTTAACGAAAAAACCGCACAGAAAAAATAATAATAATAAATAATAATAAATAAATAAAATAAATGCTTACCATTTCCTATTTTTTTCGACATAAGAAAAGATACATTTTTATTTTCACGTCAAAATAAAATTTTACATAGATTTATTTTTAAGAGCATAATTACGTCAATTTTGTTAGACGCATGAATAAATTTAATTTCTGAAAAAGTTTTGTTTCAACTTTGTAATTTACGTGTGAGAAAATATATTTCCCTTTATGTCGAATTTATACTTATTTCAAATATAAATGATCCCGTTATATGTCTTTCTTTTTTTATTATCAGCTTATTTTTTTTATTTAGCATTTTTGAAGTTAAAATATGGTTTATCATTAATATCTTTGAAACAAATTGCGTCAATTTTGTATAATTACGTCAATTTTGTTAGACGCATGAATAAATTTAATTTCTGAAAAAGTTTTGTTTCAACTTTGTAATTTACGTGTGAGAAAATATATTTCCCTTTATGTCGAATTTATACTTATTTCAAATATAAATGATCCCGTTCTCTGTCTTTCTTTTTTTTATTATCAGCTTAGTTTTTATTTATTTAGTATTTTTAAAGTTAAAATATGGTTTATCATTAATATCTTAGAAATAGATTATCTGATTGAACTACAGAATACAGAATTAGCTAGATTTTCTTCCAATTGTAAGGTGTACAAATTATAATAATGACAGTTTGAACAGTATAATTTTGCATAGCGAAATAAGGAATCATGACACTTTCACATACAAATTTATTAGACATATAGCTGCAAAGCTCGCCATTTAATGAATAATCAGATATTTAAATATTTGTATAAGAAGATTTCGATAGAAGAATAACGCATTTTAATTGGGTTTAATTCCTTGCCGTCGATCCTATGATACAAATTCTTGTATCATTATAATATTCTAAAACTAAATTCTGCGCAAGGTCACAATTACTTGGTATATAAACAGCTGAAATAGATTAAGCTCAAATATTTATCAAAGCTTCGATGACTGAAAGAAGACAATATTAATTTCTGTAGCACATACACCCAAAAATAAAATGAAATGAAATAAAAAATGTAAATTTTGATTCAAGACATTTTAAAATGTATAAATGCACCTTACAACAAAAAGTCGAACTATTTAAAAAATCGAATAAAAAAAAATGAAAATAGAGAAATTTACTACTGGAAGGAATTGTATTTATTTTATGTTTAATACGAAATTTACTACTGGAATGAAGTGTATTTATTTTATGTTTAATACATTATTTTTCAGTTTAATGCTATGGTATATAATAAAGTATTACTGTGAAATATTTGTTTCCTTTTATTAGGCCATTTTATTAGATTCATAGCTTGAATACGCAGTATGATAATAGCCAGTACAAGTGAGATAATTTAAAGATAAAACATACAACAAAATTCAACAATTAGAAAAATTCAAATGGTTTCTAAATTATATATCTTTCATCCTATTTTTGCCTTTTTTTCACCCAGCTTTATAGAGATTACGAAAACTTTTTGATAATGAATCTGAACTCAAATGAAGTTATTTCGTACCAAATATAAAGTATCTAGCTTAAAGGGGTTTACAAATTTTACAACAGTTCCCATCCTAATTCTAACACATTTCAAATACCTTAAAAATGGTAGCGTATTTATTTCATAGCGTAATGAATAGAAATTAAAAAACTGAATTTTCATATTAAACATAAAATTTCTAAATTAAGTGGATTTCAAATTCTCTAACATATGTCCAGATTTTATTTTCATTTATATCCCCTTAAAATGGGTTAAGCAATATTTTAATGGAGTAAATAGAATTTGAATGAAGAGTTTTCATATCGCATGTCAAGTTTCTAGCGTATCAGTTCTCTAATTTCACACCCATCTTCTCTTTCCTTCTATCTTGAAGAGAGAAGCAATTTTTTGATAGAGTGGTAACTTCTTCCAGTTGCCAGTTTTTCTTTGAATCCATTAAATGGTGTGGTTTTCTATAGCGAACAAAGTTTCTTATTTACATATAAAATACAAGGGAAGAAAAGGCGCTAAAAAAATTTGACTTATATATTTTTCATTTCTCATAAATTCAAAACTAATGATTGGAACAAATAAAACTGTCATGTTTGCATAACATCAAAGGAATAAAATGATACCAATGTACATTTTTGATTTAGTAATTTTCTTTATTAAACTCTGCGGAGTACTTAATAAAAATCTAAATAAAACTTTCCTTTTAAACGTAAGAGAATAAACTTATACTTTGTATTTTATTATGATTTATTATATGAAATAAACAAATTATATTTTAATATATGAAACAAAAATATTTATTTGTCAGATCTAAACCATTACTTTAAAAAATATATATTCTGCATTGGGTAATTCCATCTTTATGTTCAATTATTGCTTTAATGTGCAATGACATAGTACTATGTACTTTTTTTTTAACAGAAACCCCAGAAATTTCACTGTGCTAATAATTGTAAATAATTTTTCTTGTTCTTGGAAAGTTATAGGCTGCAAATTTCGAATACTCCTCTCTCCACCCGCACCTTTTTAAGATTAATTATTTTCGAGCGAATTGAGATTAGGACTGTTTCCACGTCTATAAAAGAAGAATTGCCAAACAAAATCTTTTTAAACCTTACTAAGTTCTGAACATGATACAAATTCATTTTTTAAACGTCAGTTTTTTAACTTGCGGTCATCTCGCTTGTATAAGCCACGTGCCCGCCTAAAGCCAAATTTCCGGATTATACAACGAAAAAATTTTATATCTTGCTAAGAAAACTTCTCACTAATGATTCACTAATATTTAACTATTTTGCCATCTTGCACATTAAAATATTTTTTGCTTTTCAAAATTAATACTTTTTGTAGTATTATTAATTGCCTTGCAATTTTTTAAATATTTTTTAAAGATACAATTTTCCTAACAACTGTTTTTTGTTTTGAATGCTTAGCACAATCCTAAATTTCATTTGGGGAAATTCGTAGTAAAACCTTTTTGAAATTTGCTTTTTAAATGGTAAAATTGGTGGTTACATACATAGAAAAGGAAAATATCCAAGTGCGGCTTTTTTTTTTTGGTCTCACAGTGTACATATCCATAGTTCTGTTCAGTAGCATATGCTTCCTGATTCATCAAGAAGTATGTAGTCTAACTATATGATTTTATTTATTACAATTATATTTTTTAATTAAATAATTAATTAATTATTTTATTTTTATTTTTTTATTTTTTTATTTTTTTACTGCAGATTACTTTCTTTATAAAATGTATCCTCAAGTAAAGATGCATCCATGAGTTGTTTCTTTTTTTTTTTTTTTTTTTTTTCGTGTGTGTGCATGCGCAATGAAATACAATTAAAAAAGTATTTTCGAAAGAAAATATGGAATGAAGTTTTATTTACATACCATAATCGTTAGTAATAATATATTTCAGTTTCCTTAGGTATTAAGACATTTTTGTTAATAATTGCACACTTGCTCAAAAGTTTATCAAGGTTTACAAACGATCAGTTTTTTTTTTTTTTTTCAATTTAAAACTTATCTCTCAGTGAAATGTTTACAAACATTGGGTATTTGAAGAACTGGGTCTTCCTCATCTTTCTATGTAAAGATTGGTTTAAGACAACAATTATGGGGCCGGTAGCAAATTGAGAAAAATCAATAATATTTGTGATTTCCCTGTATCGCTAACTAAACGAAATGGTCTGTAACTTTAGGATATGTTAACTTAGACCAAGTACTATTTGTGAATGAATTTATGTGACGATAGCATGTTAAATAACGGAAATGTAAGCATTTAATTTAAAACTTTACGCTTACAATGTGGTTATAGGGCAAATCTGGACTTATCTGGGAACATAACGTTACCCCAACCAGACAATAGTCCAATTCACATGCTGGTGGTACCACTTTAATCTTGCCTCTCTGGATTGGATGGATAAAGGAGCACAAACTCGTGGTACCGGGAGTACAGACCATTCCTGTGTAGCTTCGACGAACAGTAGTGACAGATATCGTCTTACCAATGGCCGCTGCAACCATGGATGTCACACGTGTGGAGATCGGTCTTCGATTCCGCTAGGTTACAACAGCAATATATCGATCTTCCGTGGATGTCGTTACCCTTGGATGACCGGCTACAGGTCTTTGGACAACTGTTTGGCTGGTTGAAATTGTTTACATAACCGTGAAATGAAGGAATTATGAACGCAGACGAAATGAGCAACATCTGTGTTTTCAATGCGTCCGACAGCCCGCCAGCGCTCTTCCATTCGTCTTTTGGAAGCCATTGAAACACGTCTATCCGGAAAACAAATTGTACGAATGTTCTAAACACCTTTCATCAGCACACTTACAAGCAACTCCTGTAACCCTTCACAATGCCGAATTCTTATACGACTGCCTGTTTTGCGTATCTCTGGACGTGAAACCGTGATTGGCTATTACCTAACACATTTCCATACTTCCTTCTACCTTTGCAGCAAATTCCAGCTTCTTTAATTCTGGTTGGCTTACGGAAATTAACATTTTCCCTTCCGTGCTCAACTTTTAGAAATGAGTGTATTTCAACCACGCTCAAAAAGTACTTTTTTTTGTAAAAAACTCGTTATAAGCTTGAAACTCTAACATAATTTTGTTTATTTACTAAGATTTGTAAGATTATTAGGGGTTTTCACAAAAAGGAACTTTTGTAAAATGGTTGAAATAAATTATCTTCAAATTATTTACGCGGCATGAGGAAAAACCCTTCATGAAATTTCCTCTCTAGGAAAATACCTAAAATCTAGTTCGTTCTTTTGCCCACAATTTGTTTAGATTTTACTCTATTCAAATGAACTTTTGACAAAAGTTACCCAATATATCTAGCTTTCAACCTATGTAATAAATTGTTTTCTGTCTTTTTCACATGCGCAGCGAAAATGTTTTTCATAAAAATACTCATATTTCATGAGATATATAAGATATTTGTATTACGATTGCAGCATATTGTTTCAAAAGTGTTTTTTCAATTTATCTGAAAGTAAGAAGAATTTTCGTTTAAAGTTCTGCATATTATAAATCAAAAGCATGCTAATTTTTTTGGAGTTTTTAAGTAATAGCCGCCATTTTGGAACGAAATGGCGGCTACAAATGATTAATGGATTTGGTAGAAATATTGATGTAGGCAATGTACCTATGGAGTTTTAAGCAAATCGGTTCATAAACAACATTTTATGTGAATTAAAAAATTTCAAGTTGCCAACATTTGGAAACAAAATGGTAGGCCAAGTTTGCAAACAAGTTTGCAATTGTGAGGTAACACTACTGTACAAATATTTTTAGAACTATTTCAGAATCTCAAATGTGATCGTGTTGAAATATTAAGTGGCTACCACTTGGACCAAAATGGCGGAGCAAGTTGCTCAGTGAACTAATCCAAGATAAGTCCACAGTCCAGCTTTGATTCGAATAAATTCAGTATTTCAAAAGTTATCGCGATAAGAATATCTCAAGTGGCAGCGCTCAAGTGGACAAAACTTGGAAACAAAATTGAGGAGAAAATTGCCCACCAAAATGATATATACTTGAAAGATAAATCCATTTTTCAACTTTGGTTTGACTTAATTAATTATTTCAAAAGTTATCATGATAATATATTTTCAAGTGGCCGCCACTTCGTAACAATGTAACGCAGCAAGCTGCCCATCAAACTCATCCAAGATATTTGAAGCATAAGTTCACTGTCCAACTTTGGTTCGAATCAGTAAAGTGTTTCAAAAGCTGTTGTTATAACAAATTTTCAGGTGGCAGTCTAAGTGGCTGCAACCTGGAAACAAAATGACGAAGCAACTTACCCAGTGAAATCATCGAAGATATTTGTACTATAAGTACAGTGTACAACTTTAGTTTAAACTAATTCAGTAATTTAAAATTATCGAGATAAAAAATTTTCAAGTGGCACCGTGATTTCAAGTGCCCACAACTTGGAAACAAAAAAGGGAAGGGAGATCTGCAGTGATCTTATCTGAGATATTTGAATGATAAATCCAATATCCAAATTTGTTGCGAATTGATTCACTATTACAAAATTATCATAATGACAAATTTTCAAGTGAAAGCCACATGGAAATAAAATTTCGAATCAAGTTATCAAGTGAACTTATCCAAAATATAAGTTCACTATCCAACTTTTGTTTGAATCAGATTATTATTTAAAAAGTTATCGTGCTGGCTCATTTTTAAGTGGTTGCGTGATTTCAAGTGGCCGCAACATAGAAACAAAATGTCGGAACAAGTTGCCCATTAAACTCACCCAAGATAATTATAGGATAAGATCACTGTCTAAATTTAGTTCGAATTGAATCAGAATTTAAAGAGACATCATTTTATAACTTTTCAAGTAGTAGCCAAATTTCAATTTGTCTCGCTTGGTTTACAACATCTGCACTTTGTTAAAAATGGCGAATAAAGTTCATTAATAAACTCGGTTGTGATCCTTATATAGTATATGTGTACTTCAAAATTCAAGCAAATCCTGTCTTAAATACGCTTTTTACAGTGTTAATTTGAAATTTTCAAAATAAAATAGCGGAGCACTTTTATCGACAAAATCATCCAAAATAAAATTTATAAAATAAGTTCACTGTCTAAATTTGCTTCGGTTTGGAGTATTCTTTCGGATGTTATCGTGGTTTTAAATTTTCAAGTGTTAGCCTGATTTCAAGTGGCCCCGCTTAACTTAAGATGTTAAATATGCCAGATAAAGTTCGTCAATAAACTAGGTTGAGAACCTTATATGGTCTATGTATACGCCAAAATTCAAATAAATTCGGCATACGCTTTTTACAGTGTGAAATTGAAATTTTCAAACGGTTTCCACTTGAAAACAACGTGAAGGAGCAACTTGGTTAATAAACTTATCCAAAATTTTTATAAGATAAGTTCACTGTCCAAATTTTGTTCGATTTGGAGTATTATTTCAGAAGTAATGGTGATTTTAAATTTCCAAGTGGTACACTGATTTCTAATGTTTCTGTTTAACTTAAGGTATCCGTGTTAAAAATGGCGGATATAGTCTATCAATAAACTTGATTGAGACTCTTATGTAATCTAAATTTATATCAAAATTCAAGCAAATCTGGCTTGAAATACGCTTTTCACAATGTGGATTTGAAATTTCAAGTGACTGCCACTTGAATCGAAAAAGGCGGAGAAACTTCGTTAACGAACTCATCCAAAATATGTATAAGATAAGTTCGCTGTCCAAATTTCATTCGATTTGGAGTATTATTTTGGGAGTTATCGTGATGATAATATTTTCATTATATATAGATAGATAGATAAACGAAGTGATTACAATAAGTCGATTTCTAAAGAAATCAATCTAAAATACATGGAAAATACATTTATAATTTCATTTCTTTGCAAAACTTGCAAACAGATTTTTTTTTCCTACTTTTGATTAAAGAAAAAAATATGAGAAGCTTGGTAATCTTAAACAAAATCTTAAAAAAAAAAAAAAAAAAAAAAAACATTCATAAAGGAAATGCAGTTTTTATCCAATTTTTTTCTAGAAAATTTAAACCGGGAATGTTATGATTGATGTGCTTTAACAGGAAAAAGAAAAAATCTAGGAATTCCGTCCGCATACTCCCTTTCTTTTTTTTTTTCGTAAGTTTCCGGATTATGTGCGACGGGAAAAATCTATATATTTTTTAAGACAGTTTATATTTTCTTTCATTTTATGAATACTTTATTCTGGTGTTTTCTAAAAGTATGTCGTATTTTCCTATGATTTCGCTGTTTCATTAAGATAAAGTTTATTACGAATTAAAAATAAAGTTCTATGTATATATGTATATATATATATATATATATATATATATATACATCAGTAATCTATATTTAAAGTAGTAACTGAATAAACGATGAACAAATTTCTCGTTTGTAAATGTTAAGACAGGGCATTCTGAAAAGTCTACATACTAAAACATTATATCTTTTTAAATTTTGAAATCATGTGCCATTTTTATACCTTCAATGGGTTGAAATGTTTTCAATGTGAATTAAATGATTTTTTCATCAAATCTACAAGAGAGAATTGTACCGGAACATTTTTGTTTTCTGTTGGAGAGAAATAATCAATGGTTTTACATAGCAGACATAAATTAAGTTCATATTAAATGCCTATTTAAAAAGAAAAGAAAAGAAAAAAAAATGTATCAGTTCAAGCTTCTGCCAATCGTGACTGCATATAACCGTTCTCTCAGCTGTTGCTTCTACGGCAACTCACTTATTACTATTTTAATTACTCAAAAAAAAAAAAAAAAAAAAAAAAAAAAAAAAATTGCTTTTATTAAAGAGTAAAGTTTATATATAACATTCATAAAGTTTATCTTCACATACTTTGATGTGTGTTTAATGACAAGATGATATATCATTCATTTTAGTACATTATAAAATTGTGCAGTGAAAAAACACTGCAATTCTGCCCTTTTCCACGGAAGGTCAGGTATTTTTAACTGATAAAATTTAAATATTTCGGTTTATTGGATATATATCGTACTAAAAAAGAAACCGTTGATAATTCAGTAGATCATTTTTATATACTCTAAAGAGTCAGAAAACTTATAGATGTGCATGTGAAAGTAATGGAGGTATTGAGCAATCAGTGTAACGCGATGCGGTCGGCAGTGCTTACATAAGACAGCAGGTGTCCTGCATAAGATAAATATATCACATAGAGTCTTGGAGGTAGAATGTAAGTAATTACTGTTTTAGTTAATATGAACTTGCTGTTATATTCGACGGACGAGAAAAGAAACATGACATATCTGCAGAATCGATAAAATTTTAATTATTCGCTTAAAACCATTTCACAAGTGTACAGCAAATGTTAAGCATCCAGTAAAATAATCCAAATTCTGACTTCAGTACAGCTGAAAAAACATTAAAAACAAGGGAGGGTCGACGAATGACGGGAGGGTCGATGAAGATAAGTAGACCTGTAACACTTACTAAAATTGCTTCTTTCCTATTATAATGCTAGGATGTCAATTTTTAATTTTAAAATTATTAATATTTTAACATTATTATGGCTCATTGTGTCGAAAGCCCTCCTGTGTACAGTGGTTGACTGTATATCACAAAGTTCGCTAAATGTACCACTCTACTCTGCCCTCAGTATGAACGCACTACCAAACCCGGCAATTATCTTTTAACCTCCATTGGACTCTTAAAAAAAGGAAACACATAGCTGGTTTTGTTATTTTGATAGTCTTGTTTCAAATTGTATCGGAAAGAGGATGTGTGCAGGTGTGCATACAGCTTCGTGATTACATGGAGGAAACATGTTAATAGAGAATTCTTATGAATAGAAAATTCCTATGAACTCTTTGAGATGGTATCGGGCGTATGCAGTCGGTGTAGCATGTAATCCTTAAATGATTTAGCACGACTACTACATATGACAGATACGTATGTATTCTATCCGATGGTCTACACACATTTATATTATTGTAAATTCAAACGGACTTTTCATCAAGATCATTCGACACCCTACACGTCAAGGGTCGCTACTGAGTGGTTTCCGGAACACACTTCTGACGTTAGACACTTCCACATCATTAAAAATTCTCAATATATAGGATGCCTTACAATGCTCTGTTCAAATGAGATCTCTAAAACCTCGCTAGATCCCTGGAACCTCTTATGAATTTATGGACTGATCTGTAGGAGTCACGGATTTAATGACTGATAAGGAAGATTTATAGTGTAAATTGCCTGCTGGATTGGTCTAGTTCCTGTCACGTCGTGTTCCGGCATTTTGGGTACTAGTAAAGGGTCTTCACGATATTAAACATGTTTGTAAGTTTTTATGTTTTTTAAGTGACTATTCTCTAAAATATCTGGAGTGATAATCTCTCTCCTTAAAAAAGTGACCCCGATTTTGACAACAATTAAGTTGATATAACACTATTATCGCTCTTGAAAAAGTGACATTCCTCACTTTTGTGAAAGAGTAACGTATAATCATTCTGTCGCAAAGAGTGAGGTCAACATTTATTGCAATATCAAACTTTTGTAGAGTGAAAAATTGCTGGCGTCAACTATTAATCATATTTCGAATGAAATATAAAAGGCAATTTCTGGACGATCTGTTTCATGTATATGTTCAACAGAACTAATTGAAGATTTCTGATAAATAATAAAAGGAAAATAATTATGTTAAAAGATAATTTGGTAAATATTTTTTTTTTTAAATGATTGACAGAATCGAAGTAATATTATTAGTGAAGAATCGAAAATCGCAAGAAACATACTGAAATTCGTATTAGAAAGTAAATAGTTTTACTCAGAAATTGACAGCTAACATATGTGAAAAATTCAAAAATTTGGCTATAATATTTTACTAATATTTAAAATCAACAGCAAGTTTTAAAGTCCTGGACAGACGAGTTTTTCAGGAAATTCTGCAGATTTGTATGCGAACATTTATTTATTTATTTTTTAAACAATTACATTTGAATAACTTCTTTTCCCCATAAGGTACTTTAAATGGCTGCTTGAGTTAATAAATTTGTTTTCAAGCATACATTTTGCTTTTAACATAATTCTAATTTCAGCAATTTCAAAATAATTTTAATTTTAAAATAGCCGATGGAATTCTGTAATTTTATATTGCTGATAAATGACGTAAAAATTTAAAAATATGATTGATCACGTATGAGAATGATTTAATAATGTAAATTAAGCAGCTAGTGTATATGCTCAGTGGTTCAGTGGTAAGACACTTGCTTGCTACGAGGACGGCCTGGGTTCGATTCCCGTTAGATCCAAACTGCATTCTTTTCACCGTTGAACTGGATTCGATTCGCGAAGGGAAATGAAATGATATCGTCTACTGTATGCAAATTTTTAAAGGAAAAATAAACAGTCATACTTTTTAAATTGCTCCGAATAATCTCACTCTTAATAAAGAGTGAGGAATCTCACTCTTTCGTAAAGAGACTTTTCACTCTTTAGAGGTTGGCTCCATTTTGGCATGTGCAGTGAGTGAAATGCTACTCTTTCAGAGTGAGATCTCACTCTTCATATTTTAGAGAGTATATAATGCGATAGTTCCGCTAAATTAAAAAAAAAAAAAGTAGTTAAAGTTAATTGTTCCAGTAGTTGAGAATATTCATTAGCAAGTAATTTTAACTGTTAAATACTAAAAATAAACTTTTTAGGGCAGAAATAGCTTCACACATTTTTCGGCGTTAATGTCAACAATCCGACTACTTAAATGATATTATCTATAGGCAATTTGATGATTTTATGTGATCATCCAAACGGATGAGAAGAATTATATACGGAATAAACTTTCTTGTCTACATATAGCACGTCTAAAACAGAACCTACTGACCAATCCTAAATAATGAAATTTATTAATATTGAAAATATCAAAGCAAAATATCAAGAAATATATACCGAGGATCTTCAAATGTTCTGAAAAGATATGGAAGGTGTAATGAGCCTCATGAATAAACGGAAAAAATATATATTGATGCAAAACTATTAAACAAAAAAGCCATAATTAAATGAATAAAGTAACAGCAGCAGATAGAGAAAAAGAAAGAGGGGAGTGTAAAATTCCAAGTGGAAAAATGCGAGAGTGCAAAGAAAATAAAAAGAAAGTACAAAAAACTAAACTAGAGTCGAAGAAAAAAGCTTCTGTAAAACTATTGAAATCAAAATTAAACAAATACACTGCTGAAAGTATTTATAATTGGAAGTATAATCTTAATAATTATATTAAAAGAATCAAACCTTCCGAAGAAATAATTTTAAATGCCAGTTATAAGATGATAACGATTAAACTTTTGTCATATATTTAACTGGATATATTTTTCAATTTTTAAGTTAATGTTTCTTCATTGATTATTATATTTTTAATGAGATATACAGTGTTTACATTGAAATATATTTCTCTGTTTGTGCATCAATTTAATTAATTTGATAATGCATGTTTCATTTGAATAATTTAAACCATCGGTCATTATTTGTTTCTTCATTTGTCACAAAATTTAATATTTAAACATCTACGGACAATTAAATTCATAATTTAAAATCTCGCGAGCCGGTAATTTTATTGATTTAAAAGCGTAAATATATTTCTAGAATACTAAGACTGTGCAGCAAATTTGAATTTTTTTTCTGTCCTTTAAAACATAGAAATGTCCTCGTGAAATCTTTCCCAATGCTTATTACTAATTGAGGTTTTGAAGAAAGAAATCCAAATGAGAGTAAAAAAAACGTAGTTTTTTATGACATATTCCAACCTATAACACGAAAGCATTTCACCAATAAATTCTTCCAAATTTTGATCTTCTAAAATATAATTTTTTTTTTCTGGAAATAGTGCATGGTAAATGAAATATAATTACAAATTCGTTATTTTCAGCGAAAAATATTTAAGGAACCCACATTTTCATCTAAAGCATATTTTTCATGATGTGCAGTGTAATCAGATAAAGACCACTTTGTAAATATGAAATAAACCTATTTTTTATAAAACATTACAAATGTTCCTTTTATTTTAAGAAAAACATAAACACATATTTAACCCTTTGTATCACCTTGTTGCCTCTCTGAAACATATAAAAAATCAAAGTTTTTTCTACATCAAGCTTTCAAAGCTGACTTTACTGACTGTATCTGTCTTGCAACATTTGATTTAACACAAAATATTTATAAAATTTCCAATAGATGACTATATTATCAGAACAAAAACCCTTAACGGGTTAAAAGTTTGTGACGCAGCATTTTATTTCGTTATGAATTGAAAATATGGGTCTTAAAAGTAATGATATCAAATTTGAGTGACGCTTTGCTATTAATTGAAATATATTACATAGATTTTCTTATTTCATCATTTGTTTTTGTTTTCTTCTATTTAGATCACAGTGTATACATAATATTTTCAACTTCAGCACGAAAAAATATATAGAATTTACTCCCTGATACTTTTTCATCTGCCCCTCGTGAATTCAAAATATGAGTTTTAAAAGAAATGATATAATTTCTGTGACGCCTCAGTGTTACTTTAAAAGATTTGTTTTTAGATTTCATTACAATTACTTTTGTTTTGTTGAATAAAGTATATTTACACATTGAAATAATGCTTTTAATTTTCGAATATACTGTCAAATAATCACACTTTTACTGAATTTATATTATAAATTGAAATTATCTAGTTCAATAAATTGATTTGTCTATTGCGTCACGCTATCCAAAACTGTAAATAAAAATTATGTAAATGTTTTCTTTGCATCACACAATCTCTTTGCACACATTTTCACTTAGTACTATGATACAAAGTAACATTTACAAAATTTTTACTTACAGTTTTGGATAGCGTGACGCAATAGACAAATCAATTTATTGAACTAGATAATTTCAATTTATAATATAAATTCAGTAAAAGTGTGATTATTTGACAGTATATTTGAAAATTAAAAGCATTATTTCAATGTGTAAATATACTTTATTCAACAAAACAAAAGTAATTGTAATGAAATCTAAAAATAAATCTTTTAAAGTAACACTGAGGCGTCACAGAAATTATATCATTTCTTTTAAAACTCATATTTTGAATTCACGAGGTGCAGATGAAAAAGTATCATGGAGTAAATTCTATATATTGTTTCGTGCTGAAGTTGAAAATATTATGTATACACTGTGATGTAAATAGAAGAAAAAAAACAAATGATGAAATAAGAAAATCTATGTAATATATTTCAATTAATAGCAAAGCGTCACTCAAATTTGATATCATTACTTTTAAGACCCATATTTCCAATTCATAACGAAATAAAATGCTGCGTCACAAACTTTTAACCCGTTAAGGGTTTTTGATCTGATATCATTACTTTTTAAGGGTTAACGATCAACTGATCTAAAGATTAAAACAAGTCCTTCCACCTCATAGGAAGTGTAGGTTGATTCTTTTTTTTCTATCGCATAGCTGCCATTGAGAATTTCACAAAAAACACTTTTTTTCTAATGTATCTGGTAGCTTCCAAAAATTGGTTTTACACAATATTAAGAAATCTTTTAGTTAATTTGTTGTTGTTTTTTTTTTAATAAATACAACATAGCAGTATTATGAAGGATTAAAATTCAATTTTATTAATGAATTTTCAGCTTTTTGTGAAAAAAAAGTAAACAAATTCTTCGCAGATTTAACATTTTGAAAACTTTTGAATGTTGAGCAATTGTTTTGTAAATATATAGTAAAAATATTTATAAGAGACTTGTCTGAGGTATAATTCATGTTAGTTTAGCATCATTAAGATGAAATATGCAATAACACAGGTATTTTCATAGGTTGGTTGGTTGTAGGATTTAAGGCCGATTGACTCCTGATGTGTCCTAGGCCTACAGGAGGAATGCCCTCCGTGGGGGTCTTTCTAAGGTGTCCTAGTCCTTATTTTCATAGGAATTTCAAAAATAATACATTGTTTTCAACGCCAATATTGGGTAGCTTGCAAAAATTGATTTTTAGCCATTAGTGAGCAATCTTTTAGTTAAAAATAGATTTTGTTACTCATTTTTGAAATATATATAAACATATAAAAATTTTATAAAGGATTAAAATTCAGTTTTATTCATATAAATTTTCAGTTTTTTTGTGAACAAAAAGTAAACAGGAAACTTTACGATTTTTTCATTTTGGAAAATTTTGAATGTTGAGCAAATTTCTTGTAAAATTTTAATAAAAATATTCATATAATAGATTAATCTGAAGTATAATTCATGATTGTTTA
Source organism: Salticus scenicus (assembly GCA_963930645.1). Lineage (NCBI taxonomy): Eukaryota > Metazoa > Arthropoda > Arachnida > Araneae > Salticidae > Salticus > Salticus scenicus. The sequence continues at coordinate 36,298,680 of OZ005655.1, read as the reverse complement.
GCATTATTAAGATCAAATATGGGATAATACAGGGATTTTTATAGGAATTTCAAAAAATAGTACTTGGCGTTTTCAACACCAATAACCAACTACTTCCAAAATTTGATTTCAGCCATTAATTTGAAAACATTTAGTTAAAAATAGATTTTATTACTAACTTTTTAAACAAATAACATATAACAGTATTATTAAGGATTAAAGTACAGTTTTATTAATGAATTTTCAGTTTTTTGTGGGAAAAAAAAAGTAAACAGATACTTAACAATTTTTACATTTTGAAAAACTTTGAACGTTGAGCAGATTTTTTGGTAAATATACAGTAAAAATTAGAGATGGAATGAAGCCTTGGTAATATCAAAGCTTTGGCCGGCCTGGCTGATATATACTGAAAGTTTCGTGGAATATTCGTAATTTGCATTGGCAACTTTTTTCCTATTACTTATTTTATTTAAACCTACATACGTCTTTGTTTTGTGATTTGTTAATTAAAAATAAAAAGTTTTCACTGCAGTTATAATACATACAGTAATAACATTGTAAGTAATTAGTACAAAACTTTGAAAAAAAAAACTTTTCTTATAATAGTATAATAACATGGCTCAAAATTAACAGACTTTTGTTGATCCAGAAATATCGGCGTTGAAAACAAAGTATTATTTTTGAAATTCTTATGAAAATCACTATACCTATTATTGCATATTTCATCTTAATGATGCTAAACAATCATGAATTATACGTGAAATGAATATTTTTAATATATTTCTACAAGAAATTTGCCCACATTCAAAATTTTCTAAAACTTAAAAATTGTAAAATGTTTGTTTACTTTCTTTTCACAAAAAACTGAAAATTCTTCAATAAAACTGAATTTCAGTCCTTTATAAAATTTTTATGTGTTATTTTTTTTTTTTAAATAAGTAACAAAGTCTATTTTTAACTGAAAGATTTCTCACTAATGGCTAAAAATGAATTTTTGCAAGCTATAGGATATTGGCGTTGAAAACAAAGTGCTGTTTCATGAAATTCCTTTGAAAATCCCAGTATTATTAAATATTTCATCTTAATGATGCTGAACTATCATGAATTGAAATATTAAAAACTTACTTAGAACCAGGGTTGGGTTTCTTCCGGAAGAAACCAGTTTCTTCCAGGACAGTGGAAGAAACTGGAAAAACCCAGAAGAAACTGGAAGAAACCGGAAGAAATGGATGAAACCAACCAGAAGACAAAACAGATGTTCAAAATTAAAATTTATGGACTATATACACTGAAAGCATAAATATAATGTCAAATCTAAACTATAATCTAATTAATATTAAAAATATTTTTAGAAAAATAAGTTATTTGATAACAAACACTGAATTATATACAGGTGATGGGTTTTTACTTTTTAATGCTAATGTTTTTAGAATTTTTTGCATGGATACTATCTCATATTACTATACCTTCAAACAGTACAAGTGGATAATTACGTAATTAGCCATAATATTTGCACTTTTTTTTGGTTAAGGATACAATTATTTGTATAAACTCGAAGCTAGTACCCAACGAACTGTATCCATAAATACTAAGATACCTATTTTTAAACTCTCCTGCCGGTTCTCTAGGATTGAAAAATAAAGTGCAGTATTGAACTACTAAAAAACTTTTCATTTGTTTTACAGTCAACTCCCTCTAACTCTCAAAAGTTTTGTCCAGAGGTTAGGCGGATTACAGGAATTTGCAGATTAGAGATTATTGCTTTTGTTTACAGTTTTCTTTTGGAGATACAGAGTCAGTTATTATTAATTCATAAATAGACATCAAAATGGATAGACGATTTCTAATAATTTTTGAATAAAATATTTCTTCAATATTAATAAAACTAATCTATCACATATCATATATGATGGTAAGTTATTTAAGCATATTCAAATAATAGGCACATATAAAATGTAAACAAACAAATTTAAAAAACAAATTTATTATATAAGGGTTTATAACAAACAAATTTATTATATAAGGGTTCTTTTTTCTAAAATATTTTATTTTTGTCTGTTTTACAGATACAATTTTATGTACTAAGTTTTTATTAAAAAAAATTGCATATTAAACACATACAAGATGGTTATACTTAAATACTTGTAACTAAAAGGGATAAGCTCATACCATGAATTGTCGCTATACCGAGTTTGGTGGCATACTCGCCCATTTTAACTGCGAAAACTGTTTGCAGCAAAAGTTTATTTTTATATTTGTATTTTCATAATTTTTAGTTTAGTTATTAATAAACAATTCTTATGAATGTTACATTTCTTTCAATAATATATAAAAATAATGAAATTCTTACAACTACTCGGTATTGGTCGAATACTCAGTCCAAATTCGCCCAAGTAACGAGTACTTGGCAAATTAACCGAGTACTTTACCGAGTACTCGGTACAGCTCTAAACCAAACCCAATTTTCTCTACAGATATATGTACGATTTTTCTGAAAATAACTTTTGTACTTATTTTCTAATGTTTTCTAACAACAATGTTGAAATAAACATGTATTGTAGATCAATCACATTATACACTTTCAAAATGTTAAAAGTTTGAATTTGTAGTTGAAACCAGCAAAATGATTAGTACAGGGCGCGAAATTTCCTCTCGCCATTGGTGAGTGGAATTTTTACTGTGGCGAGTAAAAATTTGGTCTAGTTATAGATAGAATTCTTAAATGATAAGGTGACAGAAAACATTCTTTTTATAGATTTAAATATGGCAAAATCTTGCCATCTTATAACCTCATATTTAACCTCTCCTTTTTCTCTTCTTTGAGTGTCGAGTCTGTGTGCGCGTTGCCCAACAATCGTCCCAGCCTGAGAAAGGAAAATTGCATAAAAGTACACGCATAAAAGTTTTAATCTCTAGGCAGTTTCATTTCTCCCACTGTGATTTCTTTAAGCAGTGTGAGAATAGACAAGTAGAGAGCCTCTTTGCTAGACGCCCACAATCTAAGAGAAAAAAAATATGAAAGTTTGCCTATGCGATATTGGCGCATGAAAATGATCCCGAGCCCTTTTAAAGATACTGCCTATGTTTATTTTGTTGAATAATGATCAAAAAACAGTTAACATTTTCCAGTTTTTGCTGAAACACCAAGAATTTACGCTTGTTATGATTTGTAAACAACAATTTTATCGAACATGTAATTCCGAAATGGCTATTTCAAATGACAACAATGAACAAGTTATACATCAACATTCAGTCTGATTATAAAAATAAAATGGATGAAAAAGACATTTCTGATGTAAAAAGTTAAATATATAAATAGGAAAATAAGGAAGCTTAATCTTGCATAATAAAATTTTCACAGGGTGTTGATTGAAAAAGTTTTTTTTTTTTTTCCTCTTCTTTTTTTTTTTTTTTTTTTTTTTAGTGACTCTACGCATTGATAGATATTTTAACCTTTTTTTTCAGATCTCAAATATAATGCATTATAATGATTTTTGATTATAGATGATTATGAGACATGATGATATATACAATACACTTTTAATATATATAATTTTAGACATATTTGTAAAAGCATTTCAGATAGTTAGAAAAATAAAAACCCAAAATGCGTAAAACAGAAAAAAAAAAAAAAAAAAAAAAGACAACCCTATTTTGCGGTGAGTATAACTTTTTTTGGGGTGAGTGTAATCGGAGTTGAAATTTTAGGCCCTGCATTAGTATATTACCGAGAAAATTCAAGATCAAACAAGCAAAATCATTATTATGACCAACACAACAAGGAAGCGGTCCGAATAGCCTCCACACTAATTGCACTGATGGTCCAAATAGCAATGGCCACAAAAACCCTGAAAACTAATACCTGCATGCACATAGGGCACACTTATTAGTGATATATTGCATGGCTACTTATTATAAGTGATATTTGAAGAGTTCTTAATACATTTTAAGGAAACAACTACATTTTAATTAAACATTAAAAATGAGGAATTTCTGCAAAAACAAGATAATTTAACATGAAATTCAGAGAAAGCAAAATTTTCAAAAACCCTGAATTCAGTGATAGCCATTGAAAAGTTTCACCCCTGAATAAAGCAACACTAAATAATTATTAAAATCTAGTCTTCTGTGAAAAAAATTTATAATTATCTAATTAAAATACAATTTATATATATAAGCAAGAAAAAACAGTTGTTTGTCAATGTAAAGAAAAGTATGTGACTCGAGGAATGAAAAATATAAATAAATAAAAATAAAATGTAATGCATAACATATTAGTATGATATATATAAACAAACACTTATCTGAAAAAAAGACGGGTAGTGCAAAAAAAAAAAAAATATTTTAACTTATAGTGTGACTCCCGAATGTCGGATTTTATAATTGGTGACTGAAATAATATTGCCGTAGTATGTGACAAAATATTTAATAAACACATACGTCAAACAATAATTTTTCAGTCAAGTTAATAATCAAAGAAACCGTTAAAAATTTAATCCCCAATGCTTATCAATCAGGGTTTAAGCTGAGTGAAAATTTTCTTTAGCAAAAAAGCTAAAATCAGAAAAGAAAGCTTTAGCAGAATGCGAAAATGCCAGAAGCAGTAGAAAAAGATGAATATCAGTTCATACATTATTCTAAATGCCTCGACATGTTTGATTTTCATTTGTAAATTAAATTTAAAAGTTTTTAATCAGGTCTTTAAAGAGTTATACACAGAAGGTAAAATTTTTTTTAATTTGAAATAAAAAACAAAAAAGTAATTAATAGTTAAACTTACCACTGTAACCAGATAAATTCGAATATAGTACAAGGATATATTCTAACACATTTACTGGCAGACTTGAAAAATATTTTAAACTTTTTAGATTATTACTTTATTTTGTAAACATTTAAAGCAATATGAACATGAACATCTTATATACGAAGTATATTATTTTTCTGGAGATATAATTATCACAATGGCACGTAAAACTACATTAAGCTTATACTGTATCTGAAAATAAAAACATAACTTACAAAAAAAAAAAAAAAAAGTAATATAAGTGAAATTTGTTTATTACTATTGAAACCTTTTTGGTTTACAATTTATAATTTTTCTTTCTTTTGTATTAGACCCCCTTTACAAATGCCTCATGCTTATTTACAAATGGATTTCCTGTATGCAGGGCCGGCTCGACCATATAGGCAAACTAGGCGATGTCCTAGGGCGCTCAAATCTAGAGGGCGGCACAATCTATTTTATTTATTACTATCTAATGACACTTTAGAATAGATAAAATGTAGTCTTGGAAACACAGCACTCATGTTGTGTGAAAATTTTAAACACTTACAATCTTTGTCTAGAAAGGACTAAAAAGTACAAGCCTGCTGCTATGACTTAGAAACATTTACTGAGTTTTTCTTGGCGTGTTTTCAATTGGACGTGTAAAAATGAAGTAAATGCATAGCATAATCCTCCTATTGACATTTCAGGGCATCTAAGTCAATCCAATTTATCTGATGAGAAGCGCTAGAGAAAGAGTCACAAACAACTGGCTTGATTTTACCATAATAACGATCTATTTATTTCAAAAACTTACAACGTCGAATTGAGTTTTGAAAACAGTCCGTCATTAAATCTGTCCATCTAATTGTTAACAGCTTTACACTATATCTAAAAGTCACTGAGTCATTATTTAATGGGGCTGTGCTTTAGTGGAACTATAAAGTTTTGACTTTCCATTCAAGGGTCTGAATTGAACATCATGTTTTTTATAAATTTGAACTGACATAAAAAGAAAAAAATAATAATAATAATAAGATTTGAAGGAAGCTAGCTCTAACTAGAAAGAAGTTTTAGCTCTTTAGACTAGGTGACTTTGTAGAGGCTATGCGTGGGGGCTTTTTGGAATTAATTTCATTTTCAGTACAGATGATACTTGAGACTAGCTGTTAACAGAAAAAAAAATTTTGGAGTACAATTTTGAAAAAGAAAATTAGAGAAAAAGTATCATTGGCAAAGCAAATTAGGCTCATTTGAAAAGTTATTTTCGCCCGAATCCTAAAGAAACACTCTCAGGATAATAATTTGAAAAAAAAAAAAAAGATTTTTTCCACCTGAATCTGAAAAATCTTGCTTCATCTTCCAAAATAATTAGTAAATATATTTAACCTGTAGGAGTCTTCTTTTAACCCACAAACAGTGGAATGTAGCCTATCATAGCACAGCTTTTTTCCACAAACATTGCAAGTTCCACTTCGTTCTAGTTGTCCATTCTCAACGAACACAAACCAGATCATGTATAAAAAATGTTAATTTTCTATTAGAAAATAGTGAAGAAAGTTTTTGCCAGTACATAACAAAAGACGACGAGCCTATGATGAAAATGTGACCCAAACTCAACTACTAATGCACTACTAAAAACAATTTTTTTTTCTTGGAAACTGTAAAAGTGATTTCGGATTTGATAAACAGGAAGCATTTTCAGAAGAAATTAATATTGCGGTATCATTCCCATCGGAGTCAGAGCCAGTCCGTTTACGAAAAATGAAAAAGAAGTTTAATTATGCAGTCAGCTGATAAATCAACAAGTGATGCTAAACATCATTTTAAGTTTAATTTTTATATTTCTTTTCTTGATACAGCAATAAATTCGAATGATGAGAAGTTCAAACAGACCAAAAAGATAAATCATGTTTTCTGATGCCTTTCTAACGATTGTGAGTCGTAAAAAAAACTTTAATAATTTAATAAAACATGTTTAAAATGAATATCAGAATATCAACAGCGGCGGAGGAATACAGTACCAGCTACAGTGTAAACAACTTTAGCGTCTACAGCGAGCACCAAAAATTTAGGATCCGGATGATATACGCATGCGCTATACAGACCATGGACCATGGTATAAAATCCTGTGCATGAGTGCTTTAAAATTTTTCGCTTAAATAAAGTTTTAATTTATTATGAATGACGATGAAATAGAATATTTATGATTAAAAAATACTTCGTTTATTTTAAATATTATCTAAATACGTTTTTGACGAAATGCGAAATTTTAAAATTAAAAATATTTTCTTCATAACAAAAATTTATCAACTGCATTCACGTTAGACAGCCAACCAACGTGCCTTGAAAGTAAGGGCCGAATTACGACATTTTTGCCGAATAAAAGCATGCATTTTGGCGGAGTAATATAGTTCTATTTTTAAAGCAACTTTTACAAAAAACAAGAGTTTTCCTGAAAAAAACGAAAACGTTACTAGATTCAGAAAGATCCCATTAACAACAAATATTAATTAAATTAAAATCGTTCATGCGGTTTAAGAGATATTTTTATTACATCCTTACATCGTTACACCACACATTTTCCCTTTTTCGCTTTAAATTGAGATTCAGATCTCAAAGCATACTACATGTGGAAATGTAAAATTTTCAGGATAGATTAAGACCGAAGATAAAAGACTATTTTGAAAAAATCAGAACAAAATATGGCTTATTTGCTGAGATATTAAGTGTCGGCATTTACAAATCTCTTTGATGTCAAACTAGGCGTATATATGAGTTCGCAGCTTTCCGTCCGTTTGTCCTTCCGCTTGCGTCACTCGAAAAACTGCCGTTTTTCATGATGAGATTTTTTTTTTTCACAATAAAGTTTAATTTATGAAGGAAAAAAAAAAAAAAAAATCAGATGTAAACGTAAATAGACGCGATTTGAGAGAAATAAACAATTTATGAGTTAGCTTTGGTTATAACAAAATAAGGAGATATTAAAAATTACCATCTAAACAGAAAACTTGAATGTTTTGAAAAAAAAAGAAAAAAAAAAAGTCATTTTTGCAGGATGCTTAAGACATCTAAGAAACACGTTTTTGTCAATAAATATTTAGGTTTTGTAGAAAGTTTTTAAAATCTGTTTTTTTGAATGCATCAGATAAAATATTCAAACGCATGGATAAATATTTTGAAATTTGATATCTTGAGATATAAGTGGTTAATCAGGGCTCTCCGTGGCCGAGTGGTTATGTCACAACACTGATAATCGTCGTCGAGCGTAGTAGAGCGGGTTCGATTCCCGCACTGGCCCTGGGTGTTTTTCCAATTCTTCGTATTGTAATTCTGTCATGTGATATCTGTCTTTATCTGACGAAGATTTACAAGTGGACTTCGAGTGAAGCATGCAAGTCTGATGTATATGTGTTATCAATAAACAAACAAATGGTTAATCATAAAAACGATATTTAAATGTCGTTTGATTTAATTACAGGAGATGAACAAAAAGGAGAATACTTTTTAATTGTTTCATTATTACGAAAAAAAAAAAAAAAAAAAAAAATCAGATGGGCGATTTAATTACGGAGATAAATTGCTATTTCCTTATATAAAACTGTAACTAAAATTCCACTAATACATATATCACATTGTTAGATTATTAAAATCTAAAGATAAATTATATTTTTACAGTGGTGAGTACCTCCCAACCCAATTCATTATTATTTTATTTCCAGTGTTCGTCTTGCGGTGTTGTACATAGCTGCCAAGTTTTTTAATTTATTCCGGAATGCTGTAGTTCCGCCCATTTTTCACGCCGTAGTCTTTTTAGATTAGTTTTCTCCATATTTAATCGTAATTATATATTGAAGAAAATTTTTCTATAAAAATTACGGTGTGAAAAAATGGCGGAGCTAACAGAATTCCGGAATAAATTAAAAAAACTTGGCAGCTATGGTCTTGTATTATCATGTTGTAGAATAACGAACGCCTTTTCAGTTGACAATCGCTGAGCACTTTTCAATTAAATTTGATTCATTTGTTCACATTAAAGGTTTGCATTCACAGTTTCTCCAAGTTTCAGCACGTTAAAATGAACTCCCCCAAACACACAAGAGCGTCTCTTTGGGGTGTAAACCTAAATTATCTTTACTTTTGGAAAAAAAAAAAAAAAAAAAAAAAAAAAAAAAAGCAACGCTTCTTTATTGGGCCACAGAAGCGCTAAGTTGTATGTGGTTGATCAGTTAGCTTGGTTTTCTACGGACAGATTATGAAGGATCCAAACAACTGCTCGGCTGATTTTACCAATCAGCTGAAAATGTTCTCTAATTTACTAATGATGTTAATAAAAATTAATCAAGCAATAACATAAAACATTTTTCTTTTATTGACTACGTGATAAAGTAAATGAACAAATGAACTTTTTACAAATTTTCTTATAAGAAAATAGTAAATGTGATCGGCTTCCTTAATATTATATTTATTAAACAATTAAAAATTTTACGAAAGTAAAAATCATTGGCTATAAAAAAAAAAAAAAAAAAAAAAGGAAAATACATACTTTTTAAAAAGTTACTGAAATACGTATAGCTTATTTTATGTGTATCCGAAATGTATAAATGTGTATTCCTAAAATTTCCCATAAGGGAAAAGAGTTTCATAATCTAAATGTTACATAACTTTATTATTTAATTTATTTTATCCTTATTTATAATTTTTGCAGGAAATAGAAATGGTTGCGTATAAACACGTAAAGTATGTAATAAAGGAACATTGAAAACGAAGATTTAAAAATAAAACGTTTTAAAATGATCACAGAAAAAAAGGAACTTATAAACATACAAAATAATTAAATATATTTACAACAGAAATATGCATAGTTAAAAAAAAAAAAAAAAAAAAAAAAGAAGAAGAAGAAGAATTAGAATTTTTGAAATTTGTACATATTTCATATAGATTTTGCTGCTATTTGCTAAAAATAAATTCCTCCGTCTTCTATTAATTTCCATTTTTCTTTATGCGTTATTCATATTTGTTTAAAGCATCTTATTTATTCATTAATCTTAGTTTAGAGGTAGTCACCTGAATTAATTTGTGAACAGATTCTTCTAATGCCACTTGCCAGAAAAATTTAGAGCAAAACTTTTAATTCTTCAGAATTTGTTTAAGCAGGTGAAAATTTGTTTAATGTCTGTTAAATGAGATGAATCGCGATTAAAATGAAGTATGGAAATTGGATATTAGAGCGATGATATATATATATATATATAAAACTTATACAATTGAGGAAAAAAATATTATTGATGTTAAAAGTTTCATATTTTTTTCGTTTACGATCAATTTCTAAATCTCATTGGATTACTGCATAAACAATGTCAAAATTATAAGTGATCAATTTTGATTATTTACACTTTTCTTTTTATTTGAAAATTTACATTAAATGATCAATTTTAAAGTGAATTTTTAATCATTATTTAAATTAACCTTCATTTACAGTCTGACTTTTAAAATTTATATATATATATATATATATATATATAATTAATATTGCCAATCTTTCTCACTTTAGATTGGTTATATTTCAAATATACTTCAATGAATTTTTTAATATGTTTAAACAATTTTTAAATAATTGATGGGTAAAATTAGGCTCATATACTTATTTCTCAAAATTCTGCTGTAAATTCTTCTTTTTCTTCTTTTTTTTTTTTTTTTTCAAATCTGTTTTAAAGGTCTATATTTATGTATGGTAGAAAATCCTGAAAAGCAGGTTTATTTTTGATGAATTCAAAACAGATAACGAAAAAAGCAGTATTTAAATTCTATAATTATTAAATTATATACACTCTATCAGTATTATGTTAAAAAAAAATCATTAAACATTCCTGTTTTAATCATTTAGATTCATTTACATCTATCTACATGAAATTATTTTCATTATTGTCTGACATTTGTACCATAAATAAAAATTTAGATAAGTTTATAAAATACGCATTTAATTAACATTTTGCCTGAATAAAAGATGAAAATATGCATCGTCAATGCGTTTTGTCAGGTATTTGAAAAACTTGGCTCAAAACTTAGCATTGTCTTCAATTTTTTACGAAGTATTATAATCCTAAAGAAGAAATCAACGAATTGGCCGTTGCTAAGCAATGCTCGGAGATAATCATTCTTTCAACATTAATTCCGCATAACAATAACATTAATAGTGTACAGGCCTAAATCTATACTTGAAATTGATTTTCAATTTTTCAATTGTGATTTAGGCGAACACTATTTATCTGTATGTTATTCATATAAAAAAGGATATTTCCACTCACTCATTCGTAAATGCAAATCCTAATATACTGGATTCTTGGATTCACTTGTCCAGATCATAGAATATAGTGTAAATGCGTATTAAATTGTGGTTTTTAGGAATTCGGCCACTTACCTTTTATAAAGGCAAAGAGGTGTTTTATGCCCTATCGACTAGCTTTGACCCTTAATGAATGCATACAATCAAAAAATTGTAGGGTGGCTGCAACCCTTTCTAACAGAAAAGTAGTGTACTCGATTTTAAAATTTCCAATGTTTATTTGCAAAAACTGAGAAATATCGATTTTAAAGTATTACGCCATCTATGTACTCACGTTTAAATCTTTGTTATTTACCCGTAACTCTTTGAATAAAAATTTTCCTCGTGACGACGATAAATCAGGTCTGTTTTTCATCTCAAAAACCGTAAATCTTAATTTTTTATTAAATCGTCACAGGCATTTCCAGGAAATTATGACTTACTAGACATGATTATCTCACTTAAAGTTATATAGGTTACGAAGGCCAAAAAAAAAAAAATAATAATAATAATAATAATAATCTTATTTTCTATAAATTTTTAATATAACAGATTTTTTTTTTCAAAAATTTGAGCACTAAAAGATTAATATTTAAAAAATTTTTTTATAAAATTTTTATGAAAAATAATTGTAAAATTAAGCCGCTGAGTTTTGATTTATGGAAAGCATTCGAAAACTGGTTGACACTATTTCTCAAAAACTAATACACCGATATTATTTTAATTTTGCCCAATTAACTGCGTAATTTATAACCGATCAAAATCGGCCTATACCAGCTTTTTTTTTTTTTTTTACAATTGATTAATGAAGTGTATGGTAAAAAGCACACACATACTCCCTTCAGTAAAATAAATCGATTTTATATCTTACAACATTTCTATTTCTCTTTCCATTATTTTTATTATAAAAAAAAAAAAAAAAAAAAAAAACGTAATTTCTTTTTGTAATGCTGTTGTGTAAAACTATCACATTTATTAGTCTTTATTTTTTTTAGAGATTCGACAGAAAGAATAAAATAATATTTTTTTTATTTATCACTCTCAAAATAATATTCTATGACTTACATCTAAAAATTAGACTGTGTTTCTAATAAAAATTGTTCCATGTCAACCTTGTATATCATAGTTTCAATTGCCAGCGAGTTCTAAAAATTGGAATTCTCGATCATTATCCTATACACTATCTACCAATAAGTATTAGGACACCTTCAAATTTAGACGCTTTGTCAAACATCTCAGTTAATAAAATGTAATTTGTATAAGTTTAATTACTATTTATTTATTTTTCCTTTTTCAAGCTTTCCCCCCAAAAAAATCTTCTATATATCTTCTATATATCTCCTATTTATAAATTTGTGCACAGTTTAGCAGGACAGTAGACAGATTTTTGCTCCTGTGGGAACAAAACTTCTGATAACCACGCGGTTTAGAACCAGCAGTGAGAGACCAATGTACCAATGTCAAATATCCCAAATACTTCTGCAGGAATTACCTTGAAACTTTGGGTGTATAAAAATCATGTTATACTTCATATATTTCAGCAAAAGTTTCGTCCTGAAAAAGAAAAGGCACCAATGAAAAAGTAAATAAAAATCAAAACGTTTTGGATCACCCTGTAAAAAATAATGCTTGAAATACTTTTTGGCTGTATCATATAATTATGACAAATCGTCTAATTATCTGTATAAATTTAAGTGAGGCTACAGCATATATTGACTGAGATATAACGCTTTCTTTGAAAAATTGCAAAAGAAATAAATAGTAAATTAAAATAAAGAAATAAATAAAAATTAAACACCTTTTAATGATTACACGTATAGACCCAGTCTTATTAAATATCTTATGAAATATGAGTATTTTTACTAAATAACTTTTAACGATGTATGCGCAAGCTTAAGCCAGAAGTATGGAGCTACTTATATGGAAACCCAGTACAAATATCGTGTAAATTCAAAAAGTTGTGAGAGATACAATGAACAGAATTTTAGTTCCTCTTAAAAAAAAGAAAATGCTTGAAGGTTTTATCAATATCTATTTGCAATCAGTGAACACTGTATTGTTGCGTACTTGGGGGTTCGTGAGTTGTCCGAGAATGAAAGGCGAAACTAACAAAAATTCAGTAATTTATTCACAGAAAGTTCCAGAAAAATACAGGTCTATAAACCAAGTATCAGCTTCAATTCAACCAGTAAAGACAGCTTAAACAACAGCTGTCAATAGCAAATCCACAGTACAAACTGTATAGCAATAACACTTGAAGCAAGTCTCTTTCAAAGAGGCTCAAAGCAATGCAAGTACTAGCGAAGCTGGCTGAAAACTGAACTGAACTGCCTTGGCGGAAAAACGCTCCTTATATACCCCTGTAGAAAAGTGTGGAAGGTTCCAGAAATTTCCGTATCTCATCAGCCAATGAGATTATAACATCCATATTTTGTATATCCCTTATAAGGATTTTCTCGCCAAGGTCGCCAAAGAAATCGCCAAATTTGGCGCCAAATCCATTACCTGCCTTATTGGGGCTTTTTAATGCGTTTTTAAGGGGAAATAAGGCTATTTCAACGCTAAAACGACTAGAAATGCACAAAATTAGCACTTTATCAACTTACTCATTGAAAGAATTTATACAAAAATAAACGCAATTATTTATAATTTTGTAACAGTATTACCACTGGGTATTGATTGAATCGAAATAAAAATGTGAATAAAACCCATTATAGTTTAGCTTTTATTTTAAGAGGAACTGAAATTCTGTTCATTCTATTTTAAATTCGAAAGTTTCCAAATACTTATTGGTAGATAAGTGTATTATCATGGTCAAACTTATTTAAAAATCTCTGGAAATAAATATGAACACAAGAAGTGAGTTTTAGTAACTATTACAGTCGGTAACAAAAGTGTCCAAACACTAGCAAAAATTCCTATGTAAAAAAAGTAGAGTTAATTTTGTTAAATAAATCCTTGTCGAATCATGTTTTTAGTCAGTCTAAGAACAGGATTCTACAAGGTTTTATTTAACCAAATAGCATTAACTTTACTTTTTTTACATAGGAATTTTTGCTAGTGTTCGGACACTTTTGTTACCGACTGTAACTTAGCATTTGAACCAATTTTAGGAAATCAAGCAAAAATTTCTCGCAATACAATGGATTCATAATAATAAAAGTACCCATAATATAGAAATATCCAGATATAAGATATTTATCCATAGACTAGAAATTCTTGCTCATTTCGTCTATCCAGATTATTTGTTCACCTCATATGCGTAACTCGTAAACCGTAAATCGTAGCTCATTTTTAGTTTATGGATTCAGAAAATGACTATATATCCGCTCTAGATGGAGGCAGTATATATATTTATATTTTTCTCAGTGCAACTCTCGAAGATTTTCCAGGATATTTTCTTTACTCACCATTATATATATATATTTTTTTTTCCAATGGCTAGGCAAAAGTTACAGAGGATTATAAAGATACGAAACAAATTATAGACAATATAACATAGAACAAAAGACCGAAGTCATTGCCTAAGGAGCGATGCCTCCCAATATCTCGACACTTCTGTAGAACATCGAAGAGCCCTACAACGGGACAGATAGTCCCGGTCCATTACTTCTCCAGAATCACAAAGTGGGCAAGTAGGGTCGTTTAAGATACCTATGCGCTTCAAATGAGTGGCAAAACAGTCATGTCCTGTAGATAGGCGGAAAGTCGCAACTGCCTTAAGTCTTGGTTTATCAGGAATTAGAGAAGGACTTAAATTCTTCCATTTCTTTAGAGCTGTACGACTCTCAAGATCTCGTAAAGCATTAGATGCAGATAAATTCTTTAAAAACAGTTTAATCCTCCAGTAAGAAATGGCTGTATTGGGATGTTGTAGTAAGGTGGCACCTCTTTTTGCAAGGAAGTCCGTTTGTTCATTGCCCCAAAGGCCACAATGGCCGGGCACCCACTAGAGAATAATTTGTTTCCCCTTTAAAGTGAGAGTTCTTATTGATTCTTGACATTGGGATATTTCAGGTGTTAATAGATGATCAACAGCGCTTATTGCCTGGATGGCTGCCTGGGAATCAGAAAGAATGACCGCGCTTTCAAACTTGCAATGGACAGCTAATAGTTGCTTTAAGGCTAAACGTATCGTATCGCCACGACTTCACCATCCAAGGAGGTACCAATATAGCCCGCAGGGGCATAGAAGGAAAAAAATCTGAGAACACACCAGCCCCTACAATGAGATGACAATCAAACTGGGAACCATCAGTAAAAATGTGCAGCCACTGAGATGGTGGATATCTGGCCGCAATGGTCTCTAAGACAAGACATTTCAACACACTTGGTGAAACATCTCTCTTTCTATGGATAGTTTCAACTAGATCCAGCCTCATATCGACATTATCACTTCCAAGGGATTTCTGGGTGTCAAAAGTTGTTGTATATCACCTGGAATTACAAGATCTTTCTTAATATCCAGAACTATTTGAATAAATCCATTTTGGGTTTTTAAATTCCTTGGCTTGGTCACATCCCAAGCAGCACCGAAACGTTCTCTGAACGTTCAAAAATTGTTCTGCAAACACGTTCTAAGAACGTTCACTTTGAACGTGTTATAGACGTCTATCTGTCCATCTTGAAGACGTACAATAGTACGGTTCAGAGAACGTTCAATAAACGTGTAACTATCACCATCGGTGTTATAGAAGCGTTCTGAGAACGTTCTATGTATACGGTCTCAGAACGTTCTAAACGTTTTTAGAACGTTTTCAAAACGTTATACACATTTTCAGAACGTTCCAGAAAACGTACTGTAAACGTTCTAAAATAGTGTAGTTAAAAAAAAAAAAAAAAATGTGACGTCATTATAAAAAAATCCCCTCAGTACGAGCGTTTAGAAGTAAAAATTACATAGCTGATGACAAATAATGATACAACACATGAACAGGGATATGAATTACTTTTTTTTTCAATTCAAATAATGTTTGAGAAATTTTAACATACTTACTATTCTTTTAATTTCAATGTATATGCATCAAAAATTCTATATTCTATGACAGCTTTCCCCAAAAAGTGTCATAACGTCTCTTTATACCTTAAAAAATTTCTTAAATTTTTGCATTTTTTAAAAATTTCTTTTTTTTTTCCCTAATCTGTAGATAATGAAGTTATAGTATTAATTACAAAACTTTGAATAAACACTATAAAATGCGAGAACTCGCACCAACTGTTTCGGGTCAAAAGAAGACACAACCCTTCATCAGGCGAACATTGTAGGCACGAGAGCTGCAAACAAGCACGTTGAGTGTGTGGAATGCGTTGCCGCTTTGTTTGTAGCAGCCGTGCTTTGTTTGTAGCAGTTGCGAGTTCTTGCATTTTATGGTGTTTATTCAAAGTTTCTTAATTAATACTATAACGCCATTATCTTCAGATTAGGGGAAAAAAGAAATTTTTTAAAAATGCAAAAATTTAACGAATTTTTTAAAGGGATATAGGCACGTTATGACACTTTTTGGGAATTACAGTCATAAAATATGGAATTTTTCATGCATATACGTTGAAATTAAAGGAATAGTAAGTATGTTAAAATTTCTCAAACAATATTTGAATTTAAAAAAAAGTAATTTATATCCCTGTTGCTGTGTTGTATCATTATTCTTCATCTGCTATATACAACTAAACTCTTGATTTATTTTGCTTGTTTTAATGCTTGTGATTCCGAATGCGTCATCCTATGATTAATGTTTGTTTTTCATGGTTGTTTTCTGTTTGATTCTCTGATTTCTTGAAGTAAAAAATTTATTCTAATTTATTCTTCATTTCTAACTTCAATTAATTTCTTGTACGATAGGGTGCCCGCTAGCAATTTGCTATTATAGCTGCTAACGAACGAAATCGTACATTGGTGCTCAACGACGAAAAGGGTCACCCTTGACGAGTTTTTTTTTTTTCTACCATTCTAAGCTTTTCCTACAAAAAATGTTTAAAATGCTGTCTTAATTTTTTATTTCCTCGTTGCTTGTTTGTATCTTTTGATTTGAGTTTCATGTGGTTTTTACGCACCGGCAAAATTATTAAAATTGCAACTAACAATATAGGAATAAATTTAAGATTAGACTGAAGTTAAATAAAATAAAAATCAATAAATAAAATATAAATGTTTCAATAAATCACAATCAGTCTCCCCAGGTTATTTAAATTTGTTGTAATTTTCTTCTCATTGACCTATGTGGTTTCAGGGATCTTATACCTGTTGCTTGGCTTTAACTAAGATTAAAAATTCATTTATACATACATATATATATACATATATATACATATATATATATATATATATATATGTTTTTTTTTTAAAATACAGGGTGCAAAGCATTGTGACGAGAATACCTTTATCTCCGCAACTATTGGTCGCAAATATATAGTTTCAGTTACAAAATGTTTTAAAGAATATGAGCATTTGTGGTATAACATGTTTAAATTTAAAATATCTATTTTTTCAAAATTGCAAAAACTAAATTTTTACATAGTCCCAGATCCCTATAATCATATTTAGAAAACTGACACTCATCCTAACAAACAGTTTCATTTCTATTCTCCCAAAATGGAACATGATATTTAAAGTTTGGATTTTCTAACATATTTCGGCCTTCAATAAGGGATCGGTTTAAAAATCCTAATTGGACTTTGTTTGCATTTTCCCTGGGTTTATTAAAGAATTTTTCATTGACTTTTTAATAAAGCCCGAGAAAATGCGAAATAATCCTAAATTTTGAAACTAACTATCTCAGACAATTTTGGGTGCACAAAAGTGAAACTTTTTGTGTTATATTTTTTTGGGTTAGAACTCAACTTACTATTAGTGTCATGAAAATTGTATAAAAATTATCAGTTTTTGTGATTTTTAGTAAATTGATTTTTTAAATTTAAACATGTCATATAATGAATTCTTACATTTTTTTTTAAATACATTTTCTTATTGGAGGACGTTTGAGACCAATTGTTGCGCAAATAAAGGCCTGCTCTCGACTTTGCACCCTGTATATTCTAAACATTTCCGGGTACTACTTTGTAAGTCCATGGATAGTTTATAAATATATTTGAATGCTGAAGTTTATAGAAAGTTTTAATATTTCAACATAAAAAATAATTTCAAAAATGAATGTACCAATACACCGCTAAAATAATATATAATTGAGTTTAGAATATATTGTTAATTTATAATAATAAGAAATTGAAACAAAAAATTAAAAATTAGTTAGAAGGAGGAAATTTTTAAAATGTCCAAATACTTAAATACATATATATATATATTTAATCATAATATTTTTCTAAAATATTTAACATACTTCATATTTTTAAATTTCAGTGCATGTGTGCATACATATTTTCAGTTTACAGCAGCAGTTTACAAAAATGATGTTTGCAGGTATTTAAATTTATTCCACATGGCAATGTAATTGGTATTTTTTAAATGTTTAAATTTCTTTAAATTGAGTCAACGCAATTTTTACCTCATTTGATGTAATTATGCTATCATGGCATATTAAATAATTGATAAATGTAAATATTATTAGTATTAATAAATAATATAGTAAATCGTCCTTTTTTTTAAGCAGAATATCTTTTTTTATAAAGGTGTGGAATAAAATTGAATTGAATCTTTGTTTTATTATGCAGTTAAACAATTTCATATATTTTATTTAATAAAAAACAGTAAAGAGATATTTAAAATTGTAAGTCGGTGAAACTTAGGATATTATTTTAAAAATATGCAATTTGCATAACCTAGATTGTATATATATTATCATATAAACATTAAATAAATACTTCAGAATTTAAAAAGAAAAGAAAAAAAAAAAAGAATTACATACCTTCCTCATTTTCTTCATAAGAATTTCTCCAAGAAAACACCCTTCCAACTAGCTTTTTAAAATACATAATGACCAGTCTGGAAGGGCATTCACTTAAAATTAGCTCTCATCTTTTAAATTCTTTATGTTACTTCATTCAGAAGCATAATAACCAAAAATAGTCATTTTAACAATTTCCATCTCAGAAGACTGAATTAATAAAATGAATCAATAATTTCTAAGCGGTCTTCTGTAACAGGAGCAGTTTTTTCTGCGATACAATGCTACTTACATGTATCAAATGTTAGGCTTAAGAACTTACGCAGATATGAAAATGATTGTTTAATTGATATTAAAATAAGACTTTAATAAATAGAAAATAGAGACTATTACAGGTTAAAAATATTACATTTTTACCTTTTCTAAAGCTTATCCAAGTCATTATAACGCGAAAACTGAACAAAACAGATTACATTACACGTTTTAAAATTACCGCTTCACATAACGGCACGACATTCCCAAGACCTTTGAATTTGCACGGTCAGCGAGAATTAAATAAATGCAATCCACAGATGTCAGTTTCATCTGCTCTTCCCTTGTTACATCCGGAATAATCATGTTTCAAAGTTCAACGTTTGAAACATAAATTTATTAAGCATTTATAGCTGTATAAAACATATGGTCAATATTTTAAGGAAAAATGGAGCTGAGTTAAACAATTATTTAAATTTTTATAAAGTATTTGAAAAACTTATGAGATCACTTTATTTTTCCATTTTAAAATCTTGAATTAAACGGAAAAGCATATTTTGTTTTAGTGTATATTTTAGTATTGAATAAAATATTCAGTGAAAATAAATAAAATAAAATAAGAACAATCAAACAGAGTAACGATTTAACAACATTATCAATATTGATAATTTATCAGTAACATTTAAACTTAAATAGAATCATAAATAAAATATAATAAAAGTTTAAAATTATGCTTAAAGAAAAGAAGAAAAAAACTCATTCTGTAACTTCCCGATGAGTATTAGAGACCGCGAGGTTCTACTCTCGAACCTTACAGACGGGAAGTGTTGGCTTCGATTCCTGGTCACGCTCGTCGACTTAGGTTTTCGGAGTTTTCCCGTGATTTTCTTTGAAACTCGCGTAAAGCACTATATTACTTATTCAATAACATCCGTGATTAGCTTTTTGTATCTAAACTTTGGGTCTGGGGAATGCATAGATTTTCATGACAGAAGACAATCATTTTTATGCTGTATAGAAGATCTTAGAAAATGTATTTTTCTAAGGGTTTATTATTATTATTATTACAAATGAAAAAAAAAAAAAAAAAAAAAAACGGTAAATTTTGTTTTAAATCATCAGAAAACAATGTTTCAATTATTCGTTTTAAAGGTGATATCGAATTCTTTTGAAAGATAATTATAGTGAAAATTTTTATCCACCCTTCCCCCATCCCCCAGGGATGATGCATACTTATTCCTAGGGGAAAAAACAATGTCCTATGAATGATAATAATAAAAAAAAAACTGTTTGACTATTACTCGTTATACAGCCAAATTGAATCAATATTATATATCAAATGTATGTCACGCAGAAGGTTTGGTGAGTATATATATTACAGAAGCTGATAGATAGCCTTTCTGTGAATGGAAAATATTGGAACGTGGCAGTGCCACCTGTCGTCCGATATGCACCCAAAGGCAATCTGTAGAGTTTTACGTAATATTAATTTCACTTACCAAATTTACAATATTTATAAATCACAGAAGTTGAGATTTTTCGTTTCTGTTATGAGATTAAATTGCAACATAGCCACCAACAGTGCATCCAAAATGGACCAGTAAAGCTTTACATAAAATCGATTTCACTTATAGCTTCAGTGTATCCCAAAATTTATTGTTAAATCACAAGAGTTAAAATATTGCCTTTCCGTTAAAATGATTAAATTGCAGATTAGCAACGCCACCTGTTGGACAATGTATACATCCAAATTGTATTAGCAGAGGTTATGATGATATATGCCAATATATCATGTTTAATACATTTGTACACTATAGAAGCTGAGATATAGCCGTCCCATAAATGGAGGGTTTCATTGCATAGCACCGTAATCTATCGGGCGATACATCCCAAATGAAATTCAAATAAACTCCAATTTAGGGCAAAATCTAATATTAAAACAAGTTTGGTCGAATTCCATACATTGATTCCTGAAATACAAAATCCACAAAATTTTTCCATGAGTTTAAAATTTTGTAATTTTTTTTCACCTCACCGCTACTGATTATTGGGAAGCATTCTTTACTGACGTGCTAACAAAACGTTAAACTGAAAATGTAAAAAATGCTCTATTCTCTATCATGCTAAAAATTATAAATTTCGAATAACTTACGAAGTTTTTAAATTAGAATGTTGCAAATCTCTCAATAAGATTCTTATCAATATCATAAGTGATATTTTAAAACTGGTCCGATCTCTCTGCAATCATTTGTTCTTGAGATATCGTGTACATGAACTAACGGGCTATCACACTAATAGGTGCCGATACACATTAACAGATACCATACCAACCTTTTGACTTCCGGATTCCTCACGCCACAAAACGTGTAAAAAAACCAAAAGCTGAAGTCAAAAATTTTAAAGGTTAACCTAGTTTCCCAACCAATAGTACTAAAAAGTCATTTTGTCATATTCGTTATAATTACACTGTTACAGAACGTGTTATGACGGTGTCACACTTGAACGTTCTATATAGAACTAGAATTGTACGTTTTATAGATGGTACAAATCAAACATTTTCAGAACGTTCTAAATAATACTATTTCTGAACGTGTTTTAGAACGTTCTTTTGACACGAAACACGGTGTTTGAACTATTGAAACCGTTATTAGACGTTCACATAACGTTCCTGTGCTACTTGGGATAGTTCCTCTAGTAGGGATCCTCTATACGCAATAGCTTTTCATAGAGACATAAGGCCTTCAATTTCATAATATCTTTGAAGTGTATATTCCCTGTCAATAATAACATCGCATCGATAGGAGTGGACTTCACACCTCCTGTGATCAAGCGTAAAGCCTGGTTTTGCAACACTTCCAATTTATTGACCACAATTTGTGGGGCTGCGATCAGAGCTTCACAACAATACAACATTAAAATCTGTATAAAAGTTTTAAAAGTAGTGCTAAGAGTGGACCGAGCGCATCCCCAAGTGCATCCCGCTAAGCGCTTAAGATTACTCATTCTATTTGAAATACGCTCAGTAAGCTTTTCAACATGGACCTTCCAACTTAATTTATTAACAAAAGTCATTCCCAGGTAGGTAAAGCTGTCTGTGTTGGCGATCGAAGAGCCTTGGTACTTTAACTCTGGCTAGAAAGCTTCATGGGTTAAGGAGAAGGACTGTGAAGCTCTCTTTCCTAAATTTACAGCCATATTATTTTCTTCACACCATTTCGAGAGCACGTGCAGGGCTTTATTTAAACGACTTTCAATAACATTTTTAGCAACATATTTTGATGCTTGGGTCCAGATTACCAAATCATCAGCAAATAGTAGACATTTAACATCAGGTATTAAATTAAGTGATGAAATTAGATCATTGACATATATATTGAACAAGGTGCAGCTATGCTCAGTTTGAAGATTAAAGCTTTTGGAGAAAGATTCACCGAATTTAATCCTGTATGTTCTCTGCTTTGTGAAAGATCTAATCCAGTGAAAGAATCTAGAAGAAATTCCAATATTCAAGAGCTTCTGGTAAAGCCTTTCCCTCCAGACAGAATCATATGCCCCCTTAATATCAACATAAATAGCTGTTAAAATGTCCCTGTTATCTAATGAATCTTTAACGAATTGGCTAAATTTTGTCACTTGGTCACTCGTTGACCTATTTCTTCGAAAGGCAGCCTGTTCTGTATCTAAAATATCACATTTTATAAAAATAAACTTTAATATATTTTATTGCATAAAATTTAATATTGGGAATTAGTATGGAAAACAAAAGGGTATAAATCCTTATTTAGAAAAAAAGAAAAAAAAAAGTAACTGTTGAGATCTGCCGTTTTACGTTAAAGTAATGTTACAATTCTGCTGTAATATTCTCACAAACTTTATTCTTATTTTATAAATAAAAATTAATTAAATAACAAAATACGTGTTTAGCATTTAAACTAAGGTTTTAAAATTAATTGCAAAATGCTTCCATTTCCAAATTGAATCTTAGCTGTTTTCCTGAATAAAGTCTCTCTCTATCAGAATTTCAAATTACTTATTCCATTGATACAGCTCAAGAGAAATACTTACACTTTTAATGAAATCGAAGTCAATTAAATAAAGACCGGGCTCAAAGAATAAATGATGAGTTGTTAACTCAATTAAAGAGATTTCCTTAATTCTTAAGAAAGTCTGATTCTCGACTGGTTAAAATATTTTTAGGATCTTTAAATGTGATTTGATATTTTTGTGTACTTTTGAACCATAAGCACACTATAATTTTGTTGCTTAATAAATTATTATTTTTGAATAATAATATTAAAAAATATTACTTTAGTTTAAAATAAAATAAATTTTTGTAAATAAAAGTAATGCGTACTTTTAATTTAGAATGCAATAGATTTTTTACATAGAAAATTCAGTAGTTTGATATATTAAAATCTTCTAACTGTAATTTGTAAATTATTAAGTAATTAAAAGTTTGCAATAGGAATATCAAACTTAGTTAAAATTATCCCATTTAATCAGAGAAAATGTGCCATCCATATACTAATTATTATTATTATTATTATTATTTTGAAAATTACAGATCTTTAAGGTTTATCGGTCATATAACCCGATTCACATGCAAAGTATATTTTGTATTATATATTATACCTGGGTATTTACCTTATATAGGGCCTAGAGTTTGGTGTATACCTTGTGACATCGTCAAGGTTTTCTTCTTTTGTACTCGACTGCTAGTGTTAGGTCTGAGTTGCCCCTCTGTCTGCAGACTCATGAAAACGGACATTCCATGCAGCCTTTCATACTCCCAGATGCAAAGTCCCCGCAATTTTACGCTTGACTTTGATAATGCAAAATTGCGCTCCGAGGCGAAGGTAGTACCCAGACATTTTGAGCAAACACCAATGAACTATTAAACTAGGTGTGAACTTATGTATCTCACGGTACCAAAAACTGTCTGATTTGTTGTCATCTTGTGGTAAAATAGTTTCCCCCCCTTCGCATATCATCAAAATTTTGAAGGACTGAAAATTCAGAAAATAACTCTAGAGACTTAGATTATGACTGTGTAGAGAGAAGTCGTTCTCTGGAACTTCTCTGTAATTTTTACACATGCTAGGCATGACATATATATGTGATGCATGTTGTATGATTTTCCTGTATGAACAGGATGCTAAAAAGAATAGTTATGTTCTATTTCGTATTATTATTAAAGTTTTGTTAAGTTTTGCACAAAAGTATTTATTTTCTTAGTTTCACTAAAATAATAAGATTGACTTTTAACAAAAGTTGGAAATGTCTTCTGTACCTCATTCAGAATATATATTTTAAATGCTTTAGAATATATAAGAACATGTTTAATTTAATTTACTTATAAAAAATAATATATATATTTTGAATAATTAAAAGAGTGTCAACTTGATCAAAACTATTTTGGTATACGACCAGAGGCGACATACTTTTTTATGTTTCGAAATTAATATTCTTACCCTGTATTAATGCATAAGTGTAATGTGTCCCGTTTTTAAAGGGAGATTTCAAACCGATTTTTTTTATTTAATTTTTATTTAATTTATATATTTGATTATTATTTTATGATTGTTTTTAGTTTATTTAATAATAAAAAATGTAATGGGCTCTTACTACCTGACGTCAGAGGTCACATGACATGTTAAAATAAAGAGCAGATGAAGTCTTCTATGTCTATAACGATTGCTGAAATAACACATTTTCTATACTTATTTTTAATCAATCTGATTTAATCTGTTTTTTCTTTTTTTTTTTTATGCATCAACATTTTTAATCCATTTTATATCATTATTCAACGTCTTTTGTTTGCTGATGATTGTACACATTTATAATCATGATTTACTTTATATTTGTTATTTATGCTGATGGAGAACTTTTTAAGTGCTCTGGTTTTTGGTACTTATATCATTAACAGTGCAAAATCGTACGGTGTAGAACCATTTCGGCCAGTAGCTAAGTTAATTAACTTGTTGTAACACCTTTACGCGATTAAATTTAACTTGAATTATTTTAAATAAATTTCTATTTATAATCCATAAACATCCCACTATTTATCGCTAGATCAGTTAATGTAACAGTTACACTACAACACATACAAATCCATTCTTACTTGCTAAAATAAATAAACATATAAATTGTTTTTAAAGAATTATTAAACTTACAAATACTATTATTCTACTGTTTACAAATGCACAATATTACTTTTAATTTAATTTATATTATATATTAATATTTTTATTCTTAAGAACAGTATTTAACTTAATTCGAATCTCGGAATTCGATTTTATGTTATTCATACATCATGTGATTGAGCAGACGACGCTGTGAAGAGCTCATTATAAAAGATATCGTTTTAAAAAGAAGTTATGATAAATATGATTAATAAAAGAAAATAATAACAGGTAAGTTAATGTTTCTTTTTGTTCTAAATATTTGGCATTGTTCTAAATATTTGGTATTATATATTGCTATAGTTAATTAAATATAATTTAAAATTACATATTATTCTCTTTAAAATTTATGTATTTACACTTTAAAATTTAAAAGAATTGTTCTATTTATCAAAAACCATTTGCAACAATTTTGAATTTACAATTACATTACCGATGAAAATATTTGTTACTGTGTTATAGAATTAATTAGATAATTTTTTTCATCTATGACAAATGTAGAACTAAAAGAGTTTAGCAACATGTAAAGGCAAAAATTTTACTTCATAAAGCGGTTCTGAAAGGCTTTGAGATTTCAATTCTAATTTCCTAAAGTAAAAGTATTGTTCAATTTTCAATATACTCATTTGTATTAAAATAGCCGTTAAATTCTATCACTTATTCACGAAATCGTCTTGTCGATTCTTCATAGACAGTCATATTATAAATTCTAGAAAATAATGATTATGCTAATCAATGAGATTTATTTTCAATTAGTTAGGAAATGTAATTGAACTAGTTAAAGTTAATTTCCTGAATTCAAATTTCTTGAATACTTTCGAGGTTTAATTAAATAGTTTGATTATTAAATATTTTAATTATAGAATTTTAGTTAAATTAAACTTCTTAAAATTTTCTTTTTCAGCATATAAAAAGAAAAAAAAAATATTATCAAATATAATCGGTTAACGTAAGTTTCAATTAAATTAAATATAGCAATAATTATTAATTATAACATAAAAATAGCGTTTGCATTATTTAAAAAATGGTAATATTGCCTAATCGACTGTAACACTCTTGGGTTGTTTGACTTCAAACTAGTGAAACGGGATTTTTTTATTTAACGGGTATTTATTTTGAGCAACTAACAATTTGCTGCTTTTTGTATGTTTACAGCAAAAATTTCTAGCACTCAACTGGCAGCGTGTAATGCTGTAAAATTACAGAGGTTCTTTTCACCTCAAATTTATAGCTCTTTTGTAAGTTTACAGCAAAAAAATAGTGAGGTACACAAATACCAGCATTTAATGCTGAAAAAGTAAATGAGGTTTTATATATATATATATATATATATATATATTTTTATGTAGGCAGACAATTTATTTCTTTTTCTGAGAAATTCGAGAGCATGGTTTAAATTAATGTTAAAAGTGTGATACCTGAAAATGAGCAGGAAATGCATCCCACATCATTACGAGCTACTCATTGAACCTCATTCCCACCTAAGAAATGTGGGCGACGTGAGAGAAAATGAATTTTCGAGACACTGAACAAAAAATAAATAAAATATATCCCACATAAAAATGTACACTCTGTGAGACCTGTGGAGCAAGGAGAGAAAAATGATGTTTTTGCTAAATCTGAGCACTTTCAAAAAACAAGCGAAGCTATTTCGCTGAATCTGTTGCATTTTTTGCATTAAGTTTTTTCCTCTTTAATTTTTAATTAAATATAAATGGAAATATTTTAGTGATATAAAATTACCTTGCCATAAGGTAATGCTACGTGAGTTTGCGAATAATTCAAAAGAATAATATTAAAATCCAAATATTAAACTTTGCTAAACACTTGCTGAGAATTTCTGAATTAATTCAAATTTTATGCATTTCAGTTACTATTTTGTCATGCTATAATTCAAAGCAGCAGCTGTAATAAAACCAAGAAAGCTATTTTGCGAAATCTCGTCTTACAATTGTAGGAGAGATTGCGCGTAATCATAAGTACCATTAAATTGTTAAGAAAAATATTTACACTTAAAAGCACTGTTGTAAGGTTTTTGTAAACAAATATTTTTGTATTAGAAGTGGCTATTTCAGTTTCACAAAAATGAAGAAAGCAATAAAAAATAACGGAAAAAAAAAGAAATTAAAAAAAAAAAAAAAAAAAAAAAAGAAAGAAAATAATTTTAAAGAATCAGAAAAAAAAAGTTCCCATAATAGAAAATAAGTTTTAGTACTAGATAACACATATAACTTAAAATTAGTACAGTTCCTTTTCAGATTGCATGATTTCATGTTTGCTGACCTGACCTGTCATTGTCCATAATCGTTGCATTTATTGTTATAAATCGTGTAGCTTTCGTGCAACCACCTATCACAAGTAACATATATAAACTAGCTCTTGAGAAATCGTTATTATTTTTTTTTTTTTTTGTAATACTACCATAAGAATTACAAGGAAGAGTTATGAAAATTCATGCTACCATTTTTGAAAATGAGACAAAACAATCACGTTTTATTTTAGACGCTTGAAACAATCACCATGAACATTGAAGTTGGCACTCTTCAGTTGATGTTGTACAATAACCTGGAGTCTCAGCTCGCCCACTTTACTTCAACCTGCCGATCCGCTATGTGTGTAATTTTTCTTAGTGTGCAGTGTTAGATAGTCTTTTATGTGTGCAATTTTTCTCTACCCTTTAAGTTAAAGATAGGAAAAATTACGCGGTAGAAGAGATTTCGCACACAGTGGGTAGATGGGAAGTAGTAGAGTTGGTGTGCTGAGACTCCAGGTAGATGTGCAACATAAATTATTGGCGTGCTCTGTTGAATGTGCATGTTCATTGCTTTAAATGTCTAAGATAGAAAGTGGTTAAATTGTCTTGTTTTAGCAAACGATTGCTTTAATTTTTATAAGACTTCCTAAAATTTTCTATAGGGTGGTAGTACTATAAAATAATTTTTAATTAAACGATTTTTCATGGACTAGTTTATGTACGTTATTTGTGGCAGGTGGTTGCACGAAAGCTGCACCATTTACAACAGTAAGTGCAATGATTGTAAACAACGACAAATTAGGTCAGTAAACAAAAAAAAATTCAATATGAAAAGGAAT
Source organism: Salticus scenicus (assembly GCA_963930645.1). Lineage (NCBI taxonomy): Eukaryota > Metazoa > Arthropoda > Arachnida > Araneae > Salticidae > Salticus > Salticus scenicus. The sequence goes on along the minus strand of OZ005655.1, from coordinate 36,270,246 downwards.
GTACTAATTTTATTTAAACGTAGTATTATCTAGTAAAAAATTTATTTTGTAATCTTAACTGTTTTTTTTTTTTTTTTTTTTTTTTTTTTTAATTATTTTAAAATTTTTTTTACTTTTCTGAATTTTTAATTCTTAAAATGAAGTATTCCCTCCTAAGGAAAAAATATTTGTTACAAAAACCTTACAACAATGTCGTTTATGTGCAACTATTACTGCTAACAATTTAATTATAGAAAAAGAAAATTTAAGTAAACTTGATAAATAATATTTTATTTGTTTGAGAATAACTGAGAATGGCTATGCAACATCTTTTAGCATGAGATTGTAGCGTAGTGGTAGCAAGTTTGTCTGCCACGGAAGATGACCGAAGTTCGATATCGGCGGAGGGAATATATTTTTTCCAGCATCAAACAGTTTCACTCAAATCTGTTCCGATTTCTCTCATAAATAAATTGTTTCAACAGGCTCAAATCTGAGCCGCTCATAGCAGCTCATTGATTTGAGAGTATTTCCCTCAACTCGAGATGTTGCCTTTCGACATGTCGATTGAGTGAAAAATAGCTCGATTTGAGAGAATTTCCCTTTGAAATTTTAGAGAGAAAAAAAAAACGATTTTTTTTTAATACTTACAAGGCAAGGTATGGCTTATGGCAAGGGTGTGGGGTCCTCAAATCGAACGGAGGTTCCGCATGTAGTTAACACTCAGTGAGTGTATTCATATACTCAAACCCTAGAGCGCACTACTTAGCCATCGCCGAGAAAAAAATTCCTGAAGTTTGAAAAAAAAAAAAAAAAATTGTATTAAAATTTAATAAATCGTTATAAACAATTTCTTTTCAACTTTTATACATTTTTAAATCGCGAATTTAATGATTTTTAACTTTTTAACATTAAACATATGGAAATTTATTATTCGCATGTGGTTGGAATTAAATAAAATTTAATATATAAAAAAATAATATGAAGAATTTACGTGCTTCTGTAAAAAAGCTGCATTTATTTGTTGTGTAAGTTGTCAACAAAATTTGTGTTTTTCTTGTTTTTATGATAAATATCATCCAGGTTTGTGTATTCGTAAAGATGAATGATTGAAAGAATTGCTAATGCGTATAATCGTAACGTATAATCATAAATATTCATTGGATTTAATAATATGTTATTTTATAAAAAATAAATGGTAATGTTTAAAAGAACTGTGGCTTTTGTATTTATTCTATCTACAGTTCTAAGTTCTAATCGTTAAAAAGTTAGAAATCATTAAATTCGCGATTTAACAATGTATAAAAGTTGAAAAGAAATTGTTTATAACGATTCATTAAATTTTAATACAAATTAAAAAAAAAATTTCAAACTTCAGGAATTTTTTTTCTCGGCGATGGCTAAGTAGTGCGCTCTAGGTTTTGAGTATATGAATACACTCACTGAGTGCTAATTACACGCGGAACTTCCGTTCGATTTGAGGACCCCACACCCTTGCCGTCTCTTTGTTAGAAAAATATGTAAGAATGTATAATAAAAGCGATATTTCAATAAAAATAGGTCAAATTAAATTAAATTATATTTAGATCGATTACAAGAGTATGAAAAACTCATTATAAAACAAAGATTTAATAAATATAAAGATAAGAATAATTTTTCCCCACATATATCATAGAGAAAAGTATTGTTGAAAAGTAAAATAATCACACCTACGCAATAAAATTTTAAACAATAGCTATTTTAGCCAATGAGTTCAGTTGCAATAATAACGACTCCAATACGAACTTTAATCATAGATGGCGCTACCTACACTAACCATTAAATTGACATAAAGGAGAAATAGCTACACGTTAATATCATAAAAGCAAGAACATCATGACGTCTGGAGACATTGTGCTTGAAAATCAGTAAATTTATGATCTAATTAAAATGTAGTTAACGATATTCCTAAATTTAAATACATATACGCAGTAACTTGATATACACTATAAAAATGCAGAAGTTTTACATTTTTTTTTTTTTTTTTTTTTTTTTTTAAGGAAATTCCTTTTTTTGCTTGTGAAGAAGAAAATCGTAAGACTAAATTTCACCGTATTTTCTATTGAATTTTCACTGGAAATTTACAGAAAACTTTCTTTTTAACAAATGATGAAGGACAATTGTGGAAGGCTCTTATGGCACTTCTGCTGCTGGGTAAATCCCATTATTCGAAGCGATTATTTTTCGATGTACATTAATAAATGTACATTGAAAATGTACATTTATTAATGTGTGTGCATTCAATGTACATTTTCAATGTACATTAATTGTTTCTTAACTTAACTGTTTTAAAAAAAATTTCTATTACAAATTATAACTTTTACTGAAAAATAATTCTTTTGTAATAGATAGAAAATTTGAAAAAGATATTTCTTATTTCTATCCAATCTCAAGTTTTGTACTGACCAGCCTTTATGTTAGGATTATTAAACCATTTTTCTCCACTACTAAAATTCTCCTTAAATTTGTAAACTTATTTTATTATAAAATTTTCTACGTAAAATTAGTGGTATAGAAATATAAGGAACACACGCACCATGAACCTTTATGTATGATATAGAGTTATAGTACAAATATACTATAGTTATACTAGAGACATATTACAGAAGTTTTTGCTTTTAAAGAATACATTCGTTGGACGTTTTTGCCTAAAACATTTAAAGTTTCGTTTTGAAAAACCTATTTTATCATATTTTATAAAACTTTTCAATTTAAACTGAAAAAAAAAATCTTTATTAAATACCTAACACATTCATCACGGGTTTTAATAAATAAATAAATAAATGAGATATTTAAATGTAGAAAACGAAATATAATGCATCATAAAAGGGAAAAAAATATTTTTTGTGGCTATTTTTTCTCTCCTATAGTAATTAATGGATACTGTAATTAATAAATCACAGAACAACCCTTTTTTTCTTTAAAATTTCAGAGATTGTGAGTAAAGAATGTTAATGGCTTTTTATTTCTCCAGCAAAAATGTTTATACTCATTTATCACCTCCCACATTTATGCTTTTTTTTCGCCAAAAATGTTGAAAAACATCTGACATGTTTCTTTTTTCTATTACTTAAAACTGTTCCTTTTTTTCCTGTTTTTTTAACACACAAGGATAATTAATACTGTTGTTATACATCAACGTCTTCTGTAATTGAAAATATCTTGAAATAAAAGAAATGCAGTGAATACTACCGAGTTTATAGAGTGCAGCCCGTACATTATTCTATTAAAACTTTTGTTACTTATTTTTATTTTATTTATTTTTTTTTTTTCCGAAAGAAAGAACGTTATAAATATATATATATATGCATATTTTCTTCATTTAGATTAGATCATTTTTCAGAAAAATAAAACCATTAAAAAAAAAAAAAAAAAAAAAAAAAAGAGTTATCACATTTTTTTCTTATTCAAACACGCAATATGCAGGGTGATCAGTTTAAAAGTCTTATAACACTTAAATCTGACGGATGTGGCAAATAACATTGAAGTATGATTTTTTTTTTAACCTTGTTTAAGTTTGTGAGACAATGTCTAACATTGTTGGACTGTTACAACTTTATTTGTGAGGTAAAACAGAAATAGCGACGCACAATTTTCTTAATCGTGTAATAATTTTATTTTTGAAAAATTATTTAATTCAAATTTTACATTATCGTTCCTCACAGAAAATGTTGAAAACGTTCGCCACTATTTTGAAAGCAAACATGAACACGTCGAACAATGTTTTTGACACACTTCGCTTCATTGTTGGTGTTATGTACGAAATTTCTTCAGTTACGATCTGTTTTAATTCATCGATGTTTGCAGGACTTCTCTGGAAAAGCCTATGAAATGTAAATGTAAAAATGATAATGATAATGTAAAAATGATAATGTAAATGTAAATGTAATGTAAAAAAATGATGTAAAAAATATATAGATATTAAATTTTATTTTTTATAAATAAAATGATTACGAGATTAAAAAGAATTGCGCGCTCCATTTCTGTTTCACCTCAAAAATAAAGTTGTAAGAGTTCAACAGTGTTGGAAATTGTCTCCCACTCTTAAACAAGGTTAAAACAATTATAGTTAGTGTTATAATAGTTCCACATCTGTCATATTTAAGGGTAATAAGAAAAACTATTGGGTACGCTTTAAAATTGATCGCCCTGTATATTAAACATAAGTATTATTTTAATAATCTGATGTGATGTTCAAGCGGCTTTCTTTTACCCTGCATTTGAATACTGTAAAACAAAATTACAGATTTAGGTATAAGATAACAAGTGTTGTGTATGAACGTACTTTAAAAACATGTGAAAATACTTTTAGAAAGAGAAATTCTTTACAAATTTCTGAATGAAGGGGGGTGTCTTAATAATCAACCACTCGTTCAGGAACAGTGCCTACAATTAAAAAAAAATGAAGGTGAATGTTAAACTTAAAATATTATTTAAAAAAATTCTGACAAATTTCAACAAATTTCCTTGAAACCTAAAAATATTGGTCAAGTAGAAACATCAGCATATTATTTATGATTAACATACCAAATTTTAATTCTTTGCAATTAGTTACAGTAAATTTATTTTGATAACACACATAAACATAGATCAATCTTTTTTCTTTTCTTTTTTTTTTTTTTTTAGAAGATCTCAAAACACGTAATTTTAGAAAACAAATCAACATTGAAATTTAAAAATCAAATTAGTTTGTAAAAAGTATGGATATGAAAAAGTAAATTTTCCTAAGCAATTTTACTAGATATGATAAAATCTAGTAAAGCTCTTACATTAATTACATTCAATAAAGAAAAGAATATTCGCTTAATTTTAAATAGCCATTGTATTATCTAAAAATCTTATACACCCCACAGAGCATTAATTTTAGCATGATATAAAAATCATACAACTGGAAATACACCTCGGAAATTTTCAAGTTAGCCCTCATACACTCTTTGCCATAAAAATTTGCGCACTATGAATTAACTGTTGGACCATAACAAAAATTGGCGTGAAGGTACATGCCAGGCAGACATTCAAATGATTGGAAATGCAGCGTGATTACGCATTGCGTAATGACACCAGAGGCCAGTGAACTTCGTTTTCCTTGGAGTATAAAACAAGTAAGCAGAGCTTGTTTGGTGTACATAAATACTTTCAGAGGGACATTTGTTAAATAGTCATTCCGTTGCGCCGATATCGAAGACATTACGAGCAGCTGTCAGAGTCCGAGAGGGGATGAATCGTCGCTATGATGGAATCCGAGTGACCAGCTCGGCGAGCAGCCAGCCACCTAAGCCGTTCTGATATTACTGTGAGGAGAAGTTAGGACCAGGTGGACAAGAGGGACTTACACTTACACTTCGACGAGGATCAGGACGCCCTCAACAGACCAATAATCGAAAAAACCATCACATTATACGAAACATACGCATAGAGCCAACTGTTTCGTTGTTCGCCAACTGGACATATGCAGAGACATTCCCTGCGTCTATACACACCATCGCAAGAAGCCTGGTTGAAGAACATTTGATATCGCTGCGCCCATTACGTGTGCTGCCAATAATACTCAACCTCCCTCTCCATCTTTATAGTGGTGTCGCGCTCGACGTGTTTGGATTGCAACGAAATGGAACCAGGTTAACTTCAACGACGATTTCAGGTGAACGCCTCAATCCTGCATTTGCTTTACATATGCACACCACACCCACAGCTGGTGTGATGGTATGGGATAACGTTGCATACGACACACGGTTTTCCCTAATATTGATTAACGGCACCATGGCAGCCTAGTGATACGTTTGTGACATTAATTCAGCCGTTGGTGTTGTCACCCATGGCAGGGCTCTCAAGAGCTATTTTTCAACAATACAATGATCCAAGAGTGTCACGGACTGCCGCCGTCACAATAGCACCCTGCCCTGCTCGATCCCCAGATTTGTCACCTATCAAACATATCTGGGTTCACTTGGGACGGAAAGTTGGTCAGCCTATGAGTTTGGAAGAATTAGCGACGTGTTTACAACAAATGTGGAACGAGATGACGCAAGACATCATGCGGGACTTGTATGCAACGTTGCAATTACGTAAGTAAAATTTCGTTTCATTCCGACGAATCTTTCTTCTTGCGCAAAATTTTGTGGCGATGAGTGTATATCGGAACTTGACGTGGCCGTGTAAACGAATTGTGAATGGTTTTAATACAATATCCAACAAAAATTATGCTTTACTGTACATAAAATCATGTTCATTTCAATTTGATAGTGTAATCTAAAAGTATTAAACAGTTCTTATCCGAAATTTTACAGATAGATATAATGCAACGAAGACTAATACGATGACTAACAGCTTAAACCCTGATTTGCGGATACAAGGGACCTCAAAACGTGTAAATATAGCAGAAATTTAATTTCAAAAATTTGACCCAAAAACTAAACTTTCTCCACTATTATACGGTTAAGAGAAAGTAATAAAAGAATTACAGTTACTTTAAATACTCTAACATGGCATAAAATAGCAGGACATTTACAATTTCAGATAGTTTGTCAAATAACTCAAAAAGTCTTTTTCCAATATCTTGAAACTTCTATATCACATATATTTCAGGGAGTGTTAGGACTCGAAAACAAAACAAAAAGAAAGAAAAGGAATAAAAAGAATAATATTATTTTAAATATAGTAAGTTTTGGATTATAAAAAGCACCACAGAACTGGCATTTAAAAATAAAATGTACATAAACGAATTAACGCCATAAAAATAAAGAATTCGTAGCAGTTTTTTCGGGTTGAAAGAAAACACGACCCATCGTCAGGCAAACAAAATAGACACGAGTGCTGCAAAAAATTATTAGTTGAATCAACAGAAGTGTTTGTTTAAATCGACAAAATAATTTTGTTTTTTCAAACAATTATTAGTTGAATAAACAATACTGTTTGTTAAAAGAAACAAAATAATTTTGTTTATTCAAACAATTATTGGTTGAATAAACAAAACTGATTAAAAAAAAGAATTTTGTTTATTCAAACAAAATAAAACTGTTTCCCTAAATCAATAAAATAATTTTGTTTATTCAAAAAATATAAGTTGGGTAAAAATAATAATAATAATAATAATAATAATAATGTTTGATAAACGCAACAAAATCATTTTATTTATCTATTTGTATATCATTGAATCAACAAAACTGTTTTATAAATCAATAAGATAATTTCATTTATCCAAAAAAATATTGTTTGAATTAAAAAGAAAACTGTTTGATAAACGCAACAAAATCATTTTATTTATCAATTTATATTGAATAAAAAAAAACAGTTTTTTAATCAACAAAATATTTTTGTTTATTTAAGCAGTTATTAGTTGAATCAACACAACCGATTGATAAAAACAACAAAATAATTTGATTCCGTTAAACAAAATTTTTATGGAAGCAAAATGAACAAAAAATATTTAATTGATTTACCAAAGTATTTTTATTCCAACAAAACACCTTTATCTGCGTAGAAATCTAAATTTTTCCATTACTACAGCGAGGGTTGGAAATTTAAGATTTGTAAAACCATAATTCTGTAAATTTAAACGTATATATATATATATATATATATATATATATATAATATATATATATATACATATATATATATATATATATATATTCATATTGTTGTTGTTGTTGTCCATTAAAGTAGTTACAAATTTAAATAGACTCATTAAACAATAATTTCTTAATGTTTGATGAGACTATACGATCAATATTAGCTACTTTAAGTACGATTTCTAAATAGGTTACTATTTTCAAATACATTCCAATTTTGCAGAAGTCTGTTATTTGTTTTAAAATATCTAAGTTTCTTGAAGCTCTATGTTTATAAATATGAAATTAAGAATCAAATACGTTTATATAGATAATACGTTTTAAATACGATCCCTGTTGTATAAAATATTTGGCATGTATCCAAATTATTAAAAAATGTAAATACTTCTATAAAGATAATTCTCAAAATAATTACGCTACAAGAACTGTTCAATTCAGTTAAAAATTTCCACAATAATAAATTTTATGCATTATGTGTTGCGTGTAACTTTTTTATAAATATATATCTGTATATCAAAAATAGTATCTAATTTTTAAGCCTAATAAATGCTTGTTAGAATTTAAAAATACTTTCCCAAATATTTTAAAGAATGTAAAACATTCAATTAAAAATACACATAATATATATTTTTTTTTTACCCTTTATATTCTTAAAGTAGAATATTTCAGATTGCTAGAGTTTATTAACTAGAAAGTGTCGTATGGATTATTTTCACTAATCATAAATCATTAACTGTTTAAAATACTTTTTTTAATTTGCTTAAAAAGCTTAATTTGGGAAACTTCATGCTGCTGATTAATGATAACAGAAATAGTTTAGAAACGAAAGAAATAGTTATAATTAGCCAAATGAATATAGAAGTTCGTTTATTGCTGAAAAATGGTTTGAAAAATTAGTTGCAAAATTTGATTACACATTCAAGAGATAAAATTTTGAAAGATAAATTTAAATTCGTTTTTCGCATGAAAAGCATTTTGGATGTGTATTACACTGATTTTACATTTATAACTTTTACTATATGCGTACGAAAGAAAACATACAACATACAAATGCATTATGACGTATGAGGTTTTTAGTTATGCTATGAAGTGCTTGACAGATAAATATCAGCTTTTATGGAATGGAAATAAAAGAACTTCTGAGTCCGCATTAGGGTGGTCGCAAGACATATGGATAATCTTTTTTCCCTTTCAATCTTCAATAGGTACCTCTATAAAGTTTCCATCTGCTTTAAAAATAATATTCCTAAAGTTTTAGTTCAATCTGAAAATATTAAGACCTGCCTCATCCGTCATAAATTATTACATTTTGCCGATTTTCTCTAAAAATTGGGGCATTTAGTCTTCCTAAGAATGTTCTGGGATTTCATTTTCCCACCACAATTAGTTTTATAAAAGTATGATTCGTAATATACGGCTTTAAGGTAGACTGAACCAGAAAAGTCAATTTTACTAACTCAATGCTAAATTTTGAAATTACTTTTTCTTTCCCATCTAAATGCATCTAGTGATTTAATCTAGAATCTTCAAATTTATATAGAAAATTTATTAATGATTATATATGCCACTTACAGAGAACACATCATTTACAAAAAAAAAAAAAAAAAAAAAAAAAAACTCATATTAAGAATAAACGAAAAAGTGTATTAAAGGTGAAAAAAATGTCTTTTTTTTTTTTTTTTTTTTTTTTTTTTTTTAATAAACACTAATCATAAATTGGAGATGCTGAAAGACTCGCAATTATTTCAGCTACTGCCGAAGCGTTAGGCCATTGTGCTCAAAAGTTAACAATTAGTTGATCTTCTATACATGTCCGTAGACAAAACTCTTATGAAAACGAGCACAGAGTACCAGAAATAGGCTTGCAAATTTTGCTTTACAAGGAGCTGTCGTACATTGGGTTAGGAAATTGCTCCTGCATATATTAAATAAGAATAAAAGTGAAATATTTGGCTATGTATGGTGGTGACGAAGAGCAGTTAATAACATTTCCTCGGGAAATAAAAGATGTACTCAAGCAAGAACTGCCTTTTCTAAAGTGAAAAAAATGAGGGGGTGGGGGAGAAAAAAAATGAAGGGAAGTGTTTTGACACTATTGCTGTAACAACTGGTCGTTTGAAGCTAAACCGTGTATTATAGAACAGTTATTTGAAAAATGTTACGCCTGCCATCCTGCCATCACATTTTAGAACTTGTACTAAAGACAATTTTTGATTGCAAAAGGGGTTCAAGAATTAGCTCTCAACCTCTCATTTTTAAGCATTTTTAAGCAGAGTGGTTCGAAACTAAAAATATAAATACATATATAAAACTGGTCTTGATCGTGAGGAAATCAAATCTATAATAAAGGTAAATGGTCTCGAACATTTATTAATTTTGAAAGCGATAGGAACCCAGTGAAGATTATACAGAATTTTCTATAACGTTTAATATTTATAGATTATATTAGTCCAGAAAAGATTTATTTTATAGACTCAGGGCTTATACATCCTGCCAAGTGGTTGACAAAAGCCATTTACTCAAAAAATTTAATATTTAGTGGTCAATTCTTGTAAGTGACGCAGAGACAAATGTCATCAGTAGCATATTTGCATTCATAATTGATATGTATGTTAACATGTGGTTTAATGTTGCTAAAACAACGTCGTCTCTGAACCAATATTTCCGATTTATAAAAACTCTAATAATAATACATTACTTTACTAATAATAAGTTATTTTAATAATAAGTTACTTTTTGAAAAAGATATAGATTATTTCATTACTCCATTATCATTCAACTGTTTTAAAATATTCAACATTTTAACTCATTTTTCTGATTCTGAATCAGGTGTTTGGAATGAAGAGATGGATTTTTTAAAAGAAAAGATTTTTGTCAAATATCTTTGGGTTGTAAACAACATAGTTAAAAGGGGTGTGAAACTAATTTAAGACTACAATGCGAGTTCAATGAAAGATGAAAATATTTTACATTCACTTGATATTATTACTGGGATTTAATCTGACAAATCTACTTACCAATTCGAATTACCAATTCAATTTACATAAAATTTGTTCAGGAATTATTATTTATTACTCATGAATATTTTTTGCTTTAATATTTTATTTTAGGGTATTTTAGATTCATTGTGATGCGTTTATAAGAAATACTTGAATCATACGTTAATTTTTTCTCTTATATTCAGTCACCAGTTCTTTAACGTACTCCTCCCTTTTATATACCTGGATTGAATATCATTTCTAAAAAGCACCTTATTTGAATAAATTGATATTAAATAACTCTACGATAGTAACAAAAATCAAAAACAAATAACCAAATTCTGCTGCTTTAAAAAAGTCGAATTTTTGGACTTAATCTATGGAAAAACTACATGTCCCCTCATCTGTATGTTTTTAATGAAATTTGTAGAAATCTAAATTAAAGTCAGCATTATTGTCTACATAGGGGAGAGTGAGGTACAATGGACCAATTTTGGAAATTTTAGTATTTACTCACAAAGTAATAATTTCTCGCTCTTGAAAACATGTGTGCATATTACCTATATATTGGGTCTTATGTGGCACTGAAACAAAAGCAATAATTTTGTTTACATTTTTAATATAAATTTTTTAATAACAACTGACAAAATGCACCATTGTACCCCGACCGCGAGGTACAATGGTCCATGACATGGGGTACTATGGACCACAGGTCAAATTTAAAAACCATACTAATATAGTACGTTTTTTAATAGTATAAAATGTAGAATATATTATATTTGTTTATTTATGTCTTTGATTCATACAAAGAATGTAAATTAATGAACATTAAAATTAGAAAATGATACGCTAAACATTTTTTGTGTCACTGAAAATCAGCTGTTTTCTTGTGAAGTTGTAGGATCTGGAAAACTCATCATTACAATAACTTGAAAATTTACAAGAGATAAAGCAACACTCTCAGGGGAAAAAATGTAGAGATCTTAATTAAGTTTTCGTTGCATGAATCTCACTAAAACAGATTCTTTATCATTTATTTTTGTGATTAAACCAACAAAATGTAAAACCGTCTTTTTCTTCAAATTTATTTGTATTTTTTAATGGCATTATTTAATTTAGTTTGTTATAGCTGTATGATATTTGTAAAAATATAAGAATACAAAAGTAACTGAATGGTTATTAAAAATAAATAAGAAGAAACGTCAAAGTAAATTGCTTTCTTATTCATCTTTAAAGACATAATAAATCTAATTAAGGTTAACTCTGAAATTTTTATATATAATTTATAGCAAACACTTCAAAAACTCAGATTTTTAAAATCAGGTTATTATGACAGAGAACTGAGGTAAATGGACCATGGTCCATTGTACCCCGTTTCTTAGTGGTTCATAGTATCCCATCTGGACCTCTCACATCAAATGATTAGAAAAAAAATATAAAATCCCCTTAAAAATATTTTAATGCGATTAAATATAATAATAGATAATCGTCTTTATTGTGCTAAATAGCATTTTCCAGATCATTATTCCTAAAATACGAAAAGAAAAATAAATGATTGACTAAAAATATTTACTTTTGGCTACCGTAAACCAAACTTCACGAATAAAATGGCTAAATTGTCAGTTAGGCCTGAAGTTGCTCGCTGTGTTTCATCATTGCAGTGCTGCTATCTATGTATCAAAATCTGAAACATAAAAATAAATAAACAAATTATAGGGAGAGGCCCATTGTACCCCGTGGTCCATTATACCCCACTCTCCCCTAAAGGTTTTATCAGACATAGCGACTTTTTAAACAATGAATTTTTGGGCCAACTTTAGCACCAATTTCTTCTCGGCGAAAACGCCGTAAAGGTTACATCAAGCGGGTGAAAATTTGGATGAAAGAAGTCTATCATTTGACGCTTATCACTTTTCTTGGCACGAATAAAATACGCAATGATTAGTATTAAAATTCCCTTTCATTTGTGTAAAATATCGGATTATTATTTCTATTTTGATCTTTGTTACAACATTTGTCATAATGCCATACGAAAATAAAAACGATAAATTCAAAATTCTTATCATTTAACGGTTAAAAAAAAAAAAAAAAAAAAAATGTGCTTAACGATAATATTTCTTGTTCAAATCACCACTTTATAACCGATTTCCATGTTCCGCCATCTTGAAAATATGACGTATCAAAATAGCGCATCCTGATTGGATGAGTCTGTGGAAAAATGGTAGTGTGTGTGAGGTATATTAGCGTAATGCTACAATTAAAATTCACACTTTAAGAGTAAAACATGAATGCGAAGGTTTTAGGATTCGATTGAGTAATAGAGTTAGTTCCTATCCTAAACTAAAATTGTAAATTGAAATATGCTAATATTTTGGAAACTGAATAGTATAATAGTAGTAGGAAGATTGCTTTTAGGAGTTAGTTGGAAGGAAGATTGCTTTGGAGAGTTAGTAGCGGATATAGTTGGATGTAAGTCGAGTAGATAGCGGTGTCAGGGATTCCTCCTGCTATCGAAAGGTTACTGAGCCGCGAGGGTGATTGAAGTTAAATGTAGTAGTGGAAATTATTTGTGGTTAATCATTTGAAGTTAGAATAGTTAGTATGGCTGTCCATCTTAAGTTATAAAGATATTAAATATAAAGTCCAACGCCCGCCTTTTTATTTAAGCTCAAATAAAAGTTCCATTGATTTTATAAATCTGACTTTGTGTTATTTCAAAACTTCATTAAGTAATTAAGTAAGTTTCAGCTTCAAGTTAAAGTTAAATGAGGATGGCGGCGAAGTCTAATTCTCCACATTGGCGCCCAACTTTGCTCGAATCCCCCCCCCCCCCGAGCAAGTCTTTTTTGATGGCACCACTAGCGTGCTGCAATTTTTTGAGCAGATTGAATATTTTTTCCATTTTCATAAAATCAATGTTAAAAAAAAATATTCTTGGTTAGACTATTCCCTAGAAGGAGAACCGAGACAGTGGCATAGGTTAATCGCCTGCCATTCGCTTGGCTCAAATCCAAGCTATGAGGACTTAAAAAGTCGGATTATCAATCTTTTTGCCACTCGGTATGACAAACTAAGATTGCAACATGACCGTTCCCTCCCCCCTCACGAACGTCAGTGGGAAGCGGTAATCAAACCAGTGGAAAAACCACAAGTTATTTAGTCGCAGAAAGTAAGCTCGAGTATATTAAGTCACCCTAAAACTGGTAAGGAAAACTTTATTTCTAGTGGCAAAAGCCAAACGCAAGTAACTGCAAACGAACAAACTTCATTTTCAAACAGCGATACATATGAAACTAAGTCTATTATTCAGAATTTAACTACGGATAATAAATCCGAAAAATTATCTCGTGTTGCGACAGGAATTGTAAAAGAAAATCCTATTAAAACTACTGTGGCTGCGGAAACTGTTAAACTAAGCGAAAATGTAAAATCAGTAAATGATTCGGTTAATCCTTGTAACTCAACTTTAGCTGTCAGTTTTGAATCTATACAGCCGACAAAGTCAATTGTTTCTACTGAGAAATTGCACGTAATTGGTCAAAATAACACGCCGCTCAAAGTAAAAGAAAATAAAATTAAGATAACTGTAGTTGCTGAAACCGTTCAACCGAGTGAAAGTGTAAAATCATTAGATGTTGAGGCTAATCCTTCCACCAATGCCTCAGATTTAAGTTCTAAAACAGTCAAGTCGCCCGATTCGTTTATTTTCACAGAAAATATGGTAAAAGCAAATGCGAACTTCCACTTAAATGGTCAAAATGACACGCCGCCTAAAGTAAACGAGAAAGAGGTTATTTTAACGAATGTAATTTCGAAAGGGCAATTGACCTCTTGTGAGGTTTCAACACCGTCTACCAGCCCTGCATTCGACAGTATGGAGCGAAATCAACCCCCTCCTGGAACTATTAACAGTGAAAAGGCTCCGGGTGTAACCCCCCCCCTCAGAGTGACCAGACATCAGGTTCGAACACTGCTCAGGACAGCAACCTTGCAACGTCTGACCTGCATCTACAAGCAACAACTCCACAGGCCTGTCTGAACCGCATCTCCGATTTTGCTGATATCAAGGAATCAATCTGTCAGGTGCTATGGTTTTATATTTTTTCCATTGTAAACTGTATTTCTATCACAGCAATTATGAAATTTTCGACAGGTAGAGCTTTCATTTGGACTTTCAGCCATGATCTCAAAGAGATGAACTTTTTAAAATATCACAAGTCAAAATTTAACCCTTTCTTTACCGTAGCTGGAATTTCAGTAGGTGCTTAAAATACGAAAACGCCCAGAAATTGTTTGTCCCCTTCTTTGCATGTGAAATGTCAACGCAAAAGGGATAATTTTTTTCTACGAGAGGGGTAGAATCAGGTGACGCATCAGCAGTTTCCCTGGAGTACGGCTTTGGAGGGAAATTCCGTAGAAGACAACTTTGACAGTGAAAATTAAATACTTTTCTAGAAGCAAATGCTAATCTGTTTGTTCATTGAATATGATAATTCGGTTCTTATTGTTAAACAGGTAATTTTCTCTGCAGATTGAAACATAAAGATAATACTCTCTAAAGAATTTAGAAATGTTCAGTTTTACTTGGAATAATATTTACAATGTATTTACTATGCAAATGCATTGAACTTGAAAAGAATGAATTGGAGCTTGAGATATGAAAGCATTGAAAGGCTTTAAAACTCGGATTTTAATCACTTTCAAAAAGGATATATATATATATATATATATATATATATATATATATATAAAACTATTGACATGAATTTATAAATATATAAGTTTTACAGATTAGAAAAACCAAAAGGAGAATTACAAACCAATGCGCAAAATTGCAGCGAAAGGAAATGCAAAACATAGATGTAGGAATATATAAATGTAGAAATAAACAAATGAATGAAATTAAACCCCAAAAAACACTGAGATCTTCATCAGAGAGGCCCCTCAGTGTAGGGGTGAACGAGAAGTTTCTGAAAGGACAGTAGCTATAAGCTAATAACTATCCTTAGCCCCCAACTTCTCACCAAACAGAAAACCACCAATAACTGAAGAGAAATCAAACATATATATAATGTATAAAACTACTAAAAAATTTATAAAATTATCAAATTGTAAAAGTTACAAAATTACATCAATTCATTTAAAAAATATACAATACAATAAAGAATTACTGAAGGTAAACAAGAAAGTATAAAATGAAATAAAATACAACCCTTCATCTGGAAAACAAACTAACTTCGGCCGACGGGGCTACTCGTCGGTACTTAAATATCGCCCTGGAATGAGGAAGTAGAACAAACCGAGATAGGAAATCTCTGGAAACTCACAGTTAAAAATTGGGACGGGTAACAGTTAATTTGCAAGGTAAATTTTAAATCATCTTCATTATTGCAAATAGTACGAATTCTTTAAAGCTGTGCGAACATAATATTTTTTAAAACTTTTCTACTGATATTTGAAAATCAATTAGTAAAACTATTAACTTTAAAATAAAAATCCTTTCTTTTATCATATAATCCAATGAGCCATTTATCTTCATTTCTCTTTATATTTAAATCTAGGAAAAAATTTTTATCAGTATCTGTACGGTTTAAAATTAATTCTTTAGGATATATTTTTCCAGAAATATTTTCGAAACAATTACAGTTAAAAACAATTAAATCCTCAATATATCTGAAGAAAGTAATATTTATAATTTTTTTTTTCGAAAAAATATAAAAATAAATTTGCGAAAGCACTCGAAAAACTCGTTCCTATTGGGATCCCCCTCTGCTGTAAAAAGTAATCTTTCCCGTTAAACAAAACGTTTTCAAAAATACAAAACCTGATAAGATTAATCCAGTAATTTTTATCACAATTTAAGTAACAGCCAAATTCCTCATAAATGCCTTCTTTTATTATTATTATTATTTATTAATTACTTTATAGGTGTTTACTTCTAAATATTTAAAAGAGTACAATTTAAAAGGAAGTATTCAAGGAATAAACTCATTCAATTATTACCACTCACCCCCCCCCCCCCCCCCCCCAAAAAAAAAAAAAAAAAAAAAAAAAAAAAGTTATTTTTTTTTTATGCATATTATTTTTATTTATATCTTACATCAATATCATTACATGATATTTTTTTGTTAGTGGATTTAATTTGACATATCTTTGCATTGGCGAAAGATTTATAAAATAAATTTAAATATAGTTTTTCAGATACATATGTAAAATATAAGATTTATTGTGTTTTAATTTAATTGTTTTATAATTTATTTGTTAAAAAATATCTCATTTATGGAATCATCAAAAATATTTTTAAATTTAGATTGTTATTATTATTATTATTATTATTTAATTAAAAAGGTTTTAATTAAAATCTAAAATATTTAAAATTTCCTTAGATGTAGAAGGGAATTTTATTAATAAAAACCTACTCTAAGTTATCAGGCGCAAATTTAGAAATCGCGCACTGTTTCTTCATTAATATTTCTTGACTAAATGCATTCTTTTTTAGAAAAGGATAAAGAATTAACTCTAAAGAAAACGGAAATATTAAATCAAAATTTTAAAATAAATACAATGAAAATAATCAGTGCGTGTCTGTATATTTATAAGATCATGTTAGTATGTACGGTTTATTTATTTTATTTATTTATTTATTTTATCTGTATCAGAGAAATCTCATTCGTCAGTGTCTTCATCATAAAACATTTGCAGAGCTTCCTCTGTATTCAGTCCTTTCTTCCGGCCATACATAATTAAATCACATTCACTTTTAATATTACATTTAAAAGTAAACAGAGTGCACGTAGAAAAAAGAAAACCGATTAGAATATAACGGAAAGAAAGTCAGAGTATCTATTTTACAAAGCTATAATACTTTAATTTTCCCTTTCCACGTTCCTAAAAATTCCCTTTCTTGAACTCAAGTTAACAAAGAGGAGATTCTCTTATCAACACACCCCCTTCACTCTAATTTTGACAGCTAAGATGGGGAAAGAAATTTCGGGCGGACAACCGGTTGTTTGAATGTACGGGCGTTTCGGGCGGTTTGGTAAAGAAAGAGTTAAACTTTTAGCATGAACTTTCAAACTCCTGAAATTTCATGTATTTACATGTCATAATTTTTTTTTCTGTTATATAATATATGAATGTATGTACTTAAATGTTTTCTGTTTTAGCCACCACCTGCAGTGATTGGTACGATAAAATTATTCCTTACCTTTGTATATAGATTTTCTCTCTAGTTTTTGAAATGATGTATATGTATATACTCTAATGCTTTTTTATCTCCTAGCCAACGCCGGCAGTTTTGAAAAAACTTTTTTTTTTCAACATTTGTATATATTCATTATCTATATTTCTCTAAATGTCTTATAAATTGTATAACATGAAATTTGATAAGTGTATAAACATTTTTCTCTATAGTTTTGTAAGTGATCTATATGTATGTACGTGAATCTTTTTTCTTTCTCAGCGATCAACTGCAGTTTTGAAAAATTTTGTATCCTTATCTATGTTTTCTAAATGTAGTATATTGTATACAATGAATATTTCTTGTTGTAAACTCTTGCATTTTTCACTAAGAGTTTTATGTATATATTAATATGGGGTTAAAATAATTTTTTTAAGCTATTCTGCATGTAAATTCGCGTTTAACGACTAACCTTATTAATCCACTAACAATTTAGTTTTTTCCGTACGCAAATAGCTAGGTGAAAATATTGCTTATGTATAAAATTATGCCATTCATCTATATAAAATTGTAGTTCATGTCAATTTTTGATTTGTACGTTAAAAAGAATTTTAATTCTAGAAATTCCGATGTCCAGTTGTTAATCTCAAGTCCTCTGATTCAAACTCTCCGTACAGACGTAAATCTGAAAATCCAGGCTGACTTCTTCAAATTGTTTCTTTCCAAATGAAAAAAGAGGTATTTTTGGAACTGTGCCAGCGTTTCTCTTTTCTCAAGTCAAAGGTGTTTTTCTGGACGCTTGCCAACAGCGGATTTCTTTCAAGATTCAAGCAGATAGTGGACAACTGGATTTTTTTTTCTTTTTTTTTTTCTCTGATGCCTTTTCAAGTATTTTTCCTAGCTGATGATCTGGGTCAAGACTGACCTGCAGATGGATAAAGATATACCAAGTTTTTGTCAATAAAGACTTTTTAATGTTACCACGTTTAAATTGAATAACGATCGCATTTATTTTTTTTAAGCGATCCTTTTTGTACTGAAATTTTTTTAAATTAATGAAAATTTTTTCCTTTCCATTTGTTTTAAGGAAAGATGAATGTAAGCCCCGCTGTAATAACGCTGGACTTTAAATAAGTTTAAACTATGTTAGGGCATGGAGTTTCTGCCATAAAGCACCTCAGATGGAGCTAAAAAAAGTATTTTTATCATAAATCTTTCCTGAGTGGCAGTTTTAAGCTCGGCCTTCTTACTTTTTTTCCCTTATTACATTTTAAAAGCAAATAGTTATTCTTGGGCAGTCTAATTTAAGTTTCCCCCCTCTTTTTTTTTTCTTTTTTTTCAAAAGTCTTATGTAGTTTAATTTTAGCAGAGTCACTGCAGCTAAATTTTCTTTGAATAGTATTGCAATAATTTAAAATTTTCACGGGTAAAAACCCGTTGGGGTTTTTTACGTAAAAATTTTTCTTTTGGGGAGGAACTGTGAGGTATATTAGCGTAATGCTACAATTAAAATTCACACTTTAAGAGTAAAACATGAATGCGAAGGTTTTAGGATTCGATTGAGTAATAGAGTTAGTTCCTATCCTAAACTAAAATTGTAAATTGAAATATGCTAATATTTTGGAAACTGAATAGTATAATAGTAGTAGGAAGATTGCTTTTAGGAGTTAGTTGGAAGGAAGATTGCTTTGGAGAGTTAGTAGCGGATATAGTTGGATGTAAGTCGAGTAGATAGCGGTGTCAGGGAATCCTTCTGCTATCGAAAGGTTACTGAGCCGCGAGGGTGATTGAAGTTAAATGTAGTAGTGGAAATTATTTGTGGTTAATCATTTGAAGTTAGAATAGTTAGTATGGCTGTCCATCTTAAGTTATAAAGATATTAAATATAAAGTCCAACGCCCGCCTTTTTATTTAAGCTCAAATAAAAGCTCCATTGATTTTATAAATCTGACTTTGTGTTATTTCATAACTTCATTAAGTAATTAAGTAAGTTTCAGCTTCAAGTTAAAGTTAAATGAGGATGGCGGCGAAGTCTAATTCTCCACATGTGTAGAGAAAATTTTATCAATACAGCTCTAAAAAAGTTAGTCAAGTTCGGTATGCGCTATCACATTGGGAGTAAAGACAATTGTTTTCGAAAAATCGGCGCTGATCAGCGATTGGCTTTAAAATCGCCTATAAAGTCGTCGTGTTTTATACGCACATAATTAGATACATATATATATATATATAATATATATATATATATATATATATATATATATATATATATATATATATATATATATATATATATATGATGCATCTTCCGAAATTTTATTTTCCAATATTTTCCAATATTATCCAATACTATTTTTATATGAATTAGCAACGTTTGAAAAAAGAAAAAATCAGTGATCAATTTTTTGCGACCACCCTAGTCCGCGTTTATTTAGGTCAGTTGTCAAGCGCCTTTACTAAGCTATGTTTCATTGGAATGGATATAAATGTTTTTCCTTTACATTTTATCGTATGAAATTCACCTAAAAAATTATCAACCATAATTATAAAACTCAGAAAAATAAATATTTCTTTTTAATTATAAATAGCATTTTAAACTTACTGCAGCATATAAATTTACATTTTATTTAAAATAATTATTATATGAAATGGAAAATATGAAAAAATGATACTTTTTGGTAATATGCTAAATATTGTTTATTATTAAATATACAATTTCAAAATTATGTATAAAAAAGTATATATGAATATTTAATACGGTTTATCATTAAATTTTTTTTTTAAGTTACAATTCACCTGTTTTATAATTATTTACGTATTCTAAGTTAATTTTAATAACAAGATTTAATCACTAAACTTTTAACTTGCTGTTAACATTTATTGAGAGCAATAAATTTTCACAGATTGTATATTGAAGAATTAATCTTATCCTTAAAGAATAATTATTTCGATAATCTCTTTTAATAACACCTTGCAGAATCCTATTTAAGTATTTTGCATTCTTTTAGGGGTCATTATCCATTGAAATCTTTCAAGCTACCAATAAATAGGCATATAAATGTGTGTGTATTTTCAAATATTAACCTTTAAGAATGTCTAACCTTTAATACGTATCGGATATATACCGCTAATGAATTTTGCATAATGATATTGAAAGATCTTTTATCAAAGAAAAAATAATATTAGCTAGTTTCGATTAACCCAAATGTTAATAATATACATTAAACATATTAGAGGATTTCTTGATTATATACTATTAAAGCATTATTATTATTATTATTATTTATATAAATGCAAGGACATTTTTAAATGTGTATATTATAAGTGATTCACAACTATATACACGAAACATTTTTTTTTCTTAAAAAAGCCTGTAAATTTTAATAAAAAAGACAAATTATAACTCGCAGACAATGCAATAAAGTAATAAGTACAAAACTTCGAAAAAACATCATGAAATGAAAGAACTCGCAACAACTGTTTCGGGTCGAAAGAAAACATGACCCTTCGTCAGGCAAACAAAAAAAAAAAAAAAAAAAAGCGGCAATGCACATATTTCAATTGCAGTACTTGTGCCTACATTGTTCGTATGATGAAGGGTCGTGTTTTCTTTGGACTCGAAACAATTGTTGCGAGTTCTGGCATTTTATGGTATTTATTCAAAGTTTTGCACTTATTGCTTTTAAAAGCCAAATCTATGGTGCTTTCTTATAATTTTTTATAAATCCACTGACGTGTTTTGTTGTTAGAAAATCTAAATTTAAGTAAAAATTAAAGACACATTTCACTTTCTGAATGTTTAGTAATTAATAAAATAATTTTAAATCGTAGAATAAACCATTAAATAAACATAAAAAAAAAAAAAAAAAATTAGAAAATTTCTAAGTATTTCACTCTAAATAGCTCGCTTTAAAAACACTACTTTATATTTTATCACAGAATAGATGTAACTACGAAAAATCCTCAGAAATTTGTTAGATATTTTTTCCTTTAAATGTTACTAAATGGTAAGTCTGGAACTTGTTGTTTCTTATTGAGCACTTTTTGACTGGCAAATCTTTTGTGACAACTTTGAAACACAATATTTCTATCGAAAGACAATAAATGAATGAAATAGGTGATAAATACATTTTTAATGCTATATTCGTACACAATCAATTTCTTCGATAGCGTGACATATTCATTCTTCCATTTCAATACGTAAAAATCTTCCGTTACACGACGCTTTCTTGAGTTTCTTTCTTTCTTTTCTTAAATATTTGAATATTTTCGGATTTTTTTTTCTTTTTTTTTTTTTTTCCTTTTTTACTTAAAATCATAATATTCTATATATTTACTATGTACAATCTATATAATATTTCTCTAACGTGGTACAGCTACGATTATTTTTTTTAGAAACGTACGATAGTGACTTAATAAAATACGTGAGGATAATACATAATACATAAGCAATATTTAAGCACGCGAACTCTATTCAGTGATCTAA
This sequence comes from Salticus scenicus, assembly GCA_963930645.1. Taxonomy (NCBI): domain Eukaryota; kingdom Metazoa; phylum Arthropoda; class Arachnida; order Araneae; family Salticidae; genus Salticus; species Salticus scenicus. The sequence continues at coordinate 36,248,013 of OZ005655.1, read as the reverse complement.
TTAAAAAAAAAAAGACGAAATTAATTTGATGAGATCATTTTATAGAAAAATTTGTTTTTGAAAGTTGCATTTCTACAATCTTAGCAAGCGTCATTTTAAATCTAGTAATATTTTAATGATATAAGCCCCAGATAAATTTTTGTCATAAATTGACTAAAAAACGCCATAATAAAAAGTATAATCAAAATAGGTACTAAGTTTTTGTAAACACAAAATTATCCCAAAATAAACTAATTAATTAATAAAAATGTATCGCCAACATGGTGTCAAAAATTTAAAAATCGCCATGGGGTCCTATACAAAATCTGTCCTGTAATAAAGTGGATTCTGAGGAATTATAATTGGGTGGGAAAATTGGCCTAAGGTGTATGAGTTTCAAATTTTAAAGGTAAATAAGAAAAGCAATAAATTGCGAAAGTTTCGTACGGGTTTGCAAGTTCTTAATATTTCCTTTAGTTTTCTAACTCAACCTTTAAAAGGAAAACGATTTCGTGTCAAATAGAAAACTTCAGGACTGACTAATCTGAAAATTCTTCTAATTATTAAATCGGTCACAGTGAAATCCTGGACGATAGGTTTGATGCTCCAGCCCTACCCACCCGCTCCTCGATGTCTTTTTCTAGTCAATTTTGTCCCTTTATTACTTCCGGTGTGAGCTTTTTTCTTTTTTTTAACACACTTGACATTGTGAGTTTTTTTGTTTTTCGTCCCATGCTATTTCTATGGGGTTTTTGGCTTTATTTTCCCCTCTTTTTCTACATTCTAAAGTGCGGTGGCCACCGCACCTTTAGAATGTAGAAAAAGAGGGGCATTAGACCTGTCGGGGGCTGGGGCATTAGACCTGTCGTCCAAGATAAATACGTCTCGCCTATTATGTAACATCGCACAGTGGTCGGAATTTCAAAAAAGCTGGCCAAAAGTCGAAATTAAAGAAAACAAGTGAAATTGTGATGTATATATATGTTTTCGAGGTCGCTGAATCCGAATCTGACATTGGTTTTTTGAAAACTTCAAAGGCAAACTCAAAAACAAGATGGCGGATACAATATGGCAGACAAAAAATTAAAAAATTAATATAAGATGGATAATTCTTACATTAAGGGGTTTTTGAGGGCACTGAATTCAAATTTGACGTTAGTTTTCATAAAAAAAGTCATATTACACTCAAAAACAAGATGGCGAATCCAATATGGCGGATCAAAAATCAAAAAATTGATAGATGAAGGATAATTTTCACATTTAAGGGTTTTTGAGGGCGCTAAATTCAAATTTGATATCAGTTTTTATAAAAAAAGTGATCTTGCACTCAAAAACAAGATGGCGGATCCAATAGGGCAGACCAAAGTCCAAAAAATTAAAAAATTAAATTAAAAAGTAAAAATTAAATTAAAAAGTTAAAACGCTTTTACACATACAGGGGCAGGCGGGGGCACCCAATTCTTTAACGGCTGAATAAAATGGATATCCCTTAACACTCTGCACTTTGAATCAATGCGGGATCTTGCGAGATAAAAAAGTTTCCATACTTTGAAACTTTTGGTTATGTTATAATTGAGGTTAACTTCAAAAAGCCGCTCAGGAGATCACTTGATGAAAAAAAATAGGAATACAGCATAAATATTATCTACTAACCTCCACAATTGTCAGCCATATTTTGTTGAATGTTGTTGTTGCGAAATTTTCCGAGAAACACTATTTGTTTAACTGTTAAAATGCATTAACAATTAAAAAGAAAAAATTGTCACGTTTTCCGCCAGCCTACACTTAGAAATATGTAGATAGAATAAATTTTCCACCTCACAGTTTCATTCAGTGGCTCCCTCTGAAGGTATTTCCGCGGTACTTACGTCTAAAAACGCGCCTAAATTTTTCGACTTTTGGCCAGCTTTTTTGAAATTCCGACCACTGTGCATCGTTTTAAAAATAAAGAAAATGTAATGGTAAAATAGTCAAATTTTGCTAACTTAGATTAGAAGAACAAATATGTTTTTTTTTTTTTTTTTTTTTTTTTTACCAGTGGTCTATGTAAAGTTTGAAACATTTTTATGGTTGGATGGATTTTCTCTCCTGAAATATGCATGTACTTTATCTATTTAGAATAATTATGTTAGTTAAAAAATTCCTTTGTGAGAAATAATGCTGTTCATTTAAAATGTTTACTTTTAAAATATAATGTGTATTTTCAGTTAATTCGGAAAATATTATTTTTATCTTTGAAACAGTAGATATTTTCTCATTATGAAAGATATAAAAAAAACTATCTCAATAAATTTGCATGTAATTAAAAAAGAAATCTGAATAGTTATTAGAGTGTAACATATATATATATATATATATTATACAGAGGCTGTTAGCACATTTTTTAGACGATTTTATTTCGCAGTAAGAAAAAATCGTCTGCATGGAGAATTTTATTTTTACAACAGCTATATTTTTGGAAGTTCTATTTATCTTCTGATATTTAAAATTTTTGTTCAGATGCAAAAATGCGCTTTTAAAAAGGCAGTGGAAGGAAGGACAGGTTTCCGCTCTTTCCAAAGACAGTTTTTAGTGAAATCTTTATGAAAAGCATTTATCAGGAGAAAAATGGAAAAATGTCGCAACAATAGATGAATCTTAAGTCTATTTAAGTGGTTGCAATAAAAAAAGATCAATTTATTATCACAAAAGTGGAGAAAAAAATGCTACATTGTTCAAAGCATCAAAGAAAGTTTTTCTAAAGGATTTATGATTGCCACTGGTTTTTCATACAAGCACAATATAAAAGCAAAAAAAAATGTGACAAAAATGTCAAAATCAGCTCTAAATACTATCAAGAACATATTTTAATTCCAATTTTAAAAAATGAAAATCCAGATCTTTATCCACAATTCTATGAATCCGTTGAACTGCATCAATACAAAACAATCAGACACACATCGCAATCCGCAATTGCTTTTCTAGAAAAAAATGGAACAAAACACGGGAATTAAAACCATACCCTTCACTGATATTCCTGCTAAATCTCCTGATGTATCACTGTTGAATTTTTGTGTTTTTTGACTCTTAAAATCAACATTATCCAAACTCCGACTACAACGCTTTGTGGACTTTGGAAAGCCGTTCAAGAGGAGTAGAAAAATATACCTCTTCCGATATTATAAAAACCATTATTATCATAGAAATTACGATGTAGAATGATAGTTAAGAACAATGGCTATCAAACTGAACAATTAAAACACGAAATATGAATGAAATTGCTCCAGTACACTCCATCAAAATCGTCTAAAAAATGTGCGAACAGCCTCTGTACAGTAACAAAAATAAAAGCGACAAAGAAGATTTTAGAAATTTTTATTACTTCTAAGAAATTTGTGGAGTATTATTTATAAATGTTCAGCAAAATAAATTTCTAGTGGCAGCAATTTATCTATCGAATGTTATCATTAAGTCTGTCAATAAGAATAATATACGTTAAGGCAACGGTGGACTTTCAAAATGACAAAATTCGACTAAAAATTCGATATTTCTGTTTTACTAAAATATGAAATTATGTAACAGTAGTAAAGCGTGGCTAAAATATTTTTTTTTCATTTCCCATCATTCTATACTGATATATAACTGTTTATATTTGTAAAATAAAACTGAATCTAATGTAAAATGAAATTTTTAAGTGCCATTTTCTCAAAACAAATTTTTAAGTAGTTGTGACAAGTTTAAAATGTTCCATGCATCTTATTTTGTTATTGAATCTTCATGAAACTTATTTTAAAGTCTCTCTCTCTATATATATAAACTTATAAACTTTAAAATAGGTTAAAGAAAATAATAAATACATTTTTTTTTTCGCATACAGTAGTAATACAGCAATATCGGCTCAATATCGTTCAATATCGCATTGGTGAAAATCACCTTTTTTATCAATTTTGTTGGTGTTTGGTGTTTTAGGAGAAAGGCCGATAGACTACTCTAGGGTCATAAGCCTGACGGGGAATGTCCTCCGTGGAGGTTTTTCTGAGAGGCATAGTCCGTATTTATGCAAGTTTCGGAGAAAACCACGGAAAACTCCGAACGGCTAGGCCGACGAGCGCCATCTGGAATAGAATACGGCACCTCAAGTCTACCAGCTTTGACCGCAGAACCGCTCGGCCGCTGCAGGGCCCCACTCTTGTTTGACCTATAATCATGAACTTTTTTAAAAAGTTCAATATTTGGTTTTAAATTTAAATTTCATTAATTTAATTTAAATTTTCAAAAAATTCAGTACATAAAGCAATTTTAGTGCCGTAATAATTACACTGTTAAAAAAATGCAGAAAAAATACAGAAATTCTCTGTAATTTCAGAAAAAAAGGCGTAAATTACGGAAAAATTACGTAGACAAAACGTATTTTACGACTTTTTTTCTGAAATTACAGAGAATTTCTGTATTTTTTCTGCATTTTTTTATCAGTGCATTTTTTTATAAAGCTATACACATTGTAATTCGGACGCTTCGACATAATTCGATATTCGCCGATAATGGTAAATGTGTGCAAAACAATATTGACACATACAACGAATGCTGATATTGGCAAGTATTACTGTACTGCTGGTGTAATTATGATTGTAAATAAAATATCTAAAGTAACTTATATCAAAATCATCTAAAGCTACTTGTATAAATGAACTTAAAAGTATAAATAAAAAATTAACGCACAAGGAATATTTTGCATTTTAACAATTAATTATTTATTTTAATTAATATACTTAATAATTGTAATGTGAATGATAATTTTAGTATGGAATTTCTCATGTCTAAATAAAACTATATGAAACTGTAATTGTTTGCAATAATTAATTTATAAATATAGTTATTTATTTTGAAAGCGCACCATAAACAGTTGCTAAATTTGGTTTAAATATTTATAGAAGATTGCCGCTATTTTTTCAACCGCATTTCAAAACGCCGTGACAAGAACGCCAAAATTTTTCTCAGAAGAGAGTCATTGCATTACTAGAAAATAGTAATAATTTTAAATAAAAATCAGAGTACGCGAGAAAGATTTTTATGGGTAATTTTAAGCCTCCCGCTGGAACTGAAAATTTCCATGAATTTACGGCAAGGCAGATATTGAAATTTTACCTTCTTTGGCATACGAATAAAAACATTATTATAATTAAGAAATCAAAATTAATTTGCAATGTTTTGAGGAAAATTATTACTGTTTCAATATAAAATTCACCAAATACAATCTTCATTTTCGGATAACCATAATGAAGTCCTGTAAACAGTGAAGCGTTATTCAAATTATTTTTGCTAAAAACTTTGATATTTTGCTTTTTTTTTTAGTAATTTAATCAAAAAAAAAAAAAAAAAAAAAAAAAAATCTTATTATATAAATTCAGGGAAAACTTAAAATAGATTTAGGAAACATATCGCGTAAACTATTTTGTAATAAATAAATAAATAAAGTGACGAAGTACACAGAAAATTTAGGAAATTTTCATATATAATGATATATTTTCTATACAAGAAGAAGAAATTGTTGGATTCATAAATATTTTTGTCTCCGGTTTTTGAAGGATGTACATGTTTCTAAATAGACTGAACCCATTTTTATCCCGGCATGCTTATTTGTGTGAATCGCTGTCTGAATATGTATCACCAAAATTTTGAGAGTTTTTGTGAAATCAAAGACACAAAAATGGAGTTATATAAAACTTAGTTAGGGCCTTTACATACATTTATACTAATTGGGTGTTTCTTGTATTCTAAATGATCCAAAAATCACAGAAAAAAAAAAGTCTCATTAGACTAATGTCGTCATTTTTTCTTATTATATCATTGAACTGTATAAATCTTCTTTTATTTTTTATTTCATCTTAAACGCGCGCTTTTTATTTCCTAATTCAAAATTATTTAAAAAAACTTTTTCGATATTGTCCGTTTCGAAACTGATTATTATTAATTTCCTTTTCTCTTTCTTAAAAAAAAAAAAAAAAAAAAAAAAAAAAACTTGATTTTTTTTTTTTTTTTTTTTTCAAATTATAATACCGTTTTCAAATTATTCAATTATATTTTAGATAAATTTTCGATTTCGATAAATGTCCAACAACCGTAAAACTGGTACCGTAAAAATCCGTAGTTTGAAAGTAATAGTCCTCTGTCCTTAAACAAAACAAAACAAAACATATTATTTTAAAAGTACTAACTCTAGCTCTATGCGATTTTCATAACTAAATCATATGCTAAATTAATATTAATGGTATCAGCCGACATGTGAAATTGATAGGTCCCGTTCAGGAGTGAAAACCATTATTTTTTAGCAATAATTTCTATTATATTTAATCACAAAATAATTCTGTAAATATACAGAAAATATTTCTGAATAAAAATATTTGTGCTGAAAAACCAAAACTTTTTTATCTCTGATTCTTTTACCTCTTAACTTCGTTTACGGAAAGGTGTTTAAGGAACTCTTGGATAGATGGCCATAGAGGACAGATAGCCAGTCTAAACATTTTCTAAAGTTGATCATAAACGGTAACATAAAGGGTCTAGCAGGATAAGGTAGGGTCAGGGCCCCAGAAAGTTATTTTGAAAATAACTCGTGTGGTAATATCTGCAGGGAATAAAACTACCATTGACACAAATTCAGCCTCTCATCTCGCTGCGTTCAGGAGATAATGGATCAAATAGACGCTAGAGGGGGTAATCTTTGAAATTGATCTTTATGAAAACTATTCCAGCTACACTAATGAAACAAAAACTGTTCGTTAGACAAAATATTAGTCTACATTATATATTTTTTGTAGAGTTTTTCTTACGCATTTACTATTAATAAAAAATGAAAATATTTTTTTTTCAAGATTTTATTCCTAGTTCACGCAGAGGTACAATCACAGAAAAAATATATAATGTAGCTTACTATGTCTAGTAATACTACCAAAAAGTGCATAAATATAAAATGGGTGCAACACTTCCAAAAAAAAATTAAAACTTCTTACGACCGTCTTAGGTTCTAATCACTTTACATTTGTCTTTTGATTGAAATTTTTATTACTGTATTAAAGAGTAGTAACATGTTTATTACTAAAACATATCTTAGTTAGTAATTAAAAATATAAATAAGACGTTGAGTTTGACATAAAGAGTTGAAAATTGTTTGTGGAACTACGTTTTTAAAGAACAAAACGCAACTTTTCGCTTTCCAGATCGTTGCATGTGTATAATTTGTAGCATTTTGTTTATTCCTCAACCTATGGAAGCCTCTGCGCAAGCACTAATTCAACGAGTTCACTGTTAAAATAGGGGTGACAGTCATCTGGCTCAGAGAAAACGAATGATAACAGAGCGCGAATTATTTGATGTTTTTCAAATCACAAACTGGCACACATCCAACATTTTGGACGCGTCGTTGCTTGGTAGTTTTAAGGAACGTGGCTGCAATATACCTATTATTCTTTTACCCCCCCCCCCCCAGTATATTAGCTCAACTTAAATAATCTAATTTAATAAATCTGCGTATTGTTTCAGAGTATTTTAATTTTTCGATAGAAAACTATTTTATTGTGTTTTAGTGAGTAATTGTACACAAAAAATGTCTGGTAAATGTAAAAACTGTCGTAGATTTTGCGTAAAGATAACAAGTATAGAAAAGTTATCAAAACTGAAAATGAAGCTAAAACATACAGTGTTTCAATAAGAATATCTCGGTAAGTGACGTAATATGCAACAAATGTCGTCTAAGTTTTTATAAAATGGCAGACTCAACTTCAAAGCCCACCGTAAGTGATCCCGAGACTGACAGGGATTCTACGATAGTCGAACCTGTAGATACAATCGATGATGATTTTGTGTGTCGCATAACTAGTCCTGAAGAGGATGATTATATTGAAATGCCTTTTCCACAAGTAGTATCAACACTTCGGTTCTTTATAATATGTCGAGTAGAAGTATATCTACGAGTAATATCTCTTGAAACATGATGTGACATTTTCTCAAAAAAATGATTTTTATACCCAATGGTGATCGTTGCTGCAATGAACATATGATTGGTGATAGAATTTATGAAGATGACTTGCCCCGCTTATGCATCGTTTCTAATACAAGTAAAATTAAAAAATAAGAATTAGTTACTTTTCTAAATGTACTTTCCCAAACGTCTAATCTAACATTGTTCGATCGAATAGAAAATGGATTATCAGAAAATCAACTTAAATCCCTGACAGGCCTAACTTGGGAAAACATTATAGAGCTCAAACATATGCTACCTTCAATGAGAAATGCAAAAACTCGGACTGTGACTCAAGCCTTAATCGTTTTTCTTTTCAAATTAAGGACAGGAAATTCAAATAAGACCATTGCTGCTGTTTTGGGTTTGCAATATGAACAATACGTATCAGAATGTTTTGACGAGATCATGAAGGGTTTTGAGAGAGATATTTTACAAAAGTATTTTAGTTATGGTGCTATTACACGTCAAGATCTTATTTCTAACAACTCCAGTACAGGCAAGAAGTTATTAAATCTATCTGATAATCAACTTGTTATTATATGCGATGGTACTACTTATGTACGACATCAAAAACGTCAAAATAATTTTTATCAAAGAAAATCTTTCTCCTGGCAGAAAAAAATTAATCTTTGCAAACCTTTCACCATCTGCACTACAAATGGTTATATTATAGACATTACAGGACCTTTTTACGGCACTCAAAATGATGCTTCAATACTGAAACTTGTTTTACAAGACTCTACTGGTTTACAGACATTACTATCACCAAATGATATTTTTATTGTAGATCGTGGTTTTCGCGATTCAGTTGATTTCCTACAAAGTAAAGGCTATACAGTATTTATGCCTGCTTTAAAAGGAAACAGGGCGCAACTAACAACGGAATAGGCTAATGAATTAGAAGAGTTACAAAATTGAGATGGGTTGTAGAAGCAGTTCATGGTGCAATAACTCAAAAAATATCGCCTTCTGCACTATTCTTTGGATAACAAACTTATACCGAAGTTGAAAGTGCTTTGTAAAATTGTTGGATTTCTACAAAACAAGTATGGCCAAAGATTAAATTCTCAAGGAGATAAAAATGATGAGCTGCTTGAGTACATGGAGAGCAGAATGAGTGTTTTAAATACTCTTAGTGAAGAAGTCATTAAAAAAAATTTGGAATCGTCGAAAGTCGGCTTTTCAGCAACTTAAATCGTCTGAAATCCTAGATTTCCCTCAGTTAAATAAAGACCAGCTATCGATGTTATTCACTGGCTCCTTCCAACTCTCACAGGCTGTGTCTTATTTAGCGCATATAATGGACGAAGAATGCAACCTCACAGTACAGTTTGTTAAAACCACACCCAGCATATCAAATCTGGAAGTTAGATCAAGGCATGTGAACCATAAAACTTATCATGTTTATATTGAATATGTACCAAACGGAACGACAACCGAAAGCATACGCCGATATTGCTGCAACTGTCATAATGGTCTAAGAACAGTAGGATGTTGTTCTCACATGGCCACCGTTATTTATTACTTGTCTTATGCCCGATATCTTTCCCGTATTTTATGTCCAGCACAAGTTTTATCTGATATAATTTACATCAGATGAAGAGATTCACGCAGATATTAATGAGGACAGTGATGAAGATTAATTATACTTTGATAATATATTCTGTATTACAATAAATAATATTTTCTTTGACTTCATTTTTAAATATTCAGTATATTTCTTTTTTAACGTGAATAATAACTGTAATTTAGACCTTTCACAAAGTTGTACGTTCTTAATAAATGCGTTACAGTTTTTTAATAGAGTAATAAAAAGTTCAATCAAAAGACAAATGTAAAATCATTAGTACCTAAGACGGTCATAAGAAGTTTTAATTTTTTTTTGGAAGTGTTGCACCCATTTTATATTTATGCACTTTTTGGTAGTATTACTAGACATAGTAAGCTACATTATATATTTTTTCTGTGATTGTACCTCTGCGTGAACTAGGAATAAAATCTTGAAAAAAAATATTTTTATTTTTTATTAATAGTAAATACGATAGAAAAACTCTACAAAAAATATATAATGTAGACTAATATTTTGTCTAACGAACAGTTTTTGTTTCATTAGTGTAGCTGTAACAGTTTTCATAAAAATCAATTTTAAAAATTACCCCCTCTAGCGTCTATTTGATTCATTACCTCCAGAACGCAGCGAGATGAGAGGCTGAATTTGTGTCAATGGTAGTTTCATACCTCGCAGAAGTTACCACACGAGTCATTTTCAAAATACCTTTCTGGGGCCGCTGACCCTACTTTATTCCTGCTAGACCCTTTTGTTTGTAGGAAATAGTTCAATGAGTTCTTTCATCGTGGTTAGCAGCTGTGTTTTTCGATTATAAAAAGTAAGTGAGATTTTAATGTTTGTTTGATTTAGTGGTTGAATATTTTGTTGAGTTAATTATCTGAATGTTTTACAACAAATACTTTTTTTTGGCACAACTATAGTATTTCCCCTCAGCTGAATTTGGCGATTTTTCTTTGGCGCCGATTTGAATGATAACGATGTCGTTCTGGATTGTTTGAGATATAATATGGCAGCCTGCATGCTATTTATTTTGGATTTATGATTTTATGATTTATGATTTATAATTTAGCTTACGATTTTATCATTTATGCTATATGATTTATGATTTTCAGATTTATGATTTAGCCATAATCGCCTACGAAAAATCGCCAAATCTAGCTGAGGGGAAATACTATAGTTGTTCCTTTTTTTTTTACTCTGTGGACATTTAAGGCACGTGTATAATCCAATCTTTTTTTTTAAGTCTAAAACAGGAACGTACAATCGCAGAGTGATGCTTTAATTTGGATGATTATAAATCCTTCAGTTTTAGGAGAAATAGGCTTACTTCCGAACACTGTTGCTTACTTTCGAAGCTGTAAAATTAAAGTTTTCATTTGTAGGTATATACGTTTATAGATAAGTGTTTTTTTTTTTTTTTTTCAATTTGCCATTTTGATAGATAGAGTAAGGATTTATTAATATCATTTCTTATTTAGTTTTCTTTTCAATAGCTGTTTCATTTTTTCAATTCTTCTACAGCATTCATTTGAGAAAATTCAAATTTATGTCAGTTTTAATATTATTTAATTATAGTAAAACAACAGAAATCAGAAAAATTACCAAATAATGAACTTTGAATTTACTTTTATATGATCATTTTTTTTTAATAATATTTATAGGAAGAAACCTAAGAAGCAGCTTATGAATTATCTTTTGAAGTTCCGAATACATTCTTTTGGTATCAAAAGTAATTTAGAACCGTTTTAAATAAAACTTGCATTGCTTATTAAACGTCATTATTTTATTACGAATCTTCTTTTTATATCTAATTAAACTATAATAGTAAATATTATTCAATTTAATAAGCTGTCTAATTAAAGTCTAAGGAAATAAATTTGATTTTACAACACATTTTCTGCAATTTTTTTTTTTTTTTTTTTTTGTCCTATACATTTATTCTGATAATTTATGAAGCGTCTTATAGGGACTATTAAATCCGCAAGTTATTATTATATTTCCTGATAGATTATGTTTATAACCTGTAATTTATACGTGTTTTCGTAGTGAATCTATCATAGAAAATTATAACAATTATTTTTATTAGTTGGATTTTTCTTTTAAAATTAGTGTTTTCTTAAATCACCGATACAAGTTATAATTTTATATGGAATTTTTTAGGAAAAATAAAAAACTTATATTTATCAAAAAAAAAAAAAAAAAAAAAAATCAGATAAAGACTTTTAGTATAATTTATGAGTTTAATTATTAAATTTCCATTTGCAGAGTTTTTTAAATAAACGTTTTAGAAACGCTTAAAGACTCTGCCAAAAGTTTAATATCATTCTTGTAACATGCGTATGACAATATAAAAATTAAAGTAATAGCAGCTACTATTTACGTTAAACTTTTAAACTGCTCAAAGACGTTCTTGTAGATGAAAGCAATATAATTAATATTTTAATTACATTTTAAATATAGACGAAAGATAAAGGTAAGAATTACTCATTCTAAATTAATAAAAAAAAGTTTTTAAGTGATATATTTTTAAGCGTCTATTCTATTTATTTTTTTTACAGACAATCAAAAGAAAATTGTTAATACCACTTAAAATTGTCTACTTATATCATATCATTTCTTTTTCTTGTTTTAGAAAAAAGGTGTATATTGTTATGTCTTAAAAAAGTGTTTCATCATAAACACTTAAACAATATGTTTAAATAACTGTCTTTGTTTATGGTAA